>OY735211.1:38666216-39376216 GCA_963457665.1 Thysanoteuthis rhombus | reverse complement strand
AAACTGATAAGCCTATTACTATAAGGTGAAAAGTTTTGTCACAAGAATTTGAACATACGCTGTAGACCCATTAAAATGTGGCTCAGTATATCACGGAATAGCTTATAATGTGGTCTAAGCCAATTTTCATGACGTTAAATTTGGTTCTCAAAATAATAGCTAAGTACAAAAATAGAAAGACCCCCTAATGAATCAGGTTATATCAACTGTAAAAGGGAAATGAATTTGACAAAAACATTTCAGTAGTCAGTGAACTAAACTCCTCACCTTTTTCTCGCTCCTCTGTCACTAAAAAGATTACAAACATACTATCAAACTTTTACTCTTTGGCACTCGCTACATATGCATTTAAGTTTTGTCAAAATGTAACCTTCGAGTGAGGTGTTACGATTTAAAAAATGTTTTATATTTATTTCTGCCTTCCTGCCAGGCTAGCTTCACCCAAACCCCACCCCCACAGTTTCCTCTTCATTTCTGCATGAATTACTAGGGTCGGTCTTGAAGAAGTTGGTGAGGGGGTGTCTGGACTTGGATTAGGGTTTGTAAATCAGAGAGTTTTTTATAATGCGGTAGAAAATTATGGACCCTGACTTCCATGTTATTATGGGTCCATAGTGTAACAAATAAATATACCAACTGTTTATTTAATCTATGATTCCATGATCAGGATTTATCAAACAAATATGTGTAAGCTTTTATTGTTCACTCTAATTAAACATATGTTTAATCACTGAGCAGAGAGCAGATTCTGGTGGTGGGCAGAAGATAAAACAATAGTCATATGCTCTGCCAGAACAAAATTATGGAATGCAACAAAACCTGTGGAAGGGCGGAGGGTGCATGGCCGAAAAATTGGGTTGGTGGGGGAAAAATAGGGCTATTAAATCTATAATTATTATGTTTATGTGTGTAAGTTAAAATAGAAAAAAAATTAGAAACAGGTTTATTTTAATTGAAATTTACAAGCAGGTTTGACAGAAAATTAGAAGGAATCCATTTTTTTTTTTTTTTTTTTTTATTGAAAAATTTCAAGTCTTGAAATTATTATAAAAAATTATTGAAATTTTCAAGACAATTTCTTTTTCTTAAGAGCTGATACCTCACCTTTTAAAGAATGTTGAAGACAATCCCAAGAAGAAATGTTTTGTTAGAAGTGGATTAGTTAGCTAACTAGTTATGATTATTTGTAACTCTAGATAAAGCTTGCTTTTTGCTTGGCCATTTGAAGAAAGTATTTGTCTGGAATCTAACTTTGTTTATTTTATTCTTTTACTCAAAACACACATTGAAGTTTTCAGACTTTGCCCTTTTACCTCATTGTTTATACAGTGAGATCTTTAAAAGAAAAAACTGCCTCAGAATATTTGGCATTCTTGAAGGTTTCCTACTTGGTAGGGTATTAGTAACTTTTTGGTTAGCATAATTTTCTTTTTGATGATGTTTATATCAATTTCTGTAACTTATGGATTAGATCTAACTCATGAGTATGAAAAAAGTTAAAGTAGCAATGTAACTATCATTCATACATTGAAGTTATTCATATATTTAACTAGTATGTACTTGTAGAAAATGACAGGATTTTACATGTATTGATTGGCACTTGAAGCCCTAAGCTATTTCATTTGGTAATTTTTTTTCAAGAATTCAAGTATTCTAATTTCAAGTTTTTTAAAAACTTGTATGTAATTTTCAATCATCTCTGCTGAAATGAGGGGGGGGGGACTCATATGCTTTCAAAAACAGTAATATATCTAGCTATGCATAGAGGTACATATTTATCAGCTGTCTTTCAATTCAAACCAAATTTGGTATCTCATAAAATACCCTAGGAAACGGATTTTTTCTTCTTCAAATTTCCTTGATGCATGCAATTGCAACACAGATATTTGCTTACAATTCACATACATGGCATGGAAACAGAATTGGGGTCCTTATCAGAATGGGATGATATCGTTTGTACTAGGAAAGAAAGAAAAAAACTAAACTAAAATTAACCAAAGAAAATAAACAAAAAGATGAACTTTTTAAAGTCTCAACTCCACATAAAACACCGTTTTCATTCTTCCACACACTTTTTTCTTTTATTTTAGTTCCTAATGTCCAGCAATTCTGTGATATATTATTCACTGCTATGTCGTAACAGCCTGTCTCATTTTTAGCTATATTAATCTATTTCACAAGGACCAATCCATTGAAACTCTTATGTGTTAATAGGAATTGGATAAAGCTAGAGATACATACAATCATACAATTGAACATACTCATTTGCATACATGGCCTTTATATGGATAAGTGTCATTGAGTGTAATTAGATTAACTATTATAGTTTGGTTGGTAGTGATACCTTTTCTTATTCAATATATTTATTAAAATACCGTATTCGCTTGTTATCTGAGTTTTCACATCTTTTGACTCAGTTCTTAAATTAGCTTAAACTACATGTTTATTTATTTTTAAATTTTACTTCTTAACAGAAAATGAATGTATTATTTTAAAATCCTTTATCAGTTGTTAAGTCTTTTATCATTGTAGTTTCTGTTGTTATTTTGCTTCCCCTTTTTAAACGCTGTGGCAGGAACAAGTATAATTATTTTTCATTTTAAAATCTGGATGTATATTCAATCCTTTAACAAATGCTTGTCATTGGGGAAACCTTTAAACCATTTTATCCTGTTTAAACTAAATAGATAATGTGCTGTTTCAAATTGATACCAAATGTATATATTTATAAGTGAAACTAATCTGATTCTTTAGCCACTATGGCTGACCTTTAGATATTGTTTCCTGCCTGTAAGTTTAAAGTCTGCTAATAACTATTCATTTCAATATATCACCATTAAAGTGGTCAAAATATTTCTTAGCCTATATATCAACAATGATTGTTGAATGTGTAATTGTGTAAACAATCACTTCAGTATAAATAGATATTCCAAGAAATATTATCAATTAATCAAATACAGACAAAACTTAGGTTCACTTATTTGTGGACACAACACAAAACTGCTCATGATTTGCATGCTATGAATTGTAACTAACCATTTTTGACAGCATATAAGACCTCTCCTCCCATTTTCTTGAAAAATGGCTCTAAAGATAAATGCAACCTGTGTTGTCCATCTCTAAATTGACCAGAACTTGTGGGGGAGTTGAAAAACTAGGGGATAAATGAGAGGAATTCAAAGAAATGCATTTTTCTGAATCATCTCTGCTGAAATGGGGAGAGTAGGTCTTATATGTTGTCAAATACAATGATATATCTGGCTATGCATAGACCCAACTGGGGTATCTCATAAAATACCGTGGAAAAAAGATTAGTGATCTGTATCGGAATGCTCCTTCTGATAGATAACCCTCTGCTATGATGGTGTTTTGCAATGGGAAATTTTCAAATTAAATTACTATTTGTGGGGAAAACAATTGAGATACAATCAAAACTGAAAACTGGATGATATCGTTTGATCTTGAAAAGAAAGAATAAAAGAAAATGTTAATGACCAAAGGAAGTAAAAAAGATGAGCTTCTCTATTTTGATTTGCATGCATTCTTACATTGATAATTCTCAGTGTATAATTTGGCATAACTTCTATTATTAATTTTTTCTGAAGTCTTAGTGTGTAGATGTTTCATTTGATAAGTGGGCTTTAAGTAAGTATTATATAACATTCTTAACAATAAAGGTAGCTGGAAATGACAAATCTAGCCAATTTTAGCTATATATAACTAACCTGATCTGGCAACATCTGTAGGGAGGGATTTTTTCTTAAAAAATCATAACATAAACCTGAAACATTTCTCAGCCAATCGTGTAGAATTTTTCAAAGTTGACTCTTACAGCAATATAGAAAAGGTAGTTTTACATACTTTATTATATTACACACTAAAATTATGAAAATATCCATGAGAAGCAATCGTTTTAGTAGGGAAAAAAAAACATAATTTCACTTATGTGTCCACCATTTGCGGTAATAGTAATGTGTGTTTGTTTCTAAAAACACCTCTTTCTGTAGCAGATAGAGAGATAATATATGGTTAAACTTTGAAAAAAAATTAAAATTACAACCTACTCATCTTAAAATTTACAACTCCAGATGGTCCAAGCCTTTTAATACGCTAAGTCATGTATTGTTATCATGCATTGTTATTTATTACCTTGTCTCACTTGGTGTTCAAAGAGTTGAGGTAGATTAGATTGGTTTGTAAAGTTTGGGGTGACAGATAAAAATTTGCAGAGTGGATGTATATTATGGGAAAAATTGAATAACCAGACTACGGTGATTCATTTATCAGTAGAGATGGCAATTTCTTGTTATTTATTTCTTCCTCCCATTTTCCCTATCCACTGTATGATCAAATGATCGTCATTCCATGCAGTTACATTATTAAATTCTTTGTGTCTGATTGTGTGCAATTTTGTAATTGTACTGCAAAGTGTATAAGTTGGGAGAGGTTAAAAGTCGTTCGTGGGGGTTTTGCACCACAACCTCTGCCCCCTGTAAAATTTGAGGTACCCCTGTAATTTGTGATAAGTTTTGTTGTATTTGCTTACTTTAACTTTTTCAAAGAGGTTTTTTCTTAAGCAAATAAACTTGAAATCACTGCAAATATATGTTCTAGTAAATGTCTGAATTTCTGAGATGAGGAATAAACATTTCTACATGGATTTACTCGAAGTGGTGTCCTCATATTTGTTGTTCGTCATCACCCTGTTTTAGCCATTGTACCCTCTCGCCTTCTTCAAATGTCTGTCATAGTTGATAATTTTAGAAATAGTTGCGAATTTTTTTAACCAAACCCTTTATTTAATCCACAGGGTAGATTTTTCTCATTCTGCTGTCCATGCCAGTTAATCTATCTTCGCAATATGGTTTGTCTCCCTCTTCCACTGAACTAGAGTATATGACTTCTTTGGTCTAACCTATTAGATATAGATAGAATAAAATGAATAAAAATAAGCAATTTTGACAAGTTCAATTTTTTTTAACAAATGCATGCTGATATGATGCCAATACAATCAAAAGCAATCTTTTTGAATGAACTCAATGAGAAACTTTCCAAATACCATCAATCAAATTCTTTGGCCAACACAATATTCTGGTGAGGTATTGTTTTGCAAAAAAAGCAACCTAAATAACTTATGCTACTTATACTGATAGAAAAATAGGAAAAAGTTTGTGAATGGCTAGAACCTCTAATCCACACCTTCCTCCCTTTTTTCATATATACTGTTTCTAATGATTTATTTAGGGATTTTGTTTTTCAAAATTTTTAAAAAAGGTGTAACAATTAGCCTATCTATATTTAATAGTAATTTTTTTTTTTCCTCATACAAGTGGCTATCAATCAATACATATTTGAAAAAAAAGATATCCACTCTCATACAATATCATTCCCTCAATAGTAGTAGATCATAGATCAGAGAAAAAAATTGATTCCAAGGATTGATCATATATGAACTTACGTACACTAAGAAACAATTGTCAATATGATTGCAAATGTCTCTTGTGTGTAATGGATTAGTAATACTGATGAGTGGAGAGTGACAGGATTTTCTTAAATCTAAATTCATGACATCTATGAAAAATCTGTTAAACTAATGCTAACAACTGTAACTTGATTGATTGAGTGGTTAGTAGTAAGATTTTTTTCATTACAAAACATTCATTTCTATAAATTTCAATCATTTGTGATAGACAAAAAACAGATTTCATTATTGAGGCACATTGTTTTTATCTTTGAATTTTTACGTGTAATATCAACTCTTGTCAAATTTTTACCACTACTAAAGAGATGATTTTATCTTTGTCTATGACTAACATACAGAGAATAAAAGCTAGATTTTAAATGAAATTTATTCCTTTTCCTATCCTGTTTACACATTTCTTGCTTGTTTAATTGCAGGAGACAAACATTGGCTTGTTTCGAAAACAAAAAGCACATGGATTCAAGGAGTCGGTTGTCACTTGCACCATATCTCCAAACAAGAACTGGCCTGAAAGGCTCGAATTCTGATAGAAAGAACACAAAAACAACCAAGAACGCGAAAACCGTCTCCAAGCCACAACATGAATCGACAAAAGAGAATAAACCAAATATTCCTGAAACAGCCAAGTCTGTTACAGCCTCCAAATTTCGGAATATTCCGAGCAGGACAGATTCTAATTTCATGAGACGTAAAACTTTGGATCCCAATTTCAAAAGGAGCTTACCAAAGGATAATCCTGTCATCAAGATGGAACCAGATGTAGACCAGTTTATTCACAAACCTAATGCTATCAAGAAGGAAGTCACATTACAAAAGGAGTTGAAAACATTGCTGACATCTACAAACATGGGAACACCAAACACTTTAAGAATACCCTCAATCAGTAACAAGACTAAAATCTTGCGAGACTCTTATCAGAATGAAGAAAATGTGAATAAATTTAAACGGCGTTCAGTGAAATTTGCAACTCCTGAGCACTCTCCTAAACCATACTCTCACACTAAATTAAAAAGTGTAGATGAAAGAATGTGAGTTTTTGTGAATGCTTCTTTTTTTATTTATTTTTTTGTCTTTGTATTTTTACCTCAGAATAGTTATGTTTTGTTATGGCAATTTACTTATTTTCTTCAAGCTTCTTAATACATAATTAAGAAGGAGCATTTAACAAGTTCTGTGTATTAGGAAAAAATTTTCTTCAGATACAAAAAATGAATCCAAATGGTTTTGGTAGCTAAGATTGGGAACATCAGCATTGTGAATTTTATAAAAACAGACCACTAAGAATGAGTGTTTTCTTACTGGAATCAAGATTCGCTTTCTAGTTGGGCATTAATGATTTGCATCAACCCCAACACCAAGAATAAAAGTTCAAACTTCAATCCTTTCATATCAGCTATGCTCACAAATTTGTGTGTAGTATCATTTTTCAATTTGAAAGGTAACGTTCTCTGAAAATAATGAACTAATGTTTTCTTACCATTAGAAATTGTAGGGATGCAGTTTCCTCTTGAATATATCTTCATGTTAGAAATTGCATTGAGATTTGAGATATCTAAAAATAAATAATTGTTAGATTTCTATATGCTTTGAATAAAAGCCCAAACCTAACGTAACAATAATTCCGGTTATATTTATTTTTTTATCTGCTAAAACGATCATATAAATCTAATTTGCTACAATGATGGTTTAATTTCTTGTGTTCTAATTTATGAACTCGTAAGCAATGACTATTACAGGGGAATAATCAATTCTTTCTCACCATAAAAAAAATCTAATTATTTTGTAAGAATACATTCCAAAGTGTTTTTAGGCATAGTCAAAAATTTATAACAAATGGTGCTTTAGGTTTTTGAAAAACTTTTCCTTTCATCCCAGTTTGAAATGAGATTCAAGTATAGTTATGTTTGATCGATGTATGTTGTAAAGTCACTAGATATAGGTGGCTTCTTTAGTATATGAGGGAAAGTAGTGATGTAGTTGGAGTTCTGTGCAGTCGTGAGAATGTGTAGTTTTGGAGGATAAAGGATTTTGCCTCCACGTGGTTTGGAGAAGAAAAGGGAGGCAACATTTGCCAGGACAGAATGGAGAATATGCATGCCAAGTATGAGTGTGGATGTGGAGATCAGAGTACGAATGATTGCAAACACTCATAAAAGTATTTAGACGAACAAATTAAACGTATATTTAATGAATAGACATTTATAACAAGACTGAAAAGAAATACACGTAAGGAAACATTGATTCAATCATGAATAGGAAAGACTTATTTACTTTGGGAGATTGGATTCATGATACATTGGGCAGTGTAAACTTGTAGCTAAGTTAAAGATAGAAGATAGGTTTTAAGCAAAAGGTAGGAGCTCTGTAAAGTAGTTGTAGCAGTCGATGTTAATGAAGCTGAGTTTACTGAAATGGTTAGAATCCATAAGGCTTGGAGAAGCCTGAAGAATAGTTATGGAGACCAGGTATCAGTGGTTTGCCTAACTAACAAGTTGTGGGCAATGTATTTGTGATCACGTATGAGCAACGGGGGGGGGGGGCACTCTCAGATGTTGAAAACACACGGCAGACAGATTATTCAAGTCGCAGAAAACGCAAGGAGTTTAATCCATGTGTGCTTCCTAAAGTAAGGAGAAATAGAAGACAGATTTTCGTAACTTTTGTGCAGTAGATGCATTGCCATTTCATTCACAAGAGATGGAAGTGAATACGTGTTTTGAACTAGAGGGGTGGACACGATTGATTAGCTGAGCGTATGAGAGATGCCTCATCATCTGTGGAATAAAACAGGCTATGTTTAGATCAATGATTAGTCATAGTGGAAAAAACGGTAAAGGCTGGGTGACTAGCTAAATGATACCAATCCTAGAGAGCAGGAAAGGAAGAGAGAGAGAGAAAAAAAAAAGGGTAACTGGCTCAGACAGCCAGAGCAGATAATCGAGTGAACACGTGCATTCAGGGTTTTTATAGGGAATCGCTGGAGGAAGTGACATTTTGTATACTTAGTTAAAATCAGAATTTCTTACCTAAAGCTAATAACTAAGTATTTTCATAATTAATTTCAACTAAAAATAAAGGGGCTGCCACATGAAACGATATAGTATATTGAGGTATTCAATATAAAAAAAAAAGATATTGTGACTCCGATTCTTTTTATTTGCTAACAATTAGGAAAAATTCTTTCTTATGATTTCAGGGAGAAAATGAATGAATGGCTGCGAAAGAGAGGCAAAGCTCCAGTAACCAACAGACACAGCTCATGCTTCTGTAAGCAGATTCCCGAGCATAAAGGTCCACTCTGTAAAAGGACATTAACCAAAAAAGAGATTGTGATGCAGGTGAGCAATAAATGTTTTTGTTCTCTCCTATAAATCATGTGTTTGGCTAAGAATTCATGCACACATGTTGGTGTATCTTGTTGCCCTATTTGTGTTTTTTCAAATCTTGGAATTCCTTTTTTCTCATTGACTACGGTATATCATGAAATGAAAGTAAATGCCACAATTGTGTTAAGATATTTCATGCCAAAGGTCCATTGTAAGTGTAGTGCCCCCTATTTTTTTAGTGAGGAATTGAATATGAAACTCTTCATTTAGCTAGATATCAAAAACGTCACTTCCTCCTCCGACCCCTATGAAACCCCTGGACGCACATGGTCCAATGCTCATTAGCTCCAGCCCCCCCAGCTGGTTATGCTTCTAGCCCCAGCCTTTGGCAGCAGGCCATTCTCTCTCTTTCCTTCTCCCTGGTTCAATGCCCCTTGGCGCCAGGACCCCTAGCTGGTCATGCCTCTGGCCCCGGCCTTTGCAGTCATGGAGGAAGAATGGTTAAGATCGGATTGGCCAGTGGGTCGGCAAAATGATAGGGAGAAGGAACGAGAGAGGAAGAGTAGCCGGCCAGCCACAAAGGGCGGGGCCAGACATATTGCTCTCTACTTTCCTCTTAACTACATCAGCAAGGCCTAGAGGCGGTTTCTGACAACTGGGCATCATAGGAACTCTATATGCTTCCGAGTTCCATTGTCTGTAGAGACAGAACTGAGGCCATTCAATCTCCATATCCATTCATATTTTTTTTTCTGGTTGTTTTCTTCTATTTCAATCAGATTCTTACATTAGCATATAAAAGTTGCATGTTGGTTCTATCATGTATTTGAATTCATATGATTTATTTTGTATGGGTTTTGTGATACACTGTATTTATTGGTACTCATAGGGCAAATATTAGTATCTCTTTGAAATCAGAAAACACTAAAAAGTAATTTTTTTGTACTATGTTTTAATATTACAAGGGGAATAAAAAAAAATGTTTGGTTACCCTGTCCACTGATATTTGTCTGTGTATTTTATAGAAAAAAAAGCTTGATGATGAGAAACATAAGGTTCCAGAATGTAATCAAGAAAGCCTTGAAAAGTGTGAAGTTCCCAAGAATTTTAATGGAAACCTTCCTAAAATGGAAACCCCTGAAGAAACACTTGAAGAACTCCAAAAATCTGATCAGTTGGATCCTGTCATTCAAGAATGTTCCATTTTGTTGGATGCTGTAAGTTTACTTTGAAATTTCGAAGCTTAACATTGGCAATATTATACTCTGATTTATTCAAAAAGGTTTTCTCAAAAGAATATTTTAGGTGTTTACATCCATTTTCTGTTTTAAAATAGCCTAAACGAGTTTTTTTATTGATTTAATTAGGTAACAGCTAGTTTCTGAAGAAGAAATACACAGTAAACCTTCCAATTTTGCCGGTTTGATTATTCACTTTTTTCTTTTTTTTTTTTTCCATTATTATTATCATCATTAGCAGAGGCTATGGACTGAATACGCAAAACACCCAAAAGCAGGTCGTTGTCGCTACGTGAAATATATATTGAATGACAGTCTTTTTTTAATCTTCTGTATCTTGGATTATGAATGTTAATTATTTGCCAACCAGGAAAAAATCCCTTATCTTTTTTCCCCAGATTCGTGGAAAACTTTGGAAATATAGCATAGAACATTCCCCAGTGGAATATCCAAAGCGTACAACCATTTTCTAGGGTAAAACACAATTTGCCTGGAGAAAAATCTCCCGAACCACTTCAGTCAAATTTTTATCATTCCAAGATTACATGCTAGAACATTAATCAAATTTAAAAAATATCTTTTGTAGTGATGATGACTATAGTTCTTCTGGTAAGGTTTTAAACACAGAAGTTGAAGTTTTTATGATTGCATTGATAGTAACTAAAATAGGTAGTTTGACTACAATCGACCAATAAATAATAAAGTTATTACCAATTTCCTATATGGAGTTTCTTTTTATCCACTAATATATGCTGCTTCTTTCTATTTTCTCACTCTCCATCTGAACTTCATCCCTGGTAATATGTGTCTCCAGATATCCATACAAGATTTTTCTACTTCTTCTTCGGCTATGGCTTACTTATGTTCCTCAAATTAGACTTTAAGAGAACTATTAGTTTCCCCTCATATACTTATTCATCTTTGACTGGAATGTTGTAACTGCAATTTTTTGTCAAATCCTTCTTCTATAAGGGACAAATCTAGTAAGGATATTTTTTTTACTGTTAATCACTGTAAGGTAGCATCAATAAACCAAAGGAGTTCAATTGTCTGAACAAAATTTGGAATGATGATGACTTTTCTCAAACTTATATTGGCTGAAAATTTTCATATTTGTTTTTTTTATCTTCCACAACGCCATCTTCCTGATGTACATCAATGAAAATTTTACTCTTCTTGTAATTGTTTCTTTTTGTGTAAATAAGCTTACATATGCACATTTTTACCTGGGTGAAATTTATCATTACTTACAGGGTTGCCCTTCAAGTAGTATCTTACATTGGCTGAAAGAAATCCAGGAGCGTCTACCAGCAGCAATGAAATCTGCTGAGTTTTGGCTGTTGAAAGCCCGTGTTCATGTTGTTGATAAAGACTTGGATAGTCTTCTTCAAGTATTTAGCAATGCAATGAAACATGAAGCTACAGTAAGTATGATATTCTGAAAAAAAAATAAAATTATGAAGTATAATTCAAGTATCTTTCTTACAAATATAGAATATTCACATCTAATACTATACTAATATCAAAAAACAATCACTAAAAGAAACTAGAATAGTGATTTTTTTCATACTGCTGCTATTATATACATTTCAGAAAGTTTGTGGGTATTTTCTCCTCCCAAACTACATGGTACTCAGAGGTATTGCTCCTAAAATGCACTAGCTTTAAAAATGCGTTGGACCCTGGACTGCTAAAAACTTATCTTTCATTTGATTTTCATGGAGAATACAATAGTGTTCTATTATGCTTGATATACCTTCATTCTCTACAATTCTAGGCGATTTATAGCTATTTTTAAATCTGAGTGATTCTGGGCTTCTCTGCTAGCTTATATTCTAGTCTTATATTTAACAAAACCTCTCTCACTTTCCTATTTTTGTTAATGAATTGTTGCAATTCTTCGAGTAATGTGTATTATAAAAGATAAAACATCGAAAATAGATTAAAGCTGTTGTTATTGAGGTAATAAATTGAAGTAGTTGTTACCATAGTATTAGATTAAAGCTGTTGTTACCATGGTAAAAACTCCAGCAGGAAGGAAAAATAGGTTACTCCAATACAGTGGAAAGCTGAACAAGTCATAAAATGTTGTGAACTGCTGTAAACTCCCCTCGTTAATGGGTCCTAATCACCGGATTTCGGAAATACCAGACAAAATCTGTTCATGGGATATTTGAAATGGCCAGTCTTATCCATTAGTGTGCTAAGTGAATAGTAGGTGGCAGACCTGGCACTGCTTCTTGACTCTCACTCCACCAATATTATTTACGCTCTCAGTGAAGGAAGTATTTACTAATTTGCTCCCTTTATGGTCCTTGGATTCACTGAATTTATTATTTCTCAAGTTGTCATTTGCAATAGCTTCCAAACAGAGGTGGTACTGATAATTACCGAGAAAGAGACCAGTTTGTCACTGCTGTGAGTGTGTGATGGATATAGTATAGAGAAACAAACGGTATTAGGCAAACATATGATGAAAGACCCACTAAGGCAGTATGTTCTAAAGCACAGTCTAGATCTTACTCAGTCTGGTTCATTAGTAGGCGGTTGGAAACATACAAAAGTATCAATGAATAAAAAATCTTGGAAACACGGTGCTAGCACATTCAGTGAATGTTAATTATCCAAGGACTTGGCAAATCTATGGAAGGCCTGTAAAGGCTCTCTGTAGCAAAGTGAGTGATATTAATTCACTCACCTTGCGCCTTTAAAAAAAAGTACTCGACTTCACTGTCAGGAAGTAGAAATGTCTCTGCTAGTCTTGATGCCTTCAAATGTCTGTAGGTATGAAAATCAAGCTTATAAAGCATTGTTCTTACAGTACCCTATCCTGTTGGGACTGTACGACTCACTACAGTCCTTAGATAATGCTGATTGTCATTTTTTTGCAAAGTGTAACCAACATTGTCTTGTCTTTGAATTGAAAACGTTTGTAAACACTTTCGACATGCTGAGGAGATAAATTTTCACCATTTTTCAGTTTCTTCTTAATGTTGAATGCATTTCTCATACGTATTATGAATCGTTACATTATTTGAAACTCTATCCGTAAGGATCTCCTTTTATTACGCAGAGAATGAGTCAGTTCTTCCAATTGAGCTAAACAGCCTGACAGAAAGGCAAAGACCTGAATAACCGCTTTATCCCTACTCTTTACATCATGTTCATTTACTGTTCATGCCTTCACTGTTGTTTCTCAACATGGACAATTATATTATCAAGAAATACGTATATAATCTGACAAAATATTTCATGAATTTGTTATACTACTTGAAATGATCTCCTGTCATTAAACGAAGAATGAGTCACTAGGCCTAGACAGCTTAAATAGAATAAACAGTTAAGCAAAAATGGGGCTGCTGCAGGAATCAAATTTACAACCAATAAGGTAGCCACTTCAATGTAGCATCTCTGTTCCCATTGAGCTAAACATTCTAGCTGGAAAGCAAAGGTCCAAATAACCATTCATTTACTGTCCATGTCTGCACTGTTGTTTCTCAACACTGACAATTATATCATTAAGAACAATATGAGAAGAGTGGGGATGAAACAGTTATTTGGGCCTTCACTTCTCTGTCGGGTTGTTTAGCTTAATGGGGAAAGAGACGCTAGGTTGGCAAAATTATTTGATATTTATTTTCAAAGGGTAATCTATTTTTAATTTTGGAAAATTCTTTTTTTTTTTCTTTCATGAAAAAAAATTGGTGCTGGGTATTTTTGTGCACTTGTATGATTGTGTCAACTCTATCAGACACACTACAGTGATTCACTTAATGATTGATGTGGCGCATCTTGATTAAAATTAATTTCTAATAATGAATTTAACTCTTTCATACGTTTTAACCAATTTTTACATTCCCAGTTAGTCTCTCCAAAAGAGATTGTTTCTTTATTCAATCATTCAAAAATAAACCTTAAATAAAACTTGATACAAAAAATTTCAAGATAACATTTGAATTATCTTTTTCCGCAGCCAGTCGATATAATTGCTGATTCAATGCCGCAGATGATAAAAGACGTGTTGGCATCTTCTATTGAAACTAAAAATGAAGTATGTACCACTGAAGAGATGCCTGTTTCAGAAGAAGAAAATGAATTAGTAAATTTAGATGAAGTGAGTGATGATGGCTCTATTTACAGTCCATCTCAATCTCCAGTTGGCATGGATAGCATCTTTGATTATGATGTTGATCTTGGGTACAAAACACCTGTGCCTCCAGAAACTCCAGGAATCATGAAACTCGCTGATTTTTCTGCTATTAAATATTCAGTCAAAAAGACAACTCCATTTAAAAAGAGGTAAGATTCACTATTTTGATTTAGTCTTGAATTTTTTATAAATACTTCAGTAGCAGTTACAGACAGCTAGTAATAGTTTGAGCCAATTGTTTGAGAATATCTCTTTGTATAAGAATGAAATTCTGAGGTGAAAAATAGCCTTATCCATGTAAAAAAAAATCATCAAGTACTATATTGTTTCTTATTTCATAATACTTTTTTTCATATAATCACTTGATGGGATACTCTACACTGAAAAGCTCAGGATAAATTCTTCTATACATCATAAGTGAAAAAGGAATTGGAAATTATGATTCTCATTATGTTGGCATTATCTATGCGTTTCCTTTAAAAAATGCTTTGTAAAATCTTATGATGCCCGTGTTTAAAATGATTAATGATTTTTCTAATATGGTAAACTGAAAGTCTGAAAAACAGCAAACAAGATGCATTATCTTTGATGATATGAGATATCTTTGTTTCTTTGCCCCTCCTATGATTACATACAAGGTAGAAAGATAATTTTTCCTCTTCAGTATATCTTTTGTTATCTCAGTATCATTGTTGTCTAAAGGTATTTTCTAAGCTTAGCCTAGTTTGGTACAATGCCACAAATGTGGAGCATCCAGTGAAGATCAAACTAACATTACATTGTAATGATCCTCTTGGCAACTTCCTAATCACTAATCCGTGGCAAGACCTGTTGTTGAATCAAAGATAAGAGGTCAAGTAACATAATAATGATGTGCTTGCCATATAAGTGCCCTTGTCAATTTTTTGTGCAGATGTTCTGCTCATCTGTCACACTATTCCAAACCCTCATATAAAATCGAGAAACCATGACTTGATCACCTGATGTAGATCTTTGTGGACTGGTGAAATACACACAAACTTACACTACATAGATGAAATGAAGAAGGAATTCAAGCTTGATTTATTATGACGCAGTTAAATTTGGTAAGGGTAAGCAGATAAAGATCAACTCAAGTCACTTGACAGGCAACCTAATTTAACCAAAACATCCTTGAAAATCTTAGATCACTTTGACAAGCAAAATACAGATGGATTGAAAAAGCATGCAGTGGGCTACAATCACAGAATAGTCATCAATTCAATATTTAATTTCATTAATTTAATATTTGTTTCCTTAATTACTCAAATACAATTTTAACTGCGATGAAAGTCAAAAGTTTCTTGTTTAGATGATTAAAATCGATTAGTAACGTTAATAGGAAAGAAAGGAAGGATAGAGCAAGTGGGTGGAGAAAGTGGAATTCTTGTCTTTTACATCACACTGCATCATAATTTTTTTAAAAATCAACTTTCAAAATAAGAATAACAAAGTATAAGAAAGAAAGTGAAGATATATTGAAAGAAAGAAGACTATACTGTGTTTATAATGAACATATGCACTTCATGTATGTATAACTTTTTCATTTTCCAGTGAATTTTATTGCATTTTGGACAATATTATCATTTTATTTTTGATGCTAAGATTACTTATTCTTGTTCTGGACATTTTGATGGGTATCAATTTGAAAAATCAATTGCAAACAAATAGTCTTATTACAGAAAACAAATGGAGCCAAATGCTGTCAAAACTTGTGTAAAAATATTGCTGGTTTTTAAAGTCAGTTCATTTTTTAACCTTTCATAATGTTTTTAGAAATAGGTTAGACAAAAATTTTTTTGATGATTCCTTTTAGATTAGCAGCCGTTACATGGCTATAATTGTAGAGCCACTTATAACTTTCAATATTTGTTTAAATACAAAACTTCTGATACCATAAGTTTTTTTATATATATATATATACACAAAAAGGTAGCCTTGTGGTGCACTGGGTTTGTGTCCTTTTATTAGACATTACAATATTTTTGTCCATCTGCTTTCATACTTGATATGCTTTTATTTTTTCATAGGGGTAACAGCCATGAAGAATCTGCTGTGATTGTCACACCAGTACGCCGATCAAATCGTAAAAGCATGGGAAGAAAATCACTTGGTGAAAATATAATTACCTCTTTGGATGAACTTTCCCTTTCTGACAAAAAAAACCTTCTGTTGAAATCCAATGCTGCTTTAAAGAACTTCAACTAACTTCATCATCTCATGTTTCTTATATTCTTTAATCCATTGTTTGAATCTTCATGCTGAAAATCTTTTTGTATGACTTTTACTTGATAATTACAATGATTTTTTTTTTTTTTTTTTTTTTTTTTTTTGAAAATCCTACTAGAAATATAAATATAAATGAAATAATTTCTTCTATAAAAACTTGAACTTCTGATTGCCAAAACCATTGTTTATTTTTCATCTATTTGATTTTTTTCAACTACTGTTAAGTTTCAATTAAAACTTAATACTGTGGGCTTCAATGTTCATTTAATTAAGCTATTTTAATTAAGCTGTTGTTTTTATTTGATGTGAAAGAAACTTATTATTTTCAGCAGAGATACTGGTTTAAAAGGCAGTGTACAACAATGTTAGGTTTCTTTCAAGATGAATTTTAACAAGTGCTGAATCCTTGCATACAGTTTTTAATCTAGCGTTTTTTTTTTTGTTTTTTTTTTCTAGACAAAATCTGAAATGTACTTCATTTGGAAATATCTATACTTGTCATACTCATTGCACATTCTGCAACCACTTTTTATCTCAATATACCACATTTATAAAATGGTTCTCAATTCATAATAAAAAAACATCTGCTAAATGTCTTTTGTTTTCATATTTTGGTTTTATGAATAATCAAATATTTGAATTTTGCATGATTTTTTTTTTTTTCCTTTTTTTTTTTAACTTTTGCTCCTTGAAACTCCAATTGTTTGCAAGATACTAGAGCACAAAAATTAACTTATTTTAGATTGGATTTTCCGGTGTATTTCTCAAAAGAAGTTGAACATTATGTTTGAAGATTTTATTGATACAATAAAAGTTTTTTCTCCCATTTGATATTAGTAGCACTCAACTGTCAGCCAAAATTGTCCACCGGTCAGCATAGGTGCTTCAGTTTTGTAGTAGTACTGCTTGACTGGCAGATCTATCTTTGTGTCATGTGGGCTGGAAATTTAAACATTTCCTCCATATTATGTCTGGAAAACATCTTTTTTGAACTTTTTAAATTCAGACTTTTTAGTGATCACAGCCAAAATTGCATGCTGCCAAAAGATGTTTTAATGATTTTTTTCTTTCAAGCTCCTGTATGTTGTTCAATCAGGTTATATAATACATTTGACATCAAAGGATATTCAGCTGTTTTAATCCGCGAGAATGGTGTTTTCAAAATAAAGTTAACGATATCATCTGCTATAATTACAATTACTTTCTACTACTGCTTGTTACACCCAGATTTATTCATATATATCGTATGGTAATCTTTCAATTTCTGATAAGTATTTTCAAGTATGAGAGTATATCTAAGCTTTATCTTCTGCATAGCTTTCAGGGATGTTGCTGCTCTAACTATTACTTCAGCCGATAAATTCATGTCATATGAATTAAATCTCATTCTCCAAGGGTGGTTAAAAAGAATGTTGACAGTCTGCAAGAGAATAACTTTTCCATTATTATGATAAATGTATTGGGTTGGTGCAAAAATAATGGCAGTTTTTCACCATCTTCAAAAGCAGTATATCTCAGCTTAGAGTAAAGGATTTCAATCGAAATAAGGACCTTCAAGATCTTCATATTTTTGCCAACTAGAAACCAGTCCATTTATTCTAGAAACATAGGATTGTGGGATCCTGGAACCAATGAATTCTTCAAAGACATTTTGAGCTACTGCTTTGTTGTGGAAGACCTCCCTTTGCAGAAAGTGGTCAAAATGCTTGAAAAAGTGGTAATTGGTTGGAGAGAGGTCTGGTGAGTAAGTTAGGTGAGGTTGTTTTGTTGTTCAATTTTACCAGGGTTATTTGCATAACGTGGTCTAGCATTGTCTTGAAGGGGAATTAGTCCTTTTCAATTGACCAATATTGGGTGTAAATGTTGCAGATCTTCCTGGCAATACTTTTTTGCTGTGTTGGTTTTGCCAGAATCATCAAACGGTGACCATAATCTTCTTTCAATGCAGGTTTGGTTTGGGGAAGTGTTTTAGTGCTTCTCTGTCCAGCCACTGTGTGGAACACTGCCGATTGTAGTATGGAATCCATTTTTTGTCAGATGTCACACCAGCAGAGAGCAAACTTCATAAGGGAAAATTTTTCAATTTTGGTTCAGTTCATGCCGTCCTCATTTGTTGAGTTTTTTTTTTTTTTTTTTCTTTTCTAGATTGGTGAAATGCTGAACAACTGTGGTAGGATAACATTTAGTTCCTCAGAAACCTGTTGAATTATTGAGGCTGAGCCACACTAAAGAGTGACCTTCAAATGGATGTTGTCTATCACAGAGGAATGACCCTCCCCATCTTCAAGGCTCATGACTCTGGTTCCAAGAATTTTGAAACAATTTTGAGCTGTACGTTCATTGACAGTTCTCTGGCCAAATATTTGGTTGATATTGCAAATTGTTTCCACTGTTTTACGTCCCATTTTGAAGTCATACAACTAAATTGCTTGAATTTGCCTTTTTTTCTTTTTTTACTTGTTGGATTTGACAGCCTCCAATAAATAGTGAAAAGAAAATGTTCAGTTCACATAAAATGAAATTCACTCTTTAAAATGGTATAGTTGAATAACATTTTATTCCAAAATAAAGTTTAGAATAAAAACTGTAATTTTTGCATCAATCTAATATACATTCAAACATCATCTGTAAACATTGTTCATCTCTCCCATGCTGTTATGCTTCACTATGTTCTGTCTGGATTTACAGTTAGACCTTGATTATATGAATGAAACAAGCTGGGAGTATTTTTTTTTTTTTTTTGATAATTGATAACTGGTTCAGTCTTGAAAAAAGGAACCTATTCTGAACACAATTACTGGGTCTTGAAATCTTGTTTGGATAATCTAAAATTCAGATAATTATCTTTTGGAAAACCAAGGTTTAACTGTTTATCCATCTTTATTTCTATTGAGTGAATAACTAAATGACTGAAACTTGGGTATCAACAAGTCTATGGTTCATTATAAAACTGAGAAAATCAAGAGATTTAGACAAAATTTTCAGAAACTATAACCCAGTGCATACAAATGTCCTTAAACATATACATCTCATCAGAGGAAAATTTTCAAAAAATTAATGAATGACATTTTCCAAAAAAAAAAAAGAAAAAAAAAGGCTGTTATTGTCGCTTTGATTAAAAAAAATAACAATCCCATCAATCTTAAATCAGTTATTTGTATTTTGTATCATGAACCCATGTTATGATAGTGTACAAAGTGTGCATTTTATTCTTTGTTTCCTTAATTTAAGTTGAAAAAAAATATGTATTTGTGAAGAGACTCTTTTACGCATGAAGAAGAATCAGTGAAATATTTTTAAATATGCAAAAATATTTTATCCTTTATCAAATCTAAGAATTATTTAGAACAAATCGAATCCTTTTTTTGAAAACTTATTTAATTATTTTTGTGAAATCTAATTCGTCTAAATTTTTTAATCACTGTGAATTCCTTTTTGTTGTTGAATTGTTTATGACTTTTGAAGTAACTTCTAAAATCATATTTATAGGATCTTTGATAGATTTGAATCACCCAGACAATAGAGAAATTTTTAAAAAATGTCTGGAAAGCAGCTCTACAATTTTCCAGTCTTAACATTTTCTCACTGCTTAAAGAAAAAGCAAGTCCAGTTCCTTCCAAACATGAAATCTATTATATTATTTCACAACAGTTAATTTCAGTTGAACCTTCATTTTTAAAAATTTTTTTTTTTTTAAAATTTTGACTTTACCTAATGCCCTAAGCGGTTCCAGTAGACCCCAGATAAGCTGTATATGTATGAAAAATAGTTTTCTCTTTTGCAAGGAAAATATTTGTTGGGTTTGCATTCATATATTCATAGGATATGAATAGCAGACAGCTAGGAAAATGATCTTTTTTTTCCAAATAGGTTTCTTTTATTAGGTTAATGATCACCAACATGTTTACTTGTTGCAAAATATAAAACTTGAGAATTGATGGCTTATCGCCCTCAACTCCTACTGAACTAATTTTGCAAGGGCTTTCGGGTAGTTAACTTTGTATTCATTAACTCCACCATATGCGCAGATGTAGTTAAATAGATACTGTTGTGTTTCCTCTGTTGAATTTTTGCCCTTTGAAAAAAAGAAATAGCCATATCAGTATGTGACTTGACTACCTGTGTGCAGTAAAAGTTACTTTCTAGCATGTTTTTTTGTACATGCTCTTTGTTGATGAAAATGTTGTATTGATTCTTTACTTGCCAGCTGTTTACCACCAGGTGACACATAATTCTTTGATATTTCTAACTTTGTAGTGTTTCAAAGAAAAGAAAAAACATGCAGCAAAATGCAGAATGCATTAACATTTAAATGTTACCTGATAAGAATTCAACAAATGTTATCCTGGTAACAATAACATTGAGCCTTTATTTTGTTAATGTATAAGAATTCTGGTAGGTTTTATATAACCTATATGATTTTCTGAAAATACTAATATTAATGCTCCCTTGGAACTTATTAAGCATACATGAGAGGAATTTCAGGAGGAAAAATCAATGTAGAATTCATCTGACGGTATCTGAATGCTCATACGAATATCAAGCTTCTACTCATGTTACAGATTTGAAGTGCTTAATAATTTGAAATTATTTGTAGACATTCTACCAGAAATATCCACTTCATTGAGTATCAATATAAAAAACGAACATTACCATCACCCATCATCCTTTTAAAATCTGTTGTTGGACATTGGGCTTCCCCTTGATCAGCCAGATTTTAGCTCCCTCATGTCATGGTCCCAAAACATTCTGAACTTGTCCAAATCATCTCACTATCTTACTGCCTCAATACCCCTTATGATCTTAAGGGATCCATTTTGTGAGTCGCAAATTTAAAAACTGAAAGTTTTTTATATTGAAACGGAAAAATGTGATAAAACTCAAATATATTTTAGCTTTGATTATTGTTGTTGCTTTTCTAAAAAAAAATGAAATATACGGTTGTGCAAATGAAAAAAAAAAATCTTTTTGCAAAAACTTATTTTATACATAAAGGTTTTCAAATATTTCAGAATTATTTACCCTCCCTAAATACTTATTAAATGTTAATTAATAAAACATTTGAGAAATGTAAAGTTTAACAAAATCAGATGCTCTGGAATTTTTGATATAATTCCAAATTTGGCACAACAAAAATGGTCCAGCTTCTTGAAGATAGAAAAAAGAAAAATCATTGTGTGTTTTCAATACATGAAGGAATTTATTAGTTCAGAAAAAAAAAATCATTTTTGAGGTTCAACTAAGGTTTTTCTATGTACAATGTGGCTATAATGCTAATCTGTACCCATATTTTCCACCATTTGTACAAAAGTACAGTTAGTTTATGAATGTTGAAAATGTTTTTGTTTCTTTTGCAAATATCTTGTGCGTTTATTATCGTTTTAGGGGAAGCCTGCCTCAAATTTTTATTTTTAAAATAAATGTCCTTCAAGATTTTTTTTTTTTTTTTTAAAGATTTATTACAATGTTTTTGTTCTTTTTTTTTCAAAAAGCATTGCTACAAAAATATGACGAAAGAGAATTCATAGAATGAATAAATTCCTCATGAAAGGGAAATGATTTGATTGAGCCATACTTTTGCAAAATGGCAGAAATTAAAGGCCCAACTTGGCATTATACTTTGTAAATTGGAACACCCACTCTAAAACCTTAAAAATCAACTTTTTTCAAAACTGGTGAATTCTTTGAGGAAAAAAAGGTCTTATTGAATGCAGAAAAAAATTACTTGTGAAAATGTTTTTTTTTAATAGTCCCAAATTTGAATTACATCAGTGGTGGCACTGGGTCTGACTACATGTCCCTGCTGATATTTTAATGATTATCTTTCTAGATTCTTTAGCATTATTTTATGTTAGACTTTTCAGGTTTTTCAGGGTTCTGCCAATATACTGTACCCCAGAGCCCTCCCACTTACGTATATACATGAAGCAATTTGCAAGTATTTCAGAAATGACTTCACAGCTTACCTAGCAAAATCAGGTGACGTAATGTCTGAGAATTGGCAAATGTAGCAACTTCCCCTTTGTAAACACGCTGGACGTCTCATAAGTTGACCTTAGGGGTTGGGGTTACCAGATGACCCACAAGATAGTTCTAAACTTTGATTACTTCTCTACAAAATATTTGCTCAAGTAACAAATAGTAGGATTCATTTTGGACATCGGGTAATGAAGCCATGTATCCCGGGGGGGGGGGGACACAAGAATTTTGAAGTTTAGCATCCCAAATTATTGTGCTTGTTGTGAGAACACTTTAAATACAAATGATGAATTACAGTATATATCATTACGAGTACATACAATATGACACTAATAAAGATTTTAATAATACTATGTTCACTAATTTTGGTTGAAGTCATTTCTGAATTTAAATGTTTTTAATTTAAGTTTAAGAGAATTGGTGGAGAGGAAATTTTAGAAAAGGTGCAAATACTAATGATTTTTGAATATTTGATTAAATTTTGAATTGACAAAAGGGTGTCAATAGCAATAAAAATGAGAAATAATTCTAAACGTTTGTTACCTTTTCTGCGTTAAATTAAAAATATTTTTGTCTGTTTCTATAACTATACAGCATTCTTTCTTCACAAATTTTGAAATCGAAATGAAAAAAGGTTAAGGTTAATTTGGATTTCTGATTTCAATTTTCAAATTTAAAATTTTATTCTAAATAAAAATTTATATCAGATATTTTAGCCAAAGTGTATTGCAGCAAAAATGAAAACACAGATGACATGTAGATTTTTGTATCTATATTGGTTCTCTCTCCTCATGTATTCATTCATATAAAAATTAAAAACATTTCTCATAAACAGAAAATAGATATAAATTTGAAATAATTTATTATCATTTTTACATCATCATTTCAGTATTAAGTATTTTATCCAAATAATTTCACTTTCATAGGACCCACAAAATGAGCAGATGAACAAATACGCAAAAATTTTTGGCATTAAAATATGATTTAGCCAATCTAGATTCTAGGTATTTTGAGTATGTGGCTTAACTCCTGGTTGTTCCTAATAGTTGATGGGCCACTGGTCATCTAAAAGGAAAGAGACAGTTGTCATGTTGAGAAAAAAGTTTCAAAACTCAGAAGATGCTTTGAAAACTGTATATAGAGATAGATATATATAGATATATATATTTAAAATCTATTTATCAAATAAAATAACTATACTAATGAAAATTTTATTCTTTGATAAAATTGAACATTTACTTTTATCAAACTTAGCAGATTTAATTGGCAAATTTAGATTTTTATTAGTTTAAATTGGAAAAGAGTATCTGCGAGATCTAGCCAAAAAATGGTAATGAAATTTAAAGTTTCCAGGTCAAGATTCTGGCAATTTTATAAGCAACAGTGTAAACACACTGCTAAAGAAGACAAATGTAATAATTTTTTCCTTTTTTTTTTACCACACATTAGCACACACTAAAGGGCTGTGTAGCTTCTTGTGGGTTGTTTTCAAATCAAATGAAAATTTCTTATTTAAAAAAAAAAAGGGACAATGTTGAATGTTGCTTTGAAAAAGTTCAGCTTGATAAATGTTACAAATTTTGTCTTGTAATAAACTCTGATATGTAGCAGCCGCAGCAATATTTATACACATTCTGGTCTTCCATATTAGTATTCATACTCAGCAGTCTTTTGGTCTTCCAATGAAAAAAATGACAAAAGCAATAAAATGAATCACTTCCAGTACATTACTTCATTTTTTTTTCAAATTTGACTTGTCACTTCCATTACTTTATTTTCACGATATCTGATGCAAGTATCATTAACTCCCTTGAGTGTTGTTAATTCCCATGTGGGTGTTTTTGCACAACACTGTATAATTATATGTTTTTTTTATTAATGTGAAAATTGTCAATGAGCCAGTTCCTGAGGTTTATAGAATCTGAATTCACTATTAATCAATCATACCAACATTTTAATAAAAACTATTTTATTAAAACCTTACTGAGTTTCACAAGCTGACCACTGATTATAGATCATTCAAGTTGTCTGACTCAATTCATGTCAATTTCCACACTATTTAATATTAAGGTTCCATGCAGTTCTGAGAGAGAATTACCTGACCAAGTAACACAAACATTTTAAAACCATTTCATGAAATGCTAATTGATGTTTTGCAAGAGTAGAATCAGCCATTGATCATTTTGTGATTCAAGTTAGGCTCAGTGGTTATAGATGAGTCTAGATTTTCGTCCCAAGTTTTTTTGAGGAGAAGACTGTTATCACAAGCATATTTTTTAGAAATGCATTAGAGCCACAGTCAAAAGAGTCATATAAGTGTGATCATATCTTCTTTTGTTGTTTTCTTTGGTAAAGATGTGTTCCTGTTGCAGAACAATCCTGAGATTGCAGGTTTTACATATGTTCACTCATATGTTTGCTTCATTTGGATCTAGAATTCTCCATGAATTAGTTTAGTCTAACAAATATCTATCCTCTTGGTCAAAATGGATATTTTCTGAGATTTAATTATTTTTTCTTTTTATTGTCAGCTAAACATTAATTCTTCGTGTATATATTGTTGGATTCTATCTTACACTGTTAGGAAAAACTTCTCTGAAAAAGACTGGATTTATTTGAAAAGGTCTCGCATTTTGAGTTTCAAAATAATTTAATGCAATTTATAATAATTTTGTCAGATCATATGTCCATTTCTTAATAGCATAATTGTCGACTTTGACAAACAAACAGAGCAGATATAGACGGAGTTAAAACAGTTATTTGGGCCTTTGCATTACTGGCAGCTGTTTAGCTCAATGGTAAGACCTATGCTAAATTGAAGTGGCTATCTATCAATTGCAGGTTCAATTCCTGCGTTAGCCCAATTTTCTTTAATTGTTTATTCAATTTACATTACCAAGGCCAAATGATACATTCACTGAGAAATAACAGGAGATTATTACAAATAGAATTTCAATATTATATAATGCAATTTATCATAATATATGTATATATACATATATTAATAGATAGATATATAGTTATGTAGACTTCTTTAAGAATGGATATTTTTCCTGCTGCTCATTATTTTGATTTATTTTAATGATTCAATCCAATGATACATAAAATATAAGTTAAAAGGCAATTGTTTGCCTATGGTATCTTACACTAGCACTCAAATGAATATATGCCTGTATATGTATTTATCTATCTGCAGTGTTTTTTAAGTGCGTAGGACTATAAGTCTGCAGACATTTTTGTATCTTTCAGATTCACACAGGTAACATTTAAAAATCCAATGCTTGTGGCTTTGGTGTAACATTTGATATTAAAAAGGATTGATTAAATAAATCAATTTCATGCTTTGAATAAAGGAATTATATACCTATTTTCTATAGATGACCTTATCGAATCCCAGCAGTGCCCGATTTATTCATGATTTTCTTATTGGCTGTTCAAAAAGACGTGGGCGAACTTCTTTCTTTCTCATTGGCTATTCAAAAGGAAGATGTGTACATTTTTTGAATTTTCATTTGCTCTTAACTTTGAGCATATACTATATAAGTTATGAAAAATATCCACCATTTAGCTGATCATTCCAAAGCAACCTGTTCTCCAACTTGAATCTCAACTTATTGCCAACGAATTGAATTGCGACGTGTTCACTCCAATCTACAAAGATGGGGCGCCATCTGTGGGCAGCCTCACCAATCTTGCTCACCATAGCCTATCTCCTCCTAACAGTTCCTGCAGTTGCAACGGACGGCAATATGTAATTGTTTTGTTTATCATCCTTTAATATTTTAAAACTTAGAATGTTTTTATGAAAGATTTTTTTTTTATCTTGAATAATCTTTTCCTTTCAGAAGTATAACCTTCATTGTTTTATTTGTTATCTTATAATGCAGCTTTTCTCACATATTTTGCTTCATATCAGAGTCAGCACAAGGGTTTCATGCTCTAAGACAAGATTGAAAATTTGTAACCTAGGCGACTGTCTAGGCTCACCAAATGGACGGGCTCACCAAATAGATGGGTTGACCCTGCTTCTTATTAATCAAAAAATAATTGACAAATTTTATAAGAGTGTTGAGTATTTCCTTGTTTCTACAGTTTTTGGTATTTCTTTCCATATTTTTTTAGTATATTATATAGGGATACATTACTTTCCAAAGTGTTCTTCAAGTTTTAGAACAGGCAATGAGACAATATGAAATATCATTATTTTGAGAGACAATCATTTCCTCTCAAATTGTAATAAAAATGACAATGCCTTTCTTTATTATTCTATGGTGATAATTTAGAATCTTTATTTCCCCTGAAGTGTTCACATCTTACAAAGTGACTCAGTAAACCAGACTGAACAACAGTATGATTGGTTAGCCATAAAAAAAATCTAATTGTGTTAAAATTCAAAAGAAGCTTCCCAATAAAATAGGTAGAGGTAGGAAATTTTTATTGTAGTTATCTCCAAAATGGATCTAGTTTCCATATTTCAGATGATTGATTTTATACTATCAATCATGCAAATTTAATGATCATTAACACACCTCACAAAATCATAATGCATATAAAAAACCTTTGTAGCATCCCTCATTGTCAAAGGTTTCTGTGGCAATAATCATATCAGTTGTATGTACTTAGAATTCAAGAAGATGATTATTTAATTATGCATCAGCTGTTTGCATTCCGTTTAAAACTTCACTTATAACTTTAGGTACAGGACTAAATTTCTTAGAAGTTCTCTCAAGATCAATTAAAACCTGTTATTTGTAGGATACAATCCTTTTGTAAAAATGTTTTAAATTTATTTATATACTGACAACTTTTGATCTCTCTGAGTTGTGTGTGCGTTTGTGTGCACAGACAGTTGGAAGATGCTCAAATTCAGGAGTTTAGTATATATCTTATGTTTTGATTTGTGTTTAAGGAGCCTTTCTTGAACTTAATCTTGCCGATGAATCAGGCGTTTTTATTATATAAAATGACAAAACAATCTTCATTTTGGTAAAGAAAAAATGCTTCTAAAATGGACTAATATTTCACTTTGACAAAAAATTATTTCTTCAACTTAATCTAGCTAATGCATTAGGCATTTTTATTGATATAAGATATTTTTTATGTTTAGAAGAAAAACGCCACTAAAATGAACCAATATATCAGTTCGACAAAAACTAATTTCTTGAGCTTCTTGCAAATATATCAGGCATTTTCATCATATAAAATAAAACATTTTTATGATGATAGTGAGGAGAAAAAAAAAACGCCACTAAAATGGACCAATATTTCAATTTGACACAAAATTATTCTTGAACTTCTTGCTAATGCATTAGTGAAACAACAACAACAACCACAGAAAAAACAAAAACAAAAACACAACTGAAATGGACTAATATTTAGTTGTTAGCTGGGTAGTGTTTTCATAATTTCCCCCAGAGGTTCATGTTACTTTTCACATCGTCAACCGGATGTGAAAATATGTACTAAACACTGCGTATGTAGGCTCCAAATTGAATATAACTGTACAACGTATTGATCAGATATTATCACATTAATTAAGTTGAAAGCCATTGATTTTTTCGTTGACAGACACCCAGACTGTCGAAAATCTCCGAATGCGCTTAAAAATTTAATTGCAACAACAATACCGTCGTACCTATACGAATTTGTGATAAAGAATAAATCACAGGTCTTCATTAATGTATTGTATAGTTATACTATATGGTTCCCTTGCATGACTTTTTGGAGTCTTTGTTTGTATTTTACTACCATATTTTACATCCGTAAGACCAAGGACTTCCATCACCTATGATTTACGACGTAGAATAAAAACTCAACTCCTAAGTTAGAGGAAAGAACTGTTCGAGAATGCGTGCGAAGCCAAGAAGTAATAAAGTAAAGATTTTTTTCAAGAATATCTGTTTCCATTTTTTTAAACATTCATCATAATCATTTATTTGAGCGAACTCTACAGCTTTAGCCAAAATACAAGACCAATGGAAGGAGAGGTTGTACAACATCCCTTTGATGAGCTACATAAGTCTTTCTTGGCATTTACGCATGTGCATACGTGTACGCGTTCGAGAAGAAGATTACAATAACTGCCAGATCTTATCAATGCACACCAACATGCATTTGCCAAAAAAAAAAAGAAAAACAGTGACAACTTATTATTCACCGATCGATCAGTTACTTGAATCCAAAAGGTCAACAAAGAATATGAGAAAAATGACTTCCAATTTATCCTCAAATATTTTGGACTCAATGAATATAGACAGAAATTTTTCCAGGTTTTCAATAATTTCCTTTGAAAAAATTGTGCCTTCGGCGTTCTTTGATTTCTAAGTATTTTCTTATTTTGTTTGGGCGATTGAAAAAAAAATTCTTTAATTTTTCCATTTTTACAAGATATCTATTCTTTTTTTTTTCCCCATTCTTTTGAACCAAAGCACCACGTAGTGATTTCCAGTTATTTTGAAAATCACTGAAACAGACGATTTTATTTTTCACTTTTCTCCGTACGACTTGGCTTTGAATTGAAGTGTAAAATAAGTCTCTTCATGAGATTTTTTTCACGGCGAACCAGGCAAGCAAATACTGAACCAATCGCATCGAAATTGTGTGATTAGACAAGTTTGGTAAAAACAAATAATAATGAATTATATAAGGTGTTATCAGGGTGGTCAGTAAAAAGGCATCAGGTCAAAAGGCATTGAAGTGTAGTACGGATTCTGGAAGTTACAATCACGTTCGGACGAAAGACAGTCAAAAGAATAACAGGAGTTACGAATATTTAAACTGAATTTGCACTATTTAAGTAATTTGATTTATTATTTCATTTGTACATTCAATTGAGTAGACGTTTTATTCTTTAACTCGTACCCTGGATTGATACGAACAGAATTTCAAATTAAGAGATATTATATCTCTTAAAGTAGAATTTATTTCGTAAATTTTAAAAAATAAAAGGTTTTTGTTTCAATTTCATTTTTGCATTAACATCTTAGAAACATATCTGATGTTATAATTGAATAATGTTGCACTTTTGTACTTTTTTAGCGCTTATTTGTGACTTAATAAAGTAAATGAGTTTTTTTGTAGATTTAAATAAGTAGAAGTTTCATGGTGATTCTATTTTACTTTTTTCAATCCGTACAGTAAATCACAGGAAAACAAGAATAATCAATTATCATTTTTCAACTCACACTTTTATTGTAAATCAAGTTAAAGCGTTTTTTCAATTAAAATATCTATGATATGGTATTCCATCATTTGCTTCATAGTCGCTCCAAAGTCTCTAAAAAGTATAATTCTCGACGACTATGTTGCTCAATTATACCATTTCATTAAATAAAAAAATAAAAAAACTTTTCAGAGCCGGAATGACTTTAAAGCAAATAACATATGTTAATCTTGCAAAAACGTACTAACTTATTTCACCATAAAAGTATTATTTGAAATACACAAGTTATCAATTATTCTAGTCTTCCTGTGACATACGGTTGGACATTAAAAAACAATCCCTATAAAACTTTTACTGATTTAGATTTACAAAAGAATTTAAACCCATTTACTTTATACATGGGTCATAAATAAACGTCCCCAAACATGTTCCTAAGATGTTGATGCGAAAATGAAATTGAAACAAAAACCTTTTATCCCTTCAAATTTTACAAAATGAAGTCTACTATTAAAGACCTTACAATTTAAAATTTTGTATGTATCCAGTGTGTGAATTTAACATTAAAATATTAATCCATCTGAATTTACGCGAGAAAAAGAATTAAATTACTTAAATAGTACAAATCAAGTTTAAATATTTGTAACCACTTTTAGCCTTTTGACTGATGCCTTTCGTCTGAACGCGATTGTAACTTGCAGTAATTCGTATTACATTGCTGTCCTTTTGCCTTTCACCTTCATTCCTGGATTCGTTATCGTACCGAAGCAGCGAGAATGGACATGTGATTTGCTGAGCGTTTTTAAGCATTTAGCAGGGATATTCATTTTTTTTTTACTTACATCCAAAACTCGATTATTTTCGCGTACGCAAATTTTGTGTTCATTGAATTACGATTGCCAAGAATCTCGGATTTTTCGAATATCCAGCGGCGTCCCTTGGAGCTGCAATGCATATTTTAGAAACTCCTGAATAACTTTTCCCCTTAATATTTACCAAACCTCTCAAGAAAAAACATGGTTAAATGAGGCATACGATACTGAATTTAACATGGAAAATGTAATAATCGCCCAAAAGATGTCAATGTGAATGAAATAGCTAGGAGAAAAAAAAAGAATTTAAAAGAAAAAAAAAGAAAAAGAAAATTTATCTAAATTATACATGAAAATGTTTGCTTGTGCTGGTCAGTCACCGAGCCGGACCAGCATTTTTATCACGCGTTTACGCGTTAGTTCAAGGGAGCATCCAAGTAGTTGTAAGATAAATGAAAACTTACGTGGCAAAGGAGAAAATCAAGGGAGATTCGTAAATAAGATGGAATAAATAAGAATAATCTGACATAACCCTTACATCCTTTGCCACAAGATGATTCCATTCAATATCTATCGCTTTTACTGATTAATTAATTAATTCATAATTTTTTGTTGATATGCTTGGACCGACTCCGTGAATGACTTGGAAAATTTTGGCAATTGTTCGGAATAGGTAAGATCAAACAAAAATTTGGTAAGGGAGATAATCCACGGACTTGCTATAGCTGCTACTCTAACTCTCAAACTAGCCATTTCTAGTGGCTACAGATGGCTACATTTTATAGGATTTTTTTTTACAGAAGAAATGAAAGGCAAAAACTGATCGTTTGAAACTGTATTTTATTAAATTTAGTTAGAGGGTGTATGGTTTAGTGCATGTATAAGGTTTGGAATTACCAACATGTGATTTTTTTTTACATCTGCAACTTGAAATGTATAAACAAACTCTAACCCTAATCCAAACCTACCTGCTAACTCTAATTCCAAATCTACCTATTCTATTGGAAATAAATATAGTTCAACATTGGCAAAAATCTAGCCACTTTTAACCATCCAAAAATTTGCTAAATAAAAACCGTAGTAGCAGTAATAGTGTCTCATGGATCATTTCCCTTGCCAAATATTGGCATTTTGTTTAATCTTACCAATTCCAAACAATTACCAAAATCTTGGTAACTATAAACCCAACAATAACCCTAAACCATACGCTTTCTTGTTAAATTTAACAAAATACAGTTTCAAATGTTCATAGTTTTTGGTATTCATTTCTTCTGTAAAATTCCTTTGAAATGAAGCCATTTTTAGTAGCTAAAAATCAAGTAGTTGCAGCTATAGCGTGTCCTTGGATTACCCCCCTTGCCAAATATCGGTATATGTTCAATCTCAACTATTCCAAATAATTGATGAGCTGATTTCACAAAATTAGCTGGCACCGATGACGTTTTCTTTTCTATTTATTTTTTCTGGGCCGTATCTGTCTCGTTTTTTTTTTTTAAATTACCGAAATGATTTTAAAATAAATACCTGTTGTTTTGTTTCATTTGGATCCTTTTTAAAAAAAATAGCATTTTGTGTAATGTTATAATTTTAGAGTGTTGTCTGTTTTATTTTCTCTTTACACCTATGATTGTTAGCTATTAATTTACTATAAATCAATTGAAGGTGTTATGATGGAAATCAATTCCAAGAAGTGATTATTGATTTATCTTGATACAATTCACTGTGTAACATCCCATTGCGAAATGTGTGAAAGTAATATAAAAAAGCAGCAATGATGCTCATAATTATCCTGGTCAACGAAGTTGACTGGATGGTTGATGATTTCATAAATAGGTGTACGAGCCAGGGGCAAAGGGGTGCAAATGTCTCCCAAATTCAGGCAAAAGTGTTGAATTTCAGGCATATTGTGTAATTTGCACAAAACTTTAAAATTTGGGGCATTACACACCCTTTGCTCCTTAATATAAGAAATCCTATATGCCTATGTTTACATCAATGCAATGGGGTATATCAGGGATGTTGGCAAATTTATCCAATGGTTAGTTATTTTCATGGGTGTATGATATTAGGATTTGCAAATTACCAATTCTGGTAAATTACTGATGGAAATTCTCGATACCGGTTTTTGCCAGTTTTTAGTTCTATTTTTTCATTAGTAGGTGGCATTGATATGACCTTTTGTGGAAGTTGATTGCCGTTAAACACGCGCTTTTTAGAAATATCTTGTTGCATACTTGGCAACATTCTACTCGTTGTTATCCTTTCCTCACAAACTTCCAGACAAAACCTTGCAAATTCAGCGGAAGCATGGCATGTAATCAGGGTTGTCAACAGGATTTCCCAACCAGGTCAGGGGGCTAGATCATCCAGCACCCATCTGGTTAGGTTCCCCAAACATACTCCTATATTGGAGGAAAAAACTGTCAACTGAAGACGACAAACTAAAATGTATGTACTGGGGTTGTATTGATTTCAGGGAGTTGTCAGGTTGGGTGAAGAAGAGAAATTTACAAACATTTAGTTTTAGGACTCACCGCCACCTGCCTATTAATGTTGAACATTTGTTATTAAACAAACCAAAACAAAGAAGCGATAAAAAATGCTAAAAATCTTGATTCACACATGCCCTCTCTCTCTTGACTCATTTCTTAAATTATGCATAACAATGAATTCAGTCCATACAAGAAAAACAAGTGTCTGTTACATTTTTTAAGAAAAACAAATCCTTCTTTTGAAATAAACAGATTGTTTCCATTTCATAGTTTTAATTTTGTGGTTTTATTTGGGGCCAAGGTCAGGTAGTGAACGTGACATATTTTTTCTTTATCAAATGTCATATTTGATATTTCTAAAAATATTTGAGATGTATTCACCAGTATTTAAATATCGGGTTGCAAACCCTAGTATCTTTCTGACTACCCACAAAGGAAGAAGGTAACACAAAGTCAAGACTATATCCTTTTCCGAGCAAACTTGAAAGGCAAGCAAATAAAAAAATACGCCAACCAAGTAGAATCTACATTCTTCAGATATACATATCTAAAGTTTTAGAAATACATTACAAATTATTGATAGATTAAAAGAGACTTTTGTTGTCAACATTTATTTCATTGAAAAAAAAATATGCCAAGTTTGTTAATAATGCTAAGCAAATTAAAAAGACTAGCAAACTTAATCTATGAACATAAGTAAATCAAATAAATGCATTGCTACATTTGCAGCAAATATTAATTTTTCAAGTGAATTTAGTTGAAATTTGTCTCTTAATAAAATTTGTCGATCTTTTTCCTTAGTACCCATCAAAAGCTAAGACCCAAAATGCTAGGTCTTTATTGTTAATCCTAACCATAAACACAGAATCCCTATTCCTAACTGTTACTCCTTATCCAATGGAGTAATGAGATAAACTTGACATATCAATTCCCAATGGTTAGGAAAGTTTTTGTCTAGTGGGGACTTAATATCTCTATGGTCAAATGGAAAGCAATCAAAATGTACGCTTAGAAATTGCAAGCGACTTAATGGATCTAAGCATATTTTAAAATTCAATGTATGTAAGCCTACAAATGAACAAAATGTGAAGATTACCTTTGAAAAGTAAATAGTTACAAAATGAAATAAATATTAATTCTATTTTTTGTTTGAAAAAACATTCGAAATGTAAGTGAGTAGCATGGTTGTGAACAAATCATCTTCGGATTTTAAAAAATTATAGATGAGCCACCCTATTATTGCCTGCATTATGAAAAAGTCAACTTCCGACTTGCATCATCATTTTTGTGTGTGCAGGGTATTGTTACATCTAATATGATTATTTGTAAGATCTGATACGTTGAGTTAAAAATTCCTTTTTTTTAAAGTAAGTATTGTATATATGCATGCACACATATCTATAGAAGAGGAAGTGAAGTGAAGTGAAAAGATAATTAAATGTATTTTCACAATTCTGGTACCCACTGCTTATTCATTTAAGCATCATTCATAATGCTATGATTGTGTACATGTCTTAGAAGTCATTTGTAGTGTGTGAATTTCTTGTTATGTATTCTAAAAATGCTCTGTACATTTGAAAAGGTCAATTAAAGTAATGTAATAATTAGTAAGTGATAATTTTCTTTGAACTGAGTTCTGGTTGAGTCATGTAACTTGGAGGACACTTGTATATAGAAACAATACGTACATCACGTTTTCATTCTAGTAGAGAGTATTAGCTATAAGAATACTGCAAAATTTATTATTCTTCTTTTAGAAAAACCTGTTTTAGTCCTCCAAATTCAGTCTATCAAACAATTTTGCACTAATGTAAGTTTATGTGTCAGCTGATTCAGAAATATTCTCAACAGGTTTACCACATTAATTACTGCATTTCCTTTTTTGTTAATTATCATGATAAAATGCAAAAAATGTTTATTTAGTTTTGACATTTACTTGTAGTGTACAATATTTCAATGAATAGATTGCTGCAAATTATCAGTTGGTGGGGCTCATAGGAAGAAAAAAGCACAAGCAAAGATAATTCTATGGGGTTGAATATGTGATGACAACAAATGGTTCATTTGCATGAAATCATAAGAGGAACATGTTTCTTATATTTTTTTTTGCAATTATATGAAGAACAATCCTGAAAATATTGATACAGAGCAGAAGTGAAGTTAATGATATGTTGATACTGTCAAAATCACTCGACATACTGCAATGCTACACATTTCATTATTTTTTTAAATTCTTGAAAATGAAATGAAAAGTCCTCTGGTATTTCTGACATTAAGGTAACATTATCAGTGTTGAGGAAATGTAATGATGAAAATTGATGCAGAATATCAATATGGAAAAACTAAGTTCAAGTTCTAAAAGTGATGAATTATAAAATTTTCATAGATTTTTTTTGTTTTTGTGTTTTCATACTTAGGTGTATTGTTTACTTCCAGCAGTAGATGTAATTCCCAAGATGCACTAGCTAATACAATGTAAATAATGACATGAAAATAAACATAGTATAAGCAATTTCCATTACGCTTTTGAACTTGAATATTTGGTATTGAATTCAGTTAAAAAAATATGTATTTATAGATTAAGTAGCAGTGAAAAATCAATATTTAACTAGCATGATTAACTGCACATAGGGATCTAATCAACTGACAAGTAGTAAGATTTGATTATTGTTGAGAACATTGCATAATTGAATTCTTACATTTTAAAAACTTATCATAAGCATTGAAAGGGAAAATCGGCCATTACCTGCAGAGAAGAAGGTTTTATAAAGAATAGTTGAAACTGTAATATACCAATCTGTCATCATCAGATAACAATAGCAGAACAGATTTGTTAAGCAGAAAATCATTTTTTCAATCTTAAAAGATGAAACTCGTCATTAAAAAGATGAAAGTCCCCATTAAGAAAGCATGAAACTCACCATAGCTATTTTTATAATTGATAATCTTTCTTCTCTTATTTTTATAGATGTTTTCTGGAAAACCCTCATACATCCTATGGTAATGAAACATTTGAAGCTCCCTGTAAAAATTATTTGAGTGAACTGATTTCCAACTCTAGTATGGTACTGAATAGTCACGGTGATCTTGCAAATGATTCAGAAATATTAACTTTGATGAACAAATCTAAAACTGGAAACTGCATTTTTATGAAGTAAGTAAAGACTTGAATTTTACTACTTAGTACTTTTGGAATATTTACCTCTTTATGAATGTAATGTTTATGTATTGTATTCTTTTTTCATCTGTCAAAATAAAGGGCAAATAACTACTGATTGTAGTATGCCAGAAACGGGACCACAAACCTTGTGTCTAAAATGGAAGTAAGCAGGGGAAGTCCCATTTTTGGTAGTTGGGATCAGTCTCTTCAATCAGAAACTGTCAGCCTGAACACGTGTGTTCTTTTGTTATCTTCTTTATTTCTACTGCAACTAACACAATTAAAAACCAAGCGTATTTCTGACTAGCAATAACAAACTAACCATAGATACAACAATGAACTTTGTTCATTTTTCAACCATTGATAATTCTTTTAACAAGTATTTCTTTCATCTTAATTTTTGTTGCTTTTCATTGCAACTTTCTCAGACACTGACTGCGGCAGTAAGTAAACAGTGAGGTCACACAATAACAATAACAATTAAAATAGCTAGAAGATAGATAGCTAACATTGCAAATATTGTATTATAATGATATACACTGCATGAAGACATTATCATATCATATATATTAAAAGATCACATCAATTTATCTTACTATTGTGTATGAAGGCACACATTTTAAGTGCTTGTTCAATACCAAAGGTACTCTGAAATACCTCAACAAAAATACCAAGAAATCATTGATGTTTCTGTAATGAAATTCTATACAAGCCATAATACTGCTCCATGTTTACTAATATTCCTTATGTATAAAAGGATTTTTTGCAATATTATAGGATTAAAAAATGTAGTACATATGTATATTCAAATATACCTGAAACTTATGGAAAAAATCGAGTTCACTGGTCTTATAAGCATATTTATTCTTCTATATTGACTAAATAAAAATGGAATCAAGAAAAAGCCGAAATGAACCCTTTTATTCATATGTAAGCATTGGAGTTTCCAATCTGCCAAATTTGCCAAATCTGCCAAATTTCATAATGGTGTAGCTAGGATGGCATGCACTGTAATAATGATATTTTGAATTATTTTAGCTGCAAAGTAAATGCAGAATTTAACTCCAACTGTTCTAAAAAACAAGTAAATCTCATAATAATTGAGAAATTATTAATTCTGATTATTTGATATTTAATGAAGCAAATGCTGTACATAGAAAAAAAAATTTGATTCAATTCATATCATATGTATTGTTACACTTGAAAGTCAAGATGACAGATACAAATATCATTGTGATAATCTTACTAGTTTCCAATCATAAAAAAATCAGCACAGGTTATAAGATAGTTGAGATGATGCTTTCAATCAGTTTATATTGTAAAAAATTCTCTCTAGTATATTAAAAATTTTGGTTATCCTTGAGAAATGGTATGTAAAATAGGAGGCAACTCTGTCAAAATGAACTGAGAATTGTTTTCCCTGTAAATGTTGCCTGTCAGGCTAAGTTTTGGCTAACAGTGTAAAGTTTCAAGTTATGGTCAAGTAATTTAAAAAAAAATTTTCTTTGAATCAAATGAATAAAATGGTAAAAATCTTCAAAATAAAGCACTTAATCCCCTGACTTGAATTCACCCCCCCCACTTTGGCCCACAGACACAGAGCCAGTTCTCAACAAGATAGGTAAGTAATTTCTTCAATAACAACAGAAAAAAACAACTTTTAGATAATCATGTTTCTTATAGAATAAAGTTGTTTCTCTCTGTTGTTATTGGAGAAATCATCTTCTTGTCTTGAATGATCACAAGACAACTGTGGTTTGGCTCTGAGTCTGTGGGCCAAAATAGGAGGGAAAAGGCTAAGTTTTTCATTGACCTACTACGACTGGAATTTCAGTCATTTGCAACCAATAGGTTAAGTGTTTTATTTTCAAAATTTTGGTACATTCTATTTATTTAATTAAAAAGATTTTTTTGTAAAAACATTATGTGACCATAACTTAAAACTCTACAGTGTTAGCTATAAGTTTGCTTGATTGGCGACATTTGTAGGGGAAACAATTTTCAGTTACCTCCCATTTTACATGCCATTTCTTGAGGATTACCAAATTTTTATTTGTATAGTTAGATAACTAATTATAAAAGTCTGAATAATATTTGATTTTCTAGACTATTTAGGGAACAAGCACCCCAGAATTGATCAAATTGAAGAAAAAAAACTCATTTTGACTCTTAATTAGATGCCATGAAAATTAAGATGAAGCTAAAAACTAATCAAAATCAATAATAAAATATAAAAATTTCATTTACAAACATTTAATAATCACCTTTTTCCTATGACTTTTTTTATCCTTGAATGAAAAATATCTGATGTCTTGGAGTTGATTTTACTCTCTGATGCACTTTCAAGGGAAAAGATTCATGGGGAGATTTCTTTTGAACAAACATTTCACCAAGAAACAAGACATCAGATTTCATAGGGAAAGGGCTGTTATTAAATTCTTCTAAATAACTTCTTTCCTACCAAAAGTTATACTGTATCTATACATAAATGATTTGTTAAAAAACCCGTGTAAAACCATAAAAAGATATTTTTCCAGAGGTAAGTAACTCAAGGTATTATGTGTTAGTTGATAAATGACAGACTAAACAGACAACAGAAGATTACTTACAAACTCTTAATTACTTGGCTGGACATGTTTCTTTCACCCAATCAAACACTATGGCTATCATTCACTCAGAATGTAAACAGTTGGCCATCCTACGAGAAGACCATAAGGGAGATGACTCAATACTAAAAATGGGAATGCATACTTATCATTATGAATCCAATTTAAGTCTTCAAAAATATTGTCAGTGTGGTAAAATATGCAACTTTGTATTCTATTTCATTGTAATGAATGTTTGTAAAACCAAATTGTATTTTTATTATCAATTTTGACTAGTTTTTACCTTCATCTTAATTTTCATGTCAACGAATAAACAGCCCAATCAGAAATAAATACTGATTGCTATAGAATTATGGTCAGAGTCAAAGTTGCGATAAAAAGCAACTAAAATTCAAGATGAAGGTAAAAACTAGTCAAAATTAATAAAGAAAATATTGTGTTATAATGCATCATCTAATATTGAAAATAAACTAAAATTCAAAATAAGTCAAGCAAATTGTATTTGTTTATGCTTGTAAGACTGGAGACATACAAGGTGATATGATCTTGTGAAGAGTCAAAATGCCTTCTTTTTCAATTCAATCAATTCTAGGGTGCCTGTTCCCTATATGGTCTGATTTTCTGTATAACTTATCATTTTTCCTCATTCCTATTGATAATGAAGTTTCTCAATGTTGCTTATAAAAAATCTATTTTAAAAAAACTCACTGAGAAATATTAAACAATTTTGAACAGTTTGAATGTATTGCTTGAAAGTATATTTTTGGGTGACCAATGTACTAAACATGAATCATGAAAAAGAATAGCAGAAAATATGAATATACGAATGAGGGACAACAAATTCAAAAGTTTAAAGAAGACCTTGTGGTGTAGTGCTAAAACAAGGAGTATGGGAATGCAAGGCTGCCTAACATTTTTGAAACATAATTAATTTCAGAGACGTTTTGAGGCCATATGGGGTTAGTATTTGGACATAAACTGTCAGATTTTTCTTATTAGTGAATTTCTCAAATAGAGAATTTTGATAGTATATGGAGTGAGGGAATGTTGTTCCCACTCCCCCAAAGAGTAAGTTGAATCTGTTCCCACATGTTCCCAAAGAACTACACCACGAGTAACCACCAAATCATTATAGCAGATTTTGATATTATTTGACTGCAGGTTTGAGTGATAAGTATTTGTGGCTAGTTTGCTTATGCAGTTTCCTACATCAAACTTGGTGTATGAGATATTTTAGTGGTAGTCTAGATGGCAGAATATGTGACTTATGAGTGCATACAATGAACATTTTATAGTCAATGTTTCACCAAGCCTTGTCCAGGTAGAAGTTTCAGTTGAAAGATCAGAAGGCTGCTTGTTTCATAACAAGAGAAAATAAACTTGATTAATTCAATACTGTGAAAAATAGAAATATGTAAATTCTATATAGATTAGACAATCAATTTTGAATGCCAATATCTGATAGAAGAAGTATGGGAACACATTTCCCTCTCCCTCCTAATGTATGAGAACAATGATCCCACTGCCTAGAAAATACAGTGGAAGCTTTGATTAAAGAATTTTTTTTTCTGCAAAATCCCACCCAGCATTTAATTCCATAAAAGAATTTGTGATCAAGACATGTGACTTTTTTTATTTTACATTGTTTCATCAATTCTTCCAGCTAAAGAAAACTATAAATTTCCTATGTATGAATTTGAAGTATTTACTGTGAAATAATAAAGAATTTGATAAAAATATCATCTAAACTGATCAGCCATTTGTGAGTTGTCTATTTTGTTTGTAGGTCAAAGCTCAAGATAGTTCAGAAGTGCTGCAGTGGTTATGGAGGTCCTAATTGTGAAAAGGGTGAGTTCATATTTTCTTTTTGTAATATTAGGTTTAGAAAAAAATGTTTTCAATAGTTTAGTTTATTGAGTTATATTTCCTAGTCATATCCTTTATAGTCAGATTAATGATTTAACAATACAGTGAACTCCCGCGATAATGAACCTCTATATAATGGATTTTAGCTTTAATGAACATGTGGATCTATTCAAACTGATTTCAAATTTACCAATATTGGATGGCTAAGAATATTAGCCTCTGGATGAATTATCAAGATAGATCTATGAAGATAAATTCTAGAAAATAAAGTGTTCAATGTTTAAACACAAAAACAAGGTCAGTACACAGTTAGTTTGATTGTTGGCAAACTAAGAAAAAGGACTAACAAAAAAGTTAACAATAATAATCATAAGTTTTGATTCTTGTAGGAATTAAAAAAGAAAGGCAGGAGTTCTCTGCAGACACAAAGTTGTGTGGTAAGATCTACCACGGTGATGATGAGGTGAAGCAAAGAATGTAGAAAAGAGAATGTCACTTAAGAAATGTAAGATAAAGTTTTGGGATGACCGTCAGTTTTTGTTCACTTAATGTATAACCACTTGAATGTTTTCTTTGAAAGTCTGTCCTGACTACAAAGAGAGTGCTTAGCTTTGTTGCAATGTGGTCTCTGAGATGGAGAAGGAAAGTTCTTTTGGGAAAAAGAAAGAATTACTTAATGTATTTGAAGGTGTGTATGCAAAAACTAGGTGTGTGTCAAAACTACCCTAACTAATGGAGGGAGCAAAAATGCAAGCTTACTTTCAAGGCTGTCAGAACAGAGAGAGAGAAAAAAATTTTCGCCAAAAGCTTAAATACCATAAAGATAACAATTGGTTATCTTATTTGTAGTTCTGTGTGACGTCAGGGAGGAAGCGACAAAGAATTTACCATTCCTTTAGGGGTCTTCTCCGTGTGTTAGGCATAGCAGGTAGATCACTGCCAAGGGTAGATAACTCTAAATATGTCCTATTTCTGTACGTATTATTCAGGTGGTCACTACACAAAACATGTGGACCATAACAAACATGGTATTGGTTTTATGGTTCCTATATTGTTTGATTGAGAGTAGTGATGTAGTTGGAGTTCTATGTAGCGATGAGAATGTGTAGTTGTGGAGGACAAAGGATTTTGTTTCCACAAGTTTGGTTTTTAGCACTACACGCTGACGTCACTGGAAATTTTGAAGGTGAGAGGGGTACGATAGATGCCATGACAGAATGGAGAACATGTTTGCCAAGTATGAGTAGGGATGCAGAGATCAAACGAAGTTCGTAATTTTGATAATGACATGTACACATGTTTAGACAAACAAATAAAATGTACACTTAATAAAGTCACATTTATATCAATATAAAACTGAAAGAAGATACAGGTAAAGGAAGCGTTAATACGATCGATCATGAAAGGAAGTTACCTGTTTGTTTAGGAGATTGGATCCGTGATAGAAGAGGCAGTGTAAACTTATAGCTACGTAGCTGAGGAAAATTTAATTAAGCTAAAGGTATGAGCTCTGTGCTAAATAGTAGTAGTAATCGTTGTGTGTTAATGAAGTGGAGGTGACAAATGCTTTGAATCAATAAGGCTTGGAGATGACCAAGAAATGCTCATGGAGACTGTGATCTCTTTTGAACAACTTGGGGGCCATTCTCAGATGCTGAAAAACACTCGATGGACTGACTATTCAAGTCACAGAAAACACATGGGTGCTCCCTGTTGAAAGGAAAATTAGAAGATGGATAATCATGACTTGTGCAGTGAAGGCATCACCATTTCATTCATGAGAAATAGAGGTGTATATGCGTTTCAAGTTAGAAAAGTGGACATGATTGAATAGCTGAGCGTATGAGAGATACCTCGACATAAAAATATGAAATAAAATGAGCAATGTTTTGAACAGTGATTGGTCACAATGGAAAAAACGATAAAGTTTGGACTGGCCAGAAGGCCAGCGAAATGATACTGATCCTTGAGAACAGGAAAGGAAGAGAGAGAAAGAGAGAGTAAGTACCTAAGAGTGCTGGAGCAAATGAATGAGTGAACATGAGTATTCAGGGCTTTTATAGGGAGTCAACGGAGAAAATGACGTTTTGTATATGTAGTTGAACTTGGGATTTTGTAGCTAAAGCTAATATTCAATTTCATTTATATTTAATTTCAATTAAAAAATAAAGGAGCCACTACAATGGCATTATCCTAGTTTCATGGTCCAGCCTTTTGTAGCCTTTAGATTAAGATCAAAGTATCGTATCTGTTCTTGCGTCATGAAACATAGCATTAATTTCCTGTTTCCAATTTCATACATTATCATGGTTGTACTTTAATTGTTTTTGGTAGCTGACGTGGGAAGAACAAATATTATACTTTGATCTTGAGCTTAATACTACAAAAGAAACTTGGATAGCGTCACAAACTTTCTTCTTATTTACCGAATTATATAAGGTGAGGAGGAAAATAGAATGAGGTGCAAATGAACTGCCTTTAGATTTACTGAATGATATTCACTAATTTTGGCTAACTTCTGAATTTGCTTTTTCTTTACTAAACGACAGACAACCATTGGGTATAACAAACTTTAGGCTTTAACAACAACCCTTTGCTCCCAATTGATTCATTATCACGAGAGTTTACTGTACTTACATTGAAATCTTTATCCATAAAGAAAGATTCATTTTTGGTAAAATTTGTCTGAGTATTATTTCAATTAACACTACTATTTGATATTTTTTTTTCATGCTTTGCTTTTCAATACTGTATAAGCACAAGGATAACAAATCTTTTAAATGTTAAATAATATATTATTTCCTCTTTATCAACCCTAACATATGGAAGCTAAATCAGTTAAAATACCATTTTGAAAATATTTTGCTATGAAATATATACTTTTGGTTATCTTGAATGATTCATTTTAGAATCTAGAGATAGTGTTTAAATAAAATTTACACAGCAATAATAATAAAATTGTTATTCAAATGATTTGGAATTTGATCATATCAATAATAATTAGAATTCATGGTCTTATTATTAAGCCATAAAGAATGTTATTCTTCCAAAGACTGTTTCAATTCGGGCATAGCTTATCTACTAAAGTACTGTCTCTAAATTCTATAAGACAACAATCTCTAAAATCATATATTCAAACACAAATCTATTAAATGACGTTTATGAGGATAGTACTTATCTTAGGAATCAAATATGTTGTACACGACAACTTTTATTTCAAATGTGTCTGGGATGTAAATATCATTTTAAATATTGTTGATAGAGGACTGATGAACATTTGAAGTGAAAAAATTTAGATCATAAAATTAAAAAATACTGCTGATCAATGACTAAAAAGCCAAGTTAGTATTCAGGAGTTTATCTTAAATATTTTTTCATGCTGTGGTTTTTACATTTCAAATTTTATTCCAAATTTCATTTTTTTCAGAAAATGTATTGGGTTGATGCAAAAATAATTATGTTTTTTTCACCATCTACTTCAAAGCAATGTATCTCAGCTTACAATAGAAGTTATTAATTGAAATATGAACCCTCAGAATCTACTCATTTTTGACAACTAATAAACAAGTTCATTTATTCTTGAAACATAGAAACCTAGGGTCCTGAAACCAATGGATTCTTTGAAAGAGTTTTGAGCTGCAGCTCAGTTATTTAAGATCTTCCCTTGAAGTGGTTAAAATGCTTCAAAAGAGGTAGTCATTTGGAGGGAGATCTTAGGAGTAAGATGAGTGAGGTAGAGTTTTGTAGTCTAGTTTGTATAATTTCTGTTGAATCATTCATACCACATGCAATTGGAGGTGGTCATGGAGTAGAATAGGTCCTTTTCGATTGGCCAATATTGGACATATGTATTTTTGGTGTATTTTGTTGATTTCCTGTCAATACTTCTTTGCTGTGATGGTTTTGCCAGGATTCACAAAGATATAGTGGATGATTCCACTTGCTGCCCACCAAACAGTGACCATAATCTTCTTTTGATGCAGGTTTGGTTTGGCAAGGTGTTTTGGTACTTCACCTTTACCAGCCACGGCACAGGAAATGGATTGTTTTTGTTGCGTAAAAGAAGTGAGGAGCAGACTTTGTAACAGAAATTTCTTGATTTTGGTTCAGCTCATGTGGCACACATTTGCTTTTTTGCTTTTTCCAACTTGGTGCAAATGTTGAACAACTATTAGATGGTCAACATTTAGTTCCTCCGCAGCCTCTCAAGTTATTTTATGTGTGTCCACCTCACTAATAGCCCTCAACTAGATGTTGTCAATAACAGGAAAATGTTTTCAACTCTTCTCGTCTTCAAGGCTCTCGTCTCCACTTAAAAATTTTAGAACCAATGTTGAGCTGTAAGTTAGTTTATGGTCACCTGGCCAAATACTTGGTTGATATTGTGAGCAGTTTCTGCTGCTTTACAGAATTCCTTGATTTTGTTTTTTTTCCATCTTTGATTTGACAGCCCCAAACAAGCCAGAATAAATAGTGAAATTCACTCTTTAAAATGGCATATTCCATGAACATAGTTAAAATACATTTTATTCAAAAATAAGCATCAAAGTTTAAAATTACAAAAACCGCAATTTTTTACACCAACCTTGTAGTAAAATAATCTAGCTTTCACAAATCTGTGGTTTCAAAATGATAGTCATTGGTTTCTGTATTTTGAGTATTCATATTACTATTGAGCTACCGCAATGAGTTCCAGTTTCTGGTTGTATATGTAAAATTTGGTTACTCATGATTTCAAAATTACCAGAAGATAATAAAAACAGCCCAGGAAACATGAACATAAGAGAGACAAAATAAGGATATTGTGTGAAAGAAATTTAATAAAGTAATGTTCCATTTGTAAGTACTGAATCTTTCTAGCAATGTTAGTATTAATAATATTTTATTTTTAAAATAATCATTTTTCAGTTTATGACCAGAATACTTGCCACTTGCTGGGAAACAATGCTTTGATAAGCTTTGCGAACAAGTATTTTACTTTTGAGGGTACTGACTCATACACTTTGGCAGCTGCTTACCATAATGATAATGGACAAAAAGATGAGTTTCCTCTGTGGACTATCAAAGTGAACTTAGCTAAATGTACATCACTTTTTGATTGTATTAGGGTAAGTACTACTTCGAAAAGTCTATTAATCGATTGTTGGAATATTTGGTATCTATTTCATAACTATCAGCTGTAAATCTAATTGAATTTTTATATATAATTACATAGTAATTACATTGGTAATGTTTCATTTTTCAAATGATTCTATTTATTTGATCAGTCAATCTTAATGCTATTATTTTCAAATTTGTTATATTTTATTATGTAAGAATGATAAAGAGTAATATCTGCATATTCAAAACAGTGAATACACGTAAATCATCAGAACTGTGGGGATGGTATCATAATCTTTTGTAAAATTGCATGATTTAAATTTTTTTTGATATTATCAGAAATGAATATTTTTTATCTGTCCATAAAGGCCATTTATGCAAATAAGTATTTTTAATTGTATAATTGTGTGCTTGTATATCTGTTTTGCCCGATTCCTGTTATAACCTGAAAGTTATTATGGATTGGTCCATGTGAAATAGCTTAACAGAGCTAATGAAAGCAATTAAAAGTTTGTAATAAAATGAGATTGTGAATGTTATGATATAACAATCATACATCACAGAAAATTTATCATTTGTTCTCTTTTCTCTTTTGCTACACACATTTTTCTTACAGACATTGAATATTACAGTTTGCGATACTAATATTATTATTGATAGCTGCAATGAAGTTTTTGTCAACAATGCACCGTTATACTTGTACAAACCTATGGATTTTGGCTGTAAGTCATATGACTATTTTATTCTATTATCTATTCTAATATTTGAGCCTTCTATTTATTTGTCCATACCTCTATTATGCTAAAACTACAAAGCCGATTGATCTAATATTTGGCAAGAAGACTCACTGGAAACTTTTGACATAGGTTATTTGAGGTTGAACTCAAAGGTTATTCATAGTCACAATTTCCCACCAAAGGTGCATAATGATACATCTCACAGTGAAGATCGTCACTTGACCTTGGAGGTCATTCAAGGTCACAAAGGTAATTTTTAGATAAGTTTTTGGCCACAATTTTGCACCAGCAGATCTAAAATTTGATATACAAGAATTTTTTTCCATGGCAAAGGTTGTAGGAAATATGATGTTGACCTTGGATATCATTCAAAGTCACCAGAGGTCATTTCTAGTTATTTATTTATTATCATAGCTAATTTCGATGTTTTGGGCTATAATTTTGCACCAAGGATACTAAAATTAGCCAATTGGATACATTTTCTCCCAAGATCACATGCTATGTTGACCTCAGAGGTCATTCAAGGTCACCAGAGGTCTTTTCTAGTCATTTTTAGCCAATATCCTAAGATTATGGTCATAATTTTGCATCTTTAGAACTGAAATTTGGTATAGGGGTGGCAAAACAATTGGACAATGTGCTATTGACCTCAGGGGTCATTTGAGGTCAACAGATATAATTTCTGATCATTACTAGCCACAATTTTCACCTAGGATGCTGAAATTTGGCATAAGGGTACATCTTTATGCAGTGAAGGTCATAGGCAATATGAGGTTGATGAAGGAGGTCAACAGAGGTCATTTCTAGCCAACTGAAGCAATTTATTATACAACATAGAATTTGCTATGAAGTACCAAAATGTTTTTTACTTTATGAATGCTAGAGTGGATACAGTTAACTTCAATTTGATAGATGGTGCTGATCTCTAGATTCATTGACGTTCACCAGAGGTCAATTTGGGATTTAGGTAACTTAAGCCATTTTGTACCCAAGTAATTACACTTTTGGAAGAAAATTAGTATGTGAGGTTAACACCTAGGCAGAAATAGATTATAGGGTAGGTAGTGCTGACTTCTAGAATCATTGGAGGTCAACAGAGGTAAAATCGAGATAAGAATAGCATTTTTTTTAGCCGTATTGCAGCCAAACAAATATATTCCTGGAGGTAATTTGAAATATAGGGTTAACTTGGTCAGAAAAATGATGAGATAAGTGGTGCTGATATCCAAGGTCATTGGAGGACAGCATATGTCAATTTTGGGTTAATGTTGCTTTTTACTGCCAATCTTCAGGGACTAAAAGATTTTGCCTTTCTATCTGTAAAAAGTTGGGCAACCCTGGAGAATGTTTTCAGACAAAAATTTTAATAAGGCTCTACGACAATTCACTGGCTGTAATTGGGCTTCTCCATGACTTTTCCATGATCAGGTCTGTATCAGTTGTTATAGGATTGGATCTGCTCACAGATTTTTCAGACTGGCTACCACTGGGAGAAGCACTAATGTTGTGTATCCAGTAGTGCTGTCAAACTAAGGGACAGTATTTGTTCTATTTTTTGCGTTAGAATATTTTTTCCATATCAACTACTCTTTCACATGCAAATCTAATCATAATTCTCCAAATGTCTGTCCGTCTTTCCATATGTCTGCCTGTTTGTGACAGTCTACCGAAAAAAAACTACTTGATGTTACTCCATGAAAATTTCTGTGGGTGCTCCTGGGAGGCATAAGTTTTTTGAAAATGAAACCTCAAATATGGTTTTTGGGAGGGAGTTCAATTTTCAATGCAAATTCATACTTTCTTTGGTTCTCACTTTTAGCTATATCTGCCTGCCTGCTGCTGATACTTGTTAACATTCTCAGAGAGAGTGGAGATGGCATCATTATTATTATTTGAAAGATATCTCCCTCTCAGTCTTGATCTGTCTATAACAGTGGGAAGGGGTTTAGAGAAAGTTTTTTGTTTATTTCTCTGTTTAGCAATTTTTTCCATAATCTCTATAAAAAATTAGGAAAGTTCTTAATGAATTAGGTTTTGAAAATACCCCCCCCTAAATATGATAAATACATATATTCAATAAGAACTAAATATATAATAAGTCATATATATCTTTTATAATTCTTTTATTTTAGAGTGCTCAATATATGGATGTAAAGCTAATAAATATATATGGTATCATTCTTCTTATATGGGTTTTTAAAATGGTTGGCTTTAAGAAGGTTTAACTTTACATTGTTTCTTCCTTGACTAGATATAGAATCATTTTTTTGGTACTTTGAAAATAAAATTGTATTTTTTGTTATGCAACAATTGATGATCAGAACGTTCCCCTTACTTCTTATAATTGAATCTTTTATAATAAAAGAAACATAATTGTAGCCCTACATCCACCCCAAACCCTGTATCTGTCTATCTATTTTATTGAATCTTTTTATTTTAAGAGATTGAATGTGCTCATTTTTTTTTCAATTTATCAATGCTAAATTTTACATTTTTATTTCAAAAAGTTATGTTTGTTTTAAAAAAAGGAGTGAAAGGGAGTGACAAAATTTCATTTTCAATTTCATCATCTTGAACTGATGTTTCTTTCATTTTTTCAAGATTAGAGTTGGAGAGGGAGAGAAAAAGAGAAATAGGAGAGGGAGAGAAAGAGAGAAATGATTAATTTCAATCTTAAATTTTCTTATATACTCTTTAACATGGTCCTGATTGTAAATTGTAAACTTTCCATCTGTACTCAATAGATGCTGAAAACAGATTTTAAAAAATACAAGAGAATTAATGAAATGAAGGCAATTAAAAAGAAAAAAGATAACGTGTAAAATTAAAAACTGGTATGCTCTATTAATAAACCTCAAATCACCAACAACCACAAGGGAAAAAAAGAAGAAGCTGAACTAAACAAAACAATCAAAAACAAACCAAGAAGACAAAAGAAGGTATACAACAGCAATCATCAAAACCATTCTCGAAAAACGGCAAGGCTTCAGAGCAAAAAACAAAGTTCTCAGTATAGAACAGAAACAAATAACTAGACTACTCAAAGAAAACGAAGACATAACAACAGACTGAAACTGAATTGTCGAACGCGCCCAAGAATTCTACCAAGAACTCTACTCTTCAAGATATGAGCAACTAAACAACGACCAGGGTATGCAAGACGCTGACAATCAGTTTGAAGACTTCCCAGAAATTATACCATGGGAGGTAAAAACAAGCTATCAAACAAACAAAAAAAAGGAAAAGCCCCTTGACCAGATAACATCACTATTGATCTGGTAAGATCGTCTACAAAAAACTAGCTAATCTGTTCAACTTGTGTCTAAAACAGAGTAGAGTTCCTAAAGACTGGAACACGCCAATCATAATGCTTCTACATCAAAAAGGAAACCCCAAAGACCCCAACAACTAAAGGCCTATAAGCCTACTCAACTGCATTTATAAACTGTTCACCAAAGTCATCACTAACCGGATCACTAAAACACTAGATGAAAACCAATTACGGGAACAGGATGGATTTAGAAAAAGCTACTCGACCATCTCCGTTCAGTGGACCAGCTGGAAGAGAAAGCCGCAGAATACAAAATGACACTAGCTGTAGCATTTATAGACTTCAAGAAGACATTCCCATGGTCATGAAGGCCATCACTCTACAAGGTGTTGACCCAGTATACATCAAAGTACTACAACATATATACAATCACAGCAACTCTTTTATCAGGCTACATAAAGACTCTGAAGCTTTCCAATTCCAAAAAGGAGTTAGACAAGGTGATACCAGCTCTACCAAACTCATCACAGCATTCTTTGAGATGATCTTCTGTAACCTGGACTGAGAGAATAGAATCAAAATAGATGGTGAATATTTGAGTAACCTCAGATTTGCAGATAACATCGTCCTTCTTGCAGAGAACCTACATGACCTCCAACTAATGCTAGATGAACTAAATGAAAAAAGCAAAGGAGTTGGCCTACACAAGAACTTCAGTTAAACAAAAGTCATGTGCAACAACAACATTGAGAATAAGGATATAACTATCAAAATTAAAGATGCAAAACTGAGGAAAGTAGACTACTATGTCTACCTAAGATAACGAATCTCTATGAAACCCACAAAAGAAGAAGAAATCAAGCAAAGAATCACTCTTGGATGGCAAGCCTTTGGCAGAGCAAGCTCCCCTTTCAAAAACAAGATAATCCCAATAATCCTAAAAAGAGTATACAACCAATGCATCCTCCCGATAGTCACTTATGGAGCTGAAACATGGAACCTAACCAAGAGACAAAACTGCGCATGAGAGAATCATGCTCAACCTCACATGGAGAGATCACAAGACAGCACAATATATCAGGAAGAAAACAGGGATCTAAGACATCATAGAATCTATTAGAAAACTTAAATGGCAATGGGCTGGTCATATTGCGAGAATGAAAGACAACCAATGGACATAACGACTCACAACCTGGATCCCCAGAGACCACATACAAAACTGAGGCCAACAAAATACAAGATGGAGGGATGAACTCCACAAATTCAGAAAATACTGGCTCAGTGATGCCATGAGAGGATCTTGGAGAATATCTATGTCCAATGATGAACGTTAAAAGACTGATGATGATGATAATGATGATACTCTATTACATGATTCTTTGTGAAGACAATAAAAAAATTTATAATCATAATATAAATGAATGATTGATAATTGTTGAATGTAGAAATGGGGCTACTGCTCTGTCACAGTTTTAAAATTCATAACAACTTTTGTTTTTGTCAATTGAAAAAAAAAATTCAAAGTAAATTGAAATTAATGGAAAAAACTTAAAATGCAACCATTGTAATGTTTAAAATTGAAAATAGGAAGTGTTATATCCAGTTGACATTAGAAGAACAGATACTACACTTTGATTTTGAACTAAAGTCTGCAAAAAAAGCATATTCTGGTATTTTTCTATCAAGTCTATTGGGTTATTTATACCTTGAGAAATGCTGTGTATCTCTGCTCGTATTACTTTAACATCTTATACACTACATATATGTACATGCGTGTGTATATATATATATATATATATATATATATATATATATATATATATATACATATATATATATGATTTATATCAACAAGATGATATTTTTTCAGTTCTGATTTTGTCAGCAATCTCATGGTATTCAATGACAAAGGTTATTGTTAATTCATTTAATGGGATAGTAGGGAATGTCATTTTAACATATTAAATTTAGAAGATTTTCTATATTATCATGATGAAATACAGATGTCTCCCGATACAATGCTGTTTGTTGTTGCACAGTTCGCAATATGAGGTAGATGATCAGGGGACCCCAACATCTAAATTTATATTATTGCCTACTTGTTCAGAAGATTGAAGATAAAAACAGAATTTCCTCTTAAACTTGTTAGCCCATTTTGTGCTAAACAGTATTTTACTACACCATGAGCTCATTTGATGACAGAGGTGATAACTCCCATCCCACCCCCACTGAGAAATAAATTTGACTTATGCAGGCAAACCAACAGTAAAAAATAAATGAATTTGACAAAAACATTTCAGTAGTCAATGGACAAAATTTTTTAAAAGAATTAATTTTTTCCTCCTTTCTCTTCAGTGTATCTGATGGTGCATCACCTTATGGGCTGAAAGGGTTGAGTTATTGTTGCAAATATATAAACATTTTGCGATTAAATTCTGAAATGTTGTATACTTTGTTATTCTGGTGGTACTATTTGATAAAACGCAAGAATTAGAGAATATCTTGTTTATATGTTCAAATCTCACTTGGATTTTTATAAGACAATTTTCACCATCTTACATCTGCTGCCTGCCCTTGATCATTGCCTTTACTCATCCGGCAATTTTTGTGGCTTCGTTATTATGTGATTTGCTCCTTTGAACCCCAAAACATGTACTAAATGGGGGACATCTCTACTTTACTGGATAATATTCATGTGTGATGAACTATTGATATACCATAACAAAAAATATGAAGAAAAAACAATCAAAATTTTTAATCTGATTAAGTTTTGGATTAGGGGGAATCCTTGTGAAATTCATTATTTTCAACACTGAAAATTGTGATTTTTGTTCTAATTTATGTTTTTTTTAAAATTTCATTACTTCTATGAACTAAAGTGAATAGTTCAGTATATTATGGAAAAACTGCTAATGATTCAAAAATAAAAGTTTTTGGATTATATGATTATTGATCAACCAAGAAATGTCATCGACAAATATATTCATGTAGAGTCTTATGAAATGAGAAATATTTTAAATGAATTCATTATAAGATAAAAGTGGATGAATTTTTAGACTTCTGACTAAACCAGTTTACTATGTTTTTTTTAAATATTTAGTCAGTTAGATACACAATTTCAAATATATTGAAGTTAATTTGTAAAATTTAAAAAATATTCATGAATCAAAGAATGTATGCTCCTGAATCTGATAAATATTCATTTTGATGATTGTTATTCATTTACACTGCTGGTCAGCTGTATTTTGGCTCATATTTTATCTTCAAATGAATTTTATATTCACATGAATTTTTGTGTCTTTTTTCCAGACGTAGCAATCCAAAGGAAAAATGAGTATGTTTTTATTGACAGCAGAGGAAATTTTGGTCTCAAATATAGCGAAAAAGGAATCTTGTTAAGACTTTATAGTATCAATGAGCCTACTATATATACAGGTTTATGTGCAGATAATGAATCACGTAAGTCTACTTTTTTATTTCATCCCCAAATCTTCATCAGTAAATATTAAATAAAATCAATGCTATCTTTATGATTTATTGAAGACTAAAATTATTTTATTTTAATAACTGATTATAAATTATTATATGAAATCATACATCAAAAATATACCTTAATGAATAAATAATGCTTATCAAGAAAAGGACTGAATTTATAGAAGTTTGTAAGTTTACTGAATTTTCTATCAAATTATTATTGCTTAATATTGTTTGCCAGAATCTTTTATAAAGTGTAATACCCACCTTTCCAGCTAAAGAAAATTATTCGTATACGGAGTTATCTACCCTTTGGAAAGGATCTACTTCTAACCCCTATATCTCTGTAGAAATGGTAAATTCCTTGTTCCCCTTTTCAACGTCACAAAGAACTGCCAATCAGTTAGCAGATTCTGATCTTTACGATATTTAAACTGTGGCGGTAAATCTCTCTCTGTGTGTTCCGACAGCCTCGAGGTTAGCTCGTCTATTCTCCTTTCTCTCTTTAGTTAGGATACTTAGTATAGTTTTTATACACACTTTGTTCTTACATACGCATCATCACATATTCATCTCAAGAACATATCCTATCCAAGTTAAGCATTCTGATTGTAGTTAGGTCGGACTTCCTAAGATAACTTCTTAGTGGCTACAACTAGGATGACCATACTGACAGACATTCTATAGACTCTATCTCACATTTACTTAGTGACAGTCCTTTCTCTTCATCCTTCCTATCTCTACATCTTTTATCCTGGTAGATCCCTCCACGTATCTGTGTTGGCAGAAACTCCGGTCCTTGTTTATTTCAATTCACTCATGAATTAAATCTGGCACTGTTGTTTACTTCTTTGTTCGTTCTTATTTCCGTGTTTTGTTAACAATCCAACTAACTGTGTACTAACCTTGTTTTTGTGCTTAAGCAATGAACACGCTACTTACCAGGATTTATCTTCTTAGATCAATTCGGGTAATTTATATGTTAGGGGGCTAATATATTAGCAGCCCTAAATCTGGTCCTCTGACTCGAAAAAAGAAAAGGCATAGTAACAAATCTGAAATTTTTTACTCACCATGAAAATTTGTGTGTATACTTAAGAAAAGAAAACCCAGTTCAAATCCAGCATTTTCTTACCCATTCTTCATTTTGCCATTTAGATAATAATTTTTGGGGCTCATTTAGAAGAAATTCTGTAACATGTATGCAGAAATGTAACTTCGTGTTTTTTTGTATTAATCTAATTGTTTACGTTTTAAACTCATAGCTCATTTATTAGACTAAACATTGTACATACATTCTCGTCTCTACAGTTATATTGATTGATATTTTGTAATTGAAAAAATTTAATTTAAAATCATACTTTAAATATTCCTTTTATTTTTCACTACAGATGAAGTTGTTCTCAAACCTGTCATTGAAACAATCGATTCAGCTGAGGTAACTCACTTTGAAGTTGAATATGATAAAAACATTTTCAAGACCAATAATATTACTTTTACTCTTTTTTTTTTTTTTTTTTTTTTTTCAAACTAGGATTGATATGATAATCGATTTTCATGGTATCTGCCAAAACAGTGTAGCCTAGGTGAATTGCAGGAATTAGGTCATATATTGTGTGAAAGGGTTGAGACGTGGCTTGACTGAATTTTAGGTCGTGGTAATAAAGATGGGAACGCATTCTTAAGGAAATTAGTAATTTATTCATTTTGCAACAAACAAGAAAATACAAATTTTGTTAAACGTCTTTGTATTGAAGTGTCCTTATGCTTTAGCGTTGTTTGAATGGTAAATGCTTAATGGAGTTTGTGTAAGATTATCTCTTCTTAGGTAGTTTGCCGTATTTAACAAACTTTCTTTGGTGAATCCAAGGCATTTGGTTGCCCCTCATTCTATTTTTGACCTAACATTATATCATTCAGTAAATCCAAAGGCAGGATTAACTTGAATCAATTTCGATTTTACCTCTTTGTTTCGTGAATTAGAAGGAAGTTTGATATGGTCCATGTGTTTACCCTATTTATATGGTCAAGCTGTTCACAGCATTTATCAAACTTTGATCAAAGGTGATGAAGAGTTTTTTCCCTTTTCATATGTGCTTGTGTTTGTGCATTTTCGCACAAACGGCCATACCTTTTGAGGACTTGAAAATTGGCATCAGCACACAACTAGACCAGCAGTGTTGCCAGAATTTGCCTGACAATGTGGTTTTAAAAGTAAAGGGGCTGTTTTTTTAAAGTGGAGGGGCACAAATTTAGTGCTTGCCAGAGGCACTGTGGTTGACACTATAATGAAAATCTAAAAAATTGACTTTTAGTTTGCTGGAAAATGAAATTTTGTTTTGACATTCATCAATATAAAAAATTAGAGATATTTCGAATGTGATGAATTGCATCATATTCATAATACTCTTCAATTTCTGACCGCAATTTTTTTCATAAATAGTTCCTTAACAAAACAAAAGTAAAACTACAAATATATCTCTGGTCATCAGATTTGAAAGACTGATTTATTAAACATACCAAATGTGGAGAAGCTATCCTTGTGGAGTTCAACAAAATCTTTTCCAACTTTTAAGGTCAAAATTGTCTGTTAATTCCTTATAGCTGCTTAATATATACAGAGAATTGAACCTCTACATACTTGATTGTAACCATGTCTTAATCCTACCTGCAAGTGAGAGTGATCTTTCCATGTTGGTATGTTGTAGTAGGATTGACAAGTAGCAGTTCACGTATCAGAATGATATTTGTGATGACTTACTTTTTCTTCTTTTTACTTTTTTCAATCATTCATAGATATCATAGAAACAACTGTCTTGGTGCCTTGAAATATTGTTTTCAAGATCTCAAATTCTGTTTCCAAGACATTAATTTTGATATTGCCTCCATTGATCTCTTATCGGTCATTCAGCTTATCACAGTATTGCTTGCTATGAATGGCATTGAGAAGAAGATTTTCCAACATTACAAAAGTTTTAAAACTTGGTTGACTAAATCTCACCTTAATCGAATGAACAATTATATCTATAGCAGCTTCAAAGTAAATTATTTTGTAGTGATCTCCAACACTCCTAGGATTGCAAACAGAAGCATTTTCACCGCTATCAATGTCCCATCATCAAATAATTCAATCTGTTTCACTTTCTTGGCATATAAGGCTCTTCAACCAATGAGTGTTGTTTTAATTTCACAGCTACAGTTTCAAAGAATGATATGAAGGAATCATCACTTTGCATCCCTTTTAATGTCTGAATGGTTAAGTTAACAAGTTGTTGTCCATTGATAATTAACATCTCATTTTACAAAGTTGTGGACAACTTATCAGTTGATGAATATGACATCTGTCTGAGTGAAAGACCAAAATGAAATGTAGATTTCCACATTTGTACCCCCACAATTGTCGCTTTGACATCCACTGACAATTTCTCACAAAAACTCATCTCCAACAAATCCAACAATTGTTTATAATCAGCATGTATTTTCTGAAAACAAGAAGCATGGACAGTCCATCATATTACACAAAGTGAGCAGGCCCTGTTGTATACTAACTCCTCAGCAACAACTTCTCCTTCAATGTTTCCTTGGATTAAACCAAGTATTTTTTCTTGTTTTGGAGAGAACTTAGCAAGAATGCATATTTCTCACGCAGTTCCTATTGTATCACTAAGGATTTTACATTTGGGTTGCAATGGTAACCTAGGCTCTTGGTTGGATTGTCAGAATTTGGAAAGCAACATCTGATTGTTCCCAGCATGTTGCTTACACTATCATACATTTGCTCTCTGCAGCTGGATAAATATTACTACATCAGAATTAGCATATCTTTTATTGCAGAAACTGTTATGTCACTTTTTATATCTGTCAGTTTATGAAAACCAAGAAAGTCCTCTTTTACTCAAAGGGACTGGGTAACTGAGTGAATACATGAGAAAAGTAGCTCTTTGTTTGCGATGTCAGTGTATTCATCATATGTAAGAGAAAATAATTTCTTTTTACTTATCTCCAATAACTGTTTTATCATTTTTCAAAAATGATTAGATAGTTCAAATCTTCATTATGAGAGTAAAGATTTCAATGTCCTTTTCCCCTCTCTTCAGTCTTAATTGATCCTTTTGGCTGACTTGTTTTGGTACACTAATACCCTCATGAACACTGTTGAATTCTTATACATAAAATCTGAATATTTGAAAAAAACGTTAATAGATGTGTATGTGTGGATGGCATACATGTATGGAATCAAAAGGAGTACAGAAATTTTTTGAAATTCTGCTCTTGTAAATACTGATGGTTGATGAATCTCCTACATTACTAAATAAGCACAGTAACAAGTGTATTAAATGAAGTCTTGCATATTTCTCAGAAAATTAGATATGAAATCGCTAAAAGATTTTTACATATTATATACGGATGAAAATATTTTTAATCATCATAAAAAAATATTTTGACATCTTTTTTATTCTCTTTTTTCCTTTCAAGTGTAAGAATATATCTGATGGTACACAGAAGGCTCATGATATCTGTCAGAAAATAAAAAGTGATGAATTTAAATCATGTGAAGAAAATGACAGAGCAAGTATATTTCATTTTCATTTAAGATATAAGGAAAAAGGAAAGTTCGATAAAATTAATGCATTATAACACTTTGCTTGGAAAAAAATCTCTTTAAGATTTGCATAAGCAATAAAATGTATTAATAGTTTGTGATAAATACTGAAAATGCCTAATTTTATACAATAGCCTGGTAGAATAGACAGTGTAAAATAGTATTTTTCTCTACAAATGCAAATGTGATCATATGAATTCATTTTAATTATTTTTAAATGATAAAGAAATCCAGAAAAGTGTTTATTTTGAAATTGTAAGTACATATTAAATTGGTCTGAATTAATTTAGATTGTCAATGATAATCGGTTATATGATTTTCTGTAGTAAAAGATCTGTTATGTTTTTTATAGGTGAATACAGATTTCTATTATTATATGTGCACAAAATATATCTGCTCCAAAATGCAATGCAACAATCATACTCAAAATGACACTAATGATATCCTGTGCTATATTCTGTCAATATATGCAAGTCATTGTTATGAACAGAACTCTAAGATTAAGTGGAGTCCTCATGAAGTATGTGGTAAGTTGTTAATAATCTGTATTTATTGATATGCTTTTGTTAATACTAACATTCCTATATATAAGGATCATCAGGTGGCCACTTTTGTCCTATTAGGATGTTATGAGGCCTGGTTGAGAGTACTATTTGAATCAGAGAACTGCCTTGAATTACTATTAGTAACAAAACAAATATTAGTAACAATATTATGTAATGCTGTTGATTGTACAATATTTTAATTTTTCTTGCTTAAACAGTTGTGGTCACTTTTAATTTCATTGTTCCTAGTCTTTCATTAAAGGTTTTGGGAAGCAAACTTTGAAGCAAGTTTTTCATGTTTCTTGAGAGGAGGGCTCATCTTTTTCTGAGCGGCATTTGAATTATGCTCAGGGACATTCCAACTATAGTCTTCTGTTCCTTTATGGGAGGAACCTTCCTTTTAATCTTACTCAAGATACACTCATTACTTGTATCAGCACTTTACTCCTTTCCAGACTTGGGTGTATGGCAAATCCATTGATAATTTGACCAATCCACTGAAACTTGGACTACTTTTTGGTTTCTGTCCCAGTAATTAACAGTGATCTACTATGTGTCATAGTCACATATCTTACATAAATTATACTCAGTTTATTTTGGATACCAATTTTTTTTATTGTGCTCCAATTTGCTGGACATATTATTTTAAATTACTAACAGAATTGTACATCGATTGTATGAATTTATCATTTTTCATCATTTAAGAATATCAGTTTTAACCCAAAGAAAATGTAAGTTTTTTGTAATTTAATGTTCATTTTGATAAATGGCCTATTACTTTCTTCATCATCTTACTCTAAATTTCTGTCATCTGTATACGTTTGGGAAAACTAAGAAAATGATCATAGTGATAGCCACCACATTTTCATGGTAACTAATAGGATCCAAGAGCAGGTCTTTAGCAAGATGTTTTTGAAAACCTTACCCCGAAAGAAGTTTGTGGTGGTGGGTTCAATTTACAATGTGCTACATTGGTCCACCAATTTGTGTCAGGTTTACCTAAAATATTTACTATCAGACTATAATTCAACAAATGTCCGTCAATTTTGTTTGCAAATATTTCCATCATATTACATATTCATTCTCCGAAAGCATAATGAAACCCAATTTTTAAGATCTGCTTTCATGACTCATACATGAATTTGTGTTAGCAATTGAGGATTCAATATGGTAATCCCATCCCAAGTTGCTAGAGATCAATACTTCTAAATGTTTTTCATTTTCTACTGCAGCAATAATAAAATATTGATTATATTGATTTCCTCTTCCTATCTACAACCATTATCATCATCATCATCACCAGTCTTTTAGCATCTGCTGTTTGATGTAGACCTTCATGAATATTTACCAGACCTCACTATCATGGGCGTTGCAGAGCTAATACTTTCTGAACATGTCTAGCTTGTCATGCCATCTTAATTTTTGCTGGCCACAGTTTTGCATATGATCTCTGGGGATCCATGTTGCAAGTTGTAATGTCCAGCAGTTGTTTGATAGTCTTCCAACATGACCAGCCCATTGCCATTAGAGTTTTCTAATAGTTTCTATGATATCTCTGACACCTGATTTTTCTTAAATATACCGTGCTGTTTTGTGATCTCTCCATTTGATGTTTTGCATTTATTGTTTCTAGTGTTAAATTCAAGCAACCGCATATTTTGCCATTCGATCAGTTTAACAATATCCTCTTGATCAACAAGCCAGCCTTTTTTCTTTGCTGCTGCTGTTAGTTTAGATGCCTTCAGAGGTCCACAGGCACAAAAACTAAGTTGATAAAGCCTTATCCTTACAGAAGTTGAACTACACTGTACATCACAGGCCTCCATAGATTTGCCAAATCCTTAGATGTTGCTGATCAACGTTTTTCACTAAGTGCAACCAACATTCTGTCTTGCTTTTGTCCACACTTTCCAACACCATTTTTCAGTTTTTTCTTTATTTTAAATACACTTCTCCTTGATATTCCCGCTTTTTTACAATTTCATCACAACTTGAGGAGGTATCTTTCAGATATACTTCCACTTGGACACTTTTGAGGGACTCAAATCTTTATCCGTTGGAAAGCACGGCTGGTAATCACAACCACAAGAGTCACATTTCAATTTCAGACCTGTAACAAAAGATGAGGTTTAATGGATACACAGTAAGACACAGGGAGTCTCAAAAGGGCATACTAATTCACCTAGGACAAGATCAAGTTTGCCTGAGGTCACATGAAGTCAGCAATGGCTTAAATTATCCCTGAACAGAATACTAGAATGAATGCTGAATCAAAATACATGAGAATGTACATTGCTGTTTACAACTTTGTAGTTGAAATGGGGTTTAAAAATGAAATAAGTCAGTTTTGAAAAAAAAGCACTGAATGACTTTGATTTTATTATAGTGCAAAACTATTTTTGAGTTGGCAACACTGAGATTCAGTCTTGGCAATTTTTCCTACTAACACCCATGCAAAAAGTGTAAGTTTTATAATTAATTTTTGTAGTTGCAAGAAAAGGGGTGTTATACTTTTCTAATGATTTCACATTAAAAGCATAAATTTGATTAATTATGAATGTTGTATATAATTTATTTTTATTTTTAGGAAACTTATTTTCTCAAATATATATTATAATTTCACAGGTTCAGACTGCCAGAAAGAAAATCAAGAGTATGTTGATTGTATGAGCTTTTGCGCAGAATCATGTTCATTGAAAAATGAGACTGTCACTGAAAGATGTCTATTTCCATGTACCTCTGGTTGTCAATGCCGTCAAGACTACGTTATAAATCAATACCACACTTGCATTCCAACGAAAACCTGCCCTTGTTACCACGATAACCATGCTTATTTGAATGGTGATACAATGAAGCTAGGCTGTCATAATTGGTAAAGTGTTACTTTTTAAAAAATACTCTGATTAATTTATTAGCTGTTGAATTTGTTTAATTCTTAAATATTAGTGATGCTACGTATATATATATATATATATATATATATATATATATATATATATATATATATGTATATGAATGATGAAATAATAGATTTGCTACACAAACACTTTTATGTTTCTGCTCTGTTTGGGCTGCTTCAGGTGAATGATTCCATTTATTTAGATCTCTGCTTAGGATGTTATTCGGGGTGTTTCTATTTTTCTGGGTGGAGGACCTCCGTCATATTCTATTTATATTTCTTTCCTTTTTTTTCTTTTCTTTGTTTAGTTGTTGGTCTCTGTATTTTATCTCCTATAGGAAAAAGGTATTCCTGGCTAAATTACTTGGGATGCTTACTCTCAGGAAGTATTCTTTTCTTTTTGGACTTGTTAACTCAGAAGTTATGTGCAATAATTTGCTTAGTCCTTGACAGACCTTGAATTTAATGTTTTGTGGATTCTTCAAAACTCTTGCATGGGGCCATATTGGTACTTTTTCCTTTTAATGGGACATTTCATTAGTCTGGTCAAATTGTAGCCAACCAAAGACCTGATGATAAAAAAGAAAAATAAGTTATATTATGGTTGTATATTCGTAACAACTTTTGTTTTCGTCAATTGAAAAAGTATTCAAATTAAATCAAAATTTATGAGGAAAACTCTTGAATTACAACCATAATAATGTTTAAATTTCAAAACAGGAAGTTATTATTGTTGTAGTGCCCCCCACCATTCTTTTAATTAGGAATTAAACATGAAACTCTTCTTTTAGCTAGATATCAAAAATGTCACTTCCTCCCACAACCCCTATAAAACCCCTGTATGCACATGGTTCAATGCTTATTGGTGCCAGCACCCCTAGCTGATCACGCCTCTGGCCCCAGCACTTGCTGCCAGCCACTTTCTCTCTCACTCTTTCCTTCTTCCCAAGATCGTTATCATTTTGCCGACCTCCTGGCCAATCTGATCTTGACCATTTTTCCACAGTGACATATCTCTGTACTAACTCTGCTCATTTCACTTCACTGATGTCAAGACATCACACATATGAACAGCTACGCAGCTACGCCTCTGTATCCTCACCAAATGATCCACATGTGTAAACACTTCTCACTCTTGTAAATGAAATGACAAGGCTTTTTACTATCCAGTGGTCAAAATAATCTTTCCTAATTTTCTTTACTTTGAGAAACACACATGGATAAAACTCTATGTTCTCTGCCTTTCATGGTCTGTCTGTTGAGAGTCAATCAGCGTCAGACAATATCCCCCAAGTTAATGCACACAACTTGGCAGTATGGCTTGCACACTGAACCTGGATTCCATGTTTTACCTTGACGCGATCAAAGTCACATGTAAAATCCAAGCAGTTCACACAATTCTGCTCCAACTCTGACCACAGTACCATCAAGACAAGAAAGCTCCCATCTTTCGCTATCTCTTCTTTTCTCATCACTGAACACGATCAATCAGGTTTATGTTATCCTTATATGAAGTTCATCTTCATTCTTCATTTGTAATTTATGTCCTTGCATTAAACGTATGTCTTTTGTCTAACTAAAATACTTGTATGTGTTCTTCTCACTTTGTTTCATCCCCGCATTCCATTCTCTTCATCCTTTCTTCCTTCGACATATATAGGGCCACACGCCCGCAACACTTCAAATCACGAGGAGGAACCACTAGAACCATCAAGAATTCTTATATTGTGTTTCGATGACATGAGAAGAAAAGATACTACACTATGATTAAATTTGCCACATTATTTATTCAAGAAAGAAGCAGATAGTTTGTTCAGGTCCATGCTTTCATTAAAACCAAAATGTGTTGTATCAGGGTTTGTTTGAGGGTTTACTATACATGTATCTAAGAAAACATGATACCTCAAAAGATACAAAGACACCTTGATCTATAACTTTTTAAAAATAACATTAAATCCCAAAATGATTGGTGTTTATCCTTCTAAAACCGCTAAGAATTGCGTTACTTCATATTCAGTCAGAACTTGGGGCAGGAAATGGTAATTTTTGGTGAACAATTAGAATACATTTTCATGTAACCACTCCTGAAATTTGTGAAAATGAATTTAAGTTTGCAAGTTTGTTATTTCATAAGAGGTAAATATCTCACCTTTGCTACTTTAAATAGGAAATCTGCTTAGAACCTAATAATCAATAGTAGTTAAATGGTAAATAGGTACAAAAAAGGTGCTGTTTTTGAATTTTTTTGAGGTATGCAGAAAACCTGTTTATATAAGAACTTAAGTTTTAATACTCTGTACTAACTAAAAATGAACTAAATGAAGAGAGCAAGAAAGTCGGCCTACACATGAACTTCAGCAAGACGAAGATCATGTGCAACAACCACATTGGAGATAAGAACACTAAGATCGAAATCGAGGACACAGAACTCGAGAAAGTAGACTACTACATCTACCTAGGGCAACGAATCTCCATGAGACCCTCAAAAGAAGAAGAAATCAAGCGAAGAATCACACTAGGATGGCAAGCCTTTGGCAGAGCTAGCTCAACCTTCAAAAATAATAAGATCCCGTTAATCCTAAAGAGAAGGATGTATAACCAATGCATCCTCCCAATAGTCACTTATGGAGCTGAAACATGGAACTTAACCAAGAAACAGACCCGTAAGCTGAGAACCATGCAACGTGCACATAAAAGAATAATGCTGGGCCTCACATGGAGAGACCACAAAACAGCACAACACATCCGGGAAAAGACAAGAGTTAGAGACATCATAGAATCCATAAAAAATCTCAAATGGCGGTGGGCTGGCCATGTTGCAAGAATGGCTGACAATCGATGGACATCACGACTCACAACATGGATTCCCCGAGACCATATGCGCAACCGAGGCCGGTAAAATATTAGATGGAGAGACGAACTAGACAAGTTCAGGAAGTACTGGCTCCGTGACGCCCATGATAGAGAAGTGTGGCAAATCCTGGGGAAGGTCTATGTCCAACGACGGACGCTAAAAGACTGATGATGATGATGATGATGACTAACTAAAAACCTTTTCAATTTTCAACATATGTAGTATTAGTGAGACAATTATGTAGAGCAATGAAAAGCAAAAAAGATAGAGCTGTAGGGGTAATAGTTTTTAAATTTATGGATGAATATATTCAAGTTTTAAATTGAGTAAGGTATTGAAAAAAGAAAAACTTCAACTATTACTAAAAGTATGATTTCTTATCTTATAATATTTTAACCCCTTGGGAAGAAATTTTACTGGGTTGGAGCATATATGAAATTCCCGTAAGATTTTATGCAAAAAGAAAATTTTGTGTATCTTTTGAGGTACCTCTAATACAAAAATATCGCCAAAATTCTAAATATCTTGGGGAGAGGGCAAGTTCTGGAAGGAAAGGGGTGATGACGCCAACCCTAGGAATGTCACTGTATGTATGTTATGCAATATTTCGTATATTGAAAATATTTTTCAAAATAATGTAATATTTCCTGAACAATTTGAAGTGCTTCTGTATGTTAGAGATGTTGATTCATTCAACATAAGTATAGTGATTATTCTTATCTCTCCCTTCTCCCTCATTTCCTATGTATAAATATAGCAACATGCTTTGTTCCCTTTCTTTGGATCATTTTCATATTTTCAAAATATGGTGCTGTCATTTTTGTGAGTAGCCACTTTTCAAATTCTGCAAACTTGCAAATTATGTTTATGTATTGCCTTATTTAAAAAAAAAAAATCTAAGGAAAACACCCAGGTCTTACTACAAAAGCAATATATCATTAATGATTTTGTACATGCCTGTCTTTTTGTGATTAGCAATATGTACATTAGAAAAATTAACTAAATCATCTTGTTCTTTGTTTTTTGAAATATGTATTATATTGTAAAATGTTATTGAATTTGGATTTTTTTTGTCCTACTTATGTTATGCTTTGTACTGTTAATTAGCTCAAATAATGTAGACTATCATTATCATTTTTGTACTTATTGAATTTTTACACCAATAAGCTTTTGCTGAAGGCCAAGTGACAGCAGGTTCAATATTCCTGCACCCTCCTCAGTTTTCTAGCAATTTCAATAATGCTGTTGTCTAGATGGTTTCTATTCTTCCTCAGATTTCTAATTCTGCAAATCTCTTTGGCTCTTCAGGACTGTTGTAAGGGTACGAAAAATGATGGGTATAACTGTCACCTTCATGTACCCTTGTGGGTTCTAGATATTTGTCCATCTTTTTGTTTTCTTTCAATTTTACTTTGCTGAAACAGTAACATTTACTATTTATTAAATTTTCTTCTTATTTACAAGAAGTACATTTAGTCTTCTAGTCATTTGCACAATTTCTAGTGGATCGCCTTCTCTATTAAGTTATGTTTATTTTTATACTCCTTCTGAACCAACTTTCTACATTTTCTTATTATATGATTGATGAACTCATCTCTACCTCAACATTTACTATTTTGCTTTGTCCTCTCTGTCTTAGTCTTAGTATTGTTGATTCTTATAGAATTGTTCTGGGCCACCATCAAGAGGGATTCTGTTTCTCATTTCAAATGTTTTCTTCGTAATTATGTCTATGTCATCTCATCTGTAAATCCTTTCATTTGTCTCTTAAAATGATCATAAAATTGTTTTCCTTCCCATTTTTGGCCTCTTGTTTTGGAGTCACAGGTGATCACATCTTTGTCCTTTTGTCAGTTTGGCAACAGTTTCTAGTTGTCATAACCAATGCTTCATTCCTCTCTCTTGTACAGTCTTTTGGTCTCATTATAGCTAATTTGACAGAATCTTAAATGCTCACAATTAAACTTCTTGCTGCTTTTATTTTCACATAGAGTCTATTAATGTCATCTTTTTTCACATGCAGTCAATCAATGCAAAATTTTATGCATGACCATCAATTTCCATGTTCTTTGATAAAAAATTCTGAGTTTTTCTTTTGTCCAGCTTAGGACAGGTCCAGGATATCTTCATGGATACTGTCCATATATTTATTCTCTTGATTATGTTTCTACAGTTGAGTTTAATCTCTGAAAGCACCCATGTTCTTCTGAAATATTTTTTGTATATACTCAATGTTATTCTGCTTGATTAAATCTGCTTCTAGTATTGCTAGATACTTATCCTTTTCCATTTAGTGTAATTGTATTGCTGAATAGTTGAACTTCTTCAGTTGCTTCTTGTTTTTTTCTTGTTATTGAAGATCTTGACGGTTTATATTAAAATCTTCCATTCTCATTTTTAGCAAAAATTTTCAACATTGTATATTGGTTCATTGTCTAGTGGGACACACCAACGTCTTTGAAATTAAGTCAAAATAACAAAGAACAATATCTGATGGTTTAAGGAATCAGCACACATGCTATGATCAAATCCTCAATTCAGCACATCACCAAAAAAAACAGCACCTAGATATTCTTTGAAATATTACCACCCAAATTGAAATTCTGGTCAAATTTGATTATTCCACTCAAAAGTCATACATTTTAAAATCCATAATGCTATAAGAAATCATCTCTGCAGCTTATTAGAATCTTTAACTGGGAATTTTCAACATTTAAAGAACAGAGATAATCATTTGGTACAAATCCATCTAAAGTTAAAGAAAAGCCAACAGGATTTCTAGCAGTGAATTATGTCCATTACTTCAATTTTTCAGGAACATCCTGTTTTGTTAGTATTGCTTAACTCTGTTGATATATTTTGAGTCTTCCTCCCTTGCTAAAATTTTCTGATATACTTCTGTTACAGTAGTAGGTCCTTTTTGTTATATTTTACATTTCTATTTGTGCAGCTCCCCACATAATTTTTTTGTTTTAGATTTTAGTAATTTCACTATATATATTTTAAATTTGTCCTAGTATCATCTCCTATCCAGCTTTGGTATTTTTGGTGATCCAAATGTCTTTTTTGAAAACATTGAATTTTGGGACCAAATTTGCTCTTGCATATAGCAAGTGTTCCACTCGTGTAATTTTGTCTATTTCTGTATATTAACTTGGTAACCTTTTCTTTTTCAGTTCTGATTTTCTCCAGTACATATTCCTCAGGGATGGAAGTACCTCTTTCTCTTTTGATATTATTTTTTTCAATTTGTTGATTCAAATAGGGAAGTTCCTGCATGTTTCATTTAGTTTTATCACCATTTTTGGCTTCTTTAAATGTATTTGAAGTGGAACGTAGCGATTCTTTTATTCGTGGATGACATTTTTCATTGTGTTTATTAAATATTTACAAATTTTATTTTTTTCAGTGCCTGCATTGATTCTGAATGGAATTGTACTAAAGAAGAATGTTATAAAACTTGCTCTATCTTTGGTAAACTACATATTCGTACATTTGATGGGGAATCTCTTAGATTTATTCCACCCATAGGTCAATATACTTTAGTAGAGGTAAGTTATTCTTATCATCTTTTTAAATTTAAATTTTCTCTTACTGAAACGGAATATTCACTTAATGTAGAATTAAAAAGAAAAAATTCAACATAACTACAAATGCAATATTCCCTCTCTGTCTGTCTTTTTCTCTCTCAGTATACATAACATAATGTTATAGACTTGGTGCTGCAAAAACATCAGCCATGTTGCCAATAAAGCTTTCATCAGATGAAGACGCTGGGGCAAAATTACTCATTGCATCATTACACACAGGGAGTTAATGTCATTCCATGAAATTTTGAATGAAGGGAAGAAAGGACTTCTGCGAATACATTGCTACTATGGTCTGACATGGACTATGAGGTGTTTTGACTGAATTTTATGACATGATGTCTCTCTAATGTCACCAGTTCAAGATGGAGACTCACCCAGATTTTCATCAATGACTTAATGAAAAATTTTCACAGGAAGTTCATTATTTAACATAAAAAGAGAAGCAAAAAAATTAATAGCTATATTGTCATTGTGACTGAGCTGTAAGTGAGGTTACTTTTATCAAATGAATTGGTTACAGAACTATGCCATATTTTTGAAACTTTTAAAGATAAAGGCATGCAGTTTTCACCATTCAATAATGTTTTGAAGATTCATCAGAACATTAAAAAAAACCCTAACCCACCCCTGCCTGTTTGTCACGCTCTTTGAAGCTTGATAATTCAGAAACAGATAAAGATAGAAGCATGGGATTTTCACCAGAAAAATATTACTCAACTTTTTTCCTTTCCAAAATTGACAGACATCCTTTCCAGATCAACTGAAATGGGGTTGAATGTCACATGTTAATAGTCCGTGAAATTCTGAACGAAGGAAAAGAATGACTACTGGGAACACATTGCTAATATTGTGTACTAACATAGCCTATCAGGTGTTTTGATTGAATTTGTGGCACAATGTCTCTCTTATGTCAATGGTCCAAGATGGCTGCCCCACCTACATTTCCATTTGTGTTTAGTTTTAAAAAAAAAAATATCTACATAGGAAGTAATTTGTTCAGCAAAGATTGGATGGAGCAGTGTTGTGATAATGTTTTCATAAAACTTCAATTGCTTCCCCAGATCAACTCTCAGCTGCCCATCAGGCACTGATGATAGCTGTTACAATCTTACTTCCATTATAATGCTCTCCTCTAGCTTTGATTAAATCTATTGCCCTCCTCCGAGATTGATCTTTTCTGGCCTGACCATATCTATAATTACCTTGGGTACTTGGTTGTGGTGCCAGCAATAACGATCCTTACCAAAAATATTGGGGCAGCTTCTTACTGCACACAGAGGGCATGATGGATAGTGCAGTAAATCATATTAATGTTAACTAGATTTTTAAAGTCATCAGATGCATCTCCTGCTTTTGTTTGTTTGGTGACTGCTTTTCTGTGGTGCTTGATGATCCTCAGCAAGAACTGTTTTTGCTGTTCATCCATGAAAGACTTGTTGAATTTCTTCATTGAGGCAGAGTCATTCACCACTTTAAAAGCATTGATGGAGCTTTTTAGTGTATTGCAGTGGTATTCTTCTAGGTCACTGACTCTGAACAATCCCAAAAATATCTTTGTAAGTTGCTTGGCTATTTTCCTTGAAATACAAGTTTTTTTCTCTTAAATCATTTCAATTTTTTCTTTCAACCAGGGAAGACAATTCAATACTTGTTTCTGTCAAATACCTAAGGTGTCTCTTAGCTACCTCTAAAGTACTCTCCTTGACACATCTCTCAGCATAACAGTATAGAAATGAAATAGTATCCAAATCATTCTTTGGTGTCCATTGGCTCACAATTACTTCATCCCAAAAATGCATGTATATGAGGCTGATAAAATTCTACTTTTCTCATTCCTTTTATTTTCTGATCAGTCAACCCCAGCTGTTCATTGAATAGGGCAATATTGAATGCATGTATGGCCTTTGCTATCCACCTCACTTGATGGAGAGCTCCTAGAGTCCTGGATTTTAATTCACTTTCAGACCTACCATCAAGAAAGAGAAGGGACAGTTATAAAAACTCTTTGTAATCCTCCTGTAGATGACTTGAATCCGTCAAATTTTTTTTGTGGTCGTCAATCATTTTCATACATTGGTTTTCTACAAACCCTTGGATAGGCTCTCCTTATTGAGTGAATCACAATGTTTTATGAACTTTAGGAAGATCTTGAACTCAGGATTATTTAATCCTACTGGGGGACACTCTTCTCTGGATTTACCCTATCACCCACTTTCTTATTTCACCGTATGATTCAACTATTCACCGTACAAAAGTGATAGAAGAGCAAGATCACTAGATATTATTCATTTTGTCTAAAATTTGGAATACAGGTCACAATACAGAAACAAGAGTGTGAGCGAAGTAAGACAAAAGTAGCCACACCAGAAATTTGAACCATGCTTATGCTTATATACAGGAATACCTTGAATAGTGTGGTTTTGATTGGTACAGGTTTTGATCAAGTATGTTAAGGTATTGCTGTATAAAATAAATGTAACTGAGTCTAAGCTTAGTAGAAAAATCACATAAAATCATATTATGAAGTTGAACAGTGCAGTTTTAAACAGAATGGAAGATTCTGGAATGAATTAAACTCATTTATCAAAGTTCAAAACAGGTCTGGTAAGTCACTAAATACAAACTGTCACATGACCAACATCTTTTGGCATCATGCTTTGTTTGGGGTGATCAATTAAAAAAATTGGGAAGAGGGTTGATCAATGACTAAGTAACTTCTATCACTTTTTGTTGAGCAGTGATCACCAAAAGTCCGAATTTTCAAAAGACAAGTGTGAACACAGCTGGACATAAACTAAGGAGCCAATTTTACATGAACTTACATTGGATATTGAACTTCCCACTAAAAACTTATCAGGGGGGAATTTTAAAAAAAACCAAAAACTTTTCTGCAAGACATAAGGTATAAATATTGAAATTTTCAGCTCTATTGGCGCAGCCTGAATATGTGGCACATATATAGATAGAAAAATAAATAGTCACCCAGCCAGAAACACTTAAAAATTGAAGGAACCTATGTTGACTATGTTGATAGTTTGTAATTGAGTATTTTGCATAGAGTGTATTTTCTGAGATTTTTTTGGATGGGATAAACATGCGGAAGAATGATGCCCTTATCTTTACATTGACCTTCTTACTTAAAACTTTGTTCAGGGTTGAATAAAAGAGCTGAAAGTTGTTAAAAAGAGAGGGTTGTAGACCACCCTGATGTCTAAGTTGCGAGGATTAGGCAATTTTTTTCTCTTGCTAGCATGTATGAATCTGGGGCCTCACATTCAACCGACCTTTTGTTATATCTGCTCTGGAGAGACAAGTGAATATTGAATTCATTCATATAACCCATCTAATTTGGTTTCTTTTTAAAAATTTTGTAATAAAAATTTAGAATGCTTTTTTCTTTTCTATTCAGATATGGAAAATAATTTGAAATATCTTTTTATTAGTTCAATTCAACAAAAAAATGATTAACTTTTAGATAATATTTTGATTTTTTTTCTTTAAATTTATCAATTTTATAAAATTGTGAATTCTGAAAAATTGTTGCAGTCATTCTTTTTATCTTTTTCAGCCTGTCCAAAATGATAACAAGTGTGACTTGAAAATCAACGTTATAATTGGTAGATGTAAATATTCAAAAGGACCAGATAAGAATTATGGTTGCATCAGTGGAATAAGATTGAACTATGCAAATGAGATTATTAGTATTGAAGGAGATGTTGTCTTAATTAATGGGAACAAACTTCAATTTCAACAATATACCAGTAAGAAAATATTTTACAGAAAAGTTACAACTAATACATGGTGGATTAGTGGATTTGGTTTTGAAGTTATGATAATAAAAGATGTAATCCGTGTGTACTTGGAGCCATTTTATTTGAACAAGGTGAGTTTCAGTTATAATTATTGTTTTGAGAAAAAGTATTACTCTGGTATTGATTTGAAAAATATCACTGAAATTATATTATTTGATTGATTAAATTCATGGAATAAAAAAGGTCACATAATTGGCAATTCATCAGAGAATTTCAATCAAGTGCACGTATTTTGCATCTAGTCTTCTCTTCTGGAATTATCTGATCATTTTTATATAATATGTTGCTATTATAATTATTAGCACAAACATTACAATCATTAGAGAATATTTTACTTGGTTATTTAGCTTTCCCATTCAATACATCCATACATCATAAGACATTTTTATACTTTTTTTCTGGAGCAATGAAGTTTATTGGTTGACTACTGGTATTTGTTATTCTTAACTTCTCTTAGAAGTATACCATTGTTACTTTAAAATTAGAACATCTGGGGCTGTTTAACAATAATAAGTGGCCATCAGTAAACAATCTCTCATCAGTAGACCATTTCTCTATTATGTCTTCAAATAGTACATACTAAAAAAGCAAGAGTTCTTGGGGAATGTATGAATCACTACCACTCAGTGTTTATCCATGAAAATTAAGTCTTTGGAAAATCTAATAAGCATTTGTACAATAGCTACCTTCCCCTGCCTTTGATTTCAAAGTTCTGCTAATAAAATGACACTTTTTTCCGCTCTGCCAAATCAAGAAATGCACTAAATTTAGTATGAAAAGCACTAAATTGGCACCCCCCAGCTTTGTTGACTTCCAGGGGTCTGTGAACCCCAGATTGGGAACTCTGGGCTAGAGTTTCCCCCTTTCTGGAAATTGGTCCTCCAGCCTTCCAATTCAGATACATCGAAAACTAGCATACCAAAGAAAATTATGAATCATCACTACACATATATGCAAATTTTTATCACGTTGATTCAGCATAAACTCATATTGTAAATTGAACCCTTCACTGAAAAAAGTGGGGAGAGTTAATAAAAATTTCACGACTCATTGAGGAGAAACATATGACATAACAAGTCAAATATTGTTTGGTTTATCAATCGAGTGGAGCCTAATAAGTAGTAACAATGAGTGGTAAATTTGACCTTGCTAGATTATCAAATGGCAGTTGGTTCAGTTTCAGGCACAAAAAGCTAAAAGGGGTGGAGTGATAAGATATATAATTGCAGTGTTTGTATTGAGTATCCACGAAGCTCTTAGGGATTCTCACATTGAGGAAGATTAGTGACAAAAATATATAGTCATGGTCAAAGAATGGAAACTTTGCCAGCGGGGAGGTTAGTGAAGAGGAAAGGGAGAGAAAGAAGAGAAGTAGCTGATGGAGAAAGCTGGGACCAATGAGCAAGTGAATATGTGCGTTCAGAGCTTTTATAAACTTTAGCTGAGAGAAGTGACATTTGTTTATAGCGTTAGATTCAAGGTTTCGTTTGTAAAGCTAATACTTATTTATTTTTGTATTTAATTTTAACTAAAAATAAAAGAGCTGCTACAACTGTATTGCTGGTGGTAGTTGCTATAGACATAGTGTAAAATGGACCATCTGTCAACACTGAAGAGAAATTATTACTGATTGGGAAAAGTGTCTAATATGTCAAACCAATAGAAGTGAAAAACTCATGTCTGGCACCTCCCACAGCATGAGTTCTGTTAAAAGGGCTGCAAAAGAGAGAAAAAAAAAGAAATAAACTAAGAATAGTGATTCAATTGATAGGATATTATGAATTCTTGAAACTGATAGTTTCGGTACAAATAGTTTTACACAATGTTCACTAATAAAACAATTATTGCCAGAATAAAATTTGAACAGCCAGTTTTCAGTAAATCTTGCCCTGATGAAAAAACTGGCAAACACCTTAGAAGCAAGTCAAAGGCAACTGAATGGGTGAAATTTTCATTTTAAAGACACTGCTGAGAAACCTGATCTTACGATGGTTTAGCTATGTTCTCCTTTGAGGATCAGTGCAGCTGGATTTTAGACTTGGATGATTCTTCTGTATTGATCTGTTTACAGAAACAGAGCTCCAGTCCTTCAATAGTTGTAGAATGTTCTTAAAAAAGAAAATAGAAAGTAGAATGTGGTGACCAAGACAATGGAATTAGTTAAAGAACGTACTCCAAGTTGATACGGCATTAGCTGAAACTACACCCAATTCCTTGGACAATGAAACTGGAAAAGTTCTTCTTGGAAATTTAGTACCAAGAGGGTTTCTGCATTATTCCACAAATAATATAGACATACTAGATGCCAGTCTTGATGGATAGAATGTTTCATGCAATTCTGGTTGTAGATTGCTAGCATGGCCTATCTATCATCCAAAAATAGCAATCCTTAAACCCTTAAACCATTAGCTAAAATATTATCTCTCCCTTTTAGACTTGCCAGAAGTATTCCACCAGTGAAACGTCTGAGATCCCCAGAACCAAAATTTGAAAAAAAACTTTTCAGTCGCCCTGGTTAGCGCATGATGTGCAACCTGATGTATATGGAGTGCAAGCCAAATCCAAAGAGATTTCTCATGAGAAGCATAGATGATCCAAAGATTAATTAAGCAATTTTAATCAAATAGCAAAGTGAAAGTGAGCAGTTGGCTTTATGCCAATTGTTCTGAGCCCCTTATGAATATAATACTATTTTTCCATTAAGAAAATTCTGTAACAAACAGTATTAATAGTAATTCAAAGGTGGAATATCCGATGAATATGGTAGATAAATGGAAACTTCATAGCCAAGAGTCACAGGCCAGTGTCACAGCCTTAGTTTGACATGTCGATATGGCTTGGCAATCAAGGCTATTTAAAAAAAATCTATGCCGAATAGGGAAAAGGAACTTAAACTAATGTGTGTGTGTTAGGTTGTGTGTGCAGATTGTGAAAACAAAAATGCAGTATTAATTTATGGCAACACTAAGACAATTGTTCTACAGAAAATATCTGTTTTTAAAATTTCTGTTGGGGATGGATAGAAATTCTTTCAAAGCAACCGAGCATTTACTTTATCTTTCATCATCATCATCATCATCATCATCATCATCCGTTGTTGGACATAGACCTTCTCAAGGATTCGCCACACTTCTCTATCATATGCGTCGTGAGCCAGTACTTTCTGAATTTGTCTAGCTCGTCTCTCCATCTAATATTCTGCCGGCCTTGGTTGCGCATGTGATCTTGGGGGATCCATGTCATGAGTCCCGATGTCCATCCATTGTCCACCATTTTTACAACATGGCCAGCCCACTGCCATTTGAGATTTTTAATGGATTCTATGATGTCCCTGACTCTTGTCTCTTCCTGGATGTACTGTGCTGTCTTGTGGTCTCTCCATGTGAGGCCCAGCATAATTCTTTCATGTGCACATTGCATAGTTCCCAATTAGCGGATCTGTCTCTTGGTTAGTTTCCATGTTTCAGCTCCAAAAGTGACTATTGGTTATACACCCTTCTTTTCAGGATTAATGGGATCTTACTTTTGAAGTAATCCAGTTTATGTCAAAGGCTTGCCATCTGATTGTGATTCTTCGCTTGATTTCTTCTTTTCCTAGGTAGAAGTAGTGATCTAGTTTCTCCAGTTCTGTGTCCTCAATTTAGATCTTAGTGTTTTTATCTCTGATGTGGTTGTTGCACATGATCTTCGTCTTGCTGAAGTTCATAAGTAGGCCGACTTTCTTGCTCTCTTCATTTAGTTAATCTATCATTAGTTGGAGGTTGTGTAGGTTCTCTGTGAAAAGAGCAATGTTGTCTGCAAATCTGAGGTTGCTCAGATACTCGTCGTCTATTATAATTCCTTTACTCTCTTTGTCTAGTCTTCTGAAGATCATTTTGAGGCAGGCTGTGAAGAGTTTGGATGAACTGGTATCACCGTGACTTACTCCTTTCTGGAGTTGGAAGGGGTCCGAGTCTTTATGTAGCCTGATAAAGGAGCTGTTGTGATTGTATATATGTTTCAGCACTTTGACATAAACTGGATCTACACCTTGTTGAGTGATGGCCTTGATGACCTTGGGGATTTCTACTGAGTCAAACGCCTTTTTGAAGTCGATAAATGCTACGGCGAGCTGTAGTTTACATTCTGCTGCTTTTTCTTTCAGTTGATTTATCGAATGTAGGTGGTCCATGGTCAAGTAGCTTCTTCTAAATCCATCTTGCTCTCATGGTTGGTTTTCTTCAAGTGTTTTTGTGATTCGGTTGGTGATGATTTTTGTGAAAAGTTTGTAGATGCAGTTGAGTAGGCTTATAGGCCTGTAGTTGTTGAAGTCTTCTGGGTTTCCTTTTTCATATAAAAGCATTATGATAGCATCGTTCCAATCATCTGGGACTTAACTGTATTTTAGACACAATTTGAAAAGGACAGCCAGTTTCCTAGTGATGATTTTACCTGCTTTCCAGAGTAGGTCAATGGTGATGTTGTCTGGTCCAGAGGCCGTTCCTTTCTTTGTCTGTTTAATTGCTTGTTTCACCTCCCTCTCGGTTACTTCTGGGAAGTCTTTGAGTTGATTGCCCACGTCTTGCATATTCTCTTCAGAGAATGTTAATTTTTCATAGGAATACATGAACCATCATAGTATAGCAAACCATCTTTTGTTGTCTGAGAGGGGCCTAGATTCTCACTCCATTTGGTTCTCATGTCTTGCCGCCACTACTACTACTACTACTACTACTGTTTCTTTGTTATTATCTACCAATTTTAAAATCTTGCATCTAAGAGATTTCACACTTCCTATATTTATCAATTTTTATTCTATTTTCCTTTATTCCTTGAATGTGTATGCTTGTTTAAATGCATGTTTTATTCTTTATTTACTCTCCATTTACAATTATTGATTATTCATGGTCATTTTTCTTATAACCTGCCAAGTGACAACATTTGAAATTAAAGGGATGCAATGCTTACAAAGAATAGTTACCTCCCCTATTTCCCTTATACGAAACTAACAATTTTTACCTGGTCACCAAGGAACATATAGTCTAGCGTTATCCTCATGGAATATTATGTCCTTCCTATTAATTAATTCTGGATGTTGTTGATTATTACTTCCAGTTGGTTTAATTGAGAGCAGCAATTATTTGGTTCACTGAAAAGAGCTCATAGAATAGAACTTGCTTCCAATCCCACTATATACCTAACATCATCTTTTTTGGATGAAAATTTCCTCTGATCAGATATTGTTGGTCCATTTAGCTTTATTATACATTGTTGCATAATCATCACCCATCACAAGCTATTTTAAAAACAGAACATTTTGGCGCATGGAAATATGGTCCAGTAGGTTTTTTTTTGCTCAACATGTGAAAGCCATACATCAAATCAACTAACATAATCATGCTGGTGCATATAATTTTCAATGCCTGATTTAGATATTTTGTGTATGTCTAATATTTCCTATGTTGCATACTATTGACTTTTCTCAAGTGATGACTAGATTTGATTTCTATCAACCTCAACTAACCTACTTGAGCATGGAGCATTGTTCTGTGAGAAATCTCTCATATGAAACTTCACAAACTATTGTAGCAACCCCTATATTTTTAGTCAAGAATAAGATGCAAAACCCATCTTTTAGCTAGGTATCTAAAATGTCACTTCCTTTGACAACCCTTTATAAAAGCCTTGAACACCTATGGTTGAACACCACTATGCCCTGGTCTTCAAACCAATTAATTTCTACCTTTTTGGCCCTGGCATCTTGAGCTGGTTATCTTCCTTTATCCCTCTCTGAACTCGTGGCCAGTGCAGTCTCTATTCATTGACCATGACTATATATATATATATATATATATATATATATATATATATATATATATATATATATATATATATATATATATCGTCTTGTCACTTATCTTTCTTGATGTGAGTATTTGCGAGAACTCCATAGCTAACACTGCAACTACTATTTTTGACAACCATGCAAATGCTGCGTTAATTATTTTGCTTCTATAACTCCTTCTTATACCTATCCTGACTAACCTCTTTTTCACTATCTAGCCTGGTCAACTATACCACTAATTATAGGCACGACTCACCAGGCTCTATTCAATAGATAGATGAAACAACATTAGATTCTTTATGCCACGTGTCCCTTAAATTCTTAATCTTTCTTATACTTTTGTTTTTATACCGAGGAATAACCTAAACCTAAGAGGCCTCTACTCTTCTCTTTTTTACACAATTGAATGTATTGATGTTTCCATCCCATGTATTCCATTTACGTTCTACATTTGTGCATTAAACGTATCTCTCATTTTTCACATCTAAATATTTGTATGTGTCTTTTTACTCCATTTAATATCTTCGTCCACATTCTTATTTGGCGCACATGTTCTCTATAAGTTTCCCTTCCCCCATCAACTTCTCCACTGATGTCCACACAGGCCCACCAATACAGCAAGTGCCTATTCTTCGATGAAAACTACCCAAACTATCTAGATCCTTATTCCTACTATTTTTGACATGTTTAATCATTCAGAGTACCATCTCTAAACTGTGCAAATATCTTTTTGTGTTTGATTCACATTTTTGCCTTCCTTAAAATGAAAGTATTATATTCTGAAAATGTTGCTTATTTTCTTCTATCTTCAATATTAGAATCTATATGCAAAAATATGTCTGTTTTGATAAAAAAATTTCAAAATGCTCACTGTATGACTGCTGCCTGCATGCGATTGATTATTAATGATTCTATGCTTTTCTTTAATCCAGTTCTTTTTTTGATGCATTTTTTTTATATTTAGGTATATGGTCTTTGTGGAAAAATGAATAATATCTTTAATGATGAATTTACTGATAGTTCTGGAATTATATCAACACAAGTAAAAGTATTTGTTGAATCTTTTCAATTGACTACATCTAATGTGTCTCCAATGGTTCTAAATGAAACAGTCTTTGTAAGTATCATGTTTGTTGAATTAGTTTTCATAGTAATTATTATAGATAAGAAGATATTGATTGCAATAACAATGCTACAGAGTATGTTTGTTAGTTCAGTTTTCAAATTTACCTAAATAGTATGCTCATCATCATTTATTGATATTTTATAATGATTTTAAATTGTTTTCTTGTTTTTAAGAAAGGATATTTTTTATTTTGAACTTTTTTGTGAAATTTTTGGATATTGCAAATCTTTGATTCTTCTTAGCTATATTGTATCTTATCATTGGACATGGTTCAAATTGATATAACACAAAATTTGTTTTATTGATAAATCAAATGTACTTCCTTGCACAAATTATCTTTTGAGTTATCAAAAATAACTGGATGAATGAATGATTTCAATAATTTGATGAAATGTTTATTTATAATCACTTCTCTAACTGCATAAGAACAAAAAATTGAAATGAAATATACTTTAGAATATCATTGTATGAGTTTTGAGTATTTTTTCATTTTTGTATTCTTATTGCTCGTTAATGTTTCATTTGCTGATGTGCAGATGAAGCTCTAAAGGTTTGCATAGTAATGCCACCAAAAATATCAAAATGATGTATGTGAAATTGATAAATGTTTCATTCTTGATTTAATTCTAATATATATTATGTATATTTTGTTTACAAAATTGTATTGAATGCTGGTCTATTGATTTTAGAACATATTAGCAAGGAATCCTGGCTTTGCTTGGGAAAAATAACTCTTTGCATACACAGGGAGCATCTTCCAGTATAGTCCTGGAACTGTAATAGAGTCCTGTTGGAATTTTTAAGTTGATTTTGAGTTACAATATCTTGGGTAATCATTCCAGATCAGTTGCAGAAAAGATTTAGTATCATTTTCCATAATGACGGATTTTTGCTATGGTGCCTGAGTAGGAAAAATGATTTTTCCATCAAATATGGGCATATTGTATATCGTTATAAAAGAAATTTTATGCTGAGTAAAGTTTACAAAAGAAGTATATGCTCTAGAGCAAGCCATTTTGAGCTATCTACAATCAAATGTCATAAACCCTTGTTTTAAAATGAAACACCTGTGTGGACTGATTGCTTTAGCATAAGGGAGGTAATTGTTAATGGATTTGCTTTCATTGAACTTCCAGATGTATCATTTGGACAGATAGAAAACCTTTTGAGCTATTGTGTGATACAGACAGAGTTAACTAAGATGTAGGGTGATAATTATACATGGATCCACTATAGAATCTCTTTACTTCTTTTCCACAAAATTTCAAAGAAATTCAATGAGAACTTTTGAAGATTTTGTGTTGACAAACAAGAAAAAAACAGTATAAAAATTCCAAATCAGAACATTTTATTTAGTTGTGGCAGTTCTGTATCTCAGAAAGTTCCAGTAGTAGTTTGGCTAATAGTTAACAGCACAGAAAATAGATTTTGGCAAATCCTTTTCAAACTCCACCTGAGATTTGTGTTAACTTTAGGGAAAAGTATGAATCAATCTCTTCCAATATTTCAGGTTAGGGATTATTTCCTGTCGCTGGTACCATATAATTCAATATAGACTGTTGCGTGTTACTTGGAGAGTAGATGGGTTTCATAACACCTCATTGTCTCAAGAAATGCCATGAAGGAACAAGTATAGTACTTTGACAATAGATTATAGGATACTTTGACTTTGATTCTGATGTTATTTGTAGGTTCAAGCATTAGTTACTCTCTCCTTCAATAAATACAGCCAAATATGCTGAATGATATAAAACCACTTCTTTTCTCTATCTGTCTCGGAGCATTCTTTTACAGGTGAATTCTTATTTCTTCTCTGTTCGATTCTAAATTTAGAAAAATTAATTTACCTTCAGGATGACCAAATAGAAACCATTTGCAAAAAATTAGAAGACATTGATGGACCACAGAGTCACATGTCTCAGGATGAAATTCAAAAATATATTGACATCTGTAAGCACGATACATCCATGTGTGACCCTGAGCATTCTGCTGAAGCATTATGTCCTATTGTAAATGTATTTGTGCTTGACTATCATGAACAAACTGGAGAGAACTTGGATTTTCAAGAGGTTTTCTCACAATGTGGTAAGTTTTTAGTGAAATGGATCTTATATATGAAGTAACCAAATCATAATTGAAAAGAAAAAAAAGGTAGAAATTTATTCAGGGCTTCAGAAATTAATTCAGTTTGATTTGTGATTATAATTTCATTAAATCAATGTATTGAAATTAAGATGCGAAGGAAATATTAAAAGAAATGTTACTCAGTGTCCATTGTATATCTAAGTGCATATTTATAATTGTCTAAAGATTTCCTTCCATTAGAGAACAGCAATGAAAATGATACCGTACTGTTATTCTAAATTGAAAGATAGGCTTTGAAGTTTCCTAAATAACTTCAAATTATAGGTGGCAAAGGAAAAAATTCAAACCATAGATGTAGTGAAAAAATGTTTCAACTCTTAATCACTTTTTTAGATTAGACTCTCATTTTTTATGGTCTATATGCATTTTTTCCCATTTTCAAGTGTCTGTTTATTAAATCTTAAATTTTTCACAGAATACATGTGCACACACACTCATGCACACGAGAATATACTTTAAATGTGTTTATTGTACTTTTATCAAAAATAATCATTGATATTATTGATTGATTATAGGTTCTACATGTCCAGATGGCACAGAATATCAAATCAGTGGACATATTTCTGGTACAACATGCAGTGACTTCAATGATCCATTTGCTACTGGAGAAAAGTGGTTAATCTCCGGGTGCCGATGTAAAGGAAACAAAAGATTTGATGCATATGGGAATTGTGTAGAACCAGCTGATTGCACTTGTTGTTCTACTCTTGAACCTGGATCTGTTAAACAAAGTGGAGAGAAATTCAAACAAGATTGCAAATCATGGTTTGTCCTTTTTCAAAAATTTTTTGAGATAAAAAACAAATATAAATAATTCTAATGTTTAAATTGCTTCTTTATTAAACATATAAAATAACTGAAGTTGATAAAATAAACATCATGCTTTTATGAAATATTTTCAAGAATATGTATTGAATCAGATATTTTTTGATCTCTATTGTTTGAATAATCAGAGACTTGTATTTCATGATATTATAGATAAAAATAAAATAGAAATGTAGAAAATATTTATTACTGAAAAATTTTGTATATGAAATTACACAGGTCTGAAAAATTAAAGTCATTAAAAATTAGTATATCTCGGAATTTTCGAGATGAGGTATTATTATTATTTCTATTGATAATCGGACCATCCTCATCTTTGTTGTTTTTCACACAACGTTTCGGCCGTTGCACTCTACGGCCTTCGTCAGGTATCATCTGGTAGATTTGGGAAGTAACGAACCGAACCCTTTATTTAAGAACACTGGAAAATTCGAAAATTGAAAGAGTCGGCCCATATGCTAGGCAAGCAAAACTGCCTCAGTAATCCTAGCATTGAAATGGATACCATATGGGAACCTCTAATAATAAAAGACAGAAAACAATAACATCAAAAAAAAAAAAAAAAATTATAACTGTCACCTGAGGTTTAAGGCTCCTAAAAATTAGCGCCTGTTGTCCACATGGACACATAGCGCAGTAGTTACAGCATCAGACAAATTACTGTTAAGTGATCTGATGGTTCTAGGTTCAATCCTAGTGTGAGACAGAATAACTAATGCTAAAGAGGGGAGTACGGTCAATATACCCCCGTCGGATAAATAAAGGGTTCGGTTTGTTACTTCCCAAATCTACCAGATGATACCTGACGAAGGCCGTAAAGTGCAATGGCCGAAACGTTGTATGAAAAACAACAAAGATGAGGATGGTCCGATTATCAATAGAAATAATTATCATTAAAAATTGTTTCAATTCTGACTGAAGATTTTGTCAGCACTTATGAACATGATAAAAAATTCATTTAGAATGTTTCCATCACATCACATTTTTATACATAATTTTGATGAAAATATAGTTCTATTATCACACTTATACCACAACAGCCATCACCTTTCTCACATTGTGTGAAAGATCAAGTGTGAAGTACTAGTGCTCTAGTCGGAACGTCTTTGGGAACAGGATGCTTGAATAATAAAAGTAAAAATGAAGAAAAAATAAGACCTGCAAACAGGAAGAATAACACTTGCTTAGATTATAATTTAGTGTTCCTTTCTGTAGAGTTATATTGTTATCAACCCTTCCAAAGCTGGAGACAATATGATATGTTCTGGGGTCACTCAACAGTTTACTCATGAGACTGAAGGGAAAAATTTGTGGTGGTAAAATAGGCACAGAGTGCAGTTGATGCTTAGGAATTTCAAGCTTGTAACCAAGAAATTAGGATTGAACTTCTAACTGCAGTTTTGATGTGCATCTCTCTGTCTCTGGGGAGATAGCTGAAATTTCTCCAGTTGTGGTTTCAGCTTTCACTCTTAGGTTTCAATACCAGTCCTTTGTCTCAATGAGTCAATTTGTCGAGGCTGTTGTCTGTTGGTTGTCAGGCAAATTTCCTTGTCTGTAATTGAGAGCCAAAATTCAACTCCATTCATGGAAATTGTTCATTTTTTGGAGTGAAGTCTGGTATAGTATGAGTTATAAGTAATTGCCCACTGGCTCAAATTAATCAATTTCCTACTCCTCTCCGAGTGGTTTCCCAAATATAGAATCTTCTTCTTCCATGCACTCGCCTTCATTCCTTAGGAAAATGCTTCATCGATGTAATTCCTAAAACACCAAAATAAAGCAAACAATTCTATATCTTCCATTACTTATAAATAACTTCTTTAGTCTTTATAACTTCTCAGATTTATTCTCTGGAATCGTTCAGTTTTTCTGGTGAATTCCTATGAATCATCCTGTAGTAGTCTGATATCCTACTGATATCCCAACATACCTTGTATCTTGTTTCCATGTCCTGGCACAAATACATAAAACAGGTTCCAGCTTCCAATAAGGTTTCAACAAACTGCTTCAATAATCCAAAATTAATACGCACTGTAGGCTTTTTTCTATTTGGCCATCCCTTCTGGAGTCATTGTAAATCTTGGCTCTGCTGTGCCATTCACGGAGAATACATTGGAATTGTATATATCCAGACTGCTGACCCAGTAAGATACACAGAACTATTAGGTCCCTGTAAGTGGACTGACAGTGTTCATTGTAATTGGTTTTTCCAAGGAAATTTGCAAAATTAAGGTATATTTCTTTTGAATGTGCAGAATTACCATGTATTTGTGCATATTTATCACTATTGAAAATACCACTTTCAGGCTTCTTTTAGATGAATCTATCAATAGCCTCTATTTTTCTGCTACATGATCTATGCAAAGTTAATGTACTAGGCCGCTTACATCAGTGCAATAAACAAAGTCTCTTTCATGAGATATGCTCCAAACTTTTCTTGTCTATTTCTGTACCAAGAGAAAATTGCATCTGAATGTATTTATTTTTTAAATGATCAGAGGCATCTATGTAAAATATATAATTTATGCTGTTTGTAAGTCAATTATAGCCTGACAAGTCAAAATATATTTGTTTGAAAAATATACTAAGGAAAAAACAAGTTGAATGTATTTGGCAAACTTTTAGTTTTTGGATATGATAAGTTTTTATATTTCAATTAAGACCGCAAGAGCTCTGTAGCATCTTTTAGGTCTCTCACTTAATCATTGAGTTAATTCTGAGACAATAGTTGATCATGGGACAGATTCTTCATCTTTCTATTCATTATAATCCATGCAAAGTTTATGCACTTTTGTCTGTGCAATTAACAAAAAATCTGTCTTTCATGAAATATGGTGCAAACTCTTTTTCTCTATTCCTGTACCAGCTGAGTCACATTGATATATATTTACTGCACTCTAATAAAATGTATCTGTCATAAGAGATCCAGACACGTCAAACTGCTGAACATGGTGCTTCCAACTGATATGACTTATCTCTTTTGTTGTGTTTTAGATATATTCTAGTTCATCAATAAAATGACCCTTGTTTTTATACATAGATTTCAATATTTGGAGGTACTAAATTCAAACATTGTCATTGAAATAAAATATCAATATATATAGTGTGAAATTATATGAAAACTATAGATGAAACATGAAAATCATGTTTTTTGAAAAAAATGTTGCATGATGGAAAAAATGGTTTACACTTTTTGATTTGGCATCCAGAAATATATCAAAATCATGTGAAGTTGTCAAAATAATTTTTTCTTTTCATCTTTTTGACAGTAATTGTTCCCGAGGTTTGATAAGCTGTGGAATGTGTGAAGAAATCATCTGTCCTCAAAATCAGATACCACTGAATGGTTCTGACTGTGTTCCAACCTGCAAAGACTACATAATGAAAAATGCATGTTCCAGAAAAAGTACTTGTGGATGTCCCCCGAACCAGTATCTTGACTATAAAGTAATTAAAATAATTATTCTGACTTTTAAAAAATGTATCACATTTAGAGATAACAATATTTTTTCCCAAATATCTTGACTCTAATGAGTTTTTTCAAATATTAGAAACTACGGTTAATAGAATTAATTCTATGAATAAAATATTTTCATCATGGACTTAATACTATTATCTGATCATAGTAGTTTCTTTTCACCAGGAATGTCCTTGATAATGCAATTATATTTTATTAGTCTCTTTATTTTTCAAATTTAAAATACTCCTTTCAATTTTGTTTCCTTTAGTTCTATAGTTTTATGTCTTCCCTTCACACAAGTTCGAAAGTAGTTTTATCAAAATAGCGTAGAATCACTATTGGATGGCAAGCCTTCAGGAGAGCAAGCTCAACTTTCAAAAACAAGAAGATTCCATTAATCCTAGAAAAAAGGGTATACAACCAGTGCATCCTCCTGATAGTCACCTATGGAGCTGAAACATGGAACCTAACCAAGAGACTGACCTGCAGACTGAGAAGCATGCAACGTGCACATGAGAGAATCATGCTCAACCTCACATGGAGAGATCACAAGACAGCACAGTATATCAGGAAGAGTCCAAAACATCGTAGAATCTATTAGAAAACTAAAATGGCAATTGGTGGGTCATGTTGCAAGAATGACAGACAACTGATGGAAATCACGACTCACAACATAGATCCGTGGAGATCACATGCATAACTGAAGCTAGCAGAATACAAGATGGAGAGATGAACTAGACAAATTTAGAAAATACTGGTTCTGCAAGAGGTGTGGTGAATCGTTGGGAGGGTCTATGTCCAACGACGGACGATAAAAAACTGATGATGATGATGATATATAGGAGTCACAAAAAAATAATTGGTCCTGAAAATGCAGTGTACATGTTTTGATCCTATAGCTTCTACTCGTGTTGTTGAGAGTGGTAAGATTTTAAAAGTGTACAGGATTTTTTATGCTCTGTGTTATTTTCATTAAGTTGATCATCATTCAAGATTCCAGCATCAATTAATTTTGATCTTCAAACAATACATAAACCTTTATGGTAGATTTTGATAGGGTGGTACCAACATTTTTATGGTTTTTCACCATCAACTTTAAAGCAGTATATCTCAGCTTTGAGTAAAAGTTATTAATCGAAATATAAACTTTCAGAATCTACATATCTTTGCCAACTAGAAACTAGTCCATTTATTCCAGAAGTGTAGAATTCTGGAGTTCTGGAACTACAGAATTCTTCAAAGGCATTTTGAGCTGCTACTTGGGTGTTACAGACCTTCCCTTGCAGGAAGAGAGAGGACTGATGAATCAGCTGGTTGAGGTAGAGTTTCGTGGCCTAGTCTGTTCAATTTTTGCAAGGTCTCTTGTGTGACATATAGCCAGGTATTGTCATGAAGAAGATTTGGTTCTTTTTAACTGACAAGTATTGGGCGTAAATGTTTCAATTTTGGTGCATTTTGTCAATTTCCTGGCAATGCTTCTTTGCTGTGATGATTTCACCAGGATTCAAGAAGTTTTAGTAGATGATTCCACCAATCAGTAACTATAATCCTCTTTTGATGCATGTTTTGTTTGGAGAAATGCTTTTGTGTTTCATCTCTGTCCAGCAACATGTCACAATGTGATCAAGAAATGGAATGTTTTTGCTATGTAAAAGAAGCACAGAGCAGAAATTATAAAGGCAAATTTTTTGACTTTGGTTCAACTCATGTGGCATCCATTGTCAAGCCTTTTCTCCAATTTAGTGCAAATGTCAAGCAACTGTTAAATGGTCAACGTTTGGTTCCTCTTGAGTTGTTTTGTGTGAATCTGCCTCAATAACAGCCCGCAATTGGTTATTGTCAATAATAGAAGGATGTCCGCGACCCTCATCTTTTAGGTTCTCATTTCTGTTTTTGGAACCAATATTGTACTGAAAGTTTGTTGATGGTCCCCAGGCCAAATACTTGGTTGATATTGCAAGCAATTTTTGCTGCTTTACTACCCATTTTGAACTCATTCAATAAAATTGCTTGAATTTGCTTTTTTCTATCTTTGATTTGACAGCCTCAAATAAACCAGAATAAAAAGTAAAAAGAAATTATTTAATTTGAATAAATAGAGCAAAATTTACTGTTTAAAATTCTATGAACATAGTTGAATAATAGTTTATTCAAAAATAAGTTTTAATTAACAAAAAATGCAATTATTCTTGTACCAACTTTTGAGTTATGATGATGCAAATAATCCTAAGTATTTTTCCTATCAAATTTTGAATACTATACCTTTTCCTGAGCAAGTTAAAACTTACAACTAGTAGATTAAAAGATACAGTAAGTAAATCAAAATTGATTAATATCTATATTAATTTTACAATCAAAATATTGGCTCCGGTGAGGTGCAATAGTAGGAGTAACATCATCGCAGGTTAACTTACTACTGATGTTTAACTAAAGGGGCTAAATTGTGATCCTAAAACAGTTGTAGTGCCCCCTATATTTTTAGTTAGTTTTGAATACAAAACTCGTCTTATAGCTAGATATAAAAGATGTCACTTCCTCCAATGACCCTTATAAAACCCCTGGACGCACATGGTTCAATGCTCATTGCCGCCAGCATCTCTAGCTGGTGATGCCTCCGGCCCTTGCTTGCTACCGGCCTCTCTCTTTCTCTGTCCTTCTCCCTAAGATCGTTATCATTTCGCCGATCTCAACCATTCTTCCTCCATGACCTATCTGTGTACTGACTTTGCCCATTCCACTTCACTGATATTGACCCTCGCATATACGCACAGCTACACAACTACACCACCATGTCTATACCACGTACTACAAATGCATATCACCTCTCACTCTCATGAACGAAATGGCAAGGCTTTTTTACTATCCGATAATCAAGATAATCTTTCCTAAACATCCTTACTTCGGGAAACATATATAGATAAAACTCTATGTTCTCTGTCTTTCATGGTCTGTCTGTTGAGAGTCTATCAGCGTCAGAGAATAGCCCCCAAGTTAACTCATTTACTTGGCTGTATGGCTCTCACAATGAACCCCAAGTTAACTCACTTACTTGGCAGTAAGGCTTGCACACTGAACCCGGTTTTCCACGTATTATCTTGGAGTGATCCAACCATATGTAATCCAAGCAGTTCAGACAAACTCTGCTTTGACATCGACGCCAGTACTTCCAAGACAAGAAAGCTCCCACCTTTCGCCTTCTCTTCTTCTCTTCTCCGAACATTACTTCTCACGATTGATCAAATTCAGGTTATCCTTACATTTACTTCAACTTCATTTTTCATTCTTCAATTAAATGTACATCTTTTGTCTGGCCCAAATACTTGTGTGTGTTCATTCCATTTTGTTTCAAAGCACATCTAACTTCATACTTGGCGTGCATTCCATTCTCTTTGTACAGCATCCTTTCCTACCACATCAATAAGACTGCACGCACGCTACAGTCAAACCATGAGGGAAACAAAAGTTCTCATCTCTTACTAACATCCATCACACTTTTGTTTCTTTCAACTAAAGTAGTCCACAAAACAGTTAAATCGGCACCACTAGTATGGAGCAGTAAGATTCAGAGTCAGTGTATGCAAAACTCTCTGATCTAAATTTCTTAAATAAGTTTATGATTATGCTGAAAACATGAAATTTCAATGCTATCGGTTACACAGTTCTGTGAGTTTTATTTATTATTGATAATTTCACATATGAAATATTAATTTTATTGTGCAACATAGTAGAATACCCAAGAGAACAAAGCGTAACCTAAGGTAATTAAGAACAAAGCTTTGAGAATTCAGATCAAAAGATATTGTAATTATTTTAACATGACGGGGACTGCTATGAGAGCTAAACCAACTGAGATCACTCAGTGGGCCATTTGTGTGCTGTTCCATGAGGTGACCTTTGCTTGCCAAAACCTTTGTCAAAACAATATTATCCACAATACTTTGGAATAGAAAACAGATCAATCAATAGAAAATTGATCAAGGAACTAGTTATGATCATTTAATACGGGAAAAAGTTTCACTGGGAGAAAATCTTGATTGATTTCAATGACATGATAGAGATCTGGTTATTTTCCAATCATATTTGTCACATAACTGACCTTTTCATTTCTACTATTATCATAAAAGAAAAAACTGGATACAATTTAATCTTTGGATATAATCATATGATTTATTGCTGAGCAATTCAATATTAACAAAATAATGTTTCTTTTTATTTATTTTTTTATTGATATCTAATTAATGCTGAATTGCACAATGATCATTTATTTTACAAGGAAAAACTATACATTTCAGGGTACATGCATGCCACCTGAACAATGTCCATGCATTCATATGAATCGCTGGTATGCCAATGGAACAACCATAAAAACTGATGCAAATTCATTGTAAGTCATTTTAAATGTTTTAATAGATTTAAACCTTACAGATAAATGATTATCATGTATTTTTATCTTTAGAGCAACTGGGTTCTGGTTGTATGTTCAATAAGATCAATTAGTTATTAATAAGATTGACAGTGTTTAAATTTAGCAGGTTAATTTGGTGTATTACTCACTAATATTGACCAAAGAAGAAATTTCAATAATAAAAATTAGCATTCCAAGGGAAATTATGTATCACTGCCACTCATGTATGCTCGTTTTTATTATAAATTCAGCATAAAATTATATTGTAAATTGAACCCTCAACTGGAAACTTGGAGAGTGGGGGTTGAAGAAAAATCAAAGAAAAACAATTTCACTACTCATTTAGGAGAGTGTGTATGTGGTGTGCAGAATTTAAAGTTTTTACTCTGTACACTTAGAGCTGGGTCCAGATACATAGATACATACATCAATACATATGTATTGAGAAATGGATAAATGATCCGACAGAATGATAATGAATTGCATTATATTATACTGAAACTCTCTTCTTAAATGATCTCCTGTCATTACATGGTTGATACATTATTTGGCTTAGACAATGTAAATAAAATAAACAATTAAAGAGAGTGGGGCTGCTGCAGGAATCAAACCTGCAACTGATTGGATATATATATATATATATATATATATATATATATATATATATATATATATATAAATAAATACATAATAGATATTTATAATTGTCAGAACACATGAACAACTTGAACCCAGCAAAAGTGTTTAATCCAGTTTGGTGGTTAATGAGTCCTCCAAATGTTTGTTCTGGGTTTTTTCTCAAACTGTGGTTGTCTTGAATTTTGGAATTTTTTCCATACACAGGCTATCACAAATTTATTCAAGGAGAAAAAGTGTCCACTTTATGGGGTTTTATCATAAACCTTTGGCACAACTTAGCTACGGTGGTTGGAATTCTAAGTGTGAAATGAAAAGAAAAAAGCAAGGCAAAACAATAAAAAAAAAAATAATTTATTCAAAGCAATAATAATAATATAATGTTTTTCTTTCATGAATTCTCTTATTTCTTTTCATTTTCAATCAATGAAAATTGTTTTTTTTGGAAGTTTTTTTCATCTACTGGCCATATAAAATTTATTGAGGGAGGATAAGTGCTGTTCTAAACATAACTTGAAGTTGTTTTTCTTTCATGAGTTCTCTTGCTTCTAGTCATTTTTGATTATTAAAGATTTGCAAGAAATGAGCAAGGTAAAACAATCTATTCAAAGTAATAATAAGTATCTATTTACTTTTGTCTCTTTTTCATGAATTCTCTCATTTCTTTTCATTGGTAATTAATGTGAGTTTTTTTTACACCAAAATTTTGGCTTTTACCTTCTAGTGAAAACGATAAAAAAATTAACAACATAAATTTTCATTTTATTTTCGGTTCAATTTATCTTTTAATTTCCATGAAATTAAATAGTTTCATTTGATTTCTCCCCCATCTTAGATTAAAAGTGAAAATGAATCGAAATAAAATGAAATTGCACATTGTTATCAAACTTTTCTAGTTTTTGTTAGAAAGTAAAAAGCCGAAATTTTTGTGTAAAACAATTTCACTTATTGAAAATTGAAAGAAATAAGAGAATTCATGAAAAAGAAACAACAGTAAATAGATACATTGTATCATTATTGCTTTGAATGAATTATTATTTAGAATTTTTTTGCAGTACTTATTTCTTTTTATTTCATTCTCAGAATTCCAAACGGGAACACAGTGACTAAGTTTTGCTAAAAGTTTTTAATAAAACCATATAAAATGGGCTCTTTTCATCCTTTTTTAAAATCGAGATGGCCAATTTGTAGAAAATGAACAAATCTAAAACGAATTCTCATTAATTAAAAATGAAAAGAAATAAGAGAACTCATGAAAAAACCCCAGCAGTAAATTATGTTTAGAATGGCACTTTTCTTCCCCTTATAAATTTGAGATGTGGAAACAAAATATCAAACACACCTGATATTAGACAATTGAATGCAACCTTTTCCGTGCGACTGACGGGAGGGGTATTTTTCTATCCCAATGACGAAAAATACACCATTCATTACTAGAAAACAGCCATAGGGTATTACAGCCGAAATGTTGTGTTCTAAAAATGAATCATGATGAGGACAAAAGTTTGAAAAAACATTAAATAATGATATACCCTCATCTAAAAAATTCAAACAGAAAATATTAATTAATTGAAAATTGAAAGAAATGAGAGAATGATGTGCAAATTTTTCAGTTATCTGATATATTCATGATGGGCGAATTTCCTGACAGGCATTTTTCCAGGGTCTAATCTTTTGATGACAGATCCCTTGATGGGCACTTATTTGGTTATGGTGATAATAATAGGAACAACAATGACAGTTGTGTGTATAACAGATGTGATATATTTGAGAAAGTGTTTGTTTTTTCTCAACCACCTGCTGACCAATGTTTTTTTACAGCATATCATGTTGGGATGATCTGATAAAAAATTGGAAAAAGATGTGATCAATGAATAAATTACCTCACTTACCTTTTATTCGGCACTAAAATGTCCTAATTTCCTAGAAACAAGGGTGAACACAAACTGAGGGACCAATTTAGCATAAACTTACATTGGGAATTGAATCCCACACTAAAACCTCATTTTGAAGAGGAATTTTCCTACTCATTGAGGGCAGTGTGTGTGCAAAATTTCAAGTTTTTACAATGAATGATTATGGCAGGGCAAAGTCCCAATACATACATATATATAAATGTCAGCACACATGAATAATCCAATCCCAACAACAGTATCTAAGCCAGTGTTATGGATAGCAGTGATTAATAAGGAGAAATTAATATTGCTTCACTCAAGTTAAAGTCTTTACTTAGCTCATTGTAAGTGAAAGTCATTTTTTAAAAATCCTATACGACTGTTATTCTGTCTATAATTTTAAGAAAAGTCATAAAATATTCAGAGTGTTTTTTGGACAGTTGAATTCCTTGCTATATTTGTTATTTACAACGTTTTGGCCGATTCATTTTACGGCCTTCTTCAGGTGTAATATGTAATATATGTAAGGAGAGAGGATACCTTTTTCTAGTTACTTTCTCCAGCAGTGCAAAGTAAAAATGATATGAAAGAGAAAATTTAAAAGTCAAGAGCAGTGGTGAGCCTGTGTTTTGGATCACCTGGGGTAATAAAGGTGTCTCCCTCTCTACTTCCAGATCTTGCTCTCTTCCCCCCAAATCAAGAATTTTTGTGATCTTTTTGTACTAATACCATTCAATATTCATCATGATTCTCCCATATTATTGCATGTGATGGCATGAGGCTACATTTACTAATAATCCTGTTTGTACTAATACTATTCATTATTCATCATGATTCTCCCATATCATTGAATGTGTTGGCATAAGCCTCCATTTACTAACAATCTTATTCGTCTTTAGTTTTCAATTTTTCAATTTTGACCTTGGGAAATCATATGAAGAAAATAAGTATTGGCACCATGAAAATGTTTTCATTCAATATCTTTAAAAAAAACTATGCCATAAAACTATAAAGCACTCAGAGAGTGCATACATCTGCCAAAGTCATTGTCAGGGGAATTGATTATGCATGAATCCATCCAAAAATTTAATCACTTTCATGACCTATTGTCCATCCTTTTGCAAGATTTTATTGAAATTTATCAAGATCTTTGGGAGATATAATGTGGACACTCATGAGCATATACAAAAATGTATGAAAAAACCATTGTCCACCTTTCCACAAAATCTAATTGAAATTCATTGAGAACTTTTAGAGATATTGTGTGGACAGCATGAATCTTCGGCAATATCATGAGACGTGGACGTATAATTATGATGTGAAGGCGGTAATTGTGCATGAATCCACCAAGAAAAGTTTGATCACTACTTCCATAGCCTATTGTCCATTGTTCTAAAAAATCCAATTGAAATTCATTAAGTACTCTAGAAATATTGAGTGGGAAGACAAATATTTCATTGGAAAAAAGAATTTCTTAGAAACTACACGTTGGTAATTTTTCATGAATGAAAAAATTTTAGGCAGTCATCTTTGTGTCACCGTCTCTGACAGTGTCACCTGGGGAAGGCTGCTCTTACCTTGGTCCGTCATTGGTTAACAGCAACACTTGTAAAATAAGTTATTCTATTTTTAATAACACCAGCAGTACAGCTTATTCCAAACAAACTCTACTGTGGGTGATACTAAAGATTATTTTACATATGTTGCTGTTAATGTTTAAATTTTCTATTTGATCCCGTTTTTATTTTGCACTACCAGAGAATGAGACCAGATAGAGAATTTCTTTCCTTATGGGGTTTACACATTTCATCTGAAGAAGGCTGTTTAATGAGTCAGCCATAATGTTGTGTGAACAACATAAACAACAAGAAAGAGTTCAATTATTCAAAAAATTTTGAATGGCTGTTATCCCTTTAGAACTCACTGTACTAACTGGTGCAATCATGAAGTGAGATTTATTCTGAATTTAAGATGTCAAAAGGGTTACATCCAGAAATTTTAGTTCAAGTTAGTAATAAATAATCCTGATATGAATTCATATTAAGTGTTTGATATACACTACCAATTCATCAATGCATTTGAGATTTATTAACTAAAACTTGAAAAATAACAGTCAAATTTTGAGGAATCTACAAAAAGTCTACAAGCAGTGTATGTCAAGTTGAAATATATTGTGATGAGTGGCACTCAGTTCAAAAGCATCATTTACAGCAAAAAAAAAATTGTGTTTCTTCCTTCATTTCCAATGAATTTATAATTTGTAATACCACCTGTGGCACTAAAACAATATGTATTCATACATAAAATGAAAGTAGATATATTTAATATAAATGAAAGTGTCTATATTAAAAAGAGAAAGGAAAGGCCCCAGGACCAGATAGCATTACCGTCAACCTACTCGAAAAAGCTGGGAAGATCATCACAAGAAAACTAGCTATTCTATTCAACCTATGCCCAATCATGGGAGCAAGCTAGGTTTAGAACCATGAATCATCTTGACCATTTTGACCATGGACCATCTCCATTCAATAAATCAACTGGAAGAGAAAGTAGCAGGATACAAAATTCCACTCGCTGTAGCATTTATCGATAAGAAGGTGTAGAACCCTTAAACATCAGAGTACTGCAACATATATACAGTCAAAGCAGCTCTTTTATCAGGCTGCATAAAGACTCAGAGCCCTTTCAGATCCCAAAAGGGGTAGAACAAGGTGATACTAGCTCACCCAAACTCTTCACAGCCTGCCTTGAGATGATCTTCGGAAACCTAGACAGGGAAAATAAAGGAATTGAAATAAACAGCAAACATCTAAGCAACCTCAGATTTGCAGATGACATTGTCCTTCTTGCAGGGAACCTCCATAACCTTCAACTAATGCTAGATGAATTAGATGAAGAAAGCAAAAAAGTCAACCATCGCATGAACTTCAGCAAAACAAAGGTCTTGTGCCATAATCACATCAGAAATAAACACAACGATCAAAATTGAAAATGCAGACCTGGAGAAAGTAGATCACTACATCTCTCTTATTTAAGAAAAAAATATACTGATTTATAATTGGCTTTTTTCGCATCTCTCTGTATTTCTTCTGATTCCTACACTTCTTTATATCTTCATTTAGTCTCAAAGATCAAATGCACAACAGTTTCCGATAAATATGTAGGATATGAAAAACCAAGCTGTGCTCTATTTTACTGGAAGATAATTAGTTACTGATATATTACAACAACAAAAATAATTATTTTGAATAAATCAGTCTAAAATTCATAAAAATCACAAATGCTTGTTTTAGAAAGTTGACAAATACATTGAAATATAGTTTATTGAATAGATAATGTATATTTCATATGAATTATTTATCTATTTTTGTTTCGTGATTGAATAGATAAAATGATAACATTTATCTTTAAAACAATTTTATCTAACAGGTTTCTTATGATATCAACACATAATTGTAAAAAATCTTTTATTAAGTATGAATTTTTTCTTAAAGAAAAAAAAAGAAGTGACTGATCTTCAATCAACAGAACTTTTTCCCATTTGATTTTCAGTGTTTGTGTCAATGCATCTTGGGTTCAGACAATGTCAAGTAGTACTTCAAGTAAGTAATGCCACTTTTATCATCATATATTTTTTAATCTAAGAAAACTATTTAACCACAATCATCCCTTTTAAAATTTTAGTATACTTTTAGAATAGCAGATATATTTCAATTTTAAAATGAAACTGATTTCTCAAACGTCCATGGAATCATTAAACAAAACAAACTGTTCTTGAAATACCTTATTTGCCACATCCTTGTTTTCTAGTGACATTGCTGGAAAAAAATGTTTGTATATTGAAAATATGTTGAAAAAATATTCTATGGTGGATTTGTACAAGTTTAGGGCTTTTATAGATAGGAGCCAAAGGAAGTGAGGTATAGCATATGTGGCTAGATTTAAGGTTTTGTATCAAGAGCTAGATTTGATAGCTTTGATATGTTGAAAGTCATTTCATTCCAACGAATGTCAACCACGTACGGTATACTCAAGTATGCTGTTGTTGTTTAGGGATATGTATCCAGGTGCCGTTGGGTTGTCTGGGATCTGCTTGAGAAATTTTCCCTAGAGAGATGTTGAAGCTCACCTGTTCTGTTGTTAAGATGGTTGTGCAGGAATACAGTCCCAAAGTTTTAGTCCAAGCATTGACAATGATTTATCATATTTGGTTTGAGTCTTTTTTCTTGTGCCCTGGTCAAGAGTAGGAATAGTGATACAAATACCTCATCAGTCACTGTGAAAAAACAAGATGTTAGAGTATGATGTCAATGTGATTTTAGATAGGCAGGATATACCCCTCCTAAAGTCATAGTGACTTCTATGTAGCAGCTGATTATTTTCATGATGTTTTACCAGTTGTTGTCTCTCTTATGTATGGGTGATATAATTTTGGATTTAAATTCTGCTTGGATGTTTGATTTTTCTTAAATGAGCATGCTAGGTTAACTGAGGACATTTCCACACTATGGCAGAATATCTTCATCTACATTGGCTGAGTGTTTGTTAATTTTGTTGATGGCATTTGTAACGTCATTTTGTTCGAATTGTATATCACTAATACTTGTTTTGCAACCGATGTTTTGTTTGAGTAACAGTGATTTTTTTCCTTATTAGGGGTCAAAATTTGGGTGGGAGGGGGCTCTTATTTTTCATTTTTAGGTGTCAAAATTGAAGAAACTTTTTTTCCACTTTTGTTGCTGTCGTTTATTGATATCAGGTGTTGATGGGTTGTCTGGATGAATTTTCTTAAAGAGATCTCGAAGCTCACTAGTTCTGTTCTTTAGGTGATTTCTGTGGGGATACCATTCCAAAGTCTCAATTCAAGCACTGAAAATGACTCATCATATTTGGATCGGGCCAACACTAGAGTTGGAATAGTGGCACAAAAATACTCTCTGTTCATTGTAGAGAAATGAGATGTTCAGATCATTGGGTACAATTTTTTGCAGTATATTGTACATCATTATGATCATGTAGCATTCTCTCCTCCTCTGCAGGGACATAAGGTTCAATTTATTAAGTCTTTCCCAGTAGGACAACTCAGTGCAGCCACTGTTTCTGCTGGTAAAGTTCCTCTGCACACTTTTGAGGACTTGAATGTCTCTGATTTTTTACAATGACCATGGGGGGAACAATATTCCACCCTATTTCTTATGATTGCTTTATACAGTGTCAATATCATTGTTGCACTGTCTTCAAAGAATTTAGACACAAGTTGAATAGAATAGCTAGCTTTTTGTTGACGTTCTTAGCAGTTTTTTTGAGTAGATCGATAGTGATGTTTTCTGGTCCAGGGGCTTTTCCTTTTTTTGTTTATTTGATGGCTTGCTTCACCTCCCATAGTGTAACTTCGGGGAAGTCCTCAAACTGATTGTCAGCATCTTGTGTATTTTTGTGTTGTCGTTTTGTTGCCAGCGTTTTTAAGATTAGAGTTCTTGGTAAAATTCTTGGGTGCATTTGACAATTCTGTCTCTGTCTGTTATGTCTCTGTTTTCTTTGAGTATGCTAGTTATTTGTTTCTGTCCTAAACTGAGAGCTTTGTTTATTACTTTGAAGCCCCAATGTTTTTCGAGAGTGGTTTCGATGATGGCTGCTGTATACCTTCTTTTGTCTTCTCTTAGTTTCTTTTTTATTGTTTTGTTCAGTTTAGTCTCTTCTATTTTTTTTCCCTTGTGGTTGTTGGTGGTTTGAGGTTTCTGCGCTTTTCAATAAGTTTCTTAGTTTCATCTGAGATTTTGCTAATGGTCTGCGTTTTTCTTGGTTTAAATATATTGGCAGCTCAAAGTCCCAAAAGACACGGCAATCATAATGCTTCTACATAAAAAAGAAACCACAAAGACCTTTACAGCTATAGACCTATAAGCCTACTCAACTGCATATACAAACTTTTCACAAAAATCATCCCCAACCTGATCACTAAAACACAGGAACAGGCTGGATTTAGAAGAAGCTACTTGACCATGGACCATCTCCATTCAATAAATCATCTGAAAGAGAAAGCAGCAAAATACAAAATCCTACTTGCTGTTGCATTTATAGATTTCAAGAAGGCATTTGTAGAAATTCCCATGGTCATGAAGGCCATTACCCTACAAAGTGAAGACCCTGTAAGCATCAAATTACTGCAACATATGTACAATCACAGGAACTCCTTCATCAGGCTACATAAAAACTCTGAACCCTTCCAGCTCCAAAAAGGAGTAAGGCAAGATGATAGCAGCTCAACCAAACACTTCACAGCCTGCCTACAGATGATCTTCCGTAACCTGGACAGAGAGAATAGAGGAATCAAAATAGATGGCAAATATCTGAGCAACTTCAGATTTGCAGATGACTTTGTTTTTTTTGTAGAGTACCCACACAAACTTCAACCAATGCTAAACAAAGAAAGCAAAAAAGTCGGCCTACACATGAACTTCAGTAAAACAGAAGTCATGTGCAACAATCACATCGGGAATAAAAACATAACTGTCAAAATCGAAGATGCAAAACTGAGGAAAATAGACCACTACATCTATCTAGGACAATGAATCTCCATGAGATCTTCAAAAGAAGAGGAAATCAAGCAAAAAATCACTCTAGGATGGCAAGAAAAAACCAGACAATCGTACCTGATGCTTTTGTGACAGCAGTTGCTTTGGTTGCTTAGCAAGCAAAGTTGAGTTGGCTGGGGGTATTTTCAATGGGTTGCTCCTATTTTCCCCGCGTAAAGCCCCGACCTTGTGTCACATTTTGTTCTGGTGGGAGAGTAGATAAATAGCATGCTCAACCTCACCTTTTTCTGGTCTTTTGGCAAGGATCAAAGTGTAGTATCAGTTCCCTGGCTGAGACCAAGGTGCTGGTACTGACACTTGCCTGTCAAATGGGCTGGAGATTGTGTTGTGGTTGGCATCAAAGACCTAGTGCGCCGGTACAATGCGTCAGCCAATGAGGTTATACTGAGGATGCACATTGCTACGCGCATTGGGAGCCTTTGGATTTGTCCTTGGGCTCTCCCACTATTACTCAACCCAGTTGATAAGTAGTCTCGGGGCAGCACTTTTCCTTTGCACTTAAAGGAACAGGTCGGGTTTGTCCTTTAGCAACCACGGTCACATCAGCTGGAGCTATTTTTGATGTGTTGCTCCTATTTTTCCCATCTAAAGCCCTGACCTTGCGTTGCATTTTGCTCTGGTGGGAGAGTGAATAAAGAGATTACAAGACAGCACAGTATATCAGGGAGAAAACGGGAGTCCAAGACATCAAAGAATCTATTAAAAAAATTAAATGGCAATGGGCTGGCCATGTTGCAAGAGTCAGCAGCAGACAACCAATGGACATCACGACTCATGGCATGGATCTTCAGAAATCACATGCAAAACCGAGGCTGACAAAATATAGGATGGAGAGAGGAACTAAACAAATTTAGAAAATACTGGCTCTGCGATGCTTGAGATAGAGAATTCTGGCGGATCCTGGGGAAGGTCTATGTCTAACAATGGACAATAAAAGACTTCTACTACTACTACTACTGATGATAATGATGATGATGATGATCATCATCATCATCACCACCACCTCCACCACCACCACCACCACAAAATACACAAAGTACTCATGCTGACATTTGTCCGATTTCATCATATATTTATATGAGGAATCAATGAGACTTCTGGGTTTATACGCATTCCATGGTCTCACAATAGATTTTGATTTTATGATTTTACCACTTTCTGTTTCATATCCAATGTGAATGGGGGTTCTTTTGTGAGTTTAAGTTTTTTAGTTGAGTGGGACAGGAGTTCAAATTTGTGTTCATGAAGCAACATGTTCTCTTTGGACAATTTCATTAAACTTGTAACTGCAGCCTGAAGGCTGTTTATGTCATTTGCTCTGGCTATTTTTTTAATGTGGGGAACCATCAACAAAACAACTGACTGCAAAGTCTGAAATGCACGTTTCTAGGTCATTTATGTAAATGTGAAACAGGATGGGTCCCAAGACAGTCCTTTGTCGGTCTCCACTCTGTACTTGAGCTTCAAATGATTTGGTACCTTGAATTACAACTATTTGCAAGATATTCACTTATCGACTGATGCAATTTACCTTCAACTTTATATACTTTTAGTTTATTGAGCAATATCTAGTAAGCAACCTTATCAAAGGCCTTTTCATAATCTATGTATATCACATCAGTATCTACATTGTTAGTTGGTTACACAGTATGCTATGTATATATACTGAGAGTTGGGTTAGACAGGATATACCCTTCCATGGAGATTTCTACATAGCAGCTGATCAAATGAGAGGTTGGGCTGATAGGTCAATAGTTTGCTGTGACTGCTTTTCTTTCCTTATGTATTGGTGATACAATTTGGGATTTGAATTTGCTGGGATGTATCCTGCATTGATTCTCCCCAAATTAGCATAGAGTGATTGAGGATGTTATTACACTTTTTCAAAACTTTGACAGGAATATCTTCATCTCCACTGGCTGAGTGTTAATCTATTTTGCAGTTTCTTATTTATATCAAATGAGGGTCCTATCTTAGCAAATGAGAAAAAGTATGATGGGTTATTCATTACTATCAAAATAACCTTTTCTTCTCTAATTTATTGTTGTTCCATGATAGTTTCTTTGATTTTCATTTCAATGGAGTAATTTTCATTGTTAATTTTTTTCTAATTTTTTAGAATTTCAGTCAACTGATTTTATTGCTTTCAGTTTGTTTTTCAGTTTTACATCTTTCCATTTAAAGATGTATATCTCTCTACTAAGTTCATTCTTGTTTTGGTTTGCGATAAATCTCACAGACTCGCTGTGCAGTAAGACATAGTAGTTCAGGGAATTCTTCCTGCCTGGAAATTGATCTTAATTCATCTAAGTCTATTTCATCTAAATGACTTAATTTTGTCTGCTGCATCATGTAGGGCAAAGTTTCTAAAAGTGTGATTTTAGAATTGTGAGTTTGTACTTATACCTTATTCTTTGTTTTTAATTGTGTCTTTGGTAACCCTTATTTGTGATCAGATAAACTTATCTTCAATGAGAAACCATGTGCCTCTAGACACCCATTGCATTACCAAAATATTGCAGCATTTGAACACATCCTAAATACAGGTGTACTGAGTAAAACTGAATTTCTCCATCCTACCCTTTTTGAAATAAGATATGGCTGATTGAGTTTACATTGTTGGTGAGTAAGAGATCCAATGTGCAATGAACTCGAGTGGGATGTTTTATATATTGGGACATGAAGTTGACTCTGCACTGTTTGTTGATTCTTCACTCATGTAATGTTCAATATTTATAGTGCTCTATGAAATGGAAAGGAGGTTAAAATCTCCCATGATCATACTATTGTAGTGCTTAATTGCCATTTGATTTTTTATATATTTTTGTATGAACTGTATGTACGATTCAAAGGACTCACTAAAGGTACTTGGTGGTCAGAATACAGATGCTATGATGAGGTTTAGTGATTCTAGGGTACATAATACTTTCAAAAATGTCATCATTGAATTTGTCCACGTTTTTAATATGGATGCTACTGTGCACATACAAAATAGTACCCACTTTTTCTTTTTCAAATGGTTCAATCTGATTTAGATTTAGTTGAGTATAGCAACCTGCAAGTCAGTTATTTGGGGCTTCAACTGAATCTCGGTAAGTGTTAGAATGCTTGTGTAGTCCCTAGACTTTACAGAGTATTCATATTTAAAGAAAGGGAGTTTCTATCTACTATTACTGGTTGCACTAAGTGACATGCCTTGTATGTTAAGCGTTATAATTCTAGGCTGGCCAACTTTGGAGGGAAATACTTGCTTTGAGGTTGTGGTGGCATGTGCTTGGATGGGTGTAGTTCTTGCACTTGTATGCATAGTTGTTGTTGGTAAAAATTTTGTCTGTTTGTTAGGTATTGTTTGATTTCCTTCAGTTCTCTCTTTTTAGTACATACAATATCTTGTATCATTTGTACTAAAAAGCTTGTCTGGATGTTGAGGTGTGACTGACTATGGGTCAATCTGATTCTGACATAATGTATTGGCACTGCTCTGGTTCAGTTGGTTGTCTGGTGTCCTTTCATATATCCTAGTGTATCTGAAATGTGTGAATACGCAGTTCAGATTCATGCACACTTTCTTTTGCACAGAGTACCTGCAAAGGGTAGGATGGAGAAATTTACAGTTTTGCTTTGTACAACCGTATTTAGGATGTGTACCATTGCTACAATATTTTTGACTATGCCATGAGTGTCTAGAGGCACATGGTTTCTTGTGAACTGAAATTCTACCACTGGCTCTGTGTGAACACTCTTTCTGATGGTAGTGTTTGCATGTTGGGGTGGTATCTTGGCTTGATTGTTTTTGATGATCCTGTTGCCAGTTTTGTTGAGCTAGTTTTGTAATTGTTGGCTTTGGGTGGGGAGTTTGCTGAGCTTCTTGGGGGTTATTGTAAGCATCAGTGTCTAGGAATTCCAACAATGGAAGGATAAGCGAAGTTATTGCTAATACTTAATTATTTTTGTATTCAATTTTAACTTGAAATAAAATAGATCACAAAACTTATTTACTGCATGAGAATTTTATTACCAAGATGCAAAGTATTATTTTAAAAAAATACAACAGTCTAAAATGAATACAAATTATGAATATCAACGCAGCAAATTATTCAATCTTTTATTTCTGAAAAAAATCTCTCCAAAATTAGTTCTGATTAATATCTCTACTATAAATTTTGAAGCTGTGAAGTCAGCTTCATATTCATCATGCTACACATTTTACTTACACTTATACCATATTGCTAAAATTCATGTGTGGTCAATCATAGGCAAAATAGTGAAATACAGTTTGATAAACACTACATAGTCACCTGATGCCAGATAATCAAAGGAAACATTTTTCTAAATTATTCTATTCGTTGAAATATTAACGATAATTCTAGCAAGTTCATACACTTATCTATATTTCAAACTTTATTCGAAAATAACATGATTAAAACTGTAATAAGGAGATAATATGAATTTTAAGATTGATTAAAATGAGAAAAGTCAGAAAGTGTATTACAGTTAATGCCTAAACTATGTATTGACTACGACAATGTAATACTCAGGTTTGCATCTAGTTCTGCTGCAATGTTTTGATCACTAGTATTTGTCTATAGCAGAGACTGACTTTTATTTTTAAGTGAATTGTATTATTCACATTATACATTAAAAAGTATAACAGTAAGTATCTTGATGACAGTAGTATAGTGCAATTTTATACTTCTAACGTTGATAATATTAACACTTCTAGTCTATGTTTCAATCTAAAAAATCAGTTCATACAGCTAGTATTGTTCTATCAATAAATTTCAGTTTTAAGATTCACTTATATATTGTTATAATGTATACAAATATTTATATTTGAACAATTTTGTGAAAGTAATCACTGATTATTAATCTATGGTTCATCTGACTTCTTTATTAGATTTTAAAACTTAAATTATGATGAAATCATTGTTTATATTCTTCTAAAATTTAACAGAAATGTTACTTTTTTCTATTTTTTAGCTGTATGTTGGGCTTCTGGACAAGGACATTACAGTACATTTGATGGCAAAAAGTTCTCAGCATATGGTGACTGTAGAACATTGCTTGTTGGAGCTTTAAATGGAGAATTCTCTATATTTGTTACCTCTATAAGATGTGATTGGTTTGAAACAATATGTTCACGAAGGATTGAAATAAAGATTGGCAATATATTCATTGATTTGATATCACCTGAAATAATTGAAATTAATAAAGTTCAAATATCTTCCTATTCTTATTCTGTTGCCAACTTAACCATAAGACAGTCTGGAGCTTTCCTGAATATCTTCTCTGATATTGGAGTGAATGTTCAATGGGATTTTCGTAAGTAAATCAACTTTTTGTGTAGCAACATACCAGTCAGTTTTTGCTCATTTAGCAAGTGATGAGATATATTTTCAGAGTTGATTCTAAACAATGTATTCAGAAGTGGTTTGGCAGATTTTCCCTCATGTTTGTTCAGCAAGATACAAGACAAGACAATAATTCATGTTTCTTCCTGAGTTCTTTGTTGACCTTGTAGCCTACATAATGTGCCTCAAATTCTTGCTCAAAATTATTCAGATATATAGCAGGATATTCTTTCTTGACTAGAATAAATAGAGAATTGTTTTTAGCATTTACTGATAGAATAGTAATGCATATCCTTTCAATCCATAACTTCACTATAAAATAACTTTCTATTGTAAACAAAACTGTGCACTCCTTGCTAGTACTAGCTTGTCAAACACCTGATTAAGATCAGAGTTTATGTAACCAAAATATCCTTATATAATGGAAATTTGCTTAACCTCTCTGCCACAAATAGAATAAATAATTAAAGAATATAAGACTGCTGGAGGAATCGAATCTGCAACCAATAGAGTTGCTGCTTCAACGTAGTGTTGCTCTCACCATTGAGCTAAACAGCTGCCGATAATGCAAAGGCTTAAATAACTGCTTTAGCTCCAAATTCTCATTTTGTTCATTCACTGTCTTTATCAGCTCTATTTCTTTCAATGAGAGCAATTACATTTCTAAAAAATGGATATATAATCCAACAGAAATAATTATAAATCAAAGCTGCAGTAGTAGCAAGATGAGTATATTCGATGAGCAAATTCACAGTTGTTGCACACCCTCTCTATCAGGGCTGGATTAAGACTGTGTGTCAAAATTTTGGGGCCCACCATATTAAAATTATGCAAGATCTGAACAGTAAGTTAATATTGACACATAGCAAAACATAGTGAAAATAGTTTATGGATAGGAGAATCCATACTGAAACATAAGTATTATGATAAGATATGTACAAATATTTGTTGGGTTTATTGTGAAAAAACATTCAATGATGGTTACAAACGTCATTGAGGAGGTAAGATCATTTTCAATTGACATCAATATGAAAGCATTCAATTGTTTCTGGGCCATTTTTAAACAGAATCAGATTTTGATTGATGATAGCTTTGAAACATTCCCAAATGTTGACTTGACAATTGGATTTTTTTTCAAGTGTTTCAACAGTTTCTGAGGGTCATGATCCAACTTCAAATGGGCCAGAAATTCAGAGAACTTTACTAATTCATCCTCACAATCTTGCTCCAAGTCATTGATGTATTTTTTTCAAGAAATTAGATACGTAAACTTTCAGCTGCAAAGCATCATTCTCCTTTAAAGACTTGATGAACGCAAAATAATGAGATATTTGGTGATATGTATGCTAGCGGTGAGTTAAACTTGCTAGTATGACAACGATGAGAAAAAAGCTGTACGCAGAATTGTTCTGTACCATGAAGATCAGAACCTGGTTCAGAAGAATCATCATCTTCACGTCTTCTTTGATTTCATATTTTTTTAATACGTGTATAGCAATGTTGATATCAAAGGATTACTTTAGAGAAATGTACTCGTTTTCTGAAACCACTGTTAGAGAATAGTACTCATTTTCAGAAACTATGTTAAGCCAAAAACTTTATGACTTCAATGACTCAACAGAGTATTGTTTGCCAAAAGTTTTTTTCTCATTCAACTGGCCATAAGGCTTATCATCGATACTCTTCTTAGATCTTATTAACCATGTTGTGTTTTACTAAAAGAAGTTGTATCTTTATTTAATTTCTTTTATTATTAACCCCATAACTATATATATTGTGTTTCTTATGCATGTATTCTTCTCTCATTAGTGTTTGTCTTTTGTCATGTGACTCCTAAGGGAGATAAATAGGGATAGCTGAATCATTCCCTTAGTCCATATTTACTTTACTACAAATCTGTTTCTACATTGTTTTCATGAAATTTGAGCATATTGCTACACTTACTCCAGTTGTTGAAACCACTTATGGCCAACTGTGAAGGGGATCTAGAGATGTATAATGAATTAATATGAAACTTTCTTGCTGATTATAATTTGTGGATTCAGGCAATTCCTAGATTTTGTCTCTATTGACAGAAGAGAACTGAATCCAGATTTACACAAGTATGCTGTTGCAAATGGAAAAAGGACACTGACTGCTTTTCCACCAAGTCTTGAAAACAAAGTCAGCACTGAACACCAAAATCCTCCAAAGTCTTGCTCCCAAACTGCGATTTAAAAGCTTGATTTGTCCACAAATCAATAAGATCTTCCATCAGCTCAGCATCATCTGAAATTTTTTCAAAATTGTTGGAATATGGATTCATGATTCATTCTTCTGATATCTTCAGATCTTCATCAGCAAAACATCAATTGAATGATTCTGATAGCATTTTCAAATGAGCCACAATTTCTTCATGCACAGTTGTAGTTCTGGATCCAGTATAATCGACCATCTCTTCAAGTGGAAGAAAATCTGAGAGATTACCCCTTCCAGCCTTCATTGCCAAATATGTAACTTTTGTTTGAAGACATTCAACTTTTCAGAAGCATTGAATATGTTTATCCCATTTCCTTGAAGAGAAACACTCAATTCATTCATACAAGTTGAAATGTCAGCCAAGTGAGCCAGAATTTGGGTGAATTCCTGTGATACCAATGTCCAGATCACATTCATATTCATGATTTCTGGCTAACCACTATCACAGATTTTTATCAGCCCACTAGGAAAAAATCTACCAGATCTAGCCCCCAAATGGCTGGTTTGGTATCCTTGTTAGTAAAGGGCCTATTGCCTACCTAAAAGTTTAAATTGCCTGCTAGTGGGCCCTGAGTCATGAAAAAAGGCCTAGGTGTCAAGAAGTAGGAATAGAGATTTCAAAACAGGAAAATAAGATATATTTTCCCTCTTTGTTACAACCTGTGGGGATACAGGCACACCAGGTTGGGGACCCCTCAACTAAATGGTGATTATGTTTGAAAAAAATTTGTAATTTTAAAGAGAAATAAATTTACTTTGTTGGAATACCAGTTTCATCATTCTCTCTGGTCTAAAACTTGTTTTATAGGATTAGACACCTTACATATCAATCAACCCTTGTATATAATAAAAGTAACATTATACAAATTGACATGGTACATTATTACATCTTGGATTCAAAGAAATGATATGATAATTTTCAATCCGTTTTTGTGTTTTGTTATATTAAAAAACCATATTAGTGCTATTTGAATATAAAAAAAAGTATGTGAATATGTATGCATATCAGGTTTTGACAAAGCACAATTAGAAAACTTTTTCAAGGAAAATGGAGACAAAAATGAGACATCCAAAAAATTCACGGAAAATGGAACATTAATGATATCATCACAGAACATTTTGTTCTGACAATACTTTTGGGGGGAAGTTGATCTTCTATCTAGAATCATCCTCTGATAACCCTTTTTTGAGTTGTTTTTTTACCCTACTTTATATTCTGAATACACCAATTTTTGAATTTTCAAAATATCTTGTGACCTGGCTCCATATTCTGATCACACATTTTTTGAAAGCTTCAATAATGAAAGAGAAAGGAAACATTTTCTTCACTTTTTAGGGATCAAATTGAAGAGTAAATTTTTTTTTCTTTTGAGGGGTTGAAAATAAGTGCAAATTTTCCTTTGTTGAGGAGTCAAATTTTTTTTATACTCTCTAGTAGTCAAAAGTGAAGGGGTCATTTTTCCCCACTTAGGGTTCAAAATGGAGGGTAAATTTTTTCACTTTCCGGTGTCAAAAGTGAGAATATAAAACTTCCCCTAAAAAAAAATTTGATTGCTTTTTGAGACCAAAAGCCTTCCACTGAAACTATGTGTAAAAATGCCTGTGAGATTGGTTTTTAGCTAGTATTATAAGAATAATAATAATCTATTTGAGATAGTTTAGGGGCAGGGTTTAACTTTGTTCTATGATAGAGAGTGAAGGCCATTTAATTCAACATGTCTAAAACAGTAAAGTCCCAGAAGATTAGAAAGCTGCAATCAAAATGCTGTTATACAAGAAAGGGAACCCAAAGGATTTGAACAAGATGCTCAATATTACATGGAGAGATCACAAGACAGCAAAGTATACTAAAAAAAAAAACAGGAGTCACAGATATCATAGAAACCATAAAAAAAATCAAGTGGCAATGTGCTGCTCATGTCGTAAGAATGGCAGATAACTGCTGAACATCACGACTGGCGATGTGGATCACTAGAGATCATATGTCAAATTGTGGCAGTGAAAATATGAGATGGAATGATGAACTTGACAAGTTCAGATAGTATTGGCTCCGCAATACCTATGATAGAGAGGTCTGTTGGATCTTGGGTAAGGTCTATTTCCAGCATCAGACACCAAAAGGTGGATAATGATAAATGTTACAACAGATTGAATTTGTAATATTTTCCCCTTTGTTGCTAATTATTGATTACATTTATATTCCCTATGAATTGAAAGCAATTTGTTACTGTTTTGCTTAATTTTATAAATATATTTTTTTCTATTCTAATTCAGAAAGGAGAGTTTATGTTTACCTAACAAAAGTATGGAAAAAGAAAATTCAAGGACTATGTGGAAATTTTGATGAAAATGCTATGGATGATCTAACATCAAGACGTGGTATAATAGAAATTCCTCAGAACTGTTTTGAATCTTGGGCAGATTCAGCGTGTGTTACTCATCCTGATCATATTGAACCCTGTAGAGTAATTATAACATTTATTTTCATCTTGAAAGAATTGGCTGATGGGAGGTTTATTTAAATGTAATGAAGTTATTATTTTGAAGATTTCAAAGCATACTCTTCAATGATTCTTTAGAACTAGTAATGATTTCAAATTTTGCAATCAGGATCATTAGGATCATTGATTCAATTTGTGAACTAATGTATGTTTTCACATTTAAAAAATATTGAAGTATTTTAGTAAATCAAAACAATTCATTATTATCAACATTATATACATTTTCTATCAAAATTAATCAAAAGATTTCATACCACATTTGCTAGCCTATAAAATTTTTATAAGGTCATGTTTCTTTGCTACTGTTCATCACAACTTCTTTCGTTATAGCTGTCTTCTTATCTACATTACTAGAGCATTGGATGCAGTGTAACATTTGGATATTGTATTTTGGAAAAAATCACATTTTATAGGCTAGAAAACATAGTAAATCTTACATCCAAAAATCATTCAATTTTGATTAGGAAAGCAGTTAGCAAAAATTATTCTTTTTTTTAACATACTAATTTTCAGACAACTGGTATGAAAAAATGGGCAGCCACAAAATGTGGAATAATCAAACATAGCGATGCTTTTGGGAAATGCCGTGAAAGACTTACCCAGTCTGTAGTTGAGGAACATTACAGACAATGTTATCAGGATGCCTGCAGGTAAAATTTCACAATTGTTTTTTGAGCTTTTACAAAAGATACATAAGCTGTTATTAATTGTACAGTCATATATTTCAAAAAAATTATCTAAAAATATCTTTTTTGAAACTAGTTAATCAATGTATGCTTATCAATATCAATGAAAATTACTGTTAACATACTGTTTTATCAAATTTTATAGGATTTGAATTGAATGTATCCAAATGTGTCTGCTGAGTCCAATCTGAGTGTAGATGTGTCTACAAGACATGTCTCACCCATTTGCAAGGTAGTGTGAGAGATAATGTCTGCATCAGTGATCATGAACTACAATGTGATTTTCAGCAATCTGTAAAGATATATCATGTTGTGAACATTATGCTGGCTACAATAAAATATCTTTTCTAGCATCTTTTTCAAGTTTTAAGAAGTGAGTTGTATATTCTTACAGGAGACTGCTCAGTGCTAAATAGAAGATATGACTACTTTCAAATTTATGGGTCATAAATTCTATCATAGAATCAATGACTGTAAGTTTGGCATTGGATATTTTTCAGGTGTCTTGTTGGTAGTGATTGTGATTGTATCTGTAGTGCTTTGGCCAATTTTGCTGTGGCATGCATTCATGCAGATGCACCTGTTAAGTGGAGAACTAACCGACTGTGCCGTAAGTACATTTTAAAAGTTATGAATTCCTCTTTTGGTATAATCTCTGGATCAGTCTATAAGAATCATTATTTATGCATTGATATATATATATTCTTCTCCGAGAATTTTTGATTGAATTCAGTCAGATTTCATTTATAATTCAAGAATTACTAAAATTTGATTTTTATTTTTGAAATATTGGAATTTATGGTAGCGTACTTAAGCTTTGTCATGTTTGCACTCTTCACATCTGTGGAAAAACAGCACTAGAGGCCATGAGATCTGTAATTCAATTGTATACCCTAGACCCATTATGACACTAACATCGAGGTTTATAATTTTTAACCATGTTATTAGTGAATCTGTGCTGTAATGGATTTTCCATTTTCACAAACCTTTATCCAAGTTTTCCTCTTAGCTGCATGAAGAATACTGAATGTCATTTCCTGATGGTGAGTGAAAATATGTATAAAGTTAGTAATCTATTAATCATTTACTGTAAATATGTAGGGGGAATGAGGTTCCAGACCAAACTTCTTCAAGACCGATCCTTGTAAATTCTGCAGAGGGTAGTCTAGTCCAGTTGGAAGATAGGTGACACCTCACCAGATGATTGCATTTTGACAAAAGTTTCATAAATATGTATTGAATCTCAATAAAGAACTAACAAACTAGAGAGGAGAAAGCGAAATAAAAAAGTCAAAAATGTTAACCAAGGAAATGAATTAGACAAGAACATTTCAGTAGTTAATAAGAGAAACTCATTGCTCCTTTACCTTCTCATCTGTCACAGAAAAGACTGAGATGAGATCAAACAAATTCTTATGATAAAATCATTAGATTGGCCATTCTGTGGAGGTAGTAAGGCAAATGTACAAGACACATTCAAGGCTTGAAATTTAATATTGATAAGCCCAGTGCATAACTTTCCTCAGAGGTCTTTCAATTTTTGTACATAGTTACTATTTTGAGTGCCAAATTTAACATTTTTAAAATTTGGGTCCATGTTCAAACTGTGTTATGAGTGATTCTGCATTATATCAAATCATATCATCATTATTATGGGTCTACAGTATACTTGGTGGACTAATTAGACTTATCAGAAATTGATGTTTAAAAAGGAGAAATTTAATTTAAAACCAGTTTTTTTTTAACACTCGTAAGATCTATAATATTTCCATTTTACTTGGTGTGCTTTGTTAAAATTAAAAAACATACCCACAATGTTATATCATGACTGGCTACTGGATATCCATACATCGTGTTTCTATGATATTCTTTCTCCTGGGTTGCTGATGACAAAATTGCTCATGTCATTGTCAGCAAAAAGTACCTACATGCTTTCACGCTGTGAATGGCTGGATATACAAAACTGAGTTCACATCCTCCTTATATTATATCATTTCTTGTGAAAGGGATCCCTTCATGTTTACAAAAACATAAGGTAGTTGCATTGCAGCAAGACAATGAAATGCAAAAGCAAAGTGCACGCCTATTTAATTTAGTTTCAATGAACCTGACTGACTGCTTTCCATGTCTTGCCATCGTTTTAAATGTTACCACTGCCCTGTCTCAATTCTACCCGTATATTGACTAAAATCTTTTGGACCTCTCTCTCAAACCAACCATATTTCTCCGACTGCTGCTAAAACTACTGGTCTCATCTGTCTGTGATTGACCATTTTTGTATTTTTTATTGCCAAGCTACATAATTATCTATTTATCCTTTTATCCATATCTTTACTATGATTCAAAGTTTTAAAAAAGTTTTAAGATACAATATTCATACATTTTTCCCTAGTTTTTAACTTATAGAGGAACTTTAATTGAATCTGGCCTGCAACAGCTACCAAAATGCTTCCACTTTATTTTAATAATAAACTTCCTTTATTCTAACGCTTTACCAATATTTTTTCCAGCTTACATGTGTGAAAATTTGTTTACTTACCGAAGTTGTGGGCCTGTTTGTCCAGAGACTTGTATGTCACTTGTTAAACAACAACGAATTGAACAGTGTGAACACACTAATTGTGTTGAAGGATGCTTCTGTCCACCTGGATATGCTCAAGAACGTAAGTTGATATTAATAAAACGTGATATATTCATATATGATAATAATGATATATTTTGCTTTAATACTACTTCTTTTGTGAAACCCACAAAGTTTGTTCAATTTATCAAGTGAAAATAAAAGATGTCTTTTAAATTTTCAACATCAACTTTATTGAACAACATATTTACAATTTTGTTCTATTATCTTCTAACATCTTTCAGGCAACTTCATAATTCTATCCTCCAAAACCAGAAATTGTTTTTTTTTTCTCAACAAAAAACAGCTCTTTCATTGAAAACTTCCCAGCCAAGCCAAGCCAAGCTGTAGCAATTTTTGCCTGGTCATCAAAGTAACCTGCTGTCTAGCTTTATCCATATGAAATAGTACACTCCTTCTCATAACAATTTCCAGACACTTTTCATGTGGCTTTCAATTGGTCTAATTGGGAACAATACTTATTTGAATCAATTGTTCACTTCTAGAAGAAGCTCATAGTAGAGGACTCATTTCCAGTCATACTATATATACAATATCACCTTCTTTGGATGAAGACCAGCCTATGGTATGGTTAGTGGTGATTTATTTCAATCTCCTACATTCCATGTTGTTGTAAATATTCACTTTTCATTGTTTAGCGAGGTGTCTTTTGTGGTATTGGAGTGAGAAAAGAGATGTTAAGAAGTTTGTGTAAAACAAGATATGGAAAATGTAGCATCTGAAATGCTACATTTTCCATATGTTGTTTTACACAAACAATATCTGGAATTTGATTAAAGTTAGCTCCTTTTCTGAGAGATGCAAAACACTCCTGCTGGCTCCTAGGGCCACAGGCTAACTGCTATCCATCCAAACTTGCTACTCCAGAATCTGTCCTAATCTCTCTCTAAATGCGTACTATTCCTATCTCTCTCTCTCTCTCTAAAGTTGTGACTTGATCCATACACACACATTCTTCCACATATATCTATCTGAGAGTAACTTATAACATACACACGCATACACATCATACGCTTTCTCTAGTCTCTTATCCCCCCTGTCATTACCACTCTCTAAATTGTCCCTCCACTTCAAGAGATCAGCTGCTCTTGAGTCCTGGCTCCATCTTTCTTCTTATGAAGAAAAGGGATGGGAACAGAACAACAACAATACATACATACACACAAATACAGCCATTTTATCACACATTTTTTAAAAATCAATATCAAATTCATCATCATCAGTCTTTTAACATCCATCGTTTGACATGGACCCTCCCCAGGATTTGCCACACGTCTCTATCATGGGCATCACTGAGCCAGTATTTTCTAAATTTGTCTAGTTAATCTCTCCATTTTGTATTCTGTCAGCCTCAGTTTCGCATATGATCTCTGGGGATCCATGTTGTGAATCGTGATGTCCATCAGTTGTCTGTCATTCTTGCAACATGGCCTGCCTATTGCCATTTAAGTTTCCTAATAGACTCTATGGTGTCGCTGACTCCAGTTTTCTTCCTGATATATTGTGCTGTCTTGTGATCTCTTCATGTGAGATTGAGCAGGATTCTCTCATGTGTGCGTTGCATGTTTCTTTGTTTGTGAGTTGGTCTCTTGGTTAGGTTCCATGTTTCAGCTCCATAAGTGACTATTGGGAGGATGCATTGATTGTATACCTTTCTTTTTAGGACTGATGGGATCTTCTTGCTTTTGAATGTTGAGCTTGCACTGCCAAAGATTTATCCTCCTAGAGTGATTTTTTGCTTGATTTTTTCTTTTGAGAATTTCATGGAGATTCATTGTCCTAGGCAGATGTAGTGGTCTACTTTCTCCTATTCTGCATTTTTCGATTTTGATCATTTTGTGTTTATTTCTGATGTGATTGTTGCACATGACCTTTGTCTTGCTGAAGTTCATGTAAACGCCAACTCTCTTCATTTAGTTCATCTAGTATTAGTCAGAGGTTGTGTAAGTTCTCTACAAAAAGGATAGCGTCTGCTAAGCTGAGATTGCTCTGATATTTACTGTCTATTTTGATTCCTTATTTACCGAGTCTAGATTTCTGAAGATCATCTTGAGGCAGGCTGTGAAGAGTTTGGGTGTGATGGTGTCACCTTTTGGGATCTGAAAGAGCTTTGAGTCTTTATGTAGCCTGATAAAGGAGCTACTGTGACTGTATATATGTTGCTGTACTCAGATACTCATATACAGGGTCTACACCTTGTAGAGTGATAGCCTTCATGACCATGAGAATTTCCACCGAATCAAAGGCCTTCTTCAAGTTGATAAATATTACTATTCAAATACCTGGTTAGCTGAATTTCACATAGCTATTACCCAATGTAGTATACATAACAATTATGTTCAAAAGACAATGTACTGAATTTACTGAAAATTTGTCAAGATTTTGAAATCCAATTGTTACAAAATTCAATATGCAAATATGTTGATAAATTTGAACATGTGTAGATGTTTTTGAAGATTAAAATATGAGAAAAGTATGATTGCTAATACATTACTCTACGCAAATATTTCATTGGGAAAATAAAATTAATTCATACCCCTTTTGTAAAAATATCACTTTATATTGTAGATGGTACTTGCATACTTTCTTCTCAATGTCCATGTGAATATAAAGGATTGATTTATACAAATAATACTGTTATAATGATTGACTCCCATGTTTGGTAAGTATTCACCTTTCATTTCTTTTCAATATCAAGTTTTACCTTTTGTTTCAGGAAGCTGAAAAAAAACCTTTTTGACAAGATCTTAATATTTTTTATAATGGTCATAAGATAACCGATTACAAAAGATATATCTGCATCAGTACCAAAAATTGAAAGCCATTTCAATGATAACCAATATCTATACTAGAAGAATATAGTTTTTTTTTATAGATTTTTGCAGAATTTACAATTTATTTATTAATTAAATATCACACAATCATAAAATTACCAACAATTCTTGAAAATATATGAACATTTCAAAATTGTTTTGTCAAATAAAACATTAGCTTTGAGAGAAAAATAGTTCTTTCATTTGGTGAATTTGGAAAACTGTTTTATGAAGTTAGAGGAATACATAGTAAATATTTTCATTCATAAACTTTTTACTCCAGAACTAAAAATTGTTTTGTTGGATAATGCAATATGTCCATTATTAAAAAAAATGATTCCATTGTTTACTGCCAAGCAAATACAGTATGGAATGCTAGAAAGGTTATAGCAAATGAAAACAGGATTGCTAAAGGACAAGAGTGTATGTATAGTGTGTGTAGGTACCACCATATAAAATTCCTATTGGAGGCCTTCCCTGTGTTTGATTGAACTTTTTCATTAGCTTTAAATAGTTCACTTCTAATTGGTTGATAATATAAGTCATCTATACTACAGAATATATTGACATTTATTGATTAAAGTTCACATCCTAAATGAAGGTCCACTATCTATTTGAAATGCTTCATCCTAAAATAGATGATGACAGTATGATAAAAAGACTGTATAAAATGCAATTTGTACGGCTGATAAAAATTGATCAAATTTATTTTTCTCAATCCAAATTCAAACTTCCTTTTAATCAGTTTTCATTCATATAATTTATCTGAGTAATGGTTGATGTTTTTAACAATTGTTCAATAATCTGAGATATAGAAAATGAAAATCAACAAATTTTGATTTGAATAAGACATCCAATTTCATTACTATTAAGATTGTTTTAAATTTTATGTATTTTCATGTTCTTACTTTAGACTAGTTCATATTTAAGATCCTAGGGCTTATTTTGCATCACAAAGTTTGGATGCTTTTTGAAGTATTAAGAGCTTCAAAACTTTTGAGGAAGCTTTGCATCAAGGGTGTCTAGAATATTCTGTTTAGATCAATAAAACTTACATGTTTATTTCTACCTTATCAAGGTATAAAGACAACAGATTTTTATATATTTTTTCAAATTGTGCTTTTTAAGAAATATAAAAACAGTGGAATTTAATCACTTGAAAATAAGCACTCAATTAACAATCATATCATTACATATTTTGTTATTATTGCTTAATTCTAATCAACATTAGTAGAACAATATCATTCAAGTTTGTCTTAAACATATTTCAGGAAAATAAGTTTATATTTTTTCTTTGTGCTTGTATTTTTAGCACTTGCACTGATGGAGTATTTGATTGCAGAGATATTGTAGTGAAGCCATGTGAAGGCAATAATGTAACATGCAAGACAGGAGATTGTCTTCCATCATCTACTCGTTGTGATGGGCATTATGATTGTTTCACAGGAGAGGATGAAGAGGATTGCCGTAAGTTGCCTTAATTGAATTGTTGAAAGTAATCGCAAGTTCAAAAATAATTCAAATATTTCAATTTTCTTTTGAAGGGATAACTTTTATATTTCTAAATACAAAAACTACTTAATATTGTAAATGTATTTTACAATAAATATAAAGTAAGCTGGTTATATCTATTAAGTATTTAGTGTCTCAGAATGTCTAAGTATGTGCTGGCCATGTAAAGCATAGAGCATGTTAATATTTACAAGGCTTAGCCTTGTGTAGTTCAAAATCATTGTTTGTGTTACTTAACTTGTAGGGAAATATCTGCTATTAAATTTGGCATTGAAAAGGTGGTTTCTTTCTGAATTTGAAATCTTATTGCTGGTGTCAAATGTAAATTTGTTATAGACATGCTCAAAGAAGCCTTTAAAAATTGGATGATGCCAACTTTTTATTTAAGGTTACATTTTTTGAGCACCTAATGAGTTGTTAATAGCCATTGCGTGCTAACCACTGCTCTACAGGTGGTTTTTTTAACTTTTGTCTTTTAATATGCATGTTTGATAATATGAAATACAGAGATTGATAATATAATGATTGTATCTGTCCAACAGAGTTTTTATACGTCAACAGCATAAACTGAAATTAACATTAATATATTTTGATGTGAAATTTCAGAATATGTAGAAAAATAGTAGTAAATATAAAGAGCTATATAAGAGGAAAACAAAAGAAACACTAGAAAGAATATTCAAATATATTAATCTCATAATATTGATACAGGCATCTCTTGATATAATGTGGTTCATTTTAGAGTGGTTCACAAAAGAAGATGGGTGTTTAGTGGACTGCAAAATTTAGATCTATATTATGGAAAAGCAATGACAAATAAAATAAAATAAAACTAACAATATTTGTTTTAAACCAATGAATACTAATGGGATTTTATCACACATAAAATCGCATTTCTATTTATTTTGTTGAAAATTATTGAAGTACTACTTAATTCTGCATTTTCTGGAAATGCTGAGCTTATACTTGTGAATTTTCATTTTTGCAGCTGAAAGAGAATGTAAGGCAACAGAGTATCAATGTTATAGGGATAAATGCATTCCACAAAGCCTTTATTGTGATGGACATATAGACTGTGTGAGTGCTGATGATGAATATGATTGCAGTAAGTATAATTTCTGTAGATAAATTCCTATAATAGTGAAACTAGTCTAGTTATTCTTTGTTCAATTTCCAAAAATACTTTTAAAAAAAAATCTAATAAAAATAAATTGATATTTTTTTTTAATGCTATAAAAGTTGATGGCTTATTTCAATTGAGCTATTTCAATAATTATCAATTTCTCTATGAATTTCTGTGATGAAGTTTTGTAACTATTATACAATAATTCTTTTGAACCATTTTCTACATCTTTGTTGTCTTTATCACAACATTTTAGCTGCTGCACATTCTGGTCTTCCTCGGGTATCTGGAGCATTTGTTTATCTTTTTTATTTGATCTATGAGGGTTGGAGAGACTGGGTCTAGTCAGCTTTTCTTTGCAATCAAAGCAGTGTGGAGAATAATTTGATAGAGATGGAGGAACCATTCATGGTTTGGACTGAGAGTCAATATCTCGGCTAAATTTGTGATATCAATAAAAGGAAAAAACAATTGAAACAAAACTGTCAGTTTGGCTCAGAGTTGACCTTGTGACACAGGGCCCGACTTACCCCAGGTCAGGGGATAAATTGACTCACAGAATAGGGCAAGTCAGCCCTTCACGGCTTACAAGAATGCTGATCAGTTCAGGGTATAATAATATTTGACACTCCTTCAGTAGGCACAGTAAAAATTTAACTACATTCCTTTATGACTTGAGAATAATAGATCTGCATAATTTCCTTGTGACCAGATACATGATCAAACAAACACAACCAGAAAAGAAGACAACGCATTGACATTAACTTGGCACTGTATGACCAGAAAAATAATAAAAAAAGAAACAGAAATCCTTATTACAGTTCATTAGAACACCTCATTTAATTATTGGCAAATTAAACTAACTAGCTCTGAGACCTGATTTGAACAAATATTTTATTTTTACTATTATTTTACTTTAAGTGATCAAAATCAGTTTTTTAACACTCATCTCAACAGTCTGCAGCAAATATACACTAGATTTCTGATGCAAGGATTAGGTGATCATCTGATGTAGCCATATGACCCAAATGACTGAAAACTTCTTAGGCTTCAAATTAAAGCCTGCCGTCTGACTTTACCCCAGCATCCAACAAGTGCCAATGTCTTCTATGTTTTTCTTCCTTATCCATCATATCTTCCTTGGGAATTTTAGAACTCGCAACTGTTAATTCTTCCTTATGATGCTGCTTTCTCTTTCCACTGAGCTGGTGTATATTCCTGCACCACCCAACTACAAGATTGAACTCAAAACCTACAGGCAACCCATTGATCTTTACTAGCATTTCAGGCAGTTGTTTTTTGGAGCCTAAATCTCAATGTTTTTCTATTAGAGGCTTCCATATGGTGTTCATATCTATGTTAGTCTACTAATCAGCTTACTTGAGTGTAGCATGTGCACTGATTCTTTTAATTCTCTTTTTCTCTAATATTGTTCTATGTCTATTGTTTTAACTTTATTTCATAGGAGTTGGTGTGACTCCTTTTCCTTTCACTGCCATATCTGTTTGAAAGTCTCCCCTTGAAAAAGAGCTGTCTGATGTTCCTCAAGCTTCATTTTTAGAAGGGTGTTGACTTGATTATATAAGATCTTTTGCTGCTAAATTACCGTTATTCATGTTTGTATTACCAAAGCAGGAAGACTTCCTGGATTGTATCAGTAAAGATTTTGTTGCGATACATATTACTTCTATCATTGATTCTATGAGAGATATGATATATAGCCATAGTGCAAAAATATCTACATCTTAGATCACTTTTTATAAATTTTTCTAAATAAAATAAAACTATGCAGCAAATGTAAATGTTACCAGAAAAAAAAATATTTCATTGTCAAGAAAACTATTTTATATCAGCCACTGTTATCTTGTAACATTTCAAATTTTATTTCTTCAGACATTACTGTGCTTAATTAACATTTCAATTTTCAATTATCCATATTTGATTCTAAATGCTTTTGAAAAATTTAAATATAAAATGTATTTGTTCAATTATATTTCTTTTAATTTTTAGAAACATGTTCTGGATTCACATGTGATAATGGGAAGTGCATACCTGAAAAATTCCGCTGTGATAATCATGAGGATTGTGGCTGGGGTGATGATTCTGATGAAAATTTTTGTTGTAAGTATATTCCATTCAGTACATAAAGCATTTTACAAATTAAGAATATATTTTTTAAAACTTAATATATTGAAACTTGTTATCTATAGATCACCTTTGACAGACTTGACAGAATTTAAAAAACATCAAAAGATTACTTACTGCTCTTTATTTTTTTCTTTACATGTGTGTTTGCTTGTTCACTCCAAGAAACAATATGGTACTCATTCACTCAGGATGTAAACAAAGGCCACCCTATCGGAAGTCCACAAGCACTCTCCTGTTTAATTTCTTTCGATACAGAAATTAGTCAGGAACACATCTATTTACTGCATCTTTAACCTTATTGGACTGTTAGTTGATTCATCCAATGACCTCTGGGTTTCATTTAAGATGACGTTCAAATTCATCTATTTAGTTGATTTGTTTGCTGACGTCTGGGTTACATTCAAGATGACTTTAAGTTCATCAATATTGGTAAAACTAGAACTTACATAAAATATATCAGTTCAGTTTTGGTCTGCCTCTGAACAGTTGACTTTTCCTTGAATTGGTACTCCCAATACAGATCTGCCTTACTCCAGACCAATTGGCACAACTTTTAAGGCTATGTATGACATATTCAGACATTCAGTGTATGTCAATTTTTCTGATTCATTCAGGGGACCTTTTCAGACATTTGCATCTCTTACTTTTTACTTGAAAGAGCCCAGAAGTAAAAAAAGAGTGTGAATCTTATTTGTATCAATTCAGATCCTGAGCCTCTGGACCTTCTTTCAGTTGGTTTTCTAATGCATTACATAAGATACGAAAGACTGTAGCTTCAGTCCCTAGGCTAATTCCTGAACTCTCCGCAGGCTCTTGAAATCTAGCTACCTCGGATCCATCATCTGTTGTCCTCAGAATATCGCCTAGCTAATTTAACATTATTGACCACCATGGTCACCGTTGAGATCCTACAAGAAATGTGCATTTATTTTCTAGTATTCAATTTTGTAGGGTGTGTGATGCTTTATCTTTTGTTACTTTGCATATTAAACAGGTAGCAATAGGAGTCATTGAAAATCCAGTTCAGATTCTGGATCTTTTTATGTGCTATTGGGCCACAGAGAGCGGTATAACAATTACTGGCTGAATAGCCAAGATGGTGGCATTCATGACAGTGACTTGAGGAGTTTACTCGCCAATCAATTTTTTGGGTTCAAACCTTCTGATTATTGCACTCATAGATCATATGATCTAAATCAACATATCAACAACACTGACATTTAGGATCTCCAAATACACAATGTTTTGAAAAATTCATCCTCTTATGTCCCTCTTCATTTTCAGGTGAATGTTCATCTTTTTTCAGAAATTCTTTTAAACTAGATCTCATCTGGTATGTAGAATTTCTCCATTTTCCAACAAGTTTTAAGTAGTTTCTATCTTTAATTTTGTCTCCAGTCAAACTATAAAATCCTTGTTTCAGTACTGGTACTTTGTCATTTCCGTTATCAGTTTTATTTCCAGCCAAGCTTTTGAAATTCTATTTCATTATTGATACCTGTATCTTAGAATCATCCACTTTTATAATAATATCACTATCTAGTGGGGGGGGGTGTTCTGGTTTTGGAAGAATCATCCTGCCTTTAGTCTGTTCTGTTATCTTCAATAATTTTTTCATTCATTATTTTGTGCTACTATATTCCTCACTAAATTCTTAAATAATTACCTCGTGAGAGATTCTCAACACTGTCTCTTACTTTGTATGGAAATTCCTCATTGTTAACCACAATGAAAGAGTTTTTCTGCAGCATGTTTGTTCGCCTATTTTTAGTTCTGTAGTTTCAACTTTTTATTGTGAAGAAAAATTTCAGAATATTTGTTTTTCCAATATGTCCAGAATTGATTTTGTGCATAAAATCCCAGAATTTTCTCTGGTGATTATTTTGTCATATTCCTTCATGATTTTTTCCAAATTTTTCTCTATATCCGGCATAACCTGTTTGTTTCTGTCATAAGATTTCTTCTTTTTTTAAAAATTTTTGGTTGTGTTTTTGCATCTTTGTAGTTTCAACATTACTTTCTGAAACTGACTTTAACATCATTAATTTTGTCTGTTTCTCAAACAAATTTACACAAAACTTTTTGTCTAACTTGGTACATTAGTTTGATATGCTGTTTTCTGAACTTAATTCTACTTGGTTCATATCTAATAATGCCTCTTTGTCTTTACTTGTCAAGCTCAAAAATGCAGTTGGAGCCATTTTAATTTTTTCCATTTTCAATGCCATTTCCTCTTTGAAAAAACACTGAAAACACTGACAAAAATAATGATGTTGAAGCAGTCACTGAGAATGCCGATAAGAGTGCTGAGGAAATAATTTCGGTTCAAAACAAAATGTTAATTCTTTAGGGGAAGATAGGTAATTCTGTTCCTTCAAGTACGGGAATATGATTAGGGCATGTCATTTTTGCTCTTCCTTCTACAATTATGGAAATATCAGCGTTTGTGATATTCATTTTTTTTTTTCAGCTACAGTAAAAATGGCTATGTCATCAAATACATTGGTCATATTGTTGGTTTTTCAAAAAAAAATTATAACTGCAAGTCTGGTATGAGTGTCAGGATGAAAAATGACAGCTTAAACAAAAAATTACTTACGGTTCTTTATTATTTTCTTCACATCGCACACACATACGTGTTTGCTCATTAGGGTAGATGATGGGACAAGGAACGATAGGTTAAATTTGGTGACATTCCTGATGGCTCTCCAAGTTTTGCTTCTACCTTTGCCTTTGGGACATTTAGGTGAGAATGGACAAGGAAGCCAATGATGACTCCGGAAGATGTTAATGCCATCACTGCACATGAAATTAGGCCACGTAAAAAAACTTGCCTCGGCTCTAGATAAAGTTTTTGCAGCTTGCAAGTACCTTCCCTAAGCTGTCTGAAGCAAAATACGTAAACTAAAATATATCAATGTTCTGATCATAAAACCTAAGTCTGAAGGACATAATAGCCATTTCTATTCTTTCTTGACATTTGGAAAATAACAAGTATTACCTAGGACCAGAAAAAAAGTTTCTCAACTGCAAGGTCTACCTCACCCTGGCTCAGGTATACCACTTAGATAGATAGATCTGTCTGATTGCATTTCTTACGAAATTAAAATATCTCAATCAATATGGAAGTGTCTATTGGAAAAATTGGAGCGTTTTACGTCTGGATGGGTCAGTACGTGACGGCAATGTTGCTCTGCCATAGTTCGAGCATCTTCTGTAGTATTATATAAAATATAATTTTTGACAGGGAGTTCAATCCACACCAACTTATCTGGCTCCAGATTTACAAAATGGAACATTCAATTTTGTAAATACAGCGCAAGATAGTTGATTGGATTAATATTCCAGTATATCACTAGTAATTACAAAAAGTAAGTTTACAATATAAACCATTTACTTTTAAAAAGTTCTTACTTCATATTCAAGACAATCTTAAAGCATATTCTAATTTTTAGTCAGTGCATTTTTTATGTATAAATGTATTCAGTTTTAACCATGCAATTTCGATTGATTATTTGCTAAGCTTAGATTACTTTTGGTACAAGGTCAGAGGCATAGAAACCCAGTGAGGATCAAATTCACTACTCAGAAGTGATGGTCATTGATACCAGCTTGCTAACCATCCCACCACAATGAAGCACCTAATTTATTTTCATTGTATCTCCATTGATTTTATACTTAAAAACTCTCATGGAATCATTTTTGATTATATATAAAACTATCTTTTTTAGCTCAGTGCAAACAGAATGAATTTCTATGTGATGTCAGTAGATGTATTTTACTCAGTTTTGTATGCGATGGTCATATGGATTGTGAAGATGGAACTGATGAACAGAAATGTCCTCGTAAGTATTAATCAAATTATTATAAAAATATCAGTTGCTTTATTCTTGTGTAGTGTGATCATCATGAAAGAATATATAAAAATCATGCTTGTTGTAATCATTCCTTTCATTGTATAGTTATAACTAAAATTTACTAAGCATACTAAGTATGTTCTTAGATATTGAATATTTAATAGAACAGCCATTGTAAAACAACATTAAAATGATGTTACTGTTGATAAACTCTGTCTTGTTTTTATATGTGAGTTATATATATATATATATATATATATATATATATATATATATATATATATATATATATATGCATATATGTGCATGTACATTTACATGAATAGAAATTGAAAAACTCTTAATAACCAACTACAGATAAGAAACGTTTAAATTAGGTAATTATTTGTAAGGTTGCGTTGGTCAAGTTTTGATTTCCTTATAATTTGTTATGAAAGAATACTTTTATGTTTTTTTTTACTGATTTATATATATTGTAAATAGAAGGAGGGAAAACTTCTATCATTCAATTTGGAGTCTGCTTATCACTTCTTATTTTATAAAATTATTCAAAAGACTATTTAGCTGGTAAATAGTTAAATCAACTATGAAATAGGTTAACAAATTATAACCTATCTTAGTAGATTGGTTATAATTTGTTAGCCTAGTTGATTTATTCTCAATATTGATGATATTATCTATATATGTGCATGTGTGAGTGTAATATATATATATATATATATATATATATATATGTGTGTGTGTGTGTGCGTGTGAGTGTGTGTATCTGTCATTAAAAATGAGAGACAGAATACTTTTTTCAATTTTTTAGTTACTTTTCCTTGTTTACAAACAAATGAGCAAATTTTGGGACTCAATGGATGTAAGTATTGTCCAAAAGATGGAGTGCTTTTGGCACTATAACTTGCCATTTTCAATATCAGGGTAGAGATGTGTGTTGTTCAATATTTTCACTATTCAACTATTATCTGCCATTAGATTCAGTGTTTGCAGTTTGCTTTTATTGGTTGCCATTGTTCCAGAGGCATCACTAGCAGCTGGTGGTCATTGGAGATTTTTCATTTTGAGGAGTTTTAATTATAAAATACATTCAAATAATTGATCAATTAAATGATTGATAAATAATGAATTAATTTAATTAATCATTAAATGAATTAAATACTAGTTTCTCAACCAAAGATGACAGTATTATGCGAAAGGCTTTCAACTGAAACTTAAATTTTGTGGCTCTATCTTTCCCCCTAAAAACTGGTTCTGTAGTTTTTATCAAAAAGAGAGAGAGTCTAAAAGACTGTCATTATTTTTTCCTTTCAGTAGCTTGTGTTGCAAGTGGTAGTTGATACTATAGGAAGTGAAAATCTTTTTTAGGGAATTTTTGCACATCTTCTTTGACATTCCTCTAACTTGATGATCTGGTAGTCCAGTCAAATTAAAGTTGGACCCAGTAAAGTAAATACACCATTATCAATTTTTGTACAAAAAAGTTGAGACATTCCATGGAGAATAACAGGGGAAAAACAAGACTTGAATGTTAGGGGAAACTTTTTTACAGCACATTCAAAATTGTAGTATTTTTAGCATTTTCAGTCAGCTTTGGCTATTCAGTCAAAAAAACAAAATCGTCAATAATGATACAAATATTGCCACTAAAGTGCTCTAACTTCACCAATATGCAATATAAGCAAACTGCAATGAACATATTTAAAAAACTATGACATTATAGTCAATCAGAATGTGGAAGTCGACATTTTTCTGTATAGAATCTTAGCAACCAGGTTAAATCATCTCAATACACCATGCAGATTAGGAAAAAAATTGTCGCAAGTTTTTCTGTGAAGAGCGGCCATTTCAAAATTCAAAATGGACAACTGTGAATGTATATTTCTTCCAATTATGACTAAGTCATTGTGAATGGATCCATCCCAAAATTTAATCACTTTTCCTGTGGCTTATCTCTCACAAAGTTTCATTGGAATTTATTGAGAACATTTGGAGATATTGTGTAGACAGACAGGAATGAATATAGAAATGTACTGATAAAAACGTAAACTATCTCTCCATCAAAAACTAATTCCAGAATAGAGCCCAAAATATAATCACTTCTGTCTAACAATGTCATTTACCTTCCAACATTTCTATTAAGAATTTCTGGAGAGACAGAAATTTCTGGACAGAAAAGGAAAAATAACTTTCAACCAAAAACAAATTTGTAGATTCACCCTCATATTTGATCACTTCTTCCTTATCCATCTTTCATCAAATTTTGCTGACATTCATTGGAAATTTTTGCAGCACAAAATAGGGTTCTTTTTCCAAGGTTGGTCCATCAATCATTTGGATGTATCATAATTTTTGCTTGGATAAGGGTCTTTTGGTCTATTGAAGTATAGGGTGTAGAGTCTTTTTGTGTTGAATCCACATCAGTTTTTGCGTGTAGTGTTTATTGTTGGATCCGAACAGCGATGGATTGTTGAGAGATGGGGATTTGGGATCCTCGCAAGTGATGTGTAGTGTGCCAGTCCTGTAACTGTGGAAGGAAGGAAGGAAGCTGTACGAAGAGAATGGAATGCGCGCCAAGTATGAAGTTAGACGCGCATTGAAATAAAAAGGAATGAACACATACAAGTATTATGGCCAGACAAGAGACGTACGTTTAATACAAGAATAAAGATGAGGTACATGTAAAGATAACATTAACACGATCGATCGTGAGAAGTAATGTTAGGAGAAGAGATAGTAAAAGGCGGGAGTTCTCTTGTCTTGATAGTGCTGGCATCGTAGTTGTATCAGAGTTGTCTGAACACATGGATTCCATATAGTTGGATTGCTCTCAGATACATGGAAACCAGGTTCAGTGTGCAAGCCTTATTGCCAAGTAAATGAGTTATCTTAGGGGCTATTCTCAGACACTGATAGATTCTCGGCGAACAGACTATGAAAGACATAGAACATGGAGTTTTATCCATGCGTGTTTCTCGAAGTAAGAATGGTGGTTAAGATCAGATTGGCCAGTGGGTCGGCAAAACAACGATCTTAGGGAGATGGGAAGAGTAGCCGGCCACGAGGGCCGGGGCCAGAGGCATGACCAGCGAGGGGTCCTGACGCCAATGAGCATTGGACCAGGGAGGAGGAAAGAGAGAGAATGGCCGGCTGCAGAGACCGGGGTTAGAAGCGTACCCAGCTAGTGGTGCTGGAGTTAGTGAGCATTGGAACATGTGCGTCCAGGGATTTTATAGGTGACGCCAGAGGAAGTGACGTTTTGGATATTTAGCTAAAAGAAGAGTTTCGTACTAAATTCCTAACTAAAAGTATAGTGGGCAGAATTCTTTCAGTTTGGATTCCACACTTCTTTGGAATTCTGCTCCAGTTTCCTCATTCTGGAAGCAGCCAACCTTGATCATAATCTTGGGCACTCATTCTTCTTTAGTTTTAGTTGTGGACTAGATAATGGTCTGTGTAACTCTCTGCACCGAGCATCACTCTAATATGATGGACAATTTTCTATTCCAATGTCATACAAGAATATCATATGAGATGCCAGTGTTTTCAACAGAAGTGCATCCACGTTTTATTTACAAGATTCCTTTACTTTACAGAAAATGTGTCACCGATAAAAAATATACTTGAATACAGCAGATCGATTTGTGATGAATAAAATTCAAAATTTGAGAGATTTTGGAAACTAAAATCAATGGTAGAAACATTATCAAATGAATAAATGCGTATGCAATATACAGCATGAGATATCTGAAGCCCTTCCTAGGCTGGGCAATAGAAAAAAAAATGAAAAACCTAGATCTAAGAAAAAATAAATTGATGACTGTACATTAAACCTTGTACTTTAGGGATGACATTGATAGATTGCTTGCAAAAAGGAAAGATGGAAGAAGAGGACTCATCAGCATAGAGATCTGTGTTGACTCTGCTGTCAAGGGACTTGAAGACTACACAAAATAGCATAATAAAAGATTGGATTGACAGCCAGAAATTGCAGTCAGACCGACAAAAGCAAGAGTTTGGATCTCCAATGACTCCAAAACAAGAAGGAAAACAACTTCGTGAACATTTCACATGACAAAAAAAAGGAATTACCGATGAAATGATAAAGTCTTAGTTGTGAAGAGAACATATTAGAAGAGAAACAGAATCACTATTAATAGTTGTCCTGAACAATTCTATAAGAACAAACTATATCAAGACCAAAACTGAGAAGCTTGAAAAATATCTCAACTTTGTTAGAGAACTGAAAAACATATAGAATAGGAAGCTGACAGTGCCAATCATAATTAACATGCTTGGAACAATCCTGAAGAGCCTTGCTAAAATTAGAAATCAAAGGAAAAATCAAAACTGTTTAGATGACAGCATTATTAAAATAAGCTAAAATGCCAAGAAGAGTACTAGAATATTGAGGAGACTTGCTGTTACTTGATCTCCAGTAAAAGCTACAAGATACCATTGGTGTGAAAACTCAATGTGTACAAATAATAATTCACAATAATTTTGATTATTGATAAAAATGATATTCTTCAAATAAATGAAATATGTTATATTTTTCATTATCATCTACAGAAATTTGCAGTTATGTTGAGGGACTCACAGCTGAAAAGATCAGCAGCAACAGTTTGGTGATAAATGCATCAAGTAATGCTGGAAATGTTGCAGATTTAATTTCTGGTGATAACCTCTTTATATTTGACGCTGAAGATCAAAACCCAAGCCTAGTTATGGAATTCCTTATCCCAATGGAAATTGGTAAAATCAGACTTGTGAATTCAAAAAATGTGCTCAATTTTGAAATAGCAGTTGGAACTACAGATTCTTCTGTTCATACATTTTTGGTAAGTAAAATATGCTTGAAATGATATTATTCAGGATATCGACTGCATAGAAATTTATTCACTGGTTCGGCTGGAAAAAGTTTGTAATGGAACACTCTAAATTTGAGATAAACACTCGTTAATATGTAGGCTTATCAGTTAGAAGTAGTGGTGATAAAACTGCAAAGTGATTAGTAATTATGAGCTTCATTGTAAGGTTTCAGTTGGCAAACTGTAACCTAGGTTGACTGAAATCAAACTTGAAAATTTGGTTGATGTTGTGAAAGCTGATGAAAATGTTTGATTTACAATTTAAGTTTATGCTAGATTGGTCCCTTTGAATGTGTCTGGCAGTGTTCAGGCTGTTTTTTTTTCAATTTGAACTCTTTTAGCGATCACCACCCAGCTAAAGGTAAGAGAAGTTACTTATCCATCGGTCATATCTTTTTCCAATTTTTTGATTGATCACCCCCAACATGGTATGCTGCCAAAAGACGTTAGTCCCATGATAGCTTTTATTGAATGACTAACCAGACCTGTTATAAAAATAGTTGAAATTTTTGTCTTTAAAATTATTTGGGGTGAAACTATGATGCATACTTACATGCTACTTATATGATATGTCACATGCATAATTAAATTTTTAGCAGTAGCATTTGTGAAGGGAGATAACTATTAAATGATAGATATAGAGTGATTTCTCTTATTTCTTTTTTTTACATGTACGTAAAAAATCTGGTTTAATTCTCTTTGAACGTGATCAAGAAAAGGCAGAGCAACATGATGTTTTTGATATTATTTAAGTACAATGCAAATTTTTTTTTGACAGCATGGGTATACTTGTAAATATAACATTCAAGTCATTTTAAAATCTCTCAACTTACACAGAGAAAGGACTCATTATCTCTCTTAAAAAGCAGTTGAAAGAGTGTTAGTAGTTTAGCATTTAGATAAGTATAATTTGATTTGTCATTTGGAGACTTCTAAAAGTATGAAAGGCTGAGAGGGAACAAAAAATAAACATATCAGGGTCGAGAAGCAAAGTTTTTTGAAGACCTGGGATTGACAGATACCAACTTGCCTTTTTTTCTCTGGCAGTCAACAACATTTCAGACAGGAAACTTCAACATGTGTAGAAGGCAAAAAAATGGTGATAGCCATTCATACACCAATACCAATTATTTTGAACCTTGAACATGCTGTTGTCTCAAAACTATCTGCTTGCTCCTAGATTTTATCAAGGAATTCTAACAGTCCTTTGCAAGTAAAATCATATTAACCAACAGCAGCAGCATTGAAAGAAGAAGTAAGGGAGGAAAAGTAAAATGGAGAAAAGGCGGGATACATAAGGTCTAAAGTGGGGGCCCTGTAAAAAAAAGAAGAAAATTATTGGAATAGGTACTTGGAAAGAAACATCAGAGATGTGTTTGTTGCAAAGTATCTCCAATGTTTATTCCACCCATATGATTGATGTTTTATTCAATGGAACAATAAACTGAACAAAGTGGTTTAAATTATAGAAGGAAAGTTATAGTTATGTTACTTTTTAGAATGCAATCATACTTGTTTTATTTTAAAACCGTGATTTCCAATCTTTTCTTTACAAAGGATCCTATTATTTGAATGACTTTTTCCGTGGAGCTCAGGCTTTTGAAATGTCTGCCTACTCAGCAAGCTCAAGGACTCCCAGTAATAGCTTTGTGTCCCTGGACCTCAGATTGAGAACCACAATGGAAGCATTCAGTTCACTCATATTTTATCTCAGGAAAAAAAAATTGCACAACATGAATTTTTTGAGCAAACTGACTACTAAAATCTAAAGGAAACATTGTTTATAAACTGTTTCCAACTGAGAGTAGTATAATATTTAGTGTTTTTTTATTTCAATTTCTTATGAACCATTTTTGAGAGGGTCAAGACTTCCAGTGTGTGAGTGTAACTTCAAGTCTCTTCAGATATAAATGGAACAATAATAAGATATTGTAAATCTACTAATAAGATATTAATAATTCTCATGAACCAATTGATATGGTTGTTGAGCTTTGTTTTTGTACATTTACTTTACTACAAGAAAATGAGTTGAAACTTTTGCAAATATCAAATAGGATACAAGCATAATTCTTGTTTTTTTTTACATTACTTGCATTGAGGAGCAAGACTATCAACTGAATATGTCAAGTAATTGAAATATTATGGCAAGAATAGTCATTTTAAGGTGTATTTGGTAGTTTTTTATCATATGATCATTATGATATTTATTACAAACACAATTTAGATTCAATTCTCATTCAGACTAATAGGCCAACCTTATGGCCTGCAAACTTTTTAATATTACGAATTATCATTGGCATTCCCTATATTTTTATGTGTTTACAGGCAGTTGGATCTAATCACAAGTTATATACTTTCACTGATAATAAGCTATTTTTGATAGCAACAAAGTGTAAAATGGGAATGCATTTAGGCAGACATTGATAGTTCTTATTTGTCAATTCGGCCTAGTTTCTAAGCCAAGAAAGTAATTCTCTATCGCTTTTCTCATGAACAGGTTTATGCCAGTGACAATGATATAAAATTGCCACCAAGTTCAACAGTGAAATTTATCAATATTCAATTCACCAAGCAAAATTCCAGTAGTGTACTTATGACTGATATCAGTCTTTCTGAATGTCAAAAAGCAAGTAAGTATTTTAAAAAGTTATCTCTGTAAGTGTATTTCATAAAGGATAGTCAACTATGTACCTTGGCCCCTTGACTGATAGAAAATTAAAAAATATGTTTATGAAAGCAAATAATTAGTGCTGTTATTTAAAGATATAATTTTCAAGTAAAATATGCTTTGAAATTAATCCCAAATCTAAAAAATATTCAATTTATCATAAAAATGTTGGTATAAAGGTAGCCACAGCTTTTATTTGGATGAATTTAATTAGGAGTAGGTATAAACTTGGAAAATCTGCTCTCTTAGGATCACAATGAATCCAAAAGTACATTGACCTCTTTGAAATTTTCTTTTGGAGAGGACACAATTATTAAAAAGTAGTAGCCTATGAAAATTATGTAAGAAGTTATGAGAATCTAAATTGTTTACATTCTAAATTAAACTTGTATTTCATAGCAGTTTTAATCTTGAAATGTTCAACTAGAAAAAATATTTTAGGCGTCTATATGAATCATTGAAAAATGTTCAATTAATATTTTGTCGATAAAAATTTGCACAAATTTTCTTTCATTCTTGCCATTGTAATTTTCAAGAAAGTTTTCTTTTACACATTTTTTGTTATTGAAAAAAGTATGGCATTTTGTGTGCAATGCCTTGGTAAGTGAGAGAGAATTGCAGGTGTTTCAATGCATGCTTGTCATACTTTACTGTCACCAGTTGAGACGAATTTTACAGATGCTTCCAGTGAGACATGTGTCTCTTAGATAACAGTATGTTAGAGGCTGCACCACAATTTAAAATATTCAATCAGTAAAACAGGTGCTTTTTTATTGCAGATGTTCTAATTTGGTCATTATAATCTACCATGAAATATGTTTTCCTATTGTTATAAAGAATTCCTTACTAAAAAAATTCCTTGTTGATTTTTGTAAAATTCAGTCAATTTAATTATTTTTTCTTGAAAAGCATGAAGTTTTTTTAAATAAAAATTCTAATTTATCTAAAAATAATTAATTGATGAAAAAATTCATTTTTGCTATTATGATGTATCATCATCAGTCTTTTAATGTCCGTCATTGGAAATAGACCTTCCCTAGGATTTGCCACAATTCTCTACCATGGGCGTCGCAGAGCCAGTTTTTTATGAATTTGTCTAGTTTGTCTCTCCATCTTGTATTCTGCCGGTTTTGTTTTCGTGTGTGATTCCTGGCAATCCATGTTGTGAGTTGTGATATCCATTGGTTGACTGCCATTCTTGCAACATGAACGGCCTATTGCCATTCAAGTTTTCTAGTAAATTCCATGAAATTTTGGCTCTTGTTTTCTCCTTGATATACTGTACTGTTTTGTGATCTCTCTATGTGAGGTTGACTATGATACTCTCATGCACGCTTCACATTCCCTGTTTCAGCTCCATGAGTGACTATCAGGAGAATGCATTGGTTGTATACTCTTCTTTTTAGGATTATTGGGATCGTCTGGTTTTTCAAAGTAACACGTTAAAATTTTAAGATGAGTTGAATTTTTAACAGATAGTGATGAATTTCTCATTAACTTTAATTAGGATGAATTTGCCCAAAACATCATGAAAATCCAACAAATAGCACATTTATTTTTGAATAGAGTTTGGTTAAAAGATTTGAAAGCAAAAATACTGCAGCCTATTATGATTTCATGCATGTTGCATTCCCCTCCATCCCATTTTTAAACATGCAGCGAGATTAATTTAAAGAAAAAAATATTTTGCAATGTGTTCTCTTTAAATTCAGATTACTTTTTATAGGGAACATAATGTTGGTTTTATTTTCCAAATTGGAAATATTCAAAGTATATTGCTGTTCTTACTTGAAAGGAAATATACATCAGTAATGTAAATTAGCATCTAAAAGTTTCTACTTAATATACACGATTGTCCTATTGTTTGATAGATCAAAGAAAACAAACAATTTAAATAACAAATACTGACTCTGGATTCTGAAGTAGATGTATTTGATAACAAAAGTTACTGGTATAAAAGCTGTCACAATAAAAAATTGTCAAAAAGCAATATTGTGAAAACTAAGGATGTATCAAAAAGGGAACCTGTGATAACATTTGCACAGTGTCATGAATCACCTATAGCAAATCTTTTATATATTTTCTAAGAATTATTCATGAAAAAATATGGCAAAAATTACATTTGCAACATTATTTTGTGACTTGGAATGTGAATTGTTGAATTGTTTTGTTTTTTAGGAAACTTGAAGATAATTTGAAATATGGTAGCAAATCATGATTCAATGTGATGTGATAAAACTGGTGTGGAAAAGTTATCATTTTTAGGATTAAAAAACATATTATGAGAGAGAAAGAGAGTTCATAATATTACCAGAATAAAAAAACTGGTCTATATATTAACTTGAGGCATACGGGCTTGAGAATTTTACGTATTAGGAGTTTTTATTGAATAATGTTTCACCAGTACACAGTTAGCCAACATCTGTTTTGTTAGGTAGGTGCTTCATCAAAAACCTTTTTGCTAAGATGGTATTTCTCCCACATCAAATTGTGATAAGCCAAGTTGGTAAAACATGATTTTGGCAAAAATAATTTTGAAGAAGCATCAGCATGACAAAATAGCTGTGGGCTGACTGTGTGTTCAGCAAAACCTCATTTGACCAGAAGTCCGAGGGCCAAATTTTTCCAGTGGGTATGGAAATAAAAGTCATGTAAGGATGTATGTTTATGATTGTATATAATGTCAATGTTTTGATCAAATTATCAGACATTGTCAATATACAATGCTAGCTTGCATTGCATAGATTCATCTTGATCAGGCCATAATCCTGCAGTCATCACTGGTGTTAGAATAAGACTTCATTAAGTTATGATGCACTGGACCACTCTCATTGTTTAATCAATCTCATGATGTTGTTTTTGTAAAAATAATGAAAAAAATGAACAACTAGCACCTTGGAGTACTTTCTGGAAATTTGTAAGTATAATTTGGTTTATACATGTACAATATTTGTTGAAATGATATGGGCATATTTTTATTAGCTATGTTATAATTGCAGGTACAGTGACACCACCTCTTACGTCTGGAACAGCAGGTAAGACTACACATATCTAGGATCTAGTAGAGCATTGGATCTCTTGTATGAACAGACTTATTCAATTAATTTGATTTGAAAACTGAATATTTGAAAGAAAAAAATTACTTCAAAGTGATTCATATTGTGATTTAATCAGCATTAAGCTATATCTATTCGAAATATATTAAAACATCCATAATTTGCATAAATGAATCCGCATAGTTTGTGCATGTACCAGAACTAATTACTCAAAAATAATTTTTTAAAAATCTTCTATCCAGAATCATCTAAAGAAAATAGATTTTTTATCTAAAGTTATCTAAAAATGTCAGCACAAGATTTGGGTATTGCTGGTCCCCAAATGACTATGGAGACCCAAAAAAGAACTTTTTTGGAAAAAGAAAAAAAGAAAAACCTTTTCAAATGGTGCCTAGTGATGTATTCAAGAAAATCTTCAAAGTTGTAACCTCCGATATATGATCAGGAGCACCTGGAGACACGTACGCTCTACTAAAACTACCTGATTCGTCGCCACTGACATCAAAAATATGTCTGGTCTGAGTTTGATTGACATGATGGTTTGTGGGAATGTTAATTGTCAACCTAAGTCAACCAGGCAGTTCTGATCTTCAGCTGTTGCGAGCAGTCTACTGTAGCTTTTTTGCTGAGATTTGGGCTTTTCTCCTGCTCTAACAAATGTTATAGGCTGCCTCGCTGTGTTCTGGTACCTGCTGCAGTTGCCACTGACAATAGCACCCCTCCCTTAAGGCTCTCAGGCAACAACTGAAGACATGTTACAGGGCTCCTGTTTTCTGGCAGAGTGGGCAAGTTAGTATGCTTGCTACACCCTAGCTGAATTGGTTGGGAGGACATCACGTATTAACTGTCCTAAACATTTGAATTGGTGGGATTCTATCCCTCAGAGATCTTTCCAGGTTATTTTTTGGTTGGCTGTTGATTCCCACCTTGTTCAGGTCTCCTATTTGACTATTCCAACCATTGTGATATAGCGAGCCTCTTCCTCCTTTGCATGTATTTCCTCCTGAATCATTTTTCTCTTTTCCACCCCTTTGGCCTTACTATTGCAAGGTTTTGTATTGCTGCCAAACCCGCCTGACCTGTTGTTTTGATGCCCAGCAGAGTTTTCTAGTGCAATCTTGTCTCAGCGCAACAAACTGTCTTTTCCTTCCTGTTTTGACTTTGATACCTGCCAGGGAGACTTTGAAATCAGAGGAATCCCTGTAGAGCAGGACCTCTTGAACTTCTCTACCACACTACTGAGAGGGAGCTATAAAGGGCAATGCTGCTTAGGCTCTGTGATAGGCCCAACCACCTGCTCAGGAACTACTTTCAAGATCATTCATGAATGTTATTGGAACTTCGTAAATTAGGAGTGTCCAGAGAAGCCACCGCAGGATTCCATGCTAGTAGATCCATGCCTTAAATTTAACAGGTAGTCCTGATTTGTCCACCACTGAGAGCTCATTGCTTAGGTCATTCATGACTGTTTGACAAGCCTTAGTGTCTCTTAAATTGCTGGTGTAAATTTTTCGGAGAATCCTGACTGGCTTTTCTGTCAGTGATGGAATTTAGGTGTCTCCAAATGAGAAACTGATTTTGTCAGCCATTCTACTTTTTTCAAGGACCAGACATCTGGCTTAAAGCTCATTCTAGCCTTTTGAGACCACAAGGGAGCCACCTGCATCCAGTCACTGATGGTGTTGTGACAGGTCATCTATGAATGCTCTAATCAGGGGTCATCTTTTGCCAGATTTAGACCTTGGCCCTCTGCATTCAGTCTCTGCAGACTTCACCCACATATTAATGGCTAACACAAATAACACTGAAATAGTGCAACTGATAGTAATCACCTAAATAATGACAATTCATGTTAGTTTGTATAGTTTAAAGTTAGGTTTTCTCAGTACAATTTAACTAACTTGGTTAGTAAGTTTGAATGGTTTAGAAAAGGTGACTACAGCTTAAGAGATGTCCCGCAAATGGGTTGTCTTGTTGAGTTCAACAATGACCTACTTTTGTCTGAACTTGGTTGATATAATTGATTAGCTCAAAAACTATATTCGATTTATTTAACAATTCACTGTCATCAGCAAAAACTTAGAATGGTAGCTAAACCATGATTCAACAGGAGTTAACTGTAAAGCAAGATTTGATATTTGTGCTTCTCTGCACTCTTGTGAATGCATCTCACGATTAATTGGACAAATAAGTAACAGATGATGAAAATTGATATTTCACAAGAATATAAAGCAATGCTGACAGTGGCTTAGTGCAGGTGAGCAGGCTAAAGTGCATACCAAAATGGAGTTCCATCCAAGGAAATTTTTGGTGTTTGGTAAGATTGTGTGGGTCGGGTCAACTGAGTCATTACCAGTCAGTGTTATGATTACAGCAAGCATCTATTGTCAGCATTTGAGCATTTAAACACTAGTTTGAAAGAAAAGAGGCCCAGTTTGAACAATTGTAAAGATGTGGTGTACCACCATGATAATTGCATGGCCCCTATAAATATATATTTATATAAAATACCACATTCTCATTTTTCATTAGATCTTGCTCCATCTGATTTCCACCTATTCAAGAGTTTATTGAACTATCTTGATAGATTAGCTCTTAAAATTGATGAGAGGGTGGAAATCTTCTTCTTAACATTTCTTCCTAATGAAAAGACCTTCACAAAAACAGTATTATGAAGCTTGTGAATCATTAGAAAGAGGTTATTGATAATGATAGAATCAATGCTAATAAATAAATTCTGATCAAACATTTTTTTTCCTGACCTTAAATTTGGACCATTTTTATTGGATGACCTATTATTATCTAAAACTAACTAGATATGAACTAACCCATGAAGACCAGGTATGACTTGACTTACAACCCGATGTAAAGAAATATTGATCAATTGAGCTGAACACTGCTACTCACAAAACTACTTGTGGTGGATGTAGCTGTGAGATTTAGATTCCAAAAATAAATGTTACAATTATGTAAATTTTAATAGATAGTTCATTCGTTTGAGTATACTTCACTGCAGCATTGACTGCACATATATTTTGTGTATCATCGTTACTTCATTTACCAAAAAGTGAAGACTTATGAGCTCATCACTTAAGATGCATGTTTTAGCATGATAGTTTTTTTTAGATTAATCATTGCTATAATAATTCCTGAGTGCTTAGTGCATTGATTCTTAAATTGCTTCATATTCTTTTTGTCAAGTGATAACTGCCTTGTTCTTACTCTTGACTTTTTATAAGCTACTTATTTACAAAATATGTATGCAATTAAAGAAAAAACTAAGTAGTTTAGTTTCTTCTTGCAAAACTTTACATAGATATTTCTCATTAAGCTGATCATTGGAAGATTGCTGTAAGTTACTTACAATTAGTTAATATGCAACTCTAATTTTATCAATATAAACTTGAGAATTAATTAGAGAAACAATCGTGTAGTTATGATTATTCATATTTTGTAAGATGTACTTATATTCATTGCAGTAACAGGCAGTATATATAGAATTGTAATTTTTACATTTTCTTAACAGAACCATGCATTTATGAAGAAGAACTCACATTTGAAAACCTCATGAATGGAGATATAACAATTGATTCTACAAGTAATAATCAAAACATAGATGACATAATTCCTGGAGGTGTGGCTTTTATTTTTAGTGCAAGGGATGCTACTTCATCATTAACTATTAATTTCAGACAGCCTAGGATTCTGTTAATGTTAAAAGTTATGTATCCTATCAATGTGAGGGATTATGATATGAAAGTATGTTTTGAAGATGGCAGAAGTCAGGAATTTAAAGTAAGTTATAAATGTTTTAATGAAAAAAATATTTAAAATTTGAAATTATTTCTTCAAAATTTCCGTGGTATAGTTTTAAAAAAAAAAAGAAACTGGTTATATAATGAAAAATAATTCAATGAAAATTTCTGATGTTTTGTTTGAGTAGTACTACTAAATATTATGTTTTGTTATTTGGAAGTTCCATATATTTAACTTCTATAATATCATAAGAGTAAATTTTTCCCAATTTGGCAGAATTCCATTTGAAGATTTGAAAGGAATGTGTATTTTCTTGAATTTTTGAATAAAAGTTTACAATTGTTTATATTTCATTTTAATTCACATCATTTCTTGTAATTTACTAAAATAACTGCTTCGTTATACATACTTTGAAGTTTCTATTCTTGCTGGCTATTAAAGTTTCAATTACACTTTGTTATTATGCATGTATAATGAATGCTTTTACTCCTTTAAGTATCATATTATTTATTTAATCATTTTTGTGTAACTCATCTATTATTGTATCTTGTATATTTTCTTTGTAGAAAATTCAACCTAATCATGTTGCAAATTTGCCACAAATCGCAGCTATAAGCAAAATAGAAATTAATTTCAAGAAGCTGCTTCCTCATCAATGTGTTATATTAGATCTTAGCATAAAACATTGTCAAGAACCATGTAAGTATTTCGAAATAAATACAATTTCAAATAAATCAAATATTAGTCTCAATTCAGAGTAATGAGACATTCTGTTATGGTAACACAATGTGCCTCATGTTACGATGACCATCGAATTTCTCATTAGTCAGTAGTGAAACCAAGTTGCTAATATGTTGCAAAACGTTTTGATGCAGTGTCATAATTAACTGAATTTAAAGTGTAGCACCCCCTATACTATATACCTGTAGTTATGAATCCGAAGCCCTTCTTTTGGCTAGATATTGAAAATGTCACTTCCTCCGACAACCCCTATAAAAGCCCTGGACACACATGGTCCAATGCTCATTAGCACCAGCACTCCTAGCTGGTTATACTCTTGGCCCCAGCACTTGCTGCTGGCTACTCTTTCTCTCTCTTTCCTTCTCCTTAAGATCGTGATCATTTCGCCAACTTCCCAGCTGATCCAATCTTAACCATTCTTCCACCATGACCTATCTCTGTACTAACTTAGCCCTTTTCATTTCACTGATGTCACAGCATCATGCATACGCACAGCTATGCAGCAATGCCACCATGTCCTCATCATATGTACCAAACACGTATCACCTCTCACTCTCGCGAATGAAATGTCAATGCTTTTTACTATCCACTAGTCACAATAATCTTTCCTAAATTTCTTTACTTCGAGAAACATGCATGAATAAAACTGTATGTTCTCTGTCCTTCAGTCTGTCTGTTGAATGTCTGTCAGTGTCAGAGAAGAGCCCCCAAGTACATGCACAATTGGCAGTACAGCTTGCACACTGCACCTGGTTTCCACGTATACCTTGGTACGATCCAAGCCGTATGGATTCACAAGCAGTTCAGACAACCGTCGCCAGTACTATCAACGGCAAGAAAGCTCCCACCTCTCACTATCTCTTCTCATTTCTTTACGCGATCAATCAGATTTATGTTTTTCTTATATGTACTTCATTTTCATTCATTATTTGTCATTTATGTCCTTGTATTAAATGTACATCTTATTTGTCCTTCCAAATCCTTTCATATGTTCTTTTTACTTTGTTTCATCACTGCATCTAAGTTCATACTTGGCATGTATTCTCTTTGTACATTCCCCTTTCTCCTTCTACATCTCCAGTAACATCAGTGCTAACAACAAACCATGAGGAGACAAATCCCTCATCTTCCTACATTAGTGCGCTACTTATTTTTTAATCAGAACTTATAAAACCAAGAAGCTATCAAACAAAAAAATCTAAGATTTATCTAAGTAGACTAAATACCTCAATCCTCGATGGGTGGAATAAATAGCTGTCCCCAAAAGATTTGATTTAATTTGTTTTTAAAATTGATTCAATACCAATCTTTCTTTATACTATTAAAAAAAGGGGAGTTAATGTTGAAGGAAGGACGGGGCTTATGTGAGGAAAGGGGGTTTGGCTAATGTAAAAAATGGGGAGAGGGGGCTAATTTTAAAAAGAGGTTGGAGGAGGTAAAGTTAAATGAATGGCCTTAATGTTGAAAAAAAGTAGAGCTAATCTCAAAAAATGGTGTAGAGGCTTATTTAAAAAAAAGGGGGAAGGAACTAATGTTGAAAGGAGACAAAAAGTTCAGTAGGATAAGTATAATGTTAAAAAAGAGGGTGTAATGATAATGTCCAAAAAGATTGGGTGGAGGGTTAATGTTAAAAAGGGAAGAGAGTTTACTCTTGATTTTGACCAATAGAAGAGAATAGAGCTTACCCTTCAATTTTGACCCAAGTGAAAAAAAATGTTTCCCACAGTTTAGTTCCCTGTGAGAGTATAAAAAGTTCCCCCTCAATTTTGACCACTTAAAAAAACAAATTCACTCTGGATTTTGACCCTTGAAAATGAAAAACAAAAAAGAAAATCTCAACTTTATTTTGACTCTTTGATTCTTTTTGGCTAACTTCACTTGGAAGAGCACAGAAATACAATGGATTATCGTTCTATCATTCAGAAGATTAGTAAGGATTTCTTTCAATGTTGACCATTATCAAAATCTAACCAGAATGTGTTTTCGGCTTCTATTTCTTCAGCTTCAGCCTTTCCAGCTTTAAAATTTGAAGTTTCATTCATTAATTTGCTTCTTTAAGTTGACTTATTCAGTGTCAAGTTGGTCTGCTTCCTCCTACATCAACCTTGCTGTGTATCCTTGTACTTTCTGTACTAGTCCTACTCGATTATGAAAAAGGCTAAGGTTTCATACACAAGAGAGTTACTCAATGGTTGCCTGTTATTGGTTGACAGAGCAGACCATAATTCATATGCAAATTATCGAATTTAATGAAGATTAACATTGACACTTGTCTTGAATTTTTTTTTCTTCTGATGACTGGCTTTCTTACGCAAAAGTCTTATTCACCAAAGTCCGGACCTTTAGATAAGTACTTTGTTATGCTTACAGGCATCTACTTGTAAGTAAGCACTTCTAGTTCAGACATCCACCTGTAAGCACTTCCAGTAACTTCCAGTAACTTCCAGTAGCTTGGGCCTTGGTGAAAGGGTCAGCTAGTGAGAGTTTCTTCAGAACCTATCTCAACTGTATCAACTTCAATTTCACCAACTCCTGTATTTTGCAATGTCCACTTGGAGATGGCAGACTTAAATCAGATGTGAACTTCCAATGTGGTTCATCAATAATTGACTGTTGGTACAGCATTCAAAGTGCTATACACTTTCTTAATTATGACTGCAACTAGCACTCCTGTGTTGGTTGTTTCTGCTTCTTCTATAGTCTTTGATGCAAAGGGGCTTTTAGTTACACAGTTGAGCTTTTTTGACCTCCACATCATAGGTGCCACTCTTCCATTTCCTGCAATGAATACTATTGTATCATCTTGAGATGCACCTGATGGTAGAGTTGCTTGTACAGCATCAGAATAGTTGATCATTTCAGAACTCTGGTTGGACCGAGATCTGGAAATTAACGAAATCTTGTGGTCTTTGAGTTTCTTTACCATTTTGTTAGCCATGATTTTGTTTCTTAGCGGGATTCTTGCTGTAATCATTGTACGCTACATCTAACCTTGTCTGTCTTGTCGCCCAAAGTGTCTGTCCACACAATGAATGTGAGCTGGCCTTCTGAGCTGTGATGAGACATTCCTCAGTCTGCTTTAATCAATCAGAACTTAGCTTGATTGGCTAAAGGATTGCTATAAAGTTGCATTGATCTATCAGCACACAGTTTCATTCTGTCTGACATTGAGTCCAACATACTTGAACAAACCCTGTGCCTGTGAATTAATGCTGAATTCCTTCATTATCTCATACTTAACAAACTGAAGCCAGTCGGCAATATGCAAAATCATTAAAATGTGAAACAACAATACCTCTTAAAGCACCATGCTCATCATGACATGGGAACATTGCTTTATCGTAGATACTGATTTTAGTGCCTTGTCTGATCAGTTCCTGTCGCACACATTCATACCAGGCATGAGACACGTCATTTAACCTTTTAGATGCACCTGTTCCATCTCCATAATGTCCCATTTTCACAGAACTCTGTCGGTGGCTTGTGTTCAATTTCATTTCCTTATAGAAATGCTGCAGTGATGTCTAGTGAATAAAGTTCCCATCTCATGATAGGTGCCGTGATGAAGTATATACTTGACATTTGACGACCGCATATAAATGAATCTGTCCTAACATTGAGTATTTTCATTTTCAAATCTTTGCTTTAACCACTTCCTGTCCTTCTTTCACCCTTTTAGTGATAACGCACTTTGTTGTGATTCGAGGCTGATTAAAATGTACTACCACATCATACATATCATTCTTAATTAGATTCAGCACCTCTCTTTCTTTAGCATTCATCACTTGGCTCAGTTCCTCTGTACCGGTCTGCAAGATTTCATGCTCAGGTTCTGGTAGCTATCTCTATCTCATGACATTATCCCAACACGCACTACTTGGGGCATCCTCTCCACTAACTTGTATGTATGTATTCTTCTTTTTGATTTAAGTCTCACTTTCTGACATTCCACCGGAAGCCTCACTATTGGCACACACTGATGTAGGTACACAACTGCTTTCCTTTCTTCCTGACAATTTCTGTTGCCGCTATGAGCTTTGTCAACTTCTTTACCAAGGCCATCTGTTACTTCATCAACATCTTTGTCAGGTTGCTCTGACAGTCAAATTTTAATATAATATTTATTAGCTATTAGTCTGCTGCAGAAAAAGCATGACTGGCTTCTGGTTACCCTGACACTGATATCGCTTTCATCAAATGATGGGATACATGAAACATTTCTTATAAAATGTTCGTTTTTCATTTATTGATTGTTGTATCGTTTGCCTTTTTTGATTCATGAAGCTGAGTGTAGAAAGAGTTCTTATCAAAAAAATGATTTGGTAATTTTAGATTTTGGACTAGTGACTGCTGGATTAATTTTGAGGGGTGTTAATCGTTAAATTATTTTTTGGGAGGGTTAAGGTATTTTTATATTTTGGAGTCAACAAACTTTTGTTTTTGTCAATGGAAAAATAATTATGATTAAATTAGAATTCATGTAGAAAACGATTAAAATGCGACCACAAAACTGAAACTGTGAAGTAAATGCAATGTTTCATTGACATGGGAATTACACTTTGATCTTGATATAAAGGCTGCAATGCAAAGTTTTTTATGGTCCATGTGTTTGCCATATTTATTAAAGTTTGTTCGGCAAAAGAAAAAGTTTATTATGGTTCATGAGTTCCTTAAAGGTATAATTTGTTATAGCAAGGATTTACTATCTATCTATCTATCTATCTATCTATCTATCTATCTATCTATATATATATATATATATATATATATATATATGTGTATATATATAATTCATGTTACACTATGTCATATATATATTCATGTTACAATATTTCATCATCATCATCAGTATTTTATCGTCCATTATTGGATATAGACCTTCTCTAGGATTCACCAGATCTCACTATTGCGGGCGTTGTGTAGCCAATACTTTCTGAACTTGTCTATTTTGTCTCACCATCTTATATTCTGCTGGCTTCAGTTTTGCATGTGATCTCTGAGGATTCATGTTGTATGTCGTGATGTCAATTGGATGTCTTCCATTCTTGCAACATGACCAGCGCATTGCCATTTGAGTTTCCCAATGGATTCTTTAATATCTCGACTCCTGTTTTTTCCATGATATATTGTGCTGTTTTGTGATCTCTCCATATGAGGTTGAGCATGATTTTTTCATGTGCATGTTGCATGGTTCTCAGTTTGAGGGGCAGTCTCTTGGTTAAGTTCCATGTTTCAGCTCCATAAATGACTATTGGGAGGATGCATTGGTTGTATACCCTTCTTATTAGGACTAATGGGATTTTTGGGGTCTTGAAGGTTGAGATTGCTCTACCAAAGGCTTACTATCCTAGAGTGATTCTATGCTTGATTTCCTCTTCTTTTGAGAATTCCTTGGAGATTTATTATGTTGCCAGAAATTATTATTAGAAATATTACATTCGATTCCTTTTGAAACTTTTGCACATTTCATTCTTTCTTGTTTACAGTCTCATCCACTCAAACAACAGGTAAGCCTCATCTTTCTCAGTTTAATAATTATTTTTGGAACAGAAAGCATGTAGTACTTCTATACATATACAAAAAAAATCATTTTCACTATTATTTGTATGTTCTTATTTTTGATGATAGGAATTTTTTGATAGGCATAAATCATGATACAATATATGACTAAAACTAATTTCTTGAATTACCATGATCATCGTTTTTATATGCAAAAAAAAAAAAATGAGAAGCAATGGCCTTTTCTTTATGTAATATTTGTCTCTCAAAAAAATTACTTTAACTTCAGATAATTTTGAAACAGATCATAATTCTAAGGGACATGGTATTGAATGAAGCATAATTTGAAAAAATAGTAATTAAATTGTAACTCTTGCCAAACTTTTATTAAAAAGAAATTTTTTTTTATTTATTAAAGAAAACAATGATAAAATAAATTTAAAAGATTATTGATTTGATAATGCATGGTTATTTCCCTTGGGCTTCAGACTGACTACTTATAATTTGACGTTTTTTCATTTTTTAGAGGGGCCATGTCCTTATTTTGAATTAATCTCACTTTTGGAAATTGGAGTCAGTGTGAATATTACAGCATCTAGCAGCATTGGGAATGTTGCAGATATAGTTCTTGGTGGACCACTTTTTGCTTCCAGTTTACATGATCTCAATCCAACAATAATAGTTACTCTTCAACCTAAAATACTTTATAGTATAAAACTCGAAAACAGTGTTAATATACATGATTATGATGTACGAATGACTTTCGAAGATAATTCTGTTGATATCCTTTTGGTGAGTATAATTTGTTCTAAAAAAAATTCTTATTTCATATTACATCTTCACAATTTATGTGAATAAATATTAAAGAAGATGACAGTAAATAAGATAATTTTTTTCTGATAAATATTTGCTTGTATAGTCAATTTAAACTTTGAATTTTACATTTTCATAATACTCTGAAAACTTTCTGAAAAAGATTAATTTTTAAGAGTAATAGAGTATTATCAAAAATGTTTTAATTGATTTTATCAAACTATTATCCATTCATAAGTCTTCAAAACTTTAACTTCAAATTTTTCATTTAGCCAAAGATTGGCTAAATACCTCAAAAAAATTGTGTGGAAACAAAATATTTATTGATTGAACAAATAAATTTTTCAAGTGCATTTTTGGTATACTTTTTAGGAAATTTTAATATTGAAATAATTTTTCAGGTTATTTTCTTTATTCAAAGAAAGTTTTGTGCTAATCAATTACATTTTTGTTTAATTTCTTTTCTTGCAGAATATTCAACCTGATCACTTTTTAAAATTACCACAACATAAAAAGATTATCAGAATTGAAATTTTCTTACAAAAAATAGTTTCTAATGTCTGTATCAGAATGGAGCTCAGTATAAATGCATGTGAAGAAACAAGTAAGTTTTCCATTTAACTGTATTTGTTTTAAATATGCCAAGTGTCACCATCATCATTGTCATCATCATCCTTTTAATATCTATTGTTGGACATAGACCTTCTCCAGGATCCACCAGACCTCTTGAATGTAAGCATTATGGTACCAAAATCTCCTGACCTTGTTTAAATCATTGCTCCATCATATCTTTTGCTTGCCACAATTGTAATAATTTTCATTTTGCATTAGGAGTTTTGTGAAAAACTCCAATGCAAAAACACACATATTTTAAAAAAAACAAAAACAAAATATCAATATCTGTTGGATTTAAGAAAAATTTTCTCTACTTATCCAATAAAAGAATTTTTTATGTTTTATTTTCAATTTCATGATAACACTACATGTTTAAATCAGTAGTTTATCTACAAGTTTCACAATGCAATGCAGGCTAAATAAAGAAAGGAGCCCTCTATTATAGTATTATAGGTCACTAGTTATTGGTGGCTCCTATAGAGAGTGAAGTAGAGAAGTTATTGTTGCTGGGTCCTGTGTAGCGGTGAGATGGTGTAGTTGTCGAGGACAAAAGATTTTGTCTCCACATGTCTTTATTTTTACCGCCACATGCAGACGTCACTGGAAGTGTTGAAGGAGGAAGGTTGATGACAATTGCCATGACAGATGAAAGAATTTAGATGCAGCAAGTATAGGTTTGGACATGGAGATTAAACAGAGTTTGTAATTGAAATGAAGACACACAAATGTTTAAACAAACAAATAGAACGTACATTTAATGAAGAGGCATTTATATCAATACAAAGCTGAAAGAAAATTCATGTAAAGAAACATTAATAGGATTGATCGTGATAGAAGATGCCTGTTTAGATTAGATTACTGTGTAACATCTTTAGGAGAGAAAGAGAGAGTTAAATATTAGATTATTCCTATACATTAAAATTGGATATAGGAGAGAATGATTAGTTTGGGAAATGTGATATAACAGGTCTTTTTGGATTATCTATTGAATGGAGCCTGATTAGTAGTGCCTGTAATAATGAGTGGTAAATTTGACCAGGATAGATTATCAAATGGAGATTGGTTCGGTTTCAGGTGCTAAAGGGACAAAGTGATAAGTGAAACTTAGAAATTGCAAACTTCAGCCAATGCCATTGTCAGGGGAGGTAATTGTCCATAAAAATGTCCACAAATTTAATCACTTCTTCCATAGCCCATTGCCCACCCTTCCACAAAACTTCATCAAAATTGATAGCAAACTTTTTGAGCAATAAAAAAAGGTTAATAAAATAAACAAAAAAAAACAGAAAATTTTTTTTGAACACTGTATCTGATAGAATGTAAACAAACTTGTCTACAATTGGAAAGAAGGATAGGTGTAAGGGTGTAATTTGAACTTGTGTATCTGGTTGAAAATTTGATGGCTTCATAAGCAAAGCAGTGGCTGACTGGCTATGTAGGTTCAAATCTCATCCTAGACTTATTCTTTATTTTTTGATCAATGCTATTTACTCTGTGAGAATGTTTTGCAATTAATTATTTATAAAACAATTATTAAATCAATCTTGCAAAAATACTGTAACATAGAAATTTTATCCTAATTGGCCTGAGCAAAGAATTGCAACAAAAAGAAACTAATAAAATTAAGATAAAAGTAAAAAGTAGTCTAAAAATTTTCAAATAATAATAATTTATAGTACTTCATTCGATAAAAATCCAAAAGAACCCCAAAGCCCGTGGAAAAATGTATAAAAAATTACTTTTGAAGATATTTTATGGACCAACATATTTTATTGTGGACATATAACTAAGATGTAGTGGGGGTAATTGTGCATAGATACATTAAAAAATTTAATCATTTTTGTAGTCTATTGCCTTCCACAAAATTTTATTGAAATTCATTGAGAACATTTGGAGATATTATGTGGGTAGTCATGAGCATATGAGCATATACATAAATGTACGGGAAAAGATGGAAAATATATCTCAATCAAAAATATATCCTGGATCCACCCCAAACCAATCCTTATCCCAATGCCTACCTTTCAACAAAATTTCATTGAAATTGATTGAGTTCTTTTGGATATTGTGTAGACAGACAGATAGACAGAAAGACACAAGCAAATATATATACCTCTCCAATTTGTTTACAAAGGTAATTAATGCAAAATAGATTTACGTGTGAAATTACTATATTGTAAAATGTTTTTCAAGAAATCCTCATCATCAGTCTTTTAGCGTCCGTCGTTGGACATAGACCTTCCCCAGGATTTGCCACACTTCCCTATCATGGGCGTCACGGAGCCAGTATTTCCTGAACTTGTCTAGTTCGTCTCTCCATCTAACACTTTGTCGGCCTCGGTTGCGTATGTGGTCTTGGGGGATCCATGTTGTGAGTCGCGATGTCCATCGATTGTCTGCCATTCTTGCAACATGGCCAGCCCACCGCCATTTGAGATTTTTAATGGATTCTATGATGTCCCTAAGTCTTGTCTTTTTTCGGATGTACTGTGCTGTCTTGTGGTCTCTCCATGTGAGGCCCAGCATTATTCTTTCATGTGCACGTTGCATGGTTCTCAATTTTCGGGTCTGTCTCTTGGTTAGGTTCCATGTTTCAGCTCCATAAGTGACTATTGGGTTATACACATTGGTTATACACCCTTCTCTTTAGGATTAATGGGGTCTTATTATTTTTGAAGGTTGAGCTAGCTCTGCCAAAGGCTTGCCATCCTAGTGTGATTCTTCGCTTGATTTCCTAAAAAAAATCTGAAGAACAATAGTACTGCATCGATTTCGGTACCAATCCTATTTCTTCTCATAATGGCTACATAGATGCTCATGTATGTCATATAGAAGTTCTAATATTTTGTGGGCATATAAATTGGCGTCCTAAAAAGAAATATAAATATAAATGTGAATCAGACAGAATTTAATTCAAATTTCTTCTAAAAATTGATTTAATACCACTCTTTCTTTACAAAAAAAGAGGTGTACATGTGGGGGGGCGCTTATATAAAAAAATGTGTTTGGCTAATGTAATATAAGAGAGAGGGGATAATGTGAAGAATGGGTTGGTATTAAAAAAGAGGTCACTGGGGGGATTTAAACTGAAAAAGAGTGTTAATACTAGAAAAAATGTAGGGCTCATTTTCAAAAAGGGGATGAGGGCTAATGAAAATAAAAAAGAGTGGGTTGATACTGAAAAAAAAGTTTAAAAGGAGAGGTGAAATTGAGGATGTGATGTTAAGGAAATGGAGACAAATGTTAAGGAAAAGGGAACTAATACTAAAATGGGGTTAAAAAAAGATGGGGGCCAATGCTAGTAATAGTGAAAAAAAGTATGTTCAGGAGGGTTAATGTTAAAAAAAGTGGGGCTAATGTTCCTAAAAGACGAGCCGATATAAAAAAAAGTAGGCCAATTGTCTAAAGGAAGGGCAACTTAATGTTAAAATAGGGAAAATTTCCCCTCGATTTTCAGCATCAAAAGAGAAAAAAGTTTACCCTTTGATTTTGATCCTTAAATAGAGTAAAAAAATGTTCCTCTCAATGAGAAAAAAGTTCTCCCTCGATATTGACTACTCGAAATTAACAAATTCACCCTAAATTTTGACCTTTAAGTGGGAAAAAAGTCCCCTCTTGATGTCAACTCCTAAAAGTGAAAGATGATTTCCCTCTTGATTTCAATCCTAGAAAGTGGAAAAATTTCTCCTTTGATTTGGAGCCCTAAAAGTGAAAAAAGTTCCCCCTTTAAAGTGGTGTTCCAATGGTTGATAACAAGGGTGTGTCATCCCCAGGGTTGTCAACTCTAAAAAAATGCGGTAAAAAGTGTATTAGCCTTTTTATGGCCATTTTTAATACTTCAACAAAATGGCTAGATTCAGTCAAACTGATTAAAAATGGCTGAAAATTGGCTAAATTTGCTGAAAAATAGTTCTTAAAGTAGAAATTTCACGATGCCAAAACAAGGAATAGAATGAATTAAGCATGAAAAACAATAAATTGGCAACTCTGGTCACCTCCCCTCTCCTTCAAGAACTTCCCTTCTTTTTTGCATAAAATCTGAGGGAAATTTCTTTTCATGTATGCTCCTACATAGTGAATTTTCTTACCAGGGAGATTTTTTTTCAATAAGTTACTAAAAAAAACACGGGTATATTCATCCATAAATTTCAAAACTATTACTATTAGACCATTATTTTTTGGGGTTTTCATTGCACTGCGTAAACTGTGTCACTATTACTAAATTAATTGAAAATCACAAAGGTTTTGAGTTAGTACAGGGTATTATTGATCGTTATGATCTTGCATAGACAAGTTTTCTGCAGATCCCAAAAGGTACGAAGACAGCACCTTTTTTGGTACGTGTTTAGTGTTAACCATTGAGTCACTATGAATTATTGGGATCTGTGCTGATTTTCTGTTTAAAGTAACAAGGATGAGATATTTACCTCTTACAAAATAATGGACTTGCAAATTTAATTCCATGTCCACATATTTTAGGAGCGGTTACGTGATTGCCCATCAAAAATCAGTATTTCTCCACTTGCAGCAGAATATGGAGAAATACAATTGTAAGCAATTTTCCATAAGGAGATGAATATTGTAAAGCAATCAATTTTGAATTTAATATCAGTTTTGAAATTATTATAGAACAATAAGTGTATTTGTGTCTTTTCAGGTACCGTGGTTTTTGAGATACATACAATGAACTCTCACTGAAATGAACCTCGATAAAACAAATTTAGGCTATAATGAACACAAGGACAATAACAAACTTTCTTATTATTATCCAAACAACGCTTGATAAATGCGGCAAATACATGAACCATCAAACTTAAGATTATGATAACCTTTTGTGGCCTTTAGATCAAGATCAAAATGTTGTATCTGTCAAAGACAGTATCAAGTTCCCATTTTCAATTTTAAACATTATTATCATTGTAATTCAATTGATTTCTTTGTGAATTTTTGTTGAATTTGAATACTTTTTCAATTAACAGAAATTAAAGTTGTTTTGCACCTTATTCATTGTAGCACTGAAAACCATGTGACTCATTTTAACTCTTTAATTATCAATTTTCATATTAGAATAAATTATTGTTTGTTTTGTATTTGTAAATGAATTATTTTTTCAGATGTAAATTATTGTCTTTATAGTTATATAAAATTCAAGAAAAATATTCAATATTTAAGATACAACCATACAGTTTCTTTTTTGTCAATTGAGAGAATAATCAAATTAAAGTAAAATGCATGAAGAAAACAATTAAAATACAACTACAATAATGTTTTAAGTTGAAAAACGGGGAGTTAATGTCATGTTTTGTTGAAGTGAAAAAAACAGATACTACTCTTAGATCTTGAACTAAAGGCTGTAAAAGGTTTGACCATGAAACTAAGATACTGTCCCAAACCTTCAAAAAATATATTCAACTAATGATATCATTTTAAAGTGGGTCTTGAGAAAGTTTCGGACAAGTGCAAATTTCTGAAACAGTCTCTGAAAATGGCTGAAATCAGCTAAAGTTTTTAATTTCCAGCTAAATTTATTGCTAAAAATGTTTTATACACCCATTTAAAGTCAACTAAACAAATAAAATAACTAAGACTCTAGAACAAATATTAATGAGGATAAAACGTTTACATAAAATTTTGGCAATCGTAGACTTTTATCGAATAAATTAGAAAAAAATTCAGTCAGATCTAGCCAAAACAATGGTCATTTGGCAACACTGGGCTGTCTTCAACGGAATGTGTGACTTTTTGATCGAGTTCATGCAAAAACATTGTCATATTCTCTGGCTTCAGTTGAAGATCAAAATATGTGATGATAGCTTGTTTGTTTTATGATGTTAGTGGAAATGAATTTAACAAAACACAGAACTTTACCTATCTACTGATTTTAGAAAGTAAGTCGTTCTTTTTTTTTCCAACCAACAAAATATAGAGGACTTGAACCATTCAGAGTTTTTATTTAATTATGAAAAGCTAATTACTGTACATCACTTCAGAGTTAACAAGGATTTACTAAATTAACAAATATATTAATTGGCAATGATGGTGTCAGTCCGTAAATGATGTCACCTGGGGAAGGCCACTTTATTTTGACCCCTAAAAATGAAAGTAAACTTTCTTTCTTGATATTAACCCCTAAAATTGGAAAAAAAAAATTCCCAGTTGATTTTGACCCCTAAGATTTAAAAAAAGACTTTCCTCCTTGATTAACAATGATAAAAGAGTTTTGACACCTGAAAGTGAAAAATGAAAGTTCTCCATACATTTGGTCTCTGAAATCATTAAAGAAACTTCCTCTAGATTTTAACACCCAAAAAGGAAAAAAAATCTTCCTCTCAATTTTGACCTGTGGAAGTAAGAAAAAAAAATATTCCTCTTGAATTTCAACCTCTAAAAGTTTTTAAAAAATCATCTCTTGATTTTGACACACGCCTTGAAGTGAAAAATACCCTACGATTAATATCCCTATAATTAAAAAAAATAATTTTCATTGGATTTTAACTCCTCAAAATGAATGATCCCTCATGATTTCCACACCTGAATATCACACCTTATTTTTGTCCCCTAAAATGACAACCCCAGATTTTGAATCTTAGAAGTGAAAGAATATTACCCCATATTTTGGCCTCTAGAGATAAAAAAAGTTCCTTATTGATTTCAACCCCTAAAAGTGAAAAAATAAAAGTTCCATCCATAGTTCCTTACGTAACCTCCATCCCCCAATTTTATGTTTTGGAAAAATGCACCTGAACCATACTACATCAAAATAACTATTCAAGATATTCATGTACAACCAATAAACATTGTGATATGAGAAATATTAAAACAAGATAAAAAAAAGTGACATTGTATATACATTTTCTGACAGCATTTGTCTACATTAGTGTTTCTAATAAAACTATTTGTTTCCAATTGAATTTTTAAACTAATATCACTTGAAACATTCTAACAAAAATAATGATCACATCAAGAATAAAATGAAAAATATTGTCTAGAATGCAAGAGTTATAAATATATATATGAATAGTATATGAACAGTATAATCTGCTTTTTTTTCCCTCTCTCTCTCTCCCTGTATTTTCTCGAGAATTGATCTTGAAAAAGGAATAGTATTTCTTTGTCCACTCTTTATATCATATCTTTCTATTTTCATCAATGCTATGGACTGATTGAGGAAAAAAAAAAGAACGCTGTTTCTCTATTTAACCACTATTTCTTTGGGTCATTCAATTCTTTACAAATGCCGATTTTGAAATTAGTCTTGGTATGAAATTTTCCCCATTCTGAGAACTGTCAAATTCCATTGTAGTTAAAAAACATGCTTAGCTTCTTCTTAAATAAAGAATGCAACTTTGTGCCACTTTTTGATTTCAAGAGTTGATTTGAATAAAAAATAAAGATTCTTCTTTCATTACTTCATTAAAAAGTAAGAGATTATTTTTGCAAGATGAATTATCTGGTATATCAACCCCACTGAATCTAACCCCCTAAAGAAATATTTTGCTAGGGTGGCTCATCAGAAATTAGTTTGCTAAAACTATTACCTGGGGGTCGAAATCAATACTCACAAAAAAATTTATGGGTTTATACTGATTAAGTGGCGGGTGAGTACACATAGACAGACAGACAGAGTTTTGACGAATTATAAATAGATTTTCCGAATAATGCTCACTTGTATTCAAGAATGTATTTTATTTGATGGAATTGTATTAACTTATCCTAATAAAATACATCGTAATTTAGATTTAAGATTCTTATGTATGAATTAAATGATTTTGTCAAACTCTCAGAGTTGACTTATTTATCACAATTAGTCAGACCTGGAATTTAAGATGTCTGAGTTTAAGAGAGAGAGAGTGACTCAGATGAACTGATTCTGTAACATCATGTTGTGTCAAATCGCGTTTCCGAGTATTTTTTTGTAAACATTGAATTTCTCCCATGAAAAATATCATTTTTATATAATAACAAGTATTCATATTTTATTTTAATTTTTCTCTGGTGAAAACTACCTTGCTACTAAAGATGTCATTAAAATAATAATAAAACCATTAAACAATGTAAAAAACAAGAATTAAAAAAAGGCAGTATATATTCGTCTGGGATTCTAAAGTTTTGCCTGAAAAATGTATTTATAATTACAAATAAATTTCAATTTTCTGTAGTGATTCCATGGCCAAATGGTCTAAAGCATTCTGTTTGTTATCAGAAAAATTTTCTAATCTAATCAAATTGGGAACAAAACATTTTTTTCCCCTGGCTTTTGAGGTCATTAGGCTGATTATGCCTTTTCTTTCTTTTGTCAAACTTTGTCAATTGAGTTTTGACTTTTTCTTTATGTGTAGTAGGAGCAACATCACACATGAATAACTGTGACACAATGATGTATGCAATAACTGAATTTACCCCCACTTCTGCTAGAGTTAGCAAAGCCCATTTATGGGAACTATCATTAAGAGAGTTGGAATGATACACATGGTTTTGGAATAATATTGGATGGAAAAATTGATTCAGTTTCATTTACTTTTTAGATCTTAATGAAGCAAAAGTGTTTGGCCTTAGTGTATCCAAGCTTGTCTGACATAAAATTTGACTTTTGTAAAAATGAAAGTATTTTGATTGAAATTTCAAGATATGATATACATTTTCAGCTTCAACAACAGTACCTACTACACAACCAACTACAGTCCCAACAACTGTGCCTACGACTATACCAACAACAGTACCAACTACAGTTCCAACTACTATACCAACTACAATTCCAACAACTGTGCCTACTACCGTACCAACAACCATACCTACTACGGTTCCAACAACTGTGCCTACAACAATACCAACTACTGTTCCAACAACCATACCTACTACAATTCCAACAACATTACCTACAACTGTTCCAACAACCGTACCCACCACAGTTCCAACAACAGTGCCTACTACCGTACCAACAACAGTGCCTACAACAATACCAACTACTGTTCCAACAACCATACCTACTACCATTCCAACAACATTACCTACAACTGTTCCAACAACCCTACCCACCACCGTTCCAACAACAGTCCCAACAACTGTGCCTACAACAATACCAACTACTGTTCCGACAACCATTCCCACTACAGTTCCAACAACTATACCAACCACGATTCCAACAACCATACCCACCACAATTCCAACAACTGTGCCCACTACCGTACCCACAACCATACCTACTACGGTTCCAACAACTGTGCCCACTACAATTCCAACAACTGTGCCTACTACCGTACCAACAACTGTGCCTACAACAATACCAACTACTGTTCCGACAACCATTCCCACTACAGTTCCAACAACTATACCAACCACGATTCCAACAACCATACCCACCACAATTCCAACAACTGTGCCTACTACCGTACCCACAACCATACCTACTACGGTTCCAACAACTGTGCCCACCACAATTCCAACAACTGTGCCTACTACCGTACCCACAACCATACCTACTACTGTTCCAACAACCATACCCACCACAATTCCAACAACTGTGCCTACTACCGTACCCACAACCATACCTACTACGGTTCCAACAACTGTGCCCACTACAATTCCAACAACTGTGCCTACTACCGTACCAACAACCATACCTACTACTGTTCCAACAACCATACCCACCACAATTCCAACAACTGTGCCTACTACTGTACCCACAACCATACCTACTACGGTTCCAACAACTGTGCCTACTACCGTACCAACAACTGTGCCTACAACAATACCAACTACTGTTCCGACAACCATTCCCACTACAGTTCCAACAACTATACCAACCACGATTCCAACAACCATACCTACCACAATTCCAACAACTGTGCCCACTACCGTACCCACAACCATACCTACTACGGTTCCAACAACTGTGCCCACTACAATTCAAACAACTGTGCCTACTACGGTTCCAACAACCATACCCACCACAATTCCAACAACTGTGCCTACTACCGTACCAACAACCATACCTACTACGGTTCCGACAACCCTACCCACCACTATTCCAACAACAGTACCAACAACTGTGCCCACTACTATACCAACAACAGTACCAACTACAGTACCTACTACTTTACCAACTACAGTCCCAACAACCATATCTACAACAATACCAACTACTGTTCCAACAACCTTACCCACTACAATTCCAACAACTGTGCCTACACCTATAATTACAACTGGTTAATTTCCTTTGAATATCTCTTGATTATATCCATTACTTTTCAGATTTGAATTATGTCTCTCTGCTCTTTCTATTTTTCAATCAAATGTCTCCATAATACCTATTTGAATGAAATAATTGAAAAATATCAGTGAGATGAAAATGATATCTTAGAGCAGTGGTTGGTTTTGAATCATCTTAGTCACAATCACTGATCAAACCAAAAAATGAACCAGTTTTGATAGGTTCTCCGCTTCAGTTATTCTTATTGTGTCAGCACTCCTGGATACACCATTTAACTAGTCAAAAACTGAAAATCAGTTTACTTTTCTTTCATGATAAGTGGCCATCATGATGTATACCTGTTTTTAATGATCCTCAACCCTTTGGTGATTGCCTCAATGTGGCCTTTTACACTATTGCCTTTTCAAATAAATGTAACTGATTTAAGTAAACCCATTATGTTACATATATTATTTTAAAGCCTTATAAATAAGCTAAACAGCTGCACTGTGTTTCCATTCATGCATCTTTATTTAGTGATGATACTTATCCATTGCAATATGTATATTGTGCAATAGTACCATAATTTGAATCAACAGTTACCATGGCATTTGTTACATATTCTCCAGAAGATCTCTTTTAATAAAACAAAGCTTATCATGCAATGAACATACACAAAAAAATTCAGTCGTATATCTTTAATTCCCTAAAAGTTGTTGACCACTCTCTGTGTGATGCTAGAGAGCCTAATATTACTTTTTAGCGATGGTCATTTTTATATAAATAATGTATTTGTTGGTATAAACAATGATGTTTGGCTCAACACAAATGCTTTATTGAGAATAGCTATATTGGACTGTCAGTTGATTTGTTCAGTGACTCCTTGGATACATTTAAGATTGCATTAAGGTTCAATTCAGGTAAAAGTTGAACTTACATGAAATGAATGAGTGTTCTTTGTTAAATTTTTAGTATCAAGAATTTCCACTGAGTGATAAATAACTTTGGATATCTCAACCACACAGTAATACTATAGTGATACTAGTTATCTCCATTCTCTGTATATTAGTTCAGTTTCAGTCTGCTCCCGGACATCCAACTGTTCGTCAAGTTTCAGTCTCCATCTGGCATCTTCAGATATTCACTGCGTATCAATTTTTCCAATTCATTCAGGTGTACTGCATCTTTCCTTTTTACTATTTTTGGCTCACTTCACTTGGAAGTGCCCAAAAGTACAAAGGAGTGTGACTCTTGTTAGTATCAATTCATATCCTAATTCTAAGGACCTTCTTCAGTTGGCTTTTTCCATAGAATACAAAAGATTGTAGCCCTAGCCCATTTCCTGGTCTCTCTATTGGCTTCTGTAATCTGGCTGCCTCCAATTCATCATCTAGTCTCCTCAGAGTACCGCCTGGCTAATTCAACCTTATTAACCTTCATGTTCATTTAAGGGTAGAAAATGTGCATTTACTTCCTTGTATTCATGGATGTCCACTGCAACTGCATAACTGAATTACACCAAAGTTATGCCCACTCTATCATACGATACTGCTGTAATCTTCTTTATCTCGGCTCACCAACTCAATGAGTTATTCCAGGATCGTTCTTCCTCTAAAATTCTGCTTTTTATTTTTGTAATGTGTGTGATGCTTTATCTTTGTCACTTGGCACATCAAATAAATAATTGGAGTCCTCATTAAAATCCAGTGTAGGTTCCAGATCTTTGTGTGGAGCCACTGACATTGGTATAACTTCTGATAAACTTTCATGGTTCAGGACACTATTTTGTAATCTGGCTGGATTTTCAATACCGATAACTAGTCCTGGTATCCATGGAAAGGCAATCATGCTGGATATGCTGAAAGCTTCAGCAGTTGAGATGACCTCTATTTCTGATTTCCTTGTCATACTGATGAGCAACATAACCAAGCTGGCTGTATATATAGCTATACTTCATTACAGCATAACAGTAACGGGCCATGTGGCCCATCTTTCCACATCTGTAGCAGCGGACTTTCCATAGTAGCTATCAGTGGCCAAATGCCCAACACAGTAGCATTTGTGATAGTGACTGGAGTGATGTGCTCGCTTATTAATTTTTTGGGTTCTAATCTGCCGATTTTTGCACTGATAGTTCATATGGTCCAAGTCAACATCAATGACATTTAGGATCATCAGATCCTGCGGGTTTCGAACAACTCATCCTCCTGTGTCCTTGCTTATTTTCAGGTGAACGTCTATCTTTTTTTAGAGAATTCTTTCAAGTCAGTTCTCACCCAATATTTAGGATTTCTCTACTTTCGAACAAGTTTTATGTAGTTTTTATCTCTAGTCAAACTACTAAATTTGTGTTTTAGTACTTGTACTTTGTTGTTTCTGTTAGTTTTATTTTCAACCAAGCTTCTGAATTCTTGTTTCTCTATTGGTACCTGTGCCTCAGAATCATCCACTTTCGTAATAACATCAATATTTAGGGTGGGTGATCCATTTATTAAAGAATCATCTTGTCTATTGTCTGTTTGTTTATATTCAATAATTTTTTGGGAAATTTCAAATTTATCATTCAACAGATGTTGTGTCATAATATTCCTCACTGAATTCTTCAATAATAATCTTGTGAGACAAATTCTCGGCACTGTTTCTAACTAGGTGAGAAAATTCCTCATCGTTAACTGCGCATTCAAAGAGTTTAACTTCTGTTGCAAGTTTATTCATCCATTTAATGAATTTTTGTATCTGTAGTTTCAACTTCTCATTTTGAAGAAAAATTAAAAAATATTTGTCTTTCCAATGTTGGTTTACATGCATAAAATCCTCCAATTTTTCTCTTGTAATTATTACATTATATATCTCTACAATTTTTCCTTCCAAAATCATTGCTTGAAACTTTCATGACCAGTTGACTTATCTTCCAGTTTTTTTTTTCACGTTTTTTTTTAGTTCGTTCTTGCATTTTTGTTGCCTCAACTTCTCTTTCTGAAGTTATTTTTTCTACATTTTTATTGTTTCCTCATTGACTGCTTTAGCATTGTTATTTTTGTCAGTGTTTTCAACCAAATTCTCACAGAAGGCTGTTTCTCAAACTTTATTCTACTGGTTATATATCTAAAACTGCCTGTTTGGCTTTTCTCAAAAAAGCAGTTGGAGCCATTTTCAAGTTTTCTACTTTTGATACCATCAAATACATATATATATATATATATATATATATATATATATATATATATATATATATATATATATATATATATCTTCAAGCCATCTACAATAATTTTCTGGGGAAAAGGCTGGTAATTCCATTTCTTCAAGTATGGGAATATAATTAGTGCTCATCATTTTTGTTCTTTCTTTTTCAGTTATAGAAATATCAGTGTTCTTATTTGTTTTTGTAATTATGGCTGTGCTACCAGTGTTAGTATAAATATGATGACACATTCAACAGAATTTGAAAGCAACAGAAGTTTACTCACAAGCCTTTTATTTTCTTCTTCATTGTACACATGTTCATTTATTCATCCTTTTTAAGAATAATATGGTGGCTCCCTTAGTGGAAGTTAATACAACAAACTCTCCTGCATAAGGGAGACAACTCAATATTGAGCAGAATACTTGATTGTATTAATATATACATATGCTTTCAATTGAAATCCCTATTCTAAAATTCATGTTCAATCATATTTGATAATAAGGAATCAAGCTGAAAAAGCTTTTATTAATAATGACAGTTATAATGAAACTAAATGATATCAATATACTACAGTATGCTACTCTAGACTGGTCAATCATATTATTGGAGATAAATTTCCTCCAAGATTTATCAGACCTCTCTATCATGGGCATACTTACTGAATTTGTCTAGATTGTCATGCCATCTTCTTTGCTAGACATAATATTGTATATTATCTCTGGGAGTCCAAGAAGTGAGTCATAATGTGCCATTGTCAGTCATTCCTGCTACATGACCAGCCCATTGCCATTGAAGTATTTTGATAGGTTATATTTCTGACTCCTGTTTTTCTCTAATATATTGAGCTGGCTTGTGATCTCTCCATTTGATGTTGAGCATGGTTATGTCCTGGGCATTTTACATGGTTCTTAGCTTGAGGGTCAATCTTTTTGGGGTTCCATGTTTTAGCTACATATGTTACTTTGGTTGTAGACTCATCTTTTTAGAACTAATGGAATTTTCTTGCTTTTGAAGCTTGAGCTTGCTCTATTGAAAGCTTATCAAACTAGAGTAATTTTTTGATTTCTTCTTCATTTGATGATTTCAGAGAGATTCATTGTCCTAGGTAGATGTGGTGGTTTACTTTCTTCAGCTCTTATCTTTGATTTTGATCATTGTATTTTGTCCTCAACATGATATTTGTTTCATTGAAATTCATGTGAAAAACCTACCTTCTTGCTTTCTTCATTCAGTTCATTTAGCATTATTTGGAAATCATGGAAGTTCTTGGTAAAGAAGACGATATTGTCAGAAAATCTGAGATCACTTACATATTTGCCATCAAATTCAGATTCCCTTATTTTCCAAGTCAAGGTTTAGGAAAATCAATACAGTCTGTGAAGTGCTTGGGTGAGCAGGTATCACCTGTCTCATATTTTTTTTAGCTGTAAGGATTGTGAGTTTCTATGTAGCCTGATAAAAAGACTACTGTGTCAAAAGTAGCACTCAAACTTAGGTGGCTAATATCAGTTCATACGATGGAAAGCATTAAATAAAATTTAAACCTTAAATGTGATATACTTGAAGAAAAATCTTTTGTAATTGTTTATAGAAATTCATATTCTTTGGTTAACATTTTTATAAGACAAGTGCTTATGCACACGTATATGTCTATAATAGTAATAGTTTTTCTGTATGTATGTATGAGATGATCTCAACTCGCTTAGGCAGATCTCACCTCGCCGAAAAACGCCCACGTTGTATCTTCAAAGATTCGAAGGGGGGATCCTGGTGAGAGTAGTTGTAACTTCTTTGAATTAAGCTGTTCAAAGCATAAACAAAGTCATCATCAAAAATGTACAGAACACTTGGTTGAAAAAGTTTAATAGATTATCTATTTTTGAAATGCAAAAACTCTTATATTCAGTGTTCTTCATGATGCAATCATTCTTCAGCTTTTATAATTTTGGGTGCTGAGGGAACAACATATCAGCAAAGTTCAGTGTTGCAGGCCTCAATTTTGGCAACTCCCTCTTGTGGTGACTTCGTCAATTTCCCCATTTAATCATCAAAACTTGAGACATTTATGGAGAAGGAGTTTTCACAGTAATGAATCAAAAATTGACAAATCTACTTAGAGTAAAAAATTAATCATGCCCCTCAGTCATAACATGGAAAAAATACCCTTGGATTCTGTCCCTTAAAAGTGAAAAAAAATCTTGACTTTGGTGTCTCTAAGTAAAAAAACTCCCTTGCAATTCATCCTCTGAAAGTAAAACAAAAATTACTCCTATATTTTGAACCCACGGAGTGTAAAAAATCTTTGTCGATTTTAACCGCTCAATGCAAAAAAAAATTACCTATGATTTCAACCGCTGAAAGTAGAGAAAAATTCTTCCCGATGTTTTTTACCCTTGATTTTGACCTGAGTAAGTGAATAAAATCTTCATTGAAAACTATCTTTTAACAATCAAATTTCAAGGATCCAAGAAGTTTAGCACAATATTGTTTCCAGTTTGTAGATTAAAAAGTGATTGAAGATGTCTCAAGGATTGCTTAATTGATATTAGAGAATTGTTTGTGAAATTGTACTAAATTTTCAATAAATGCTTCATGGAGAATTGTGTATTGTTTTCTAGAAGATGATTACTATCTTATTTTTCTGCAGAGATATGTTATAATGAAGAGGAAATTACGAATGAAAACCTTGAAAATGGTAATGTGGAGATTTTCACATCAAGCAGGAAAAAGAAATATAAAGACTTAGTAGTTGGCGATGATAAGTTCAGCTTCAAACGAAAAGATACTAGCCCACACCTAAAAATTATATTCAAATATCCAAAAATTCCAGTTTCTATGAAACTTTTAAATACACGCAATGTAGAGTTTTATGATGTGACGGCAACTTATGTGGATGGTACAGCTGAGACCTTTAAGGTGAGTACAATGCTTTTCACATAACATGGTATTTCTTCTTTAATATTGTTTATATGCCTATAAATGTAGTTCTGGGAAGTAAGTACATTGAAAACGTCTTCTTAAAGCTATTACTAGAATATAAAAATGGAATTATCAGGTAATACATAGGAAAAGTTTATTAGTCATGTCCATTACAATTGAGAAATAAAATGGAATATTTGTGTGAAAATGTGCCAATGTATGCAAAATACAATGTATTGGATAAATACGTACGTTCAGTATCTTGCATTTCTTCTTGTCTTTTTTAAGAGTGACTTATTGCGACCCTTTGATTTAATTACAGTATTTGGATCCAGATTTTACAGTAGCACTACCGCAAAGAAATGAATTGCAAACCCTTGAAATTTCTATTGAGAAAATAAAACCATTGAAAAGAACAATAATAGAACTCAGTGTCAAGCTTTGTCGCAAAATAAGTAAGTATATTTGTTATAGCACTTTAACTTGGGTGGCTAATATCGATTTATACATGAAGGACAGTATTAAATATAATCTAAACCTCAAATGTGATATACTTGGGGAAAAATCTTTTGTAACTCTGTGTAGAAATTCATATTCTTTGGTTAACATTTTTATAAGACAAATGCTCATGCACACATACATCTCTATAATAATGATAATAGTTTTTCTCTATGTGTGTATGTATGTATGCAGAGATGATCCCTACTCGCTCAGGCAGATCTCACGATGCCACTCTTTCAACGCCCTCATTGTGTCTTCAAAGATCCACAGAAGGGATCTTGGTGAGGATAGTTGTAACTTCTCTAAGCTAAGCAGGTCCAATCACAAACAAAGTCATTTTGAAAAATAGAGAGAATGCATGTTTGTAAAAAGTTTAAGAATCTTTTTTTTTTGAATTATACAAACTTTTATATTCAGCGTTCTTAATAATGCAGTTGTTCAGTAGCTTTTGATATTTGGATTTTGCAGAAACAGCATATCAGCAGGGCTCCAGTCTAATGTCGTAGGCCTCAGTGCCCTTTTCCCTTAGCAGCAACTTTATTGACTCCTTTTGTGGGTATATTGTCTATTCCCCGATTCAATTTCTGAAATTTGCGATATTCATGGAGTAGAAGTTTTCACGGTAACCAAATGAAAATCGACAAATGTACTTTAGTTGACTAAATACTAATGGTTGGAGTAAATTACTGCCCCCCCCCACCAAGAAAGATAGATATGGAGACCAGATAGCATTTAATTTGATTTAAAAAATAATTGATTGAATTCAAATTTTTACACTGTTAGAAAAAAAGGGTGGCTAATATTGAAGAAATGAGGTGCTAATGTAAAAAAAGATGCTTGGCTATTATGAAAAAAGTGTCGGGCTAATGTAAAAAATAGGGAGTTATGTGAATAAGTGGTCAGTATTAAAATGGTGTCATCGGGGTCAAGTTAACACAGAGGTTAGTGCTAGAAAAAAGTAGGACTAATCACCAAGAAGAAGGGTGACTGATATATAAAAAAGAAGAGTTCCAATGTTAAAAAATGGTGGAAAGTTTAAAAGGTGAGATATAATGTTCAAAATGGGGTGTAATGTTGAGGAAAAGGGCAGTAATGTTGAGATAACGTTGACTATTGCTATTGGGGTTTATGTTCAAAAGTAAATGTTGGAAATGGGAGTTGGATAATGTAAAAAAAGAAATCCTCCACTTTATTTTAAGCCTTTTAAAAAAAGGAAATGCTCCTTCTCGATTTTGACCTTAAAAAAGTGAAAAAATTTCACCCTCTGCTTTCGGAAACTTCAACCTGATTTGGACTTCTAAGACTGAATATAAATGTTCATTCTTTATTGTAACAATCGATGGCTAATATTTATTTCTTCGAAAAAAGAAAAATTTTTCCATCCTCAATTTTGACCTCACCCCTTTAAAAAAAACTTCCCCTCGATCTTGATCCCGAAATATAAAGAGAATTTCCCTTTGATTTCAAGCTCTAAAAGTGGAAACAATTACAATTCAAGTCAGCCCCTTAAAAGTGGATAATTTTGTCTGTAAAAAATCAGACAAAAAATTCCCCCTTGGAAAATATATCTCATCCTTATTTTGACACTTTATAGAAAAAAAAAAACTCGTACATTTTATCCCCTGGAAGAAACAAAAATTGTCCCCTCAATTTTGACCACTAAAAGTGGGAAATCTCTCACCTTATTTTTACCCTTGAAAAGATAAACAAGAAATCACTTCCATTTGCGCCTCCTGAAAGTTGAATAAAAGTAACATCTAGATTTGAACCACTAACAGTGGGCATTAAATCTTCCCCTCATTTCCAACTACGATAGAAACTACTGTACCAACAACTATTCCTACTACTGTACCAACAACTATTCCTACTACAGTTCCTACAACGGTTCCAACCACAGTACCAACCACAATCCCAACGACGGTACCCACAACCATTCTAACTACTGTACCGACAACTGTTCCTACAACCATACCTACTACAGTACCCACTACGATACCTACAACTATTCCAACATCAATACCAACCACGATTCCAACAACGATACCTACTACAATACCAACAACTGTTCCTACTACTGTACCAACAACTATTCCTACAACAGTGCCTACAACGATTCCAACCACGGTACCAACGACCATTCCTACTACTATACCGACAACGGTTCCAACAACTGTTCCTACAACCATCCCTACTACGGTTCCAACAACAATACCGACTACAATTCCGACGACAATACCAACCACTATTCTTACTACAGTGCCTACAACTGTTCCAACCACAGTACCAACAACAGTTCCAACCACTGTACCCACGACAATTCCAACTACTGTACCAACAACCATACCCAGTACGATTCCTACTACAGTACCAAGCACTGTACCAACGACAATTCCAACCACAGTACCTACAACAGTTCCGACAACTGTTCCAACAACCATTCCAACCACAGTTCCTACTACTGTTCCAACAAGCATCCCCACTACAGTTCCAACAACAATACCAACTACGATTCCAACTACCATACCAACTACAATACCAACAACAATTCCAACTACCGTACCTACAACAATTCCAACCACTGTACCAACAACAATTCCAACCACGGTACCAACCACGGTTCCGACAACCATCCCCACTACAGTTCCAACAACTATTCCTACTACAGTGCCTACAACGATTCCAACCACAGTACCTACAACTGTTCCGACAACCATCCCTACTACGGTTCCCACAACAATACCAACTACAATTCCGACAACAATACCAACTACAATACCAACGACTGTTCCTACTACTGTACCAACAACTATTCCTACAACAGTGCCTACTACTGTTCCAACCACAATACCAACAACAATTCCAACCACAGTTCCTACAACGCTTCCAACCACGGTACCAACGACCATTCCAACTACAGTACCAACAACAGTTCAAACAACTGTTCCTACAACCATCCCTAGTACGGTTCCCACAACAATACCAACTACAATTCCGACAACAATACCAACTACAATACCAACGACTGTTGCTACTACTGTACCAACAACTATTCCTACTACAGTGCCTACAACTATTCATACTACAGTGCCTACAACAATTCCAACCACAGTACCTACAACTGTTCCGACAACCATCCCCACTACAGTTCCAACAACAATACCGACTACGATTCCAACTACCATACCAACTACGATACCAACAACAATTCCAACTACCGTACCTACAACAATTCCAACCACTATACCAACAACAATTCCAACCACAGTACCAACCACGGTTCCAACAACCATCCCCACTACAGTTCCAACAACTATTCCTACTACAGTGCCTACAACTATTCCTACTACAGTACCTACAACTGTTCCGACAACCATCCCCACTACAGTTCCCACAACAATACCAACAACTATCCCTACAACGGTGCCTACTACTGTTCCAACTACAGTACCAACAACAATTCCAACCACGGTACCAACGACCATTCCAACGACTGTACCAACGACCATTCCAACGACTGTACCGACAACAGTTCCAACAACTGTTCCTACAACCATCCCTACAACTATTCCAACAACAATACCAACCACGATTCCAACAACGATACCCACTACAATACCAACAACTGTTCCTACTACTGTACCAACAACTATTCGTACAACAGTGCCTACTACTGTTCCAACCACAGTACCAACAACAATTCAAACCACAGTACCAACAACAATTCCAACCACAGTTCCTACAACGATTCCAACCACGGTACCAACGACCATTCCAACTACAGTACCAACAACAGTTCCAACAACTGTTCCTACAACCATCCCAACTACGGTTCCCACAACAATACCAACTACAATTCCGACAACAATACCAACTACAATACCAACGACTGTTGCTACTACTGTACCAACAACTATTCCTACTACAGTGCCTACAACTGTTTCAACCACAGTACCAACAACAGTTCCAACCACTGTACCCACGACAATTCCAACTACTGTACCAACAACCATACCCAGTACAATTCTTACTACAGTACTAAGCACTGTACCAACGACAATTCCAACCACAGTACCTACAACAGTTCTGACAACTGTTCCAACAAGCATCCCCACTACAGTTCCATCAACAATACCGACTACGATTCCAACTACCATACCAACTACCATACCAACAACAATTCCAACTACGATACCAACAACAATCCCAACCACAGTACCAACCACGGTTCCGACAACCATCCCCACTACAGTCCCAACAACTATTCCTACTACAGTGCCTACAACAATTCCAACCACAGTACCTACAACTGTTCCGACAACCATCCCCACTACAGTTCCTACAACAATACCAACAACTATCCCTACTACTGTTCCAACTACAGTACCAACAACAATTTCAACCACAGTTCCTACAACAATTCCAACCACGGTACCAACGACCATTCCTACTACTATACCGACAACGATTCCAACGACTGTTCCTACAACCATCCCTACTACGGTTCCCACAACAATACCAACTACAATTCCGACAACCATCCCTACTACAGTCCCAACAACTATTCCTACTACAGTGCCTACAACAATTCCAACCACTGTACCTACAACTGTTCCTACAACCATCCCTACTACGGTTCCCACAACAATACCAACTACAATTCCGACAACAATACCAACTACAATACCAACGACTGTTGCTACTACTGTACCAACAACTATTCCTACTACAGTGCCTACAACTGTTCCAACCACAGTACTAACAACTGTTTCAACCACTGTACCCACGACAATTCCAACTACTGTACCAACGACCATAGCCAGTACAGTCCTAACTTCAGTACCAACTACTATACCAACTACAATTCCTACTACAGTAACAAGCACTGTACCAACGACAATTCAAACCACAGTTCCGACAACTTTTCCAACAACCATTCCAACTACAGTTCCTACTACTGTTCCCACAAGCATCCCCACTACAGTTCCAACAATAATACCGACTTCAATTCCAACTCCTATACCAACTACGAAACCAACAACAATTCCAACCACTGTACCAACTACAATTCCAACCACAGTGCCAACCACAGTTCCGACAACCATCCCCACTACAGTGCCCACGACTGTTCCAACCGGAGTTTTCACAACAATCCCAACCAGTACAGCAGGTTAAGTCATTTTTACCTCTTGATTTTCTCTATTTTTTTCAGGACTTGTTATATCTTAGTGGATATATTGTCCTTGAATTACATTCTTCTGCAATACTTATTCAGAAGATTCAATTGCAAATTTATGTGAAAGGTGAATATCTTTTTAGAGCACTTGTAAAGTCTGAATCACTTCTGCCACGATCACCAACCAACCAGACTGAAAAATGAACAGGTTACCTTGTATACTTACCTATTCACTCAATCGTTTTCATTGTGTCAGCACTACCAAACATACCACGTTGTCAGTTGACAAATACTCAAAAACTGGAAATCAGCCCATTTTCCTTTGATGATAACTTTTCATGCTTCGTGAACTTGTTGATATGAAGAGACCATCATGATGCATGACTGTGTTTAATGATTTTTAAGGAAGGATTTTCATTATTTATTAATGAGATATCACAAAATGTTTGAAAACTATCTTTCAATAAAGATCCAAGTAGTTTACCATAATGTTGTTTCCAGTTTGTAGATTAAAAAGTGATTGAAGATGTCTCAAGGATTGCTTAATTGATATTAGAGAATTGTTTGTGAAATGGTCCTAAATTTTCAATAAATGCTTCATGGAGAATTGTGTATTGTTTTCTAGAAGATGATTACTATCTTATTTTTCTGCAGAGATATGTTATAATGAAGAGGAAATTACGAATGAAAACCTTGATAATGGTAATGTGGAGATTTTCACATCAAGCAGGAAAAAGAAATTTAAAGACTTAGTAGTTGGCGATGATAAGTTCAGCTTCAAACGAAGAGATACTAGCCCACACCTAAAAATTATATTCAAATATCCAAAAATTCCAGTTTCTATGAAACTTTTAGATACAGGCAATGTAGAGTTTTATGATGTGACGGCAACTTATGTGGATGGTTTTCTTCTAGCTGATTTATTGAATGCAGATGGTCCATGGTCGAGTAGCTCCTTCTAAAGCCAGCTTGCTCTCGTGATTGGTTTTCATCAAGAGTTTCTGTGATTTGGTTGGTGATGATTTTTGTGAAAAGCTTGTATATGCAGTTGAGTAGGCTTATAGGCCTGTAGTTGTTGAGGTCTTTAGAGTTTCCTTTTTTTATTTAAAAGCATTATGATTGCAGTGTTCTAATCATCTGGGACTTTACTGTATTTTAGACACAATTTAGAAAGGACAGCCAGTTTCCTAGTGATGATCTTACCTGCTTTTCAGAGTAGGTCGATGATGATGTTGTCTGGTCCAGGGGCCTTTCCTGTCTTTGTCTGTTTGATTGCTTGTTTCAGCTCCCATGGGGTTACTTCTGGGAAACCCTCTGAGTTGATTGCTTGCATTTTGCCTATCCTGTTCATTATTTTGTAGTCTTTGACAATCCTGTCTCTGTCTGTGGTTAGATCTCCATTATCCTCAAGTATGCTGGTTATTTGCTTCCGTCCTGAGTTGAGGCCTTTGTTTATAGCTTTGAATCCCTGACCTCTTTCGAGAGTCAATTTGATGACTGCCGTCATGTATCTTCTTCTGTCTTCCCTTCGTCTTTTCCTGATTAAATCATCAAGGTCAGTCACTTCAATTTTGTCTGTTGTTGTTGTCGGTGGCTTGAGGTTTCAGCATTTTTTCATGAGATTCCTGGTTTCATCTTGTGTGCTCATTGGTTTGAACATTGTGGCAACTTCTATTATAGATGCTGTCATTTTGTTGTTTAGTTTGTTGATGTTGGTGTCGTCTTGTTTAGTAAGAATTCTAAATCGCACTAACTTGAAGAATGCAAAAAAAATCTAGTTGATTTAAGCAGAAAAATCATATTGAGCGTACATGCTCACACCTATGAATGACCAAATGCGTCACAGGATTGTTTAGTGCATATATATATATATATATATATATATATATATATATATATATATATATATATATATATCAGCCGATATAATATCTAAAACTGTTTTAAAACCCACAAATCAATAACATATTGAAGAGAATATTGCAAATACTAAGATCAAGAAATTAATTTTAAAAAATCAAATGCAATTAACAAAACCAGAAACTTGAGATACTACGAATGGAATATTCATAAAAGAGAAAAACAGAAAAAGGAAGTATAAATATGATAAGGTGGGGCTTTCCAACCAGAAAAAAGCACCTCTCAATGACATTCTAAATAGGGATCTGAATAAATTGAATCATTTGCCTGAAGAAGCCAACAGGGCAGAAACATGAACGTGTTTGTGTAGCAAATCTATTTTTTCACCACATACAAAAATAAAAACATTTAGTAGAGCTTTAGCTCTACTAAATGTTTTTGTATCAAGCACTTTTATGAAATAATCTCATTACACATTGTACATCGAATTTCAGATTTGTAGTTTGGTATATAAATATTTTATTTGATCTGGAACTCTATTTGAACTGACCCCCATTATTACATGGTGAATGTGTTAGTTGGCCTAGACAGCATAAATAGAATAAGTGATTAAGGAAATAGGCAGCTGCTGAAATCAAACATGTAACTGATAGGAAGCAGTCATCATGATGCTGCTTTTAACATTGAGCTATACAGCCTGTTGGAAAGTCAGAGGCTGAAATAACTGCTTCATGTCCAAATCTTGTTTTGTTCATTCAAAGTCCATAACCATTCTATAGTTTCTCTATGCGGACAATTGCATCAAGAAATTCATATATAATCCGACTGAATGATTATGATTATAATGATAATTTATAATTATTCTGTTTGATTATATATTTATATCTTAATAATATACATATTCATATATACATACATATTGCTCAAATCAAAGACAAATTTATCAAATAGATATAAGCATCCCTTGATATATATGCAGTGTGTTATAGTATGGTTTGTGTCCCTCAATATACCACGGTTGATGTCTTCAATAAAACAAAATAATTTGATATCAATCTTAATCAACAGCCTGTTAGTGTCCGTCATTGGACATAGACCTTCCCCAAGATTTGCCAGACCTCTCTATCATGGGCATTGCAAAGCCAATACTTTCTGAATTTATTTAGCTTGTTGAATCATCTTATTTTCTGTCAGCCACAGTTTCTCATATGATCTCTGGAGTTCGATGTTGTGAATTGTGATGTCTATCGGTTGTCTGTCATTCTTGCAACATGTCCAGCCCATTGCCATTTGAGTTTTCTAATAGTTTCTTTGATGTCTTGAATATCTCTCTTTTCTCTGAAATACTTTGCTGTCTTATAATATGTCCATATGAGATGATGATTCTCTCATGTGCATACTGCTTGGTTCTCAGTTTGAGGGTCAAATTTTTGATAGGCTTCCATGTTTCAACTCGATAGATGACTATTGGCAGGATACAGTGGTTATATACTCTTCTTTTTTGGACAAATGGGATTTTCTTGTTCTTGAAAGTTGAGCTTACTCTACCAAATGCTTGCCAACCTAGTATGATCCTTCACTTCATTTCTTCTTCTTTTGATGACTTCATGGAGACTTGCTGCCCTAGATAAATATAGTGGTCTACTTTCTCCAGCCCAGCATTTTTGATTTTGATCGTTGTGTCTTTGTCCCTTACGTTTGTTGTACATGACATTTGTTTGTTGAAGTTCATATGGAGGCCAACTTTCTTGCTTGCTTCATTTAGTTTGTCTCATATTATTTGTAGATCATGAATGCTCTTAGCAAAGGAGATGATGTTGTCTGCAAATCTGAGATTACTTAGGTATCTATAAGATTCCTTTATTTTCCCCATTCTAGGTTCCAGCAGATCATCTCAAGACAGGCTGTGAAGAGTTTGGGTGAGCTGGTATCACCTTGTCTCACTTCTTTTTTGAGTTGAAAAGGCTCAGGGTATTTATGTAGCCTGATGAAGGAACTGCTGGATCGGTAGATATGTTGCTGTAATCTGACATATACAGGGTTCACATCTCGTATTATTGTATCAATAACTTTGGGTATTTCCACTGAATCAAAGGCCTTTTTAAAGTTAACAAATTCTACAGCTTGTTATATTCTATATTCTGCTTTCTCATCTAGTTGGTTTACTAAATGAAGATCATCAATGGTTGAGTAGCTTTTTCTGAAGCCAGCTTGTTCCCATGGTTGGTTTTCATCTAATCTTTTGCTGATTCAGTTATTGATTACTCTGGTGGAAAGTTTGTAGATGCAGTTGAGTAGGCTTATTGGGCTGTAGTTATTGAGGTCTTCCAGATTTCCTTGGATGGCTAGTTTCCTTGTGATGACTTTTTCAGCTTTTTTGAGTAGGCTGTTGGTCATAATAGTCAGCAAAGACACCACTTGAGTGAGTACTTATAATTTTCCTGCCATAATTCTTTGTACAACTCTCCTAACCACTGAAACACCAATCATTCAAACTACTGTGCGAATAACAATTACAACTAAAATGCCTACTACTGTTTGAACATCATTACCATCTACTATCTATTAACAACTATTCTAACTACTATTCCCACTAGAGTTCCACTAATGTTGTAACAATAATACCTACTATCATTCCAACTAGTTCAGCCATTATTGTTCCAACATCCATATCCACTACCCTTTTAGAAACATTACCCAGCATTGTCTCAAAAATATTACCAAGTACTATTCTAAGAACAGTACCCACTACTATTCCAACAATAGTGTTACCTATTGTTTTAATAACAGTACCAAACCAACTATTGTTCCAACAATGTTAACAACCATTGGAATAACTTTTATATAATAATTTTTAGGATGTCTATTCAATATAAATTATCATTAATGCATATGAGGAAATCTAGGATGACTTTTATCTACAGTAAAACTCCTGGAGAGTTGACCTTATTATCGTAATGAGTCAGATGTTCAGAATCAAGTCATTCAGACTTCAGAGTGGCATATTGTGGGGAGCGGGGGGAATGTCATTATGTCATGTGGAGTCAACTTGTAACCAGGAAGAGAAAGAAAAGCAAATTGGAATTTTTTGGACATCCTCAGAGACTTTGTTTGTTTCTGATAACGCATCTTTTAAAAATTTTCTGTTCTGACAATGCTTTTTTTAGCAAGTTATTTTTTGCCAGACCTCATATTCATATTATTAGTTTGATTGTAAATTAGTGAATATAGCTATTGTTCTGTATTTTTTTGTTCATTTATTCTTATTCCAATTTTCATGTTGTTTCTCTTCTTACAGTTCAGTAAAATTTTGTGTAAGGACGCATAACGGGCTAAGAAGTTTTTAGATTTGGGGGCGTATTCAAGTATTTTCTCGGCTACCCCCCCCTACACCGTAGCTATATGTACACTGAAAAATATCTATTTCAGTGAAATTTTCTGGAAGGAATGGGCAATGGGCTTAGGAAAAAGTATTTACATTTTTGGTTGGATCCAGGTATTTTTACAGTTTCCTCTCCTGTAACCTAACTAGATGTATACATCATAGTATCTCCAAAAGGTTCTCAATGAATTTCAGTGAAATTTTGTGGAATGCTGAGTAACCAGTTATGGAAGAGGTATTTACATTTTTAGGCAGATCCAGGTATTTTTGCAGTTACACACCCTGCATCATAGCTATATGTACGCAGCACAATATCTTTAAGAAGCGGATGGGCAATGGTCTAAGGAAGAGTGATCACTTTTTAAAAAAATTCTATCTTGGGTGTGAGGTCCTATTTACAATTTATATAAGCTGCATGCATACATATACTGCTTGTGTACACATTTATTATATTGGTACAGGTGTCTTTCGTTTTAGTGTATTTTGTTATATCGCGGTTCGCATCCCCCTATATAGTGCAGTTATACTGTTGAAGACAGCCTTTAAGTGAGTTAGAATAAAAATCAATAATTCGATAGGTTTAGAAAAATCCACATTAGTGACATCACATTATTCTAGCATCCTTCAACTTTGTTGCATCTGATTGAAAGTGCTATAACTGTGTTTACAGCCTCCAGTCCACAATTTTGCTAATACAAATTTGCTTCACTTCCCTGTCCCCTATTTTTTCACTGAAAATTCAAGTTGTGTATGCACTTTATATATACAATTGAAACGTTTTAATTTTCAAATAATTTAAAATTGCATTTCAGATGATATTCTTTGTTTTATATACCCCCTGTCATATCTGATGGAATGATTAAAAAAAAATTTCTTTCAGACTTTTAACTTGTGTTGTTTGCTTCAATTTTTTTGTTGTATGTAGCTTTAATTTAATCAAAAGTGGATTGAATCAAAACAAGGATAAATTTGTAATGGTTTGCTTCTGGTTTATAAACTGAATATCAAAGGGAGGTAATAAAAAAATGCTGACCAATGTGGCTGCTGCTACTGCTTCTAATTACAGGTATCTTTATGGATAAAACCATCCATTTTATGATCTAAAGCTGGTGATGATGATGATGATGATGATGATGATGATGATGATGATGATGATGATGATCATCATCATCATCATCATCATCAGTAGTTTACAGCTGGACAGAAATCAAACAAATTTTCTTTTATAAAAAATAAGTATATTTTGCCAAATAAGCATTTTCGATGATGAGGTGTAACATATCCATTTACTTAGATTTGTAAGATGCCATGAGTTATCAAAGAGCCAACCAAGGGTGATGGCAATTGCTTTTTTTGTGCTATTGTTGATCAACTAAAAAATTAACATTCCTCTCAAAACTGTACGAAAGTTGAAATATTTTCTAAACTTATCAGTTGAGTTATTTAAGCTTCAGTTGGAGTGGTATTTGTTTATGAAGGAGCCAGTCTTGTTTCATCACGAGGAAGGAAAAAAAATCATATAACAGCTGGTGAATGATGTTGTAGCTTTAATTAATGTCATACATGCATTTTGAATTATTGTTAAAAATATCTTCATTATTCTTTTAATCATAGCTCCAACAATTGCGAATCTCACAGTGACAACAACAGGTACGTCAATTTCATCAATAATCTTTTTTTATGATATCAATTCATCATCAAAAGTTTTTGTAAGATATCTCACTATGATTTGAGAAATCTATGTGTATGCACTGGGATAACTTGACTACTGTCAATTTTACGAAGTTCATATTTGTCAGATATGTTGGTCTGTGCATTGGACATTGCTGTGTCAAGTTTGAAGTTGTTTGGATTTATGGTTCTTGATATGAGGTGGGTGCTCGATTCACAATATATATCTACACTGAAAAAAAAACATTTTGCGCCATTCAAATGATGTGTTTATGAAGCAATAAGCGTCACAAATCATTTCAGTTTCAAGAGAGAGAAAGAGAGAATGTCAATCATTTTACAATAGAGTGGAAGAAAGAAAGAGAGATGAAGGATTTTAAAAGAGAGAAAAATAAAGGATGTTTATCATTCAACTATTGAGTGAAAGAAAGGTAGAGATAGAAAGAGAGACAGAATGTTTATCTTTTTACAATCGAGTGAAAGAGAGAGAGCAAGATAGAGGATGTTTATCTTTTAAAATAGTGTGTGGGAAAGAGAGAGAGAAAAAAAGAAAGGATGTTCATCTTTTTATAAGAAAGAGAATGAGTATACAATTTTAAATACTAGCTGAAATTTTCATTTTAACTTGAAATTTGAGCTAGAATCTAACAAAAATCTGCAATGGGTGAACTGATTTAAAACAAACATACAAACGCAATGTCTATGCACTAATTTAACCCTCTCTTTTCAAACTTTGATATTAAATTGCTTATTAAAAACAAATTATATTAAACACTGTCTGATTTCCACCTATATTCTATTAAATACTTTACATGACCATTATGACAGGCTGCTCCACACACCATAAATAAACTTCCAAACATGCACCTTTTGAATGCAATAGTTGCACCATATAATGAGCAAATATTTCTGTTTGTTTATTCAATTGTCTATTTGTTTATTCAAATGGGATATGCTAATTGGTTAATTTTCTTGCAAAAGTTTCTGAGGCAAATTTGGCAAATTACACATGCAAAAAAGAAGTCTGTTTTAAATTTTAAAAAATACTGATTTTAAAGATTTTAAAAATTCATCAAAGTCTAGTGAGAAAAATTAACATTGAGGTAATATTCTATTATTACTTTTTACACGTGTGAACTATTTAATTACATTAAAAATCAATTCATGAAGTTTTTGAATTTATGATAAATTGATACAATATTTATCTAATCATGGAATTTTTTCATTTTTATTTTCAAAACTATCATCATCATCATCATTAGTTTTCTATCATTTGTGGTTGGACATAGACCCTCCTCCGGATTTGCTTCACCTCTCTATTGTGGGCATCGTGGAGTCAATATTTTCTGAACCTGTCCACTTTGTCTTGCTATCTCATATCTCAATACCGCATTTGATCTCTGGAGATCCATGTTGTAAGTTGAGATATCAATTGGTTGTCTTTCATTCTCGCAACATGACCAGCCCATTGCCATTTGAGTTTTTTAATGGTTTCTATGATGTGTCGGACTCCTGTTTTTCCCCTAATATACTGTGCTGCCTTGTGGTCTCTCCATGTGATGTTGAGCATGATTCTCTCACGTGCATGTTGCCTGGTTCTCAGTTTGCAGGTCTCTTGATTAGGTCCCATGTTTCAGCACCATGACAATCAGGATAGTATACTCTTCTTTTTAGATCTAATGGGATTTTCATGTTCTAGAAGGTTGAGCTTGCTCTACTGAAAGCTTGTCATCCGAGAGTGTTTTTTTGCTTGATTTATCCTTCTTTTGAGGATTTCAAGAAGATTCATTGTCCTAGATAGATGTAGTTGTCCAGCTTTGCTGGAGTTCATGTGAACAGTAACTTTCTTGCTCACTTCATCCAGTTCATTGAGCTTATATCGCCTTGTCTTTCTCCTTTTTGGAGCTGAAAGGGAGTCTGTTCGTTGTTTTGCGTTCCTTGTTTGGTGGAGTAGATTTTTTGGTAGAATTTTTGAGTATTTCTGTTGTTTGGTCTCCATCTTTCTTTGAGTACACTAGTTCTTTGTTTTTATCCTGGGTAGAATGTACATAGTTTTGAAGCCCAAACCTTTTTTGAGAATTATTTTGATTGTAGTGCCCCCTACTTTTGCTTAGGGATTAAATACAAAACCCTTTTTTTAGCTAGATATCAAAAATGTCACTTCCTATAAAAGCCATGGTCAAACACTCATTGGCACCGATACTTCTAGCTGGTTACGCCTTTAGCCCTGGCCCTTGTTGCTGGCTACTCTTTCTCTCTCTTTCCTCCTCCGTAAGATCGGTATCATTTTGTTGACCTCCCAGCCAATCCACTTTTTCACCTTGACCCATCTCTGTACAGACTTGGCCTATTTCAGTTCACTGATGGTCTGTCCGTTGAGTTTCTACCAGCGTCAGAGAATAGCCTCCAAATTACACATACAATGTGGCAGTTTGGCACACACTGAACCCAGTCTCTATAATCATTCCTTGGTATGCTCCAAGCCATACAGATCCAAAAGCAGTTCACACACCTTCTCTTCGGCTCCAATGCCTGTACTATCAATAACAACAAAGCTCCCACCTTTTGCTATCTTCTCTCATCCCCCTATGTGATCAATTGTATTAATATTATCATTACATGTATTCCATTTTCATTCGTTATTTGTCATTAATGTTCCTGTATTATTTGTACGTCTTATTTGTTTATCCATATACTTGTGCATGTCCTTTTTACTTTGTTTCATCTCTGGGTCTACGTTCATACTTGGCGTGCATTCTCTCCGTACACCTCCCTTCCTCCTTCCACATCTCCAGTGACATCGTTGCTAACACCAAACCACATGAAACAAAATCCTTTGTCTCCAACATCTTTGCGCTACCCATTCCTCAATCAGAACTACTAGAACTATAGAGGACCATAATTTCTACAAACCTTTCACATTCCAACCAGGATACTCCAATATGATGATTGATGTCATATATTTCTTGTCTTCTCTTCATTTCTTTTGGATGGTTTTATTTAGTTCACTTGCTTCGATTTTCTCTCTTGTTTTTATAGTTGGTTTACTTAGCTAAATATGTTTCAAATGTAATAAATCAAATACATATTATATCTTTTTTAATCTAAATTCCCAAGTTAAATCAAGCTGATGAGTAAAAACTTATTAAAAATATTTCTATTATTCTTTTAAAAAAATTGTCCTTATGGCTGAGATTTGGGTTGGGTTGTACTTCAATATTTCGAATTAGCATACTTGCCACAATTCTCTATCATAGGTGTTGTGGAGCCAGTATTTCCTGAATCTATCCAGTTCATCTCTCCATCTTGTGTTCTGTTGGCCTCAGTTTCTTATGTGATCTCTAGGGATCCATGTTGTGAGACGTGATGTCCATCAGTTGTCTTTCATTCTTGCAACATGGCCTGCCTATTGCCATTTGAGTTTTTTAATAGTTTCTATGACGTCACAGACACCCATTTTCTTCCTTATATACTGTACTGTCTTGTGATCTCTCCATGTGAGGTTGAGCATGATTCTCTCATGTGCATGTTGCATACTTCTCAGTTTGTAGGTCTGTCTCTTGGTAAGGTTCCATGTTTCAGCTCCATAAGTGACTATTGGTAGAATGCATTGGTTGTATACTCTTCTTTTTAGGATTATTGGATTCATCTGGTTCTTGGAAGTTGAGCTTGCTCTGCCGGAGGCTTGCCATCCCAAGGTGATTCTTTGCTTGATTTCCTCCTCTTTTGATGGTTTCATGGAGATTTGTTGTCCTAAGTAGATGTAGTGGTCTACCTTGCCGAGTTTTGCATTTTTTATCTTGACAGTTATGTTCTTATTCTCAACATGATTATTGCAAATGACTTTTGTTTTACTGAAGTTCATGTGTTGGCCGACTTTTTTGCTTTCTTTGTTTAGATCATCAAGCATTAGTTGGAGGTCGTGTAGGTTCTCTGCGAAAAGGATGATGTTGTTTGCAAAGCTAAGGTTGCTCAAGTGTTCGCCATCTATTTTGATTCCTCTATTCTCCCTGTTCAGGTCTTGAAAGATCATCTTGAGGCATGCTGTGAAGAGTTAAGTGAGCTGGTATCACCTTGTCTTACTCCTTTTTGGAGCTGGAATAGTTCAGAGTCCTTTTGTGGCCTGATGAAGGAGTTGCTGTGATTGTATATATCTTGCAGTATTTTGACGTACTCAGGGTCTACACCTTGTAGGGTGATGGCCTTCATGACCATGGGAATTTCTACAGAGTTGAATGCCTTCTTGAAATATATAAATGCTACAGCAATTGGCATTTTGTATTCTGCTGCCTTCTCTTTCAGTTGATTTATTGAATGAAGATGGTACATGGTCAAGTAGCTTCTTCTAAATCTAGCCTGTTCCCGTGATTGATTTTCATCTAGTGTTTTAGTGATCTAGTCGATGATGATTTTTGTGAACAGTTTATAAATGCAGCTGAGTAGGATTATAGGCCTGTAGTTGTTGAAGGTCTTTGGGGTTCCCTTTTTTTATATAGAAGCATTATGATTGCTGTGTTCAAGTCTTCACGGACAAGTTGAATAGACAAAGTATTTTTTTGTAGACGATCTTACCAGCTTTTTTGAGTAGATTGATGGTGATGTTATCTGGTCCAGGTGCCTTTCCCTTTTTCGATTGTTTTACCTCCCATGGTGTAACTTTTGAGAAGTCCCAGAACAGATTGTCAGCATCTTGCGTATCCTGGTTGTTGCTGAGTTTCCCATGTGTTGAAGAGTTGAGTTTTTGATAGAATTCTTGGGCGCATTCAACAACTCTGTCTCTGTCTGTTGTTATATCTCCGTTTTCTTTGAGTATACTAGTTATTTGTTTCTGTCCTATACTGAGAGCTTTGTTTTTTGCTTTGAAGCCTTGCCGTTTTTCGAGAGTGTTTTTGAAGATTGCTGTCGTGCATCTTCTTTTGTCTTCTCTTAGTTTCTTTTTGATTGTTTTGTTTAGTTTGGTCGCTTCTATTTTTTCCTTTGTTGTTGTTGGTAGTTTGAGGTTTCTGCGCTTTCCAATGAGTTTCCCTAGTTTCATCTAAAATTTTACTGATAGTCTGTGTGTTTCTTGGTTTAAACATATTGGCAGCTTCTATAGGAGAGGTTTTTATTTTGCTGTGGAGTTTGTTAATGTTGGTGTCATTTTCATTGGTAAGGATTTTAAATCTGTTTTTCAATTCTAGCTTGAAGGGTTGGGTGAGTTCACTTGGCACATTCAGTGGTTGGGGTTTGGTGTGGAACATTCTTTTGCTTTCTTTATTTGCGCTTACTTGCATCTTACACCTCACCATTCTATGGCTGCTTCCTATGTTCACTTGGTGTAGAATTTGAATGTCTTTGATGGTGTAGCTTTTGTCCGTAAATATAGTCTTATTCCTTTTTTTGTTTCATGGTTGGGACTCTTCCAAGTTCATTTTCTATTGTTTTTTTTTTTTTTTAAGAATGTATTCATGATTTTCAAGTCATTTGTGAGGGCAAAGTTTACAAGGTCCTCACCTCTATCATTCCGTCTTTTGTATCCAAATTCGCCAACACAGCGTTTGTTTCCTTGTCCTTCTTATGCATTGAAATCTCCCATGATGATGTTGAAGTATTTTTTGGTATCTTGTAGTAAGGAGTTAAGTCATCATAGAAGTTTTTTATTTCTTCTTTGGTTGATTGTGAAATGAGAGCGTAGACTTGGATAATATTCAGCTTGTACCTCTTTGAGAGTTGTATGGTAATGCTGGCTATACAGTCTGAGATAGCTTTGAAAATGCCAACGTCTTTTAGATTTTTATTGATGAGAAAGCCTACAGCACTTTGTTTTACTTTCTCTCTTCTGTAGCTGTAGAAAAGATATTTGCTTTCAATTCTATTGATCTTACCAGCTTTTTTGAGTAGATCGATGGTGATGTTGTCTGGTCCAGGGGCTAGTTGGGCTTCAAAATTTCTACTTGTACTTCAAAACAAGAAGTTAACAATAGTGCAATTAACTGAACTGTTGAATAAGCATATTGAAAGGAAGAAAAAGGACAATAAGGGAATCTCTGATCAGAAAAATAGATACTTGAAATTAGAGAAAGAATTTAATGACCTTCACAGAGTAAATTCTTCATCGAATAACAAATACTCTACTCTCAGTTAAAAATGCCAAACTTTCAGATAGGCCATCAAAAGTGATACAACAGTGTCTGGAGGGGAAACCAAAGTTGTTTTGCAGTTCGAAATAAAAAAATTCTTGTCAGATAAAAGTATATTGAGGAAACTTCAATGGACAGCATACATAGTAGTGAAGAGTTATGCATTTCTAAATGCCCAGATGATCAAAGTCATATAAAGAAATAAGAAACCCATGTACAGATTTGAAAAATGAATATTGGAGAGTTTTTGGAGAACATAAAAATGAACTGAAACAAGGAAATATTCTTCAGAAAGCAAAGAAAGAGCTGATGGATATTGGTGATAAATGATATTCCGTCTTGCAAAATGGGTAATTCAAGAGCTTACTTAATCAAACATGAGTAAAGCCATTACAGAAAACAAACTCTCAGAATTTGAAATCAAAAAGTTTATGGAAGCAAAAGAATTCAGAAGTTTGGCATGGGAAAAATTGACACCTAAAAAAACAAAACCTATTATAGGCAGGGATAAAGGAAAAGAATAAGTTAGCAAAACCAGCAGCTTTTAATCCAGAATGTGACTTGTAGATATGGAGACTTTCGTCACATGACATCCAAATGTGAAGGTCTGGAAGCTGGTACCACTGGATGGGTCATTTGGCACAAGATTGCCGCCGTTGACAGGTCTGCTGTTACAAGTGCAACAATATTAGTCGTATAACATGTTACTGTTTTCTGATGAAAGGCTGCTAAAGATGCAATCAGTTATATAGCTTGTTACTGTGATAGAGAAATCGAGAATAGAGCTTGTTACAACTGCAAAAGCCTTCAACAAGATTGCTATTCAACAGAGACTTGGAGTTGTTACCAGTTGAGGAAACTCAGCCACATTGCTAGGGTGAGTCCAGAATCACAACATTATGAATGAAAAGATAACCAAAGTCATTGGGCTGACTTGTGAATGAAAAAAAAGAATGGTCTTATCGATGGAAAGGAAAGAAAAAAAGTTGTTTCAAAACAGAAGGCAAAAAAATTTCAATGCAAATCTTGTGAAGAAAAGCAAAATGAGTCTTGTTGAAAATGATAGACAAATGCTATAGTATAAAGAATCTCATATTCTTCTATTTTTAATAGTCAATTTTTATTTCTGGCTTGGGAATGAAGACTTAAGAATCAGGAGAACAAATTAAGGGGCCTAAAGTATGTTTAATGGTATTTTTCGTATCTTTGAGGGTTGCATCCTCCAATGCTGACATTACTGGGGTTGCATTTTTTTTCTGGAAGAATCATATTCTCATGCATGGTCAAAAACCATCAAAGAAGTCTTTGGTGTCCATGTCAGCAGTCCTACGTAGATTGTGTGGATTGTTGGTGGCAGCAGCAGACTGTTGTCTAGTGGGTATGGATTGTCCAATTTTAAAATTTTATTTTTGTGCTTCAAGATGAAGATAACGATTGATTCCAAGCAATACTGTCCATGCAATGGATTTGCATTACAAGAGTTTTCATCAGTTTATTTCAACGGAAGTCTCTAACAAGTGTTTCCAGTTTGAAAGGAGAAAAATGCTGCTTTGTGAAAAAACTTTAAAGAATTATTCACTAACTTGATTAATCCATTCAAGATGGATTTATCAGAAAAGACTTTGTGTCTTTTTTAACTTTGAAATTAATTTGAAACACTTCTTATTATTTCCAGTTTGAATATTGATTTGTATCAAATTGTCTGTTTTTAACCTTCAAATCTTCCTTTATGACTAATCCTGATTTTAATTTATTGATACATTTGAAATTTTTCAGGCACAAGTATCCTTCCAAATGTTTCAACAGCAATACCTGAAACGTCGCCTACAACACGTTAGTTTTTTAAATTTCATCTTAATTCTAATCATCATTTTTTTTAACTGAATCAAATCGATGGGCATAATCTAATTTTGAACTGAAATCTTTTACAATATTTGAATCATGTAATTGAATTTTCTGTGAGAGGAAAATATTCTTTCAGAGGATTACTAAATTATCTATTTATATATTTTTCTCAAAATTCAGCGCATGCTTCCTGACATCTTCTGATGGATTCTTCATCTGTCTTTGATGATTTTTTAGATATATATATATTATTGCATGTAACTGCCCCCTTATCTATTCTAATACACTATTGTTTGTGTGTCACACTTATCAAGATAGTACGAAGGGGGAGAGACAGTGAGACAGAGAAAGTTAGAAAGCAAAATATAGTAAGAAAGAAAATGATGAGAGGGAGAGTAATATGTATGACACTTTCTATGAAATGGAAAGAAATAAAGGAAGGGAGGAAGGGAAAAATGAGAAAGGAAATGATGATAGAGAGAAAAAGGAAGAAAGGAACAAAGTTTTCTTCAACGTAAATAAACTTTACATAGATGAATTCTTAAGGATTAATAGTTATACAATTGATAAAAATTCATCCCTTAAAAGGAATCCTACTAAATATGATACTTTTTGCTTTCTCAATTCATAGATAAACAGTAATAAAAATTTTTATAAAAGAAACAAGAGTTGAAAGACAAAAGTGTTGAAAGACAAAAAAAATCAATCAGAAATCTCCAAAGGACAGATGTTTTGATTTTTACGTTTACATCATTTTCATCATAGTAAGGTAAAAAATGACACCACAAATTTGATTATATTTTATGAATAATTAAATGATGATAGGAATTCGTGAAAATTAACTGAAATATTTTTATTTTGCAATAAGGGGTCCTGGCGACAATGAGCCTTGGGAGAAGGAAAGAGAGAGAATGGCCACCTGCAGAGGCCTGGGCTAGAAGTGTAACCAGCTAGGGGTGCTGGAGCTAATGAGCATTGGACCATGTGCATCCAGGGGTTTTATAGGGGTCATCAGAGGAAGTGACATTTTGGATATATGATAAAAACAAATCTTAACAGAATTTTAATTTTACTGTCTACTTATGATTTAAAAAAATTACTTATGAGTAATTTAAATAATAAATAACGTTTGTAATGTTCTTGAAATTTAATTTCCTAATTTTGATTTCAATTAAATGGTAAAACTTATGATTATTTCTTAAATTGGAAAATACTGAAATTGCAAACTAAAACCATTCGTGAAATTTCTGTGTATGAATAAATTTATCCTGAATGAAATTTTTTTTTTTTTAAATTTGAAATAATAAATTTATAAAAAATACAATTTAAAAATATATTATAAAATTACATTCCATTTGATTTGAATGTATTTTTAAAATATTTTATCCATAGCTTCAGACATTTTTCTATTCATATTGTAATGGTAAATTATTGTAAAGAACTGAAGTCTACAATCAAATTTTTCTGCTTGTTTCTTCCCACCACCACATTTCATAAAATTTGAGCGATCTTGGTTTTTCCATTACAGGTCACTTGCTTTTGTGGTGTACAGAGGGAGTTGCTCCTTATCTTAAACATGCATAATGTTATCTAATAGTTATTGTTATCAAAATCAGTTGGTCTTAAACACATTATCTAAAATGATCTCAATAAGCCCCTTCCTCTACATATGTTTTGGTTATTGCTATTTAAGAGACCCTATCCCAGAGTAATACAATAAGTGGCCTCCTCTGTACAATACATTAACCTTCTCAACACTATATTATTCTACTAATTCCTTAACCCTAAACCAACTCAAACTAAACCTAAAAACCTGACAATCCTGTAACTAATGGGGACCTTTTCAAGTTTGCAATAAGTAATCTTCAATTTACTTTGGATACAAAATTAACATCTAAGGAATAACAATAGTCACCATTTTTTGCATATTTTTATTGGACATTTTAAAAGCTATATATATATATATATATATATATATATATATATATATATATATATATATATATACTCCTTCCTAGGATATATTTAGAAAGGGATTCATTTCTTACTTTGATGGGTGTAGAGAGTTGCCATTCAAGAGCAAAATTGCTCAAATTTGGTAATGAACAAAGCTATTCAGCACCAAAAATGAGAATTTGGTACTGAAGGGAAATATACAAATGATAACAATCCCTTTCACCGGAAGATACAACATGAAATATACTTTACAATTTATATTCTAATTTATTTTCTTGCAAGCTTAGTCTGATGACAGATTATAGATTTTTTGTTATTTTAGTGCTGAAAACTAAAAAATTTGCATGGGGTTGAAGTTATGAAATCACAAGTTTGTTAAAAATCTATTTATTGAATTAAACTAAAGAAAAATGTAACTTTTAATCCAAAGGACTGCTTGTAGCCCCCCACCTTTCTTCAGAAAGTGGACAAAATCAATGTGGGAGTGAGAGGACATATACATGAATACAATCTCTCAGAAAGGAAGGGATATTTAAATTCCAGTTGGTTGTTGGACGGAATTAACCAGCCTGTACATCTAACAAAATAAGTTAGTTTTTTTGTAAACCATCAATTATTTGAATGTTTATTCCTACAACTGCCTGACTGAAGCAATATTTTTCTCAAATCAATGCTAAAGTTAAGTAACAAATCTTTATTTATTTACATGCATGTTTTTCTTTCTTTACAAAAATTTGGAGGTACCTCTTGTAATTCATCACAAAATGCTACAGGTATCATTTATATGTGGGCTGACAAACACCACACTCATTGATTTTTATTTGAATGAATAGATGTACCTATCCTACATGTATTGCCAATGCTGGATTTCTGTTAAGCTACTTTTCTTCTAATCGTCTGTTACAGATCAACTAGTTTAATCATACTCAGATTCTCATTTCTAAAACTCTGAGAATATTTGTTGAAAACTATACCTGACAAAGAAAATTAGATAGACTTGAGAATGCCTAAATCCTCTGAAACAAATTTAATCAATGTAAATCTTCAATATACTATTCCCTATGATGCATTTAAACAAAAATTTTGACTAAAATTTTAACAAATACTACCAGCAAGTTTAAGAAGGTCAGGTCGGGGATCACTCCCTGCTCCTTCAGTGCAACTTGCCATATGATATTTGGAATGGTGATGGGCACCATCAAATAGTACTGACTACCTGGACCCCCTTCCAGCATGCATTGGGTTAGCATGGCAGGGCTGACCTCGCAAGATCAAAATATACCAGCTGTTCCTGCGGGGTTATCGTTTCCAAAAGACCCAGCCATATCACTTGCTTTAAGTGGGGCTGATATGCTGCAAGGATGACTACCTGAACACAACTCCCAGGACGTTACCAGGGAAAAACCTATTCCTCTTGGGTCAGTGGTTTTAAAAGACCCATTTATATCACTTGCTTTGAGTGGAGGTGATATACCCCAATTACCCAAACACAACTCCAAGAATGTCACAAAGAAAACAACACTGTACATTGGCACCTACTATGTCAGAACACTCTCAACAGATGTGCACCTAACTGATTTGGAAAATTAGATCAACAACATTAAATCGAATATTATCAGTATTAGCAAAATTAAACCAGGAGAAGAACTGGCTGGTAGAAGGTGTTGGGCTCCAGTTGCAGTTGAAAGTTTGTATAGATTGCACCATACAACCAATATTTGATGTTGGTCTGGTAGCAGACCGAATAAATCAATCAATAAATAGCTATCTTGGGGATTGGGGAGGATGTAAGGGATGCCTTGATTAGTGATTCTATCTGTACTTGACACTCATGACATCTCTCAACCTGGAGCCGATAGCGATACCTGAAATCTGAAAATTGGCCCATTTTCCTTTGATGATGTCTTTTCATTTTTCTTGAACTTGTTGACATTAAAGTGAAAATATAATGCATACTTGTGTTTAAATGATTCTTAAGGAAAGAAGGTAATTAATTATTAGGAAGATATCTACAAATATCTGAATACTTTTGATAAGAATCCTAATAGAAAATCCATAATGTTATCTCCAGCTTGTAGATCAGGGAGTGATTTGGGATCTTTGAACATTTTGGAACGCTTTATTAAGAATTGCATTTTGTTGTATAGAGGATGAGTTTTATCAATTATTTTATTTTTCTGCAGAAATATGTTATCATGAAGAAGAAATTACAAATGAAAACCTTGATAATGATAACGTGGATATTGTTCCATCAAGCAATAGCACTTGAAATTATATTGCTAATGTCATTTTTAAAGATTATGTTGTGAAGTTTTGAATATGATATGCTCCTTAAATGTAATCAATGTAAGGGAAGTTGTTAGTTTATTTTCCATAGAAAATCACATATTCTGATTTATATTTCTATCACACACTGATATATACAATTGTATTTATGCAAATATCAATACATCTATATGTATCTATCTGAATACATATAATATTTTGTAGGTACAAGTATTCCGAGCACAGCGTCTACAACTGTTTCAACCACTGAAATAACCATACCATCCTCTATAACTACAGGTTAATTTTCTTGAATTTTATCTTTATTTTAATCACTACCTTTCTGACATGAATGGAATCCTTGTTGATTCTAACATTGGAGATTGAAGAATATAATTCTGAAGTAAAACATCGCTGTGGTTCTAGAAACAAGTTGGAAGAATGTAATGTTTTCAACAGCTTTTATTAAACAAGAAGCAGAGTGATGATTATCATTGTGAAGCACTTGTTCAAATATCAAAATTGAAGGAAAAAACAAACAAAATGAGATTAACAAATAACCATGGAAACAAACATTTGTTTAGAAAATAGAAAATCTATAATGCTGTCTCCAGCTTGTAGATCAGGGAGTGATTTGGGATCTTTGAACATTTTGGAACGCTTTATTAAGAATTGCATTTTGTTGTATAGAGGATGAGTTTTATCAATTATTTTATTTTTCTGCAGAAATATGTTATCATGAAGAAGAAATTACAAATGAAAACCTTGATAATGATAACGTGGATATTGTTCCATCAAGCAATAGCACTTGAAATTATATTGCTAATGTCATTTTTAAAGATTATGTTGTGAAGTTTTGAATATGATATGCTCCTTAAATGTAATCAATGTAAGGGAAGTTGTTAGTTTATTTTCCATAGAAAATCACATATTCTGATTTATATTTCTATCACACACTGATATATACAATTGTATTTATGCAAATATCAATACATCTATATGTATCTATCTGAATACATATAATATTTTGTAGGTACAAGTATTCCGAGCACAGCGTCTACAACTGTTTCAACCACTGAAATAACCATACCATCCTCTATAACTACAGGTTAATTTTCTTGAATTTTATCTTTATTTTAATCACTACCTTTCTGACATGAATGGAATCCTTGTTGATTCTAACATTGGAGATTGAAGAATATAATTCTGAAGTAAAACATCGCTGTGGTTCTAGAAACAAGTTGGAAGAATGTAATGTTTTCAACAGCTTTTATTAAACAAGAAGCAGAGTGATGATTATCATTGTGAAGCACTTGTTCAAATATCAAAATTAAAGGAAAAATAAACAAAAAGAGATTAACAAATAACCATGGAAACAAACATTTGTTTAGAAAATAGAAAATCCATAATGTTGTCTCCAGCTTGTAGATCAGGGAGTGATTTGGGATCTTTGAACATTTTGGAACGCTTTATTAAGAATTGCATTTTGTTGTATAGAGGATGAGTTTTATCAATTATTTTATTTTTCTGCAGAAATATGTTATCATGAAGAAGAAATTACAAATGAAAACCTTGATAATGATAACGTGGATATTGTTCCATCAAGCAATAGCACTTGAAATTATATTGCTAATGTCATTTTTAAAGATTATGTTGTGAAGTTTTGAATATGATATGCTCCTTAAATGTAATCAATGTAAGGGAAGTTGTTAGTTTATTTTCCATAGAAAATCACATATTCTGATTTATATTTCTATCACACACTGATATATACAATTGTATTTATGCAAATATCAATACATCTATATGTATCTATCTGAATACATATAATATTTTGTAGGTACAAGTATTCCGAGCACAGCGTCTACAACTGTTTCAACCACTGAAATAACCATACCATCCTCTATAACTACAGGTTAATTTTCTTGAATTTTATCTTTATTTTAATCACTACCTTTCTGACATGAATGGAATCCTTGTTGATTCTAACATTGGAGATTGAAGAATATAATTCTGAAGTAAAACATCGCTGTGGTTCTAGAAACAAGTTGGAAGAATGTAATGTTTTCAACAGCTTTTATTAAACAAGAAGCAGAGTGATGATTATCATTGTGAAGCACTTGTTCAAATATCAAAATTGAAGGAAAAAACAAACAAAATGAGATTAACAAATAACCATGGAAACAAACATTTGTTTAGAAAATAGAAAATCTATAATGCTGTCTCCAGCTTGTAGATCAGGGAGTGATTTGGGATCTTTGAACATTTTGGAACGCTTTATTAAGAATTGCATTTTGTTGTATAGAGGATGAGTTTTATCAATTATTTTATTTTTCTGCAGAAATATGTTATCATGAAGAAGAAATTACAAATGAAAACCTTGATAATGATAACGTGGATATTGTTCCATCAAGCAATAGCACTTGAAATTATATTGCTAATGTCATTTTTAAAGATTATGTTGTGAAGTTTTGAATATGATATGCTCCTTAAATGTAATCAATGTAAGGGAAGTTGTTAGTTTATTTTCCATAGAAAATCACATATTCTGATTTATATTTCTATCACACACTGATATATACAATTGTATTTATGCAAATATCAATACATCTATATGTATCTATCTGAATACATATAATATTTTGTAGGTACAAGTATTCCGAGCACAGCGTCTACAACTGTTTCAACCACTGAAATAACCATACCATCCTCTATAACTACAGGTTAATTTTCTTGAATTTTATCTTTATTTTAATCACTACCTTTCTGACATGAATGGAATCCTTGTTGATTCTAACATTGGAGATTGAAGAATATAATTCTGAAGTAAAACATCGCTGTGGTTCTAGAAACAAGTTGGAAGAATGTAATGTTTTCAACAGCTTTTATTAAACAAGAAGCAGAGTGATGATTATCATTGTGAAGCACTTGTTCAAATATCAAAATTGAAGGAAAAAACAAACAAAATGAGATTAACAAATAACCATGGAAACAAACATTTGTTTAGAAAATAGAAAATCTATAATGCTGTCTCCAGCTTGTAGATCAGGGAGTGATTTGGGATCTTTGAACATTTTGGAACGCTTTATTAAGAATTGCATTTTGTTGTATAGAGGATGAGTTTTATCAATTATTTTATTTTTCTGCAGAAATATGTTATCATGAAGAAGAAATTACAAATGAAAACCTTGATAATGATAACGTGGATATTGTTCCATCAAGCAATAGCACTTGAAATTATATTGCTAATGTCATTTTTAAAGATTATGTTGTGAAGTTTTGAATATGATATGCTCCTTAAATGTAATCAATGTAAGGGAAGTTGTTAGTTTATTTTCCATAGAAAATCACATATTCTGATTTATATTTCTATCACACACTGATATATACAATTGTATTTATGCAAATATCAATACATCTATATGTATCTATCTGAATACATATAATATTTTGTAGGTACAAGTATTCCGAGCACAGCGTCTACAACTGTTTCAACCACTGAAATAACCATACCATCCTCTATAACTACAGGTTAATTTTCTTGAATTTTATCTTTATTTTAATCACTACCTTTCTGACATGAATGGAATCCTTGTTGATTCTAACATTGGAGATTGAAGAATATAATTCTGAAGTAAAACATCGCTGTGGTTCTAGAAACAAGTTGGAAGAATGTAATGTTTTCAACAGCTTTTATTAAACAAGAAGCAGAGTGATGATTATCATTGTGAAGCACTTGTTCAAATATCAAAATTAAAGGAAAAATAAACAAAAAGAGATTAACAAATAACCATGGAAACAAACATTTGTTTAGAAAATAGAAAATCCATAATGTTGTCTCCAGCTTGTAGATCAGGGAGTGATTTGGGATCTTTGAACATTTTGGAACGCTTTATTAAGAATTGCATTTTGTTGTATAGAGGATGAGTTTTATCAATTATTTTATTTTTCTGCAGAAATATGTTATCATGAAGAAGAAATTACAAATGAAAACCTTGATAATGATAACGTGGATATTGTTCCATCAAGCAATAGCACTTGAAATTATATTGCTAATGTCATTTTTAAAGATTATGTTGTGAAGTTTTGAATATGATATGCTCCTTAAATGTAATCAATGTAAGGGAAGTTGTTAGTTTATTTTCCATAGAAAATCACATATTCTGATTTATATTTCTATCACACACTGATATATACAATTGTATTTATGCAAATATCAATACATCTATATGTATCTATCTGAATATATATAATATTTTGTAGGTACAAGTATTCCGAGCACAGCGTCTACAACTGTTTCAACCACTGAAATAACCATACCATCCTCTATAACTACAGGTTAATTTTCTTGAATTTTATCTTTATTTTAATCACTACCTTTCTGACATGAATGGAATCCTTGTTGATTCTAACATTGGAGATTGAAGAATATAATTCTGAAGTAAAACATCGCTGTGGTTCTAGAAACAAGTTGGAAGAATGTAATGTTTTCAACAGCTTTTATTAAACAAGAAGCAGAGTGATGATTATCATTGTGAAGCACTTGTTCAAATATCAAAATTGAAGGAAAAAACAAACAAAATGAGATTAACAAATAACCATGGAAACAAACATTTGTTTAGAAAATAGAAAATCTATAATGCTGTCTCCAGCTTGTAGATCAGGGAGTGATTTGGGATCTTTGAACATTTTGGAACGCTTTATTAAGAATTGCATTTTGTTGTATAGAGGATGAGTTTTATCAATTATTTTATTTTTCTGCAGAAATATGTTATCATGAAGAAGAAATTACAAATGAAAACCTTGATAATGATAACGTGGATATTGTTCCATCAAGCAATAGCACTTGAAATTATATTGCTAATGTCATTTTTAAAGATTATGTTGTGAAGTTTTGAATATGATATGCTCCTTAAATGTAATCAATGTAAGGGAAGTTGTTAGTTTATTTTCCATAGAAAATCACATATTCTGATTTATATTTCTATCACACACTGATATATACAATTGTATTTATGCAAATATCAATACATCTATATGTATCTATCTGAATACATATAATATTTTGTAGGTACAAGTATTCCGAGCACAGCGTCTACAACTGTTTCAACCACTGAAATAACCATACCATCCTCTATAACTACAGGTTAATTTTCTTGAATTTTATCTTTATTTTAATCACTACCTTTCTGACATGAATGGAATCCTTGTTGATTCTAACATTGGAGATTGAAGAATATAATTCTGAAGTAAAACATCGCTGTGGTTCTAGAAACAAGTTGGAAGAATGTAATGTTTTCAACAGCTTTTATTAAACAAGAAGCAGAGTGATGATTATCATTGTGAAGCACTTGTTCAAATATCAAAATTGAAGGAAAAAACAAACAAAATGAGATTAACAAATAACCATGGAAACAAACATTTAGAGCAAACAATAAAAAGAATAAAACTAAAATGGTCATGATGACAATTCTCATGTATCACCATCATCTTTTTCACATTTATGCCTTTAGTTTTGTTTATCTGGTAAGCCCATAATGTAATTGTCATATCTCGAAAGTAGTTTGGAATTTCACTTACTTTTCTCTTCACTTTCAGAAGGATTCATGTCAGATATTGTGGAGTAATTTTTTGCCATATATGTTTAGAGTTACCAAAATGTTTGTGGTATTATCACTAGGGATGATTGCGATAAGAGGGGTATAGCAGTTGGTGATGTAGGGGATTGAGGAACCGACTGATTTTGTTGTGGGGCCAGTATAGGGACTTCTGTGGTTTGATCTCTTAAAAGTTATTTCTGTCTTTCTTCGGTTTCCGGTAGTAGGATGTGATGAATTTGCATTCTGGTTACATTTATGTAACATTTGATATCACTGATATGCCTTTAGATAGATTGTAAATGATCATATTTGTCATCTCAGACCGATTCATAACGGCTCCCGTGTACATCTGTTACAGTGTATGGCATCAGTTCAAATAGGAATTAGTACTTGGTTCTTCCAAAAGCTTGTTTTAGCAAAACTTTATTTCCTTGGATTATATCTGGATATCTATGCCATTTTGAGGAATTCACTTTGGCATTGGCAACCTTCTTCTTGTGATCATCACAAAGTCTAGCTTCCTGGATTCAGTGTGGTTGGGATCTTAGGGAATGGGAGCCTATTATCACATCCTAGCTTTTTCGCAATGCTAGTTGTGTGGTCTATAGTGATTTCTTGAACTGCCCGCCTGTGGGACCCGTGTTGAATAGAACTTGTCACATCCTGTACTCATTGCTAGGCAGGGTTAAATAAACACTTCATTCAAGCCTTTTGCTTTTTCAGAATTTAGCATAAATCAAGTTACTCTCCCCGGAAGAATGTCTGTCACTGACACAGCTTGATAACCTGACAGACGATGCAGACCATTAACTAAACCCAGCGTCTTAATATGATGGAATTTATTTTAAGTAATTTAATTAATCAATTAGTAACAAAATGTAGACTTGTATGAAGTTGGCGAGTACCATTTTGTGATCAAGTGAACAGTGAAATGCATAATTTTAGGCAACTTACAAAAGAATGCATTGCACTTGAAAGCCAAGGTATGGTTTGTATATCTTCCTCTCCTCCCTGTGTGTGTTTGTGTGTGTATATATATATATATATATATATATATATATATATATATATATATACTTTTGTATATATACATATATGGTTAAATACAACGGGCAAGGAACATTTTGTTAAGGTTTTTTCAATTTTTTCTCTGTTCTGCACACAAGAACGTTTTATGTTTAGAGTACTTCATTGAATCCAGGTGCAAAAGATTAGCTGGAATCTGTCTGCACACCTGATAGCTTCAAGAAAGTTCATTGTCTTTGACACCGCTATGATAGGATGAACCAAACGCAAATATCCTCGAGTAGTCTGCACCCACATACATGAGTTTGCCCGGATGTCACTCGACTATGCAGTACTGTCTGCAGTTGGTTGGACAGGATCTTTGCTTAAACCTTTTAATTCAGTTTTCAAGTGAGTCCAGTGTCTGATATTACTAAAATGGGGACACTCCCTCAAATCAGCCAGTAGTCGTAGATTAATTCCAGCAGAGGAGCAAACATGTAATGGTCTCAAGTACAATCTGTAAAGGACACCATCAATCTGGGAAAACTATATGTACCAATGCTCTTAAATATGTCCTTAACCTTCATCTCTTGTATGAATTACAAGGACCAAGCTGCTTTGGTTATCATTGCATGAAAAAAATCAAATAGGTTTTGTACTAAGCTGATCTGGCAATGTCACTCTAGTTCTATGTTGTCTAGTAGCCCTCCTGAGCTTTTCCATGCAAAATTTCAGCACCATGCTCATTACTTTGGGAGATATTTTCTTCAGCATAGCTGTTATTAATAGACCCTAATCCTTCTTGATAAGCAAGGAGGACAGTTCTGCCCTAGCTATAGCTAAATTCCATATATCTCCCCAACTAACAGCCTCTTTTAGCCAATCTTATGTTGTTGTTTACATTTCTGATCTATCTTAGTTGAAAATAGGCTGCAAGCAACCAAATCCTAGTTTTCAAATGCTACTACCATCTATTTTTAAGCATGATCTGTATGCACCATAGATTGAAAATATGTACACTCAAACAAGTCCAAGATAACTCTCTGAACTGATACTCAGTCAAAATAAATAACTAGAAAGTTGCACGATACCAGAACTACTGCTAGTGGTCCAAGTTCATGTCATCCTTCTTGGATGCTCATACCAAAACTAATCTGCAAATTTGAACCTATCGATGAAGACCAGAAATTCACTGTCATCCAAGTTGATAGAACTCTTTTCAGTTCACCCAAGATCATAGATGGTATTCCGATCACCTGCTAAAACTACCTACCTTAACACCATCAAAAAAAGGCTATATCTGCTGAAAAATAGTACACCTCTCACAGGAGTGTGCATTGCTGATCAGGAGCAGCTTACTATCCAAGAAACATTCAATGATTTACTATACTAGCTAGCTAGAGAGTTATCTCTGATAAGTGATATTGTTAACTAAAAAAATGTCTGGAGTAAGGATACAGATGGTCTGACCCAGAGGATTTCAACCCATTTTTGTCTTTATTCTTCCATCTGAACTCAAACCAATACTTTTTTACTCACTGCTTATCAAGTCAAAAGTATTTGACAAAATTGTTAGTTAATTTTATAATCAAATTATCATTTTTCTTTCTTTTAATAGAACCCTGTGATAATGTTGAAGGAATAACGCATGAAAACCTCAATGAACGTCTTATAATCATTACTCCATCAAGTAATGCTACAAATATTGATGATATAGTCAATGGCAGTGCAATATTTAGTTTCAAGGAACAAGATCTTTTTCCATCTCTGACAGTTGATATTACTCAACCAAAATTTCCATACACAATCAACCTTGTGAATCCAAATAATATAAAGAACTATAATATGAATGTAACTTATGAAAGTCATGTACTTGAGCTGAAGGTAAGTTAAATGTTTGGATAATGCCTTAATATTTACATGATTACTCTGTGTTACACGTGTCAAGATAACTTATGGGATGAAACTCTCAAATGCAACATAGGCTGCCTGAGAGTTCATTTGCTACTCTAATGATCTTTGTAGTTTTACTCCCCATTATCCTAAATCACTATATTTCATACCTTGACAGATAATTCTATTAATACTCAGAAAAGTCTTTCAACAAATAAAAAGATTGATAAGCAGGAACTGAGAAACAATGCATCACAAGTTCAATTCTCTGGACGAGTTTCTAAGCAGATCAAATAAAGTTTTTGATGAGTTCTCTGCAATTGAGTTCTTTAATTGGTTTTTCTCTGATACAATTTTCAAGTTTCACAAGAAATTTCCAAAGTAAATCATTGATCTCATTATTATCAATTTCATCTAGAGTGTTGTCAATCTTTTTGACTACTTGGAAAATAGTTCTGCCTTCCTCATATATACCTGAGCAGCCCTTTTTGTCATCACCTCTTTTGTCATACTAGCCACATCATAAACCTTCCTTATTTCATCAATTTTGATATTAATCTCTTAATCTTTTTCTTAAGATCAGTGTATTTTATTGAGAACTTTTTAATCAATCTCACCTGATTTAAAGACATCCTTTGTCACTCTTCAATCATCATTTCACTTTGTCATTCTTGTTTGCCTTAATTCAGATAAGTAACTTTTATATAATGTTATATTCCTCTAATTCTGGAAGTTCTTTAATGCATTTGGGACTTCATGATATAAGGGTCAAAAACATTCAACATTCTTGAACCTTTCGACATATGCATCATGTTTTAAGCAGTCTTTTATTTTCCTAAACTTGTCAATGAGACCAATTGTCATATCATATCTTTCATGAGATATAAGATCAACAGTTTGACAAACACTGGGGACTTCCCCAAACATCCCATAAAGATCAGATATTCCAGATAGGTGAAGAGTAAATTGTTTGTTTTGAATAGCATTCAAGATTTTAAGTTCACAATTTTTTTAATAATCTATTGATTACAAGAGAAAGTGAAATGGTGAGAATTTTTACTTGCAGGTATTATTGTGATGGATGATCTTATTCTTTTTTGGTGGTAGGGGTCTTCTGTCTATTAAACACTATTAGCACTCCCTGCCTATGTCCATAGATTTCATTATGAGTAGGGTTTTTTAATTATATTGAAATGGCATCAAGTATGGTGAGTCTTTTTATGCAATTGGATTTATAAAGTATTCATTTGTAGCTAACTAAAATTTGGCGTATTGGTGTTTCAAATGGTGTATGTTTGCTTAAATAGGCTCTTATTGTACTCTGATCAGAAAGATGGCTGGTGAGCCTGAGAGACCTCAATCAGAAATAATGTTAGGTCAATTCTTACATTAGTTTTACCCTGAAATTTGTTCTCTTTTGAGAAAACAAGAAAATACTATGAAAATAATTGAAACTACTTTAAACTATATACAATAAGCATGTGTATACATATCAAATAGGTCTCTAATTCAAAATAGTGCTCAATAGCCTCAGTAGAGTGGTTATAACATGAGTAACAATTTCATTGGTTCATTACAGGTTGTTCATTCTGTCTCACTTAAAAAGGATTTTTAAATAAATAGTCAAGACATTTTTTTTTTAGCCATTTATACCCTTCAAGAATTCCAACTGTGCCTACCTTTTTCTCGGATCTAGAATTCAATAGCTTATTTCTATCATTATATGTTACAATTTTCAATTTTCCCTCTAGGCACAAGTCACGTGTGTAGAAATAGGCCATAAAATTCTGGATCAGAAATAGCTGTGAAATGTAATCAGAGAGTAAAAATTGTGTTGTGATTACAGTGCTGTAGCTTCACTTCATAAACTCTTTAAAATGGCACCAAAATTTGTGAGTTGAAGCATTGGCAGTGTGATTTGTGTTGGTTGTGTGTTTTTTGTGATTGGACTTTTATTTCATTAATATTTGACCCAAATTTAAAATCTTACATGTAGCAACTTGAACTGATGAGGGTACAAACCCAAAAGATGACCCAAAGCACACAAATAACAACTAAAGAGTAGGAGCATGTATAGGGTTGACCTAGATTTAGTAGCACACACATGCTAACAGGAGTGGAAAAGGACCCGACTCTAAACTGAATTTATACTTATAGAAAGAGCCAGTTAGGTGGATACTCAAGTCAAACTAACATAACAACAGTAAAAACTGAATTTAAAGATTAGAAAGAATTGAAATACACAAAATAATAACAAATTAAAAATCTTAAAAAATATAGATGAATACAAATATATAAAAATAAGTATTAGAAATTCAAATTACGAAAAATTCTCCCTTTGAAAAATACAAAATATTTTTGGTATTATTTTTTTATATTTTGATATAGCATGCAGTAAATGAAGATTTAATAATATATAGTGTAATTTTCTGAATATTTTGGATATTTTTTGCATAAATTTCAGATAATTTTTTTAGATAATTTCCCGGAAAAACTAGGTATATTTTTTATTTCTTTTGCTCCTTTTTGGATATAAACATTTTTTAAGAAGTAAACAATGCTTGCATTGTTTTGATTCAAGCTAAGCTTAGGCAGCACAATGATCCAATAAGATTATTGCCAATTGAAATGTATGTTGAACTCATGTTGGTTTTTGTGAAGTGGTGCCAATTTGTGGTCTTAATTGCAGATTGGAATGTCTAATACTCATGTCATTACGAGTTGATTTTCAATTGCTGCAGAAGTCTGTAGTAAATGAGCATAATAAAATTAATGGAAAGATAGTTGTAATTTAATCAAAAGTTTATTTCAGGTGACATTCAAAACAAGGATAATTACATCAAAACTTTTTTTTACAAAGAAAATATTTGAGAAAGTTGAATATCGGAAAATAACCCCAACCCAAACTTTTTGCAAGAAATTTTCAGTACTTTCAAATACTTTTTTTACCCAACTCATGAAATCAATTTTTTTCTATCAAACTACCTTTTTAAAATTTTTCTCCCTGCATTTGTCAAACAATATTGTAGATATACTAAAAGCACCATTAATTTATAATGAAAGTACAGAGCAAACGTTATTATATTTTGATACAAAACTATTAGCAATTTTCTAATTCAATATTTACTTTCATTATTGAAAAGACATCTATCACATAGTTTCAAATCTAGAATTGAGGCAAAGATAATAAAAACTTTTCAGTTTTTTAAACAAGATGTAAAAATGTGAAAATAAGCATTATTAATCAATTTTATGCCATTTTTTATTCTGTTGAAAAAGGAGTGGCATTAAATCAATTTTAAATTTGAATTTGAAAAGAGTAAAAACAGGTGAAGGATACCCTTTCTCATCCCATCACAAACTTTCATTGACATTCTTTGAGAATTTTTGTATGTATTGTGCTGTTTACATATAGCTATGATGCGGGAGGGGGAGTGACTACCAAAAATACCTGGATCCATCCCGAAATGTGAACACCACTTCCTCAGCACATTGCTGATCTCTCCACAGAATTCCACTGAAATACATTGAGAACCTTTGGAGATATTCTGCTGTGTAAATACAGCTATGATGCAGGGGAGGTTATCATGGAAAATTCCTTGACCTACTCCAAATTTAAACACTTCTTCCTTAGTCCGTTGCCAACCCTTCTATAATACTTCAACAAACTGTACGAAGCAAAGCAGTGACAAAATTAGAATAAGAATAATTGGAAAAAAAGCACAAAAAAGAACAATAGTTTGATTCAATAATGTACAATCAAACTGATAATATGAATATGGGGTCTGGTAAAAAAGAAACTTCCTACAGAAGTTCTTTTAAGAAAGAAAAAATTCCAAAAGAATTTCCGATCAGAACAAAATCATCTTCCATTGATGTCATGAAAATTCTTAATTGATGTAATCAGCATGAAATTATAATGGACATAAACCTAAAGTTCAGACATTGTAATTGAATAGTAAATTGACCCCTTCCCCCTACTAAAACAATGCAACAGGTGAAAATCACCTGAAATTGTTTTATGCTCTATTATGAATGGCCAAAAGTTTGTCTGCTTGTCTATCTGTATGTACTCACATTCTATAAAAACTACTTGATAATAATCCATAGATGTTTCTGTGGGTATGAATTCGATTTAACAAATTAGTTTTTGTAAACTGCCACTTAAGTTATGTTTTTAGGGGTTTCAAAATCAGTGGGACTCTATTCTTATGATTATTCATCAATGGTAAAAATACTTTATGATGATGTAAGAAAAGAATATTTTTCATTAATTCAATCCTTGGAGATGAAAATTTGGCATAATGAAATAATATTTCCTTTTCTATTTTCTCTACTCAATCCTTCAAGATGAAAATCTAGTGTAATAAAAAAAATATTTTTTATTCTTTTTTCTCAACTGAATCTCCATTCAGGAAGAATCAAAATTTTTTTTTATAGATCTCATATTGCAAAGTTTATTGATTGTACATGGATACCTTAGTAGTGTTTTCATTAATGTGTATATTCATGTAGAAGTTAAGGTACATTTTTCCAAGACACAAAATCGGGAGTTCAGAGTTTATGTCAATCACATGGATGGAACTTTTATTTTTTCACTTTTAGGGGTTGAAATCCATAAGGTGCTTTCATTTTTTTACTTTTAGAGGGAATAATCTAGGGGAATTTTTTTTTTCTAGGGGTTAAAATCAGAGAGGGAGATTTTTTTTTCTCTTTCTCTTTTTTTGAGGGCGGATTTTTTTCACATTTAGAGGTCAAAATCGAGGAGAAAGTGAAAGAAAGAGGACAGAATCCAGAAAAAGAAAGGAAGAGAGAAAGAGAAATTAAAAAGCTAAGAGAGAAGGAAGGCGAAAGAGAGAGAAAGACAGAGATGCAGAGAAAGAGAGATGGAGACATCAATAATTCATCTGGTGTCGCTAATAATGATAAAATTGAATCAGTTATTTTTTTGATTGTAAGTTAATTCATAAAACGTATTACTAAATAATTTTTACTATCATTATTTTCCAATTATATTGGTCAAAATCAAATTAAATTTTTTTTTTACATTTAGGGATCAAAATGGGGAGTGGGGGTTATTTTTAGAGATCAGAATTGAGGGAGGAGATTTTTTCCACTTTTAGGGGTCAAGATTGAGGAATGGATTTTTTTTCCTAATATTATAGGTCAAAATCAAAGGGAATTTTTTTTTGTTACTTTCAGGGGTTGTAATTGAGGGTTCATTTTTTCTATTTTATGGGTTGAGGGGGAAGAATTATATCAGTTTTAGGGTTGAAATTCATGGAATTTTCAAACTATTTCTAACTTTTTTACTTTAAGGGGTTGAAATTTGGTTCACTAATTGAGAAGGAAATCAAAGGGGATTTTTTTTCACTTCTAGGGATGAATATTCAAAAAAAATTTTACTTTCAAGGGTCAAAATGGGGGAAAGTTTTTTTTTCACTTATAAGGGTAAAAATTTAGGGGGGATTTTTCCCCTTTTGGGGATCAAAATCCAAAAGAATTTTCTTTTTACTTTTGGGGGTTAAAATTGAGTGTAAATTTTTTTCTATTTTATGGGTTGAGGGTGAAGAATTATATCAATTTTAGGAGTCGAAATCCAAGGAATTTTCTCTGATTTTTCACTCTAAGGGGTTAAAATTTTGTTTACTAATTAGGGTGAAAATCAGGGAGAATTTTTTTTTTCCACTATTGGGGGTGAAAATCAAGGGGAAGATTTTTTAGGTGTTGAAATCAAAGGGAATTTTTTTACACTTACGGATCAAAATCGGGAGTGAAGATTTTCTTTCACTTTTAGGGGTCAAAATCAAGGGGTATTTTTTGTTTTTGAAATACAAGAGATTTTTAAAAACATTTTGGTGTCAAAATCGAGGAGAAGATTTATTCCACGTCAGGGCTCAAAATTGAGGAGGGACAATTTTTTTTCAATTCTTTGGGGTCAAAATGGAGGAAGAGGATTTTTTTCTCTCTTAGAGAAAATGAATATTCCCTTTTGATTGTCACAATATTCTCATCTTTAGAAGACAAAATCAAGTGGAAATTTTCAAAAGTGTAGACTGAAATTTCTTCTCATTTTTAAGGGGTTTAAATTGAGCAGGAGAGTTTACTTTCATTTAATGGATTCAAAATAAAATGGGAATTCTTCCCCTTTTTTAACATTAACCACCTCCCCTTTCCAACATCTACACCCAATGCCCTTTGTTACTATTTGCCCAATTTTTGAACACTATTCCCCTTTTTTAACATTACCCACTTCTGAAAATAGTCCCTTTTTTCTTTACCTTTTTTCTCTTACTTTTTTTCTACTATTTTTTAAAATCAGACTCCTCTTTTTTTTTCCATCAGTCACCCCTCTTTTTGGAGATTAGCCATACTTTTTTCTAGCATTAACACCTGTTTCTAACTTTGCTTCCATGATCCCTTTTTTATATTAACCACTTTTACATTAGCTTGACCTTTTTCAACTATAGCCGAACATCCTTTTTTACATTAGCACCCTATTTCTTCAACATTAGCCCTATTTTTTTTCTAACAGTGTAAAAAGTGGTATCAAATTCAGTACAATCTAATTTCCATTTATCTACCTTTCTATCTCTCTTTTGGACAGCTACTTACTCCACCCATTAGGGCAGGTATTAAGTTTAGTATATAAAAAGCTACATCACTTGGAAGATATTTGAAATATTAATGGCTGTGAGATGGTGTAAGATGTGGATGATTTAGTCTAAGGTTAAATATCTTGAAATATTGGTTGAACATATCAGTAGAAAATCAACTCAAAGAATTTCTTCTAATAAACTAATATTCTTAAAGATAATATCATTAGTTGGTTTGCATGCCGTCTGAGATTAAATCTGACATGAAGGATTTGATATTCACATTGGTGAACACACAAAAATGATACGAACACAAGAAGTCACATCTATTGTAATACTTACTGATCCCTCATCAACAAGCATGTTTTTGGGGTAACCTACATAAGCAAGTCCTTTGTTTAAAAATATTAAATGATGGGTAGCGTAAGAGAACATCCATATGCAATACATAATGATAATACCCTACATAAAATAACAAACCACATCTATTATGACACAGCCTTAAAATAATAAAACATAGCTGAATATTAAAATCATATCTTGGGAAATGGTGTTTGATCAACACTCCTGGGTAGCCATGTTTGTATAACTTTTTTTCTTTTAAATTCCTAAAATGCTTACATGGTAAACAACAAATGATCCCGACAGTAAAAATTCATTCATAATACTGTAATATGTAATTCTGCATAAAACATAAAACCCTTTAAAAAGCTTACAAACATTTCATTAACAGATATTTGGAAATAATTGACTGAAATGACATAAATTTTGAAAAATTCTTTCACATCTCTGGAGTTTAAAAGCTGTAAACTTTTCTAGACTATATATGTATAACTTAATATCGAGCTATCTCCCTCATACACGAGAGTTTGTTTTATTTACTTCTGGTAAGGGAGCTGCCATATTGTTAAATGGGGTAAATGAAATCTCACAAGAACTGGTTGATTTGAATAAAGAGTTGTAAGTAAAGTAATCTTCTGCCGTTATTTATTTTGCTGAGTCTGTCATTTTTTTATACTAACACTGGTAGCTCAGCTGTAATTGAAAAAATTAAAAAAATGAAATGACGGGTGTATTTGATGACCTTTTTATGATTTGAAAAAAATGCTGCTATTCCCATACTTGAAAAAAAATAATTACTGACCTCTTTCCCAGAAAATCATTGTACATGGCATGAAGAAATAGCTTTATAATAAATGATGTCAAAAATAGAAAAATCTAATACGGCTCCCATTGCATTTTTTAGCTGAACGTGTAAAGCCAAACAGGCAGCTTTAGATATGAACCCAGTTCAGTTCAGTTCCAAAAAGGGCTTATCCAACTTATACACGAAGTTTGACAAGATCTTTCGTGGAAATTTGGTTGAAAACACAGACAAAAATAATGGTGCTAAAGCAGTCGATGAGAATACTAATGAAAATGCTGAAGAAATAATTCATGAAACAACAAAAATGCAAAAACAAATTAAAAACAGAATGAAAAAAAACCTGCCACAAAAACAAACAAATCACTGAAGTTTTAAACAAGGATTTAGAAACAAAAATTTGAGAAAAAGTTTTTGAGATATGATGAAATAATTACCAGAGAAAAATCAGAGGATATTATGCATGAAATTCAACATCGGAAAAACAATTATTCCAAAATTTTTCTTCAAAACAAAAAGTTGAAAGCACAGAATCAAAAATGGATAAACAAACTTGCAATAGAAGATAAACCCTTTGAATGTGTGATTAATGATGGGGAATTTCTTCACTAAGTAAGAGGAAGTCCTGAGGTTTTGTTTCACAAGGTTATTAGTGAAGAATTCAGAGAGGAATATGATGACACTGAACATAACTTGACTGAAAAAGTTATTAATAATAACAAAACAGATAATATGCAAGATGTTTCTTCAAAAACTGGACCCCGCCCCCAGGTGGTGACTTTATTACAGAAGTGGAAGTTTCTGAGGTAGAGGTACTGATATTGAAACTAGAAATTAGAAGTTTGATTAGAAACAAAACTGACAACAAAAATGCCAAGGTACGAATACTGAAACAGGAATTCAAAAGCTTGGCTGGAAATAAAAATGGCAACAGAAATTTTGAGGTACTCATACTAAAACAACAATTTCGTAATTTGACTGGAAACAAAGCTGAAAATTAAAACTACATAAAATTTGTTAGAAAATGGAAAAATTCGAAATACCAGGTGAGATCTGGTTTTAAAGAATGGAGGGCTTCTACCTGAAAATAAACAGGGACACGGGAGGATTATTTTTTTTAAACCTACTCTGCTATTGAAATGTCAACTTAGATCATATGATTTATGAGTGCAAAAATCTGGAGGTTAAAGCCCCTAAAATTAATTAGTGAATAAACCACTCAAGTCACTGTTATGAATGCCACCATGTCAGCCATCCAGCCAATGATTGGTACTCTAGATAGGTCTACTGTTACAGGTGCTGAAAGGTTGACCTCATTGCGCATTAATGTTATGCTATGATGAAACGCTTCTATATATGGAACTGAGCTGGTCATATTGCTTGTCAGTATGACAAAGAAATCAAGAGTAGAGGCCATTTCAACTGCAGAAGTTTTGGGCATATCCATCAAGATTGCCTTTCCATGGATACCGGTATTAGTTACCGGTATGGGAAATCCAGCCAGATTACAAAAAGGTTATTCTGAACCATGAAAGTTCATCAAAACACTGGAAGTTATACCACTGTCATGGGCCCCACAGTGCACAGAAAGATCTGGAAGCTGTATTGAATTTTAATAAGGTTTCCGATTAATATTTATCTGATGTGCCAAGTAATAGAAGATGGAGCATAACATACACAGCAAAGATAAAAAGCAGAATGTGAGAGGAAAAACCCTCATTGAGTTAGAGAGCAAGGACAAAGGAGATTAGAACAGTACTGAAGTGACTCAAATATGCAATCGCAGTGGACACCAACAAATACTAAGAAATAATCATTCATTTCCTGTATGATCTCTTGAATGTCATCTAGAAGTCAGTAAACGAATCAAATAACACTCTAATACAGCTGAGGATGCTGTCAACAGATGGACTGACAATGTGTTCATGTCTAATTCATGGATTGGAAAAAAACATTTTTGTAGAAAGCATGATTGACAATCAGTTGGAAGTTCCACAAGATTTTGATTAAGATTGCCAGAAGGTTGAAGGCATCATGTTGTTGAAGGATTGAATGGACAATGTATAGAAAAGTATGTTGTTTTTTTAAAAATATTTAGTGGGACACAAGAAAAGAATTTTACTATCAAAAAAGGCTATGCTCGCCTCTAAAGAAAAGAAAGGAAAAGACAGTAAGAACTGTTAGGCGTTTCTCTTGATATCGAGATACCTCCCTTTTTACAGGAGAGTTTGCTTCATCTACTTTGAATAAGGTAGCCTTCATATCATTAAATGGGGTGAATAAACTCATGCATGTGCCAGCGAATATGAACAAAGAGTTGTAAGTAAACTAATCTTCCTTTGTTTTTGATCCAGTTGAGTCTGACATTTTTTATGTTAACAGAACATTGCCATTAGCCTTTTTTAACATTGTCTCCTCTTTCTTAAATATTAGGCCCCTTTTTCTAAAAAATAGCACCCCATTTAACATCAGCCCCACTTTTTGAAAACATTATAACCCTTTATTTGAGAATTAGCCCCCTTTTTATGACATCTGCCCCACTTTTTTAATGCCTCTTTCTTAATGTTAGCCCCCCTTTTTTAACATTAGCACCCCCTTCTTCTAAACCCCTCCTTTGATTTTAACATTTGTCCCTTTTTTGTTGAACATTAGCATACTTCTTTGACCTTAACCTCCCATGCCCACTCTTTCACATTGGCCCCTCCTTTTTTTTCACATCAGCCCCCACCTCTTTCACATTAGTCCCTTCTTTCTTTAACAGTGTAAAGAAAGAGTAGTATTAAATGACTTATTAAGAAGAAATCAAATTAAACACTATCTGATTTCCATCTATCTATCTATTTTATTAATTTTTCTCTGACAGCAAAAAAAACTCTGTTCATTAAGACAGTTATTCAGTCTAGATAATTGAATTTGACAAAGCAAAAAAAAACAACTTTTTTCTTTTTTGGAATTTCTCCACATAATTTATCAGTAAATCTTTTTCCTGGTCAGTAATGTTAACAATTTGTACCTCAACCAGGACAATATTAGGCTCTTGAGGTCAACCTGTAGAGTCCTGAAGTTGGTTATTATTTAGTTTGAAAATTTATACTCGCACATTTGGTATCCAAGATTTGATTTGAATATGCTTATGTTTGGGGAAGAGATTGTGGACTCTTGTTGCTTGCTCCAGGAATGAGCGGATCTGTGCTTTCTAATTCTGATGGCTGTTTAGTTTTGTAGCTTCTTGCTATGTCCTCTGGTTGCATTGCTTTAGGATGGTTGCAGCACAATCCTGTTCTGATACCCTTTTATTTGACTCAACTGTTGATTGTATTGTTTATGATACTTAATGTCATTAGATTATGTTCAAATACTATATAAAGAGCTATAGTTTTTTTCCTCAGGGAAAAATTCTTTTATAAAATTATATAACATTTAGAGAAGCAAAATGTTTACTTGAGAAAGTGTTCACTATCATTGAACAATCAAATTACATTATTCTACAGAAAAAAATGATCATCTTATTAATTATTGTGATATTCTTTGGATTACAGGATATTGAACCTGATGATGTAGTATATCTGTTAAAGAACTCACTGTTGAAAAAAATTGCAATAACATTCACAAAACTTGATTCCAGTAAACCTGTAAAAACAGAGCTCAGTCTAAAATTATGTCAAGAAACAAGTAAGTATTCATTATGGCAGATTAATTTTCTACACTGGTGCAGTTTTATTTTAAAGCAATCTATTCTATATTTGCTGTTAAATTTCAAAATATTTTAAAGGAACATGAATTGTTGCTATTACTTAAAATAGAAGAAAAGTTATAAATATGCAATTGTAACCACTCTCTCAACAAGTTAAAGAAGTAAAACTTCAAGCTTTACTAAATTGAAAAATTTGTTACTCAAAAGAAGCAGGAACATAGTGAAGATCTAAAATTTGACATTAGTTGTTAGTTTTGTTTGAACATAATTAATGTTACTTATCTATTTCTAACAAAAATATTTTTGTTGCTTAGTGTTTTACTATTTTGCTTACAGCATCAACTGCAACACCATCTGTCTCCGAAACTACATTTACAACAGAAGGTAGAAATTATTTTATTTTACTTTTTTCTATCAAAGGACCATTGGAATAATGATTTTTGTAAATATTGATAGTATTGGAAAAAGCTGGCATGAAGTAGGTTCAAAACATATTCAAGTATCGTCTCTCCCCCAAAATTGAGAGAGGAATTATTGAAAGATATAGAACAAAATTTATGAATTATTTACTTGATTTTCATACCTTTATCTCAATATGAAATAAAAAATGTCCCAAAAACTGACACCCATTTCCATACACATTCCTCTTGAGGATGTTCCACAGAGTTACTATTGGGTTGAAATCTGCAGGAAATGGAAGGCAGTTTATCTACTATTTCTGAAACCTATTTTAGTCAGGTTATCAGCCTTTGTGTTTGCACAGTCCATTCATAAACTAATGCTGAAAATTGTCTTTCAAAATTTTATATAAGCCAGGGAACTCATTTTTACTGTATCCAATATACTTATTTCCTACAAGTGACTCCAAAAATATCTCCTCTGTCACCTTGCTTATGCTTAGTTGTACAGGATGCTTCTCTTCCTTTGCAATATAGACCACACTCCATCCATCTGGTCCATCAAGGGCAGCTTGGCACTCGTAAGTAGAAATCCAATATTGAAGTCAATTTTCAAGTCAATTTTGTTGCCCATTCCAGACATTTCAGCATGTGTCTGGGCTTCAAAAGCAGTCAAATATCAGGCCTGACACATGATGGAGAATTCAGCATCAAGATGATTTGGACAGTTTATCTTGGTCAACCTCTTCAAATATAGTTTTGCTGCTCTGATCTATTTTTTTTTTTCTGACAATATGCTCAATTTAAGACACTTCCCACTATCTTATTTCTCTACACTTTCCCTTATCTAATGTTCTACGTGATGTACTAGGGTCTTCAATGTATTTTCCACTATGTAAAAGTCCCTGTTTTACTGCCTTTTTCCAGCTATGGGATGATAGAAGCCAGTATTAAATCACCTTATGACTTACCACCAGAAACCATCTCAGAAACTTTTTTTGTTTTTTTTCAAAAAAGTGCTTCTTTGTGACCCTATGGTCATTTTGGGACCTACGATCCCCAAATCATGTGCTGATATTATTAGATAATTTTAGATGAAAGATCTATTTTTTTAAGATAATTTTAGATATTTTTTTTAGATAAATAATTTTGGTAGGCAAGCTTTCGGAATAGTGAGCTTGACTTTCAAGAACAAGGAAATCCCACTAGTACTAACTAAGAACCATACAATGTACACACGAGAGAATTTTGCTTATTCTCACATGGAAAGATCATATGACAGCACAGTATATTAGAGAAAAGACAGAAGTCCAAGATATCATAAAAAGAATTAGAAAACTCAAATGGCAATGGGCTGGATATGTTGCAAGAATGGCGGACAATCTCTGAAATCACAACTCACAATGTGGATCCCCAGAGATCATACGTGAATTTATGGTCGACAGAAAGCAAGATGGCCTGACGAGCTAGACAAATCCAGAAAGTACTGGCTCTGTGATGCTCAATATAGAGAGATCTGGTAAATTCTGGGCAAGGTCTTTGTCCAATGATGCATGCTAAAAGGCTGCTGCTGCTGCTAATTTTTGATACAGTGATTCACCTCTGCAGGCATGGATATTATTACTTAGATTAAAAATATCTTATTTGAATGACTAGTAACAGCTAAATGAACAGGCAAGCTTTTAGATTTAAGATCATCTAATAATCAGACAAATAATCTCTCACATCATTTGCTATTATATTGAATAATGATATAAATTTTACTCCATCAATTTAACTCGAATTTATTCATATTAAAAAAAATTGTAAATATAATAGTAAATAATTTTCAAGTCATAGATTTCCACTGCTCTCATTATTTATTTCTTCAATCCAAGTAGCCAGAAGCCTTCCAGAGAGGTAGACTATTTGAATTGATTTTTGGTATCATATTGTTTATGTTTCTTAATAAGAATATTTTACAAGATACAAGAATTGAATGTATGAAATATATATCAGTCCAAACATAGATAAGATGAACTAAGATAAGTAAAGTAAATATCTATCAAAGTATAAGATTGCATATTAATAATGAATAATTTTGTATCATTAATCTGATAAGAATGAAATATATAATAGAGTAAAAAAAAAATGAAGTTTGGTGCACTCAATTCAACTTGATAAAAAAATATTAATGATACTCCTTAGTGTATATCTAAAAGAAAATGGATATATTCCAGCTTTTTACGCCATTGTCAATGTTTAAAACAAAATTATTCTGATACTGTTCTATTTCTCTAAAAGAACTGTGCTAAATGCAGAAGAAATCACGGACATGAATCTTAATAAAAGAAACATTATCATTACACTGTCAAACAATGCTTTAAATTATTTTGTTAAAAAAGACTTTAATTAGCTTAAGTGATTTCGTAAAATTTTGAGTATAATGTAAATGTATTTTGAATTTTTTCAAACAGGGATATGTTATGAAATAGAAGAGATTACAAGTGAAAATCTTATTCGTCATGATGTGTATATTACTCCATCAACCAACTTTGAAAATATTACAGACATAATTTCTGGCGGTGAACCATTTAGACTTCTGAAAAGTGACCTGTATCCAACTCTCACTGTCAATTTTAGTGTACCTAAAATTTTACATTCTGTAAAACTTTTAAATTTCGTCAATGTCTTGGATTATGATGTGGTTGTAACCTTTGAAAATTCCGCAAATCAGACATTTTTGGTAAGTTAAATTTTTGATGTCAACAAAGCTTCTATTTATGCTTAATCATCAAATGCATAAAAAATTTATATTCTAGTTAAATCTATGATATTAGTAATTGAAATTTATGAAGTTAATTATTTAAGTTATCAGTGATCATATAGTAATACAATTGTGCATGACTACCATATAATATGATTTATAATGTTAAGAATAAGTAATAATCTGAATGGATTGGTGTGGTGTAGCCTTGATAAATCCTCAGATAAAATTCTTTGTTGAGATTGAATCTTTGTGTGTCACCATCAGAGTACATGTATACATTCGTTTTGGTACTTTTTGTGTACAAAATCAGTCAAAAATGACAATAAAATGTCAACAAAGAAATTACAAGCAAACATATTTTTGATTAAGATATAATCATTCAATTGAGAATTACATACAAACAATGTAGTGGATCAAATGAATTGAAAGTTCATGATATTAAGAGATCAATGTTGTAAATGTCTTTAAACACACAAAATGAATAAGTCAGTTTACAAACAACAGAAGGGGATCATTTGAAAAGAATGAATGTTCATAATACAAAGATATTATAGCAACTCTTTTATCTTTAGTTAAAATTAAATACGAAAATGAATAAGTATAACTTTACATTATAAACCCTGAATCCAACTGCATGTGCTAGATGTCACTTCATTTATTGATTGTCCATAAAATCTCTGAATGCACATGTTCACTTGACTTTCTTAATCTGTTTCTTCCCTCTTTCTCTCTCTTCCTTTTTTCTCTCTCCGTTTGGTATTATTTTGCTGGCCTCCCATCCAATCTGAACTTTACCATTTTTCCTCTATGACCATTCACTGTTCTAAACATTGTCAATATCATTTCACAGATGTTGAGGTATCTCACATATGCCCAGCTACTCAATTGTGTCTTTTCTAGCTCCAAAACACGCATTCTCATCTCCATCTCTTGTGAATGAGATAGCAATGCATATACTACACTACAGTCATGATTATCTTTTTTATAATTTTTCTACTTCAGAAAGCCCACATGGGTTTCTCAGCATCTGAGAATGGTCCCCAAGTTGCTCATACATGATCACAAATTCATCGACCATGAGTTGGCAGTTAGGCATACTACTGACACCCAGTCTCCATAATCATTCCTTGGTCTTTTAAGATACCAAGCCCTCAGGGATTCAAAGTATTTCAGTGACCTCTACTTCATTAACACATGGCTACTACAATTCTTTTGCACAGAGCTCCTTCTTTCCCTCAGACACTATCTTCTATCTTCCTCTTCTACTTAGCTATGTTTACTCTACATACCCTTCATTCACAGATCCAATTTCCTTCCTTTATAACCTAGTATGCAACTCTCTCCTTCACTATAAAGATGCTATGTGGTAATCTAATCTAAAGAGGCATCTTCAAGATTGATCTCATTAATATTTTTTTTACATGTATTTCCTTTCAGCTCTATATGTATAGTGATGAATGTCTCATCATTAAATGTACATCCTATTTGTTTGTTAGAATATTTATATGTGTTTTCATTACGATTACAAACCAAAATCCTTTGTCCTCAACAACTACACCATCTCATCAATATATAGAAGCAACTACCATCACTCCTCTTGCTCACACAATATAGGAACTATAAACCTACAATATCAATATTGTAAATGTGATTTAGGCACACAAAAATGATTATAGTTCGTTGAGAGAGAAGAGAAGATGAAGAAGACTTACTTTAAAACATTGGTTGTCTACATATTTGGGAATGAAAATTAACTTCAAGGTCTTCGCAGGTATATCTTGCAAGACTGAGGAGTGAAAGAGTAAGAGAGGAAAAAAGATATAGACTCACCATTTTTCATAGCGTAAGTGATTACTTGAAATCTGCTCTATTTTAGGGGGATATTTTAGGGTATTGGGAGGGAACATCACATTTGATTTAGTGATATTTATTAAAAGAAAAGAAATGCTTATTTTAATTATTACATTTGTTAATTTTTTTATGTACTGACTGTAATGGTTACTTTTAATAATTTGAATTCACAACAATAACATTAATTGAAAAACTGATATATAATCTTATTTTAAGAAATTGAGCAGTTTTAACCTTATTTTCTCAGCAACTGGTCTTATTAAGATCACTCAAAATGACAGATAATCTCAGCAGCAAAGTTAACAAATAAGAATATTTTAGCATAAGGTTGAATATTTCATGATTTGAAAACTGAACCATGATTAAAATTCACAACTATGCATTTTTTTGAACATAGATTATTTGTTTAGTAAGGACTTTTCCATGTTCACCTTTTAGTTTATAAACTAGATGGTATTTTATTTTGTGCTCTTTGGATTTTAATTTGTATACACACAATTATTATTCTTCTTGTTGCTATTTTGCCATTTTTAGCACCTGATTAGGGATCCTGTTATGAATTAAAGATTTGACTAAAGAATTTAAAAGTATAAACATAATTACAACTTGAAAGAATTCTGTGATATTATGACATAATTACTTTTTTCGTTGGTATTCTCTCAGTTTTTACAAAATTTCATATAAAAATATTCTTTGTTCCTAATTTCTATATTGTCAGTCATGCAAATAGAATTCTGTAGTTGCTATATACCAATTCTTATACTCAACTGAATCCACATACCACTTATCAACCATGATAAGTTTCATGTCAAGCATGGCTGCTTTAGGGTCAAACTCCACTCTGATTGAAGCTCAAATGACTTTAACCATTTTTCTAAACATATCATGAAGTAAATGTTTGAATTTTCAGCTCCCTACCTCCATTTGGTATAGCTTGTACAAATGACAAATACATAGATAGAAAAACACAACTATTTCAGCAACAAGCCCGAATTTCCAAAAAACAAAAGAAATAGTTTTCTCTACTCATTAAATTTTTACAATGAACGATCAGAGGAATACATGTAAGACATACATATATAAAGAAATGAAATGATTTCAGCCACTAGACTGAATTTGAAAAACCAACATAACAAAAACTTGAGAAAGAATAATAATATCTACTTATTGAGGGAAGTGTGTGAGCCAAATTTCAGGTTTCTACTCCTAATGACTGTTCAAATGACCGATACATAGATAGAAAACACAAATATTCCAGCCACTAGACAAAATTTAAAAAAATGAAAACAAAACATTTCTCCTACTACCTCATGTCTACGTATAAGCTGGAAAAAAAGGTAGACTATAGGGAATGAGGGTTGAGTGACTCCTATTTTTCTTTATAAATCTAGTAGGGTGAAATGAGATTGCATTCCTAATTTCAGCCTCCTCAGTAGCTTTGAAGGATTCTAATTTTGGTGAGGTTCATTGCTGTCACAAGGGGAAAGTAAAGTCAACTCCAGAGAGGGGGTGGCTTATGGTATACAAGAGTCCTGGATCCCTCTTCTGTATGGGTAATTTTTTATCCACTTCTTCCTCAGTGAACTGATTGTATAAACTCAGTGAATTCATATGGTCTAATAGTGCTTTCAAATCTTCCTGGTGAAGCCTGAATATGGAAGTATCATCCACATATCTCAGGCAGGCAGAAAGTTTCAGCATTATGCTTTTTAGTGCCATTTCCTTAAAATACCCCTAGAAAACGTTTGATATCACTAGAGACAAAGCTGATCTCATAGTCATTCCTTCGTCCTGTCATTATATTTCCAGGACATCCGTAAACCATAAACCCACCTTTGTGGAATGATACCTGAGCTATTAATCTAACCAACCAAATAACACAAAACAGGAATAATCCAGAGTAGGACTTCGGCAAAAATTTTGCCATTTATTTTTTGTTCATTTACCGTATAACTCAGAAAGAAAAAACATGCTGTGATCCATACGCATAAATTAAAGAAGTGAAAATTCTTTATTCATGTAACTTTTATGTAATGTAACATGAATTTGAATGGTTGTGAAGCATCAAATTTTCTCCCAGAAATACACTTTTCTAGTTGAAATTATATTTGATATTTTCAAAAATTTGATTCTGACTTTTGACATCCTTTGACCTCTTTATTGTTTTCTTTATTGAATCTAGCAATGCAGATTTTTTCTTACACATGTACTAATTTGATTATACTTTCCTTCAGAATATTTCACCAGATCAAACTGTATATTTGCCACAAAATTCAAGCATTATAAAGATTAAAATAGATTTGCGAAAGACTGATTCCCTAAGAGATGTTGAGATTGAGCTCAGTGTTATAGGATGTCAAGAAATAAGTAAGTATTTATTGTGTTAAGTAAGTTTTCATACTTTATTCAATTTTTCATTTCTATGAGAAGAAATATTCACTTCATAATTAAGTTTAAAAACATTTAGTAAAGTTACCACATAATATTTCAAGGAAAAAGTTGCTTGAAACATTTTCAATTGTGAAAATTTAAAAAAAAATATACACTTGAAATGATCATTAGGGAGAGAATTAAGTCCTATGATTACTGTTACATGTAAAAAAAAAAAAGAAAAAGATACTAACAATGGCATTGCTATTGTTACTATTAATTGGAGTTTATATAATACTAGCAGTAATACCTGGTGTTTTCTACAGGGGAAAAAAAATGCAAATATAACAACACTGTTTCCCCTTGCTGTAAACCCTTGAGAGAGAGAAATAGTTCCCTAATGCTTTTGACAACATAAGCAGAAGAAAAATTTCCCCCATCCCAATTTTAACCCTTAAAAGCAGAAAAAAACAAATTGCCCTTGATTTCTACCACTGAAAGTAAAAAATTCTAGCACAATTTTGCCACCAAGGAAAGAAACTTGATTTTGACCCCTAAAAATGAAATTAATTCTCCCTTAATTTTCAACCATAAAAATTGGAAAAAGAGTAGCCTTCAGAATTTGACCTAGGAAAAGTGGGAAAAAATCTTCACCTTAATTTTGACCCCTAAGTGTGAAAGAACTTTGAATTTTGAATTGGAAAAAATAAATTCCACTTAGATTTTGACCCTTAAATGAGGGGAAAAAATTCCTTAATTTTGAACCTTTTTTTGAATAAAAAATCTCTTTGATTTTGACTCCTAAATGAAAAAGTAAAGGTTCCCTTCATATAATTTGATTAACATTCAATCCCTGGTAATTGGAAAAATGAGAGCTTACCAAAAATTAGTGTTGTGAGAAAATGAAGTCATACAAAAAAAGTCCATTAAGTTTAATACAAGTTACTTTCAATTCTTAAATTTAAGAATAAAAAACAAGAAAGCACTCAGAGAGCACATAACTTTACTAATGCTACTGTCAGGGAGAGTAATTGTGTATGGATCCAACCCCAAATGTAATCAGTTCTTCCATAGCTTATTGTCCACTCTTCCACACAATATCATTGAAATTCATAAAGAACTTTTACAGATATTGTGTGGACAAACATGAAATATTATGTGTTTGTGACATAAATCAATGATGTTGCGGAGATAATTGTGTGTGGAACCACACCAAAATTGAATCAGCTCTCTTTAGCTAAAGCCTATCAAGATAGAGAACTTTTTACGATATTGTGTGGACATTCATGAGCTTGAGCATAAATATGATTTTCAAGAAAACTGGAAAAATATCTCTCAATTGAAAAAAGTTTCCTGGATTCACCCCCAAATTTTGCTGTCTCTATCTCACCCAATTGCTCATCATTTTACAAAATTTAATTGAAATTCATTCAGTATTTTTAGAGGTATTGTGTAGACAGATCAATGGACAGATGAAACCAAATTTATATACCTCTTTTCAATTGCATTGACATAGGTAAATAATACTAAAATCAAAATATTTTTATGATTTGAAAGATTTAATAGATTTGTTTTTCCAACAAAAATATAGTATAGACTGCTGAAATTATTCTGTCAATGAACATGATAATGTAAACAGAGTAAATGAATAGATAGATATTAACAGTAAATACACAGAAGTTTTTTTCTGCATGGAAAAAAATTATCGTAAAAATCTCATGTAAAGTTAATCTAAGTGTTAAAAATTTAAAAAAACGAAAGAATAAAACAGAGAATATTATTTTGTTTGAAATGTTATCCTTAAAATTATATATACCAAATTTAGTTACTTTAAATGTTCATATTCCCTCTTGATTTTGACCCCTGAAAGTGAAAAAAAATCTATTCCTTGATTTTTTCCCCTAAAAGTAAAAAAATTACAACCAATTTTGACAACTAAAAGCAAAATTGAGAGCTAATCTTATGATTTTAATTTGACACCTATAAAAGAAAAAGAACTTGTAAAAAGTAGTGTGATTTCAATATGAAGTCAAGTAAGAAAAATTTCAAGGAATAAATGTGGACAGAATAAGCTTTCTAAAATGACATCACAGCGTTTCCTTATTAGAAACAAGACACTGGGGGTCCAATTCAGCATTATGGTCATGTAATAAATAGAAACCCCCTCAAAGCCCCTTTTATCTTTTATAAAAACTATGTTTAATGACATCCATGATGCACAAAGCAAATGGCTGTTTTTTTCATAAAGCCTTTAGCTGCTTAAACAGGTTACCAGTAATACAAATTATTCTTCAAGGTCACATATGGAAGTAATATGAATCAGATGCGCTGCATCTTGCATTTTTTTTTTTCAACTGTTTGTGTATCAAATTATTTATTGTGAATTAGATTAAATACATATATATATATATATATATATATATATATATATATAAAGCTAAAATTACTGAAAAAGCAAACAGAAAAATGATAATTCCGATTAAGACTCAAAGTAGCCATAACATTTGCATTTTCAATCTCTTATGAATGGAATTATTTATTGAACTTCTTATGATCTTCTTCACAGCTACTCCTAGTGTTACAACTCTTATTCCTACGACAGAAGGTAGGTTTGACTCATTTTTCTACAAATCCAGTCAGAAAAAAAATCTTTTACTGAGTAAAGTTTTTTCTTCACTTTTGACTTAATAAGTAACATTATCAATTTAGTAGCTAACCTAATTAATTTAGCCCTAAAGTGAATATGTGTAAATTATTTTCTCTGAATACATTTGACCACACTTGAAAGGAGAAAGTTGTTGGACACTAGAACTTTATCACCAGGTGATATTGATGTTGTGGCCCTTCTAAGAGGTCCTTCCACTGATAAATTGGACAGACGACCAGTCAATCAAAACCCTGGTTAAAATTACTAACACATCATCAGAAGCAATTGATGCACTCCTTAATTAGGGTAGTATTGCTAATTTAGCACTTTTCTTTCTTTGTCAGTGCAAAAAAGCAATAAATCAGCATGTGTATATAAACATTTTGGCCACTATTTGACCATTTAAAGCATCTTTTGGGCCCATTTTGCCATTTTAGGCTATTTTTCAAATTAAGCACTTTTTAAAATTAAACTATCACCGAAATATTTTTTGTTGGCTAAACTGATTTGGGGACCCTGGAGAAGGTATCAAGATGACTCAATCTTAATTAGAAACATCTTTTCAACAAACAACTTTCAAGATTGAATTAACTTGAGTAAAGCTTTTTAACTTCACAAACTCAACATCAGGTATAATCAACAAATTCATGCCGTCATTTACTAGTCTATCTTGTTGAAATTATGAGGATAAAAGACCTTCAAACCATCGCCTCATTTTCAACTTAACAATAAAACTATGAACTCTAATGTCATTGCTGTCTTTTTTTAAAGCTGCACACTGGTTCAGATTGAAACCAAATCAAAGAAGTTGCACACTGGTTCAGAATGAAAACAAATAAAATTGAAAAAGCAATGTGCACCTTTTCTTGATATGTTTTCGATCTGAACAAATGTGCAGCTTTCTTAATCAATTGCACATTGGTTCACATCAAAAATAAATAAAAAAAGCTGCACATTAGCTCAGATTGATCATAAATTGAGAAAGAGGCTTGGATTAGATCAAAAACAAATTTATACAGCTACACTTTTATTTAGGTTGAAAATAAATCAAGACAGCTGCACATTGGTTCAGATTGGAAACAGATTGAAAACCCGCACATTAGTTCAAATGGAAAACAAATCAAGAAAGCTTTATATCAGTTCAACTTGAAAACAAATTAAGACAGTTGCACATTGGTTTAGATTGAAGACAAATCAAGAAAGCTGCACATTGTCTCAGCTCGAAAAGAAATTGAGAGAGCTGCACCTTGACTCAGCTTGGAATGAAATTAAGGAAGTTTCATATTGTTTCAGATTGAAAACAAATTGACAAAGCTGCACAATGATTAAGATTGAAAACAAAGTGAGAAAGGTGCACATTTGTCCAAATTGAAAATAAATTAAGAAAGGTGCACATTGTTTGGGATTGAAAAAATGAAGAAAGCTGCATGTTGGTTCAGATGGAGAACAAATTAAGAAAGCTGCACATTCATTCGGGCTGAAAACAAATCAAGAAAGCTGCACATTGGTTCAGATTGAAAACTGCAACTGAAGCTACGGATTTATTGATACACATTAAATGAATTTCTAATGAAATTATTTGAAAAGTGTTGAGAGAAATTTATGAAATAATAGTTGAATTTTGGCAAAAAATATCTTTATTTTCAGCTATTAACCACCACCAGCTCTGAGACAACAAGTTCCAACAATGTTTTCAGGTTTAGGGGATTCTTATATTAAGTAAACACTATGAATTAGCCCTTGACACTGACCACACCATTCATTGAGAGTTGAAATTTTGCACACGTGCTACTCTCAAGAATGAGGGAAAATGATTTTTTGTTTTTAAAAAGATCCACCTTTTGATTGTTTTTTCTTGGTGGAATTCAATTTGCCATGTAAGTTTCCTCTAAATTGCTCCCCTAATTTATGTCCAACAGAATTTACATTTGTAGTGTTCTCAGCCGAATAATTTTCTGTGTATCTGCACTTGGCACAAGGAGAACACAGAGGGGCACAAGAGAGGCACGTGGACAGGGCAGGGAGCAGGTTGCTGTTGTACAAATGGATAGTAGAGTGTTAAGTACTATTATTTTTGTAAAAGCTTTAATTTTCACCATCTTCTATGTACCTGGAATTGGTATAGAAGAGTGGATTAGGTACTATCTGTCTATCTATGTATTAGCTCTTAGCACAGAACATATTGTTCATTGCAAGGACTTGAAATTTCGCACACAAATTCTTCTCAAGGACCATGAAAAATATTTTTTTGTTAAATTTCCCCTGAATAGCTTTTTAAAAGGGGGTTCAATCTGCAACGTAAGTTTATCTTAAATTGAACCTTTATTTTGTGTCCACTGTAATTCATACTTGTTTACCTATCTATCTTATATCTTCAATGTATTTTGAATAAACTGAGGGGATGGAGGTTGTTGTCATACAAATGGTAAAGTGGTTGGTACCATTTCTTTTCCCATCAACTGGCACAAAACATACAGTTCATTGTAGAGATTTGAAACTTTGCACACATAATCCTCTTGGGGAACAAGAGAAATTGTTTGTTTTTTTTAATCCCCTACCTCACCCTAGTTATTTCAGAGGCGGGTTCGATCTGCAATGTAAGTTTTTCCAAAATTTGTCCCTTAGTTTGTGTCCAATGGAATTCTTACTTGTTTTTTTTTGACAATTCAGACATTTTTGCCCAATAAATTTTATTCCTGGTTTTGGCAGGAGTAAGGTACAGAGAGGAAAAGGAGGGTAGGTTGCTGTGGTACAAATGGTTTGTAGAGCGATAGGCACTATTACTTTTGTCGTGTCTGGACTTGGCACAGGGAAGGGGGCAGGTACTATCAATCAATCTATCAGCTGCAGACACAGAACACCATGTACAATGTAAAGACTTGAAAATTTGCATATATGCTCCTCTTTGAGGCCAGGAAAAAAGTTTTTTTTCAATCCCATCCCTGGGGGACCAAAATTGAGCACATTTCGAACAATCATTCTGATACTCCTAAAACAGTTATAAGTATGGTTACTGCATACACATGACCTATTATGTTATGAATGATAGAAAAAAAACTATAAGATCTTTATACAGCATACTGTGTGAGTGAGGAACTCTCAAAGTGGACATCGCCTTTTTACATTTGTGATTTCTGGTAATTTTCAGAGCCTTGTAGAGGTGAAATTACAGAAAATACACCTGATCTGCTTATAATTCTGAATGTTATTGAAAGCCTTACTCACAAAATTTCGAAGTTCTTCATGCCCTATCAAAGAAGCTATAAAAGTCAGAGATTAGATGGAAAGGTTCGTTCAGCAAAATGCATGAAATTGAGTGGATCTCTAGGATTTTAGATTTTAAAACTATTAGTGTTACAGACCTAATATTTTGTATTTCTCCATAAGTTTAGTATAGGAGTACCTGTGATTTTTTAAGTGGAATCTGAGAGTGTGACCTGGGAAGCATTATGTGATTTGATATAGAATCAATTCTCTTTCCTTCACACACATGCATGCACACTAATGCACTTTTATATCATCTATAAAATATTCAGATGACTTTCAGTGATAATTTGGATAATAGGTATAGCATTATTTAAATCTAAGAAAAATCACTTGATCTTTTCAATGCTGTTGACAAGCATTATGTTTTATTGAGTATTTTTTTATATGAAATGGTTACAATCTATAGATTTATGGATGGTAGTACAATGAATGAATAGGTGTATTTTCTATGAATATTTTCGATGACAAAAGTTTAGATAAATCAACATCAATTGTAATAATTATTGCTATTTTAAATCAAAATTAGGAAGTTACATTTCTACAGGAAACTACAGTAAAAATTTCCTCTTTGACTCACATTTCTTTTCTATTCATTTTTAAATCATTTTGAAATATAAAAGAATCTTTCTTCTTCAAACTATTATTTGATCTGATCTCTGTCAAATAGAGTAAATATTCTTTGGTATCTCTTATTATTTGGAAAACTATGAAAATATTCTGCATTTCAACTTCCAGGGAATCTTATTGATTAAGGGATACTTTAAAAAAATCTATATGATGGTAATAAACTTTTCAAGGTATTCTTGAAAAGTTGTCTTGGAATAAATATCTTTCTTTTTAGATCTTCGTTGTCGTATTCCCATGAACACGTGCTATAGAAATGTTTTAGGGGGGGCTCCATATGATATTAACAATCATCAGTAACTAACAAATTTATCAATGATACTCCTCATAGAAATGTCTATAAATGTCCATAAAATCCCATACTCGTCATAGCCATAATGGAAGTTACTTGATGAGAGCCTCATTTTGATACTGGAAGTCAGTCTCCAAGTGCCTTATTCTGGTGGCAGAAGGTATTCACTTAATTTACCAGCAGTGAACCAATAAATAAATTATGATAAAGCCAATACACCCTTTTTTTAGAAAAAAAAAAAGGAAAAATAATTAGGTTGATCAATGAATTTTTTTATATTACTTTCATTCTTTCATAAATAATAAGGATTTTTCTTAATTACAAATTCTACACTTGGATAACATTGTGCATTGAGTTCAAATGTTATGTTTGCATCAAACTATATAAATACATTGCATAATACATGGTAAAGTAAAGCATTCTGTGCTCAAGTATTACTGAATAACTTGACATAATGTCACATTGGATATACTCAGGACATTATAAAACATATTAGTAGAAATCATTATCATTTTGCTTTGGGTTAAGGTTTTTTAAAAAATATATAATGTTTGAGTAATTAGTTTCCTAAAATGAATTTCTGATTATTTTGATAACAACAATAAAATACTGATTAAATTATAAATAATGACATGTGATAAACAACAAATCATTCAAGTTGCACAAATATGTATTTAATGTAATGGAAAGTTAATCGATTATTGCCTGTTATATAACATTTAAGAATATTTTTTATGTATTTAACAATACCTTGATGTCACAAAGGAGAAATCAAAAGTATAATCCTCAGGACTGGTGATGCGATGATGATTTCATCAAACGAAAATAGGAACATCAATGGTATAGTTTGTGCTGTAACTTAGCCAAGTTCTAAAGTTAAGGGTTTTTAGTGCATAAAAAAAGGATCAAAACATGTACCAGATGATTTGAAATACATTAAACATGATCATTTTGCATTTATATGACATACGAGGGATATGCAATTTTGGAGGGAATATTTTGTATTCAAGTCAAAACACAATATAAAAAAGTTTAAAATGATTTCATGAATCTATGTTGCATATAAAATCAAAACATAATGAAAATTATTATATTCAATTATTTCATATTTCAAACATAGCAACTGTACCAAGTACACTTCCAACAACCATACCGACTACACTTCTAACGACTGTACTAACAACCATACCAACTACAGTTCAAACATCCATACTGACTACAGTTCGACCAACCACACCGACTACTATACCAACAACTGTACCCACGTCTATTCCAACAACAATACCCACAACAATTCCAACCACCAAACCAACTACAATTCCAACAACTGTACCAACTACAATTCCAACAACCATACCAACTACAATTCCAACAACCATACCGACAACAGTACCAACTACAATTCCAACAACTATACCAACTACAATTCCAACAACTACACCAACTACTATTCAAACAACCATACCAACTACAATTCCCACGACCGTACCAACTACAATTCCAACAACCATACAAACTACGATTCCAACAACTATACCAACTACAATTCCGACAACCATACCAACTACAATTCCAACAACTGTACCAACTACGATTCCAACAACAGTACCAACTACAATTCCAACAACCGTACCAACTACGATTCCAACAACTATACCAATTACCATTCCAACAACCATACCAACTACGATTCCAACAACCATACCAACTACAGTTCCAACAACGGTGCCAACTACAATTCCAACCATACCAACTACAATTCCAACAACTGTGCCAACTACAATTCCAACGACCATACCACATACAATTCCAACAACCATACCAACTACAATTCCAACAACCATACCAACTACAATTCCAACAACCATACCAACTGCGGTTCCAACAACCATACCAACTACAATTCCAACAACCATACCAACATCAATTCCAACAACAGTACCAACTACAATTCCAACAACGGTGCCAACTACAATTCCAACAACAGTACCAACTACAATTCCAACAACAGTACCAACTACAATTCCAACAACTGTACCAACTACAATTCCAACAACCATACCAACTACAGTTCCAACAACAATACCAACTACAGTTCCAACAACCGTACCTACTACAATTCCAACAACTGTACCAACTACAATTCCAACAACTGTACCAACTACAATTCCAACAACCATACCAACTACAATTCCAACAACCATACCAACTACAATTCCAACAACCATACCAACTACGATTCAAACAACCGTACCAACTACAGTTCCAACAACTGTACCAACCATTCCTCATACAATTCCAACAACCATACCAACATCAATTCCAACAACAGTACCAACTACAATTCCAACAACGGTGCCAACTACAATTCCAACAACTGTGCCAACTACGATTCCAACAACCATACCAACTACAGTTCCAACAACCATACCAACTATAGTTCCAACTACAATTCCAACAACCATACCAACAACAATTCCAACAACTGTACCAACTACAATTCCAACAACCATACCAACTACAGTTCCAACAACTATTCCAACAACAGTACCAACTACAATTCCAACAACCGTACCAACTACGATTCCAACAACTATACCAACCACCATTCAAACAACCATACCAACTACTATTCCAACAACGGTGCCAACTACGATCCCAACAACTATACCAACTACAATTCCAACAACTATACCAACTACAATTCCAACAACCATACCAACTACAGTTCCAACAACCATACCAACTACAGTTCGAACAACCATACCAACTACCATTCAAACAACCATACCAACTACAATTCCAACAACCATACCAACTACAATTCCAACAGCCATATCACATCCAATTCCAACAACAGTACCAACTACAATTCCAACAACTATACCAACTACAATTCCAACAACCATACCAACTACAGTTCCAACGACTGTACCAACTACAATTCCAACAACCATACCAACTACAATTCCAACAACCATACCAACTACCATTCCAACAACTGTACCAACCATTCTTCATACAATTCCAACAACCATACCAACATCGATTCCAACAACAGTACCAACTACAATTCCAACAACGGTGCCAACTACAATTCCAACAACTATACCAACTACAGTTCCAACAACCATACCAACTACAGTTCCAACAACCATACCAACTACAGTTCCAACTACAATTCAAACAACTGTACCAACTACAATTCCAACAACCATATCACATCCAATTCCAACAACAGTACCAACTACAATTCCAACAACAGTACCAACTACAATTCCAACAACTATACCAACTACGATTCCAACAACCATACCAACTACAGTTCCAACAACCATACCAACTACAGTTCCAACAACCGTACCTACTACAATTCCAACAACTGTACCAACTACAATTCCAACGACTGTACCAACTACAATTCCAACAACCATACCAACTACAGTTCCAACAACCATACCAACTACAGTTCCAACTACAATTCCAACAACTGTACCAACTACAATTCCAACAACCATATCACATCCAATTCCAACAACAGTACCAACTACAATTCCAACAACAGTACCAACTACAATTCCAACGACTATACCAACTACGATTCCAACAACCATACCAACTACAGTTCCAACAACCATACCAACTACAGTTCCAACAACCGTACCTACTACAATTCCAACAACTGTACCAACTACAATTCCAACGACTGTACCAACTACTATTCCAACAACCATACCAACTACAATTCCAACAACCATACCAACTACGATTCCAACAACCGTACCAACTACCATTCCAACAACTGTACCAACCATTCCTCATACAATCCCAACAACTATACCAACTACAATTCCAACAACCATACAAACTACAATTCCAACAACAATACCAACTACAATTCCAACAACGGTGCCAACTACAATTCCAACAATACCAACTACAATTCCAACAACCATACCAACTACAATTCCAACAACAATACCAACTACAATTCCAACAACCATACCAACTACAATTCCAACAACCATACCAACTACAGTTCCAACAACCATACCAACTACAGTTCCAACAACCATACCAACTACCATTCAAACAACCATACCAACTACAATTCCAACAACCATACCAACTACGATTCCAACAACCATACCAACTAGGATTCCAACAACCGTACCAACTACCATTCCAACAACTGTACCAACCATTCCTCATACAATTCCAACAACCATACCAACATCAATTCCAACAACAGTACTAACTACAATTCCAACAACTATACCAACTACAGTTCCAACAACCATACCAACTACAGTTCCAACAACCATACCAACTACAGTTCCAACAACCATACCAACTACAGTTCCAACTACAATTCCAACAACTGTACCAACTACAATTCCAACAACCATATCACATCCAATTCCAACAACAGTACCAACTACAATTCCAACAACAGTACCAACTACAATTCCAACAACTATACCAACTACGATTCCAACAACCATACCAACTACAGTTCCAACAACCATACCAACTACAGTTCCTACAACCGTACCTACTACAATTCCAACAACTGTACCAACTACAATTCCAACGACTGTACCAACTACAATTCCAACAACCATACCAACTACAGTTCCAACAACCATACCAACTACAGTTCCAACTACAATTCCAACAACTGTACCAACTACAATTCCAACAACCATATCACATCCAATTCCAACAACAGTACCAACTACAATTCCAACAACAGTACCAACTACAATTCCAACGACTATACCAACTACGATTCCAACAACCATACCAACTACAGTTCCAACAACCATACCAACTACAGTTCCAACAACCGTACCTACTACAATTCCAACAACTGTACCAACTACAATTCCAACGACTGTACCAACTACTATTCCAACAACCATACCAACTACAATTCCAACAACCATACCAACTACGATTCCAACAACCGTACCAACTACCATTCCAACAACTGTACCAACCATTCCTCATACAATCCCAACAACTATACCAACTACAATTCCAACAACCATACCAACTACAATTCCAACGACTGTACCAACTACAATTCCAACAACGGTGCCAACTACAATTCCAACAATACCAACTACAATTCCAACAACTGTGCCAACTACAATTCCAACGACCATACCACATACAATTCCAACAACCATACCAACTACAATTCCAACAACAATACCAACTACAATTCCAACAACCATACCAACTACAATTCCAACAACCATACCAACTACAGTTCCAACAACCATACCAACTACCATTCAAACAACCATACCAACTACAATTCCAACAACCATACCAACTACAATTCCAACAACCATACCAACTACGATTCCAACAACCGTACCAACTACCATTCCAACAACTGTACCAACCATTCCTCATACAATTCCAACAACCATACCAACATCAATTCCAACAACAGTACCAACTACAATTCCAACAACTATACCAACTACAGTTCCAACAACCATACCAACTACAGTTCCAACAACAGTACCAACTACAGTTCCAACAACCATACCAACTACAGTTCCAACTACAATTCCAACAACTGTACTAACTACAATTCCAACAACTGTACCAACTACAATTCCAACAACCATATCACATCCAATTCCAACAACAGTACCAACTACAATTCCAACAACTGTACCAACTACAATTCCAACAACCATACCAACTACAATTCTAACAACCATACCAACTACGATTCCAACAACCATACCAACTACCATTCCAACAACCATACCAACTACTATTCCAACAACAGTACTAAATACAACTCTACCAACCATAGAACAAATAATCCGAACGACTGTACTACCTGCAATCACGACAACCATACCAATTACGATTCCAACAACCATACCAACTACAGTTCCAACAACCATACCAACTACAGTTCCAACAACCATACCACATACAATCTCATCAACCATACCAACTACAATTCCCACGACCGTACCAACTACAGTTCCAACAACAATTCCAACGACAATACCAACTACAATTCCAACGACCATACCAACTACAGTCCCAACAACGGTGGCAACTACAATTCCAACAACGGTACCAACTACAATTCCAACAACCCTACCAACTACAATTCCAACAACAGTACCAACTACAATTCCAACAACAGTACCAACTACAATTCCAACAACCATACCAACTACAATTCCAACAACTACACCAACATCTCCACCCACACATGCGTCAACAACAGGTATTTATCATTAATTACATATTGATTCCAATTTTCACGTTTGTTGATGAAATTGTCAGAGATGTCTGTTTTTTGATCTTTATTTCTGTCTGTCTCTCCATAAATATTGGTAAATGTTGCACACCTTCTATAGAATGGAAGTGATTGAATTTTGGGGCGCATCCATCATAGTTACCTCCATTGCATTGTTGCCATGTGTCCACATTACACTATGTATTCAAAGGATCTCAAAGAATTTTGATGAAATTAAGTAAAATAATCTATTTGACTTAACACTTGTGATGGTTGCATCGTCCTGTGACTTGAACCCTGCAGTTCCACGTGGGCACTTCAGAACTAGACATCTGGTCAAAATGTAAGCAGGGTTCTACCTTGAACCCCATACACAAAAAATATCAAGATTTCCACTGAAAATTCAAAGTTTTTGCCTGTTCATTTTTTTTCCTTTGTGAACACAACATCAACATGATCAATATTCTTTTTGATGCATTAACTGCATTTTGAAGAATTCCAGAAGATGATTGCAGTCTCCACTGCAATATCCTGTTGCATCCATTCAGTAATTTACTGGAAGAGTAGGCCACATTATGAGGAATAATTAGTTGTATTTTGGAGCTGGTCCTTCATTTTTTTTTTTCTGATACGGATATATAATCATTCATTCTTTTAAAGGGTAAGCCATGCCCTAAAGAAAAATTGATTAAATTTTAAGGTGGATCCAATAATTTTACAGTTACTCCAATCAATAAACCAGCTGAAAGGGAAAGCAACAGAATACAAAATGCCACCTGCTATACCATTTATAGACTTCAAGAAGGCATTCGACTCAGTAGAAATTCCATGGTCATGAAGGCCATCACTCTACAAGATGTAGCCACTGTATACATCAAAGTACTGCAATATATATACAGTCACAGCAACTCCTTTATCAGGCTACATAAAGACTCTGAACCCTTACAACTCCAAAAAGGAGTAAGACAAGGTGATACTAGCTCAGCCAAACTCTTCACAGCCTACCCTGAGACGATCTTCCGTAAGCTGGACTGGGAGAATAGAGGAATCAAATAGACGGCAAATATTTGAGCAACCTCTGATTTGCAGACAACGTCGTCCATTTTGCAGAGAACCTATAAAACATCCAACTAATGCTAGATGAACTAAACAAAGAAAGCAGAAGAGTCGGCCTACACATGACCTTTAGTAAAACAAAAGTCATATGCAACAATCACATCAAGAATAAGGACATGGTTGTCAAAATTAAAGATGCAAAACTGGGGAAAGTAGACCATCACATCTACCTAGGACAACAAATCTCCATAAAACCCACAAAGAAGAAGAAATCAAGCAAAGAATCACCCTAGGAGGGCAAGCCTTTGGCAGAGCAAGCTCAACCTTCGAAAACAAGATGATCCCAATAATCCTAAAAAGAAGAGTATGCAACCAATGCATTCTCTCCATAGTCATTTATGGAGCTAAAATATGGAACCTGGCAAAGAGACTGACTCGCAACCTGAGAAGCATGCGACTTGTGCATGAGAGAATCATGCTCCACCACTCATGAAGAGAACACAAGACAGCACAATATATCAGGAAGAAAACAGGAGTCAGAGATAACATAGGATCTATTAGAAAACTCAAATGACAATGGGCTGGTCACGTTGCGAAAGTGAAAGACAACCGGTAGACATCATGACTCACAACATGAATCCCAAGAGATCACATGTGAAACCGAGGCCAACAAAATATAAGATGTAGAGACGAATTGGACAAATTCAGAAAATACTGGCTCTGCAACACCCATGATAGAGAAACGTGGCAGATCCTGGGGAAGGTCTATGTCCAACAATGGATGTTAAAAGACTGCTGCTGATGATGATGATGAGAGAAAATTATTATTGAGAGAAAATTACTATTTAAATAAATTTAGAAAAAATGTAACAGAAACATTATTTATTTCTTTAAAATTATTGTATATTGAGAGAAGCCCTGATTCAGATCACTTGGTAATTAACAGAAAAGGCTGTAGAAACATTTTCAAATTTGTTAAATTTATTGAATTTTGAATATCTATAGAATAACTAATTTTATGTACAAAAGTAAAAACAAAAGCTAAAAAGTTTACAAAGAAATATTAAACTTTATTTTGCAGTTTTTAATTTATTGATTGGAAGCCTGGTTTCAAACTCCTATTCAATGGTGAAATTTCAAAACCCCGATATAACTCTATTAAAAGAATAAAAACATTAATTCTGTTAATCCCTAAAAAAATCTGTTCAGTCCATGAGCAATGCTCTTCAGGTACTTGATAGCATCAACTAGGTTATCAAATCTAAGAACAGTTTCATATAAGAATATTGCTTATTTTATTGAAAATACTATTACCACAGGAAGATTACATTTGATATCTTGCAATTTTAAAAATAACTTTATCAGGTATATTTTGTATCAACAACTCAAAAAACATATCGTATCTACTTGCATGTAATGTGTGAAATTTAGTATAAAAATCAGGATCAGTATAGGGGGTTATACACAAGTATAAAAATTTGGTAATATTTTTGCCCTAAATCAAAAAAAAATATTGTGATTCTGTTCCACTAGAACTGTCCATACTGACACATTTACTTAGAGAATAATGACATCATAATCCCTATCACTAAATAGGTAGACTCCAAAGTAGGTTTAATGCCAAAATACCTATGCCTAATTGGCTTTGCCAAGTAGAACCAAACCTTTGATCTTATGCTGATTGTTTTGGTTGATGCTCAACTGGCTATTTTAATTTTGGTTCTTCCGATTTCTGAAAATGGATAGAATCTTTCAATAATGTAGAAATTGGAGTTGTGCCTCTACCAGGTTCATTTTTTACAATTATGTCATGATTTTTAATGATTTCTTTGATTATAATCAGATGATTGCTTTTCTTGCCTTGATTAATGCCGTTTACTTTAATGTGAATTTAGATTAACGCGGTTCAACTAAATGCAGCCATCACCATAATATATGAGGTGATTTCAGAATTTCAAAATAAAGAAACTGATTTCTTAGTTTCATTTCTTTAATAATGAACTAAATCATTCTACAGTTAGGATCAATCTCCACGTGTTATCAATAAAACATACAGAAGACAATGAGTTATTCACAGCATTCAAAGGGTGTTTTGTAGACTTTAAATCTATAGCGCGAATGAAAGATATTAAAATAACAGAAATAGCAAGTGCTGATGAATCAAGATTAATTGTCCCAAGATATTGCAAAAGAAATCCAAGAATAGCTTTACGTAAATCTGTTGATTTACATTTATCTTATTTTTCATTTTGGTCTTTTTTTGCCGATGAATGTTGTCTTTATTTATCCATTAGCCATTTAAAAGGGGAAAAAATTAAATTTCTCAAAAAATAATTTCATTTTACAATTTTGATGGCTTATGAAGAATAACATGATAATATAATACAAATATTATGAATTACATTTTACGAATGATTAGAGATATCTGGCATATGTGAAATTCACAGCAATGCTTGAGTTGTGTAACTAGGTCTTCTAATTTTAGGTGTTGAGGGTATGAATAGGGCATCATCAATATATCAGAAAAAGTTGATGTTAGGTATGATGCTTTTAAAAGGGCCTGATTCAAGAAATTCCAAAAGGAGACAGGTAAGCAACTCACTGAGGTGGACCCCATGGGTAACCCTACTTTTGTTTGTAAATAGCATAGTTAGATTCAGAGAAACATAGGTTCGTTTTAAGTGTACATAATCTAATAATGTTGTTGATGGGTAAGGATAGTTTGATGTTAGATTTCTCAAGGTGATAATTGAGAAAATGAAGGCATTTTTTAACTGGGATATTTGTATATAGTGAGGTGATGTCTACACTGGCTATAGGATTATACTCATATCTATGTCTTTGATTTTGTCTATAAGGTCTTCTGAATTTTTGAGATGTGAGGTGCTAACTGTTCCAGTAGATAGATTAAAATCTTTGCTTGTACTCTAGCTACTTTGTTGGGACATGCTACCTACCCCTGACACAACGGGTCTTATGGGATGTTGAGTTTGTGTCTTTGGTAGACCATATAGTTTGGGTGATCTATGATGGTATTCTATAAGCCTAGTTCATGTGTTGTTTTGGTCTTTAAACATTTTCTTGAGGGATTTATTGAATTTGTTGGTCTCTTTTTATAGGAAAGATCTATTGGTCACCTTATAAGTGTTGTCATTTGTAAGATGTAATTTTGCCGTTGTGGGTCTGGATATCCATTATGACTATCCCTCTCCCTTTGTCTGTGGGTGGGATGTGTATTTTGTTGTTGTTTGCTCATGTAGTGCCCCTATACTTTTAGTTAGGAATTAATTATGAAACCCTTCTTTTAGCTAGATATCAAAAACATCACTTCCTACGACAACCCCTATAGCCCTGGATGCATGTGGTCAATCGCTCATTGGTGCCAGCACCTCTAGCTGGTTACACTTTTTTGTCCTAGCACTTGTTGCCAGTTAATCTTTCCCTCTCTTTCCTTCTCCCTAAGATTGGTATCATTTTTCCAACCTCCTGGCTGATTGGATCCCAACCATTTTTCCACCATGATCAACCTCTGTACTAACTTTGCCCATTTCAGTTCACTGATGTTGAGGCATGTCACATATGCAAAGCTACGCAACCGTGTCCTCACCACATACTCCAAGCACATATACACCTCTCACTCTCATGAATGAAATGGCAATGCTTTTTACTATCTGATTGTCACAATGATCTTTCCTAATTCTCTTTACATGAATAAAACTCCATGTTCTCTATCTTTCGTGGTTTGTCCATTGAGTGTCTACCATTATCAGAGAATAGCCTCTAAGTCGCACATCCAACTTGGCAATTTGGCATACACACTGAACCTGGTCCCCATAACCATTCCTTGGTATGCTCCAAACCTTATAGATTCAAAAGCAGTTTAGACACCTCAACTTCTACTCCAACGCCTATACTATCTATGACAACGAAGTTCCCACTTTTTGCTATCTCTTTACATGATTGATCATATCAATGTTATCATTATATATATTTCATTTTCATTTGTTATCTGTCATTAATGTTCCTATATTAAATATACATTTTATTTGTCCATCCAAATACTTGTATGTGTCTTTTTACTTTGTTTCGTTTCTGTACTCAGGTTCATACTTGGCATGCATTCTCTCCATAAATCTCCCTTCCTTCTTCAGCATCTCCAGTGACATCATTGCTAACGCAAAACCACATGGAAGCAAAATCTTTTGTCTCCAACATCTATGTGCTACCCATTCCTCGATGAGAACTTCTAGAACTATCCAGACCATTAATTTTTACAAGCAGTTCACTTTCGAACATGGATATATCCAACACTAGTTTTTTGGCGGGGCCTCTTTTATATCTCAGTGGTATGGTGTTGTCATTGTTACCTGTATTTGTGGGAGCTGTTATGATATCCTGAATCAAACCTCTAACAAAATCTGTATCAGTGTGCCTTGTGAGTTTGCTAAACATTGCTCCTGACAAAGCATTGTATATGATATCATAATGATAGATATTTGATAATCCTTTAAGGAAAGACCTTCAGTGAGGTAATTGAACGACTTTGGGAATACCTTTCTGAAAAAGCTGATTGATGCTAGGTAGATGCCCCTTGTTTTTTATTAAAAATATTCAATTCTGTTATGAATTCTATATTCACAATTTTATATTTGTATATAGTTGACTAGAATCAAATGATTGCATTTTCTGTTTGATCAAATCACTTCTAGCAGGATTAGGAAATCAACTTTTTCAGAGCATCTTGAGTTACTACAAGAATTTTATTTCTTCATTTAGGAATTCTTTCAAAAACTAAAAATCAAGATCACTAGATTATGTTTGTAAATTAAAATGTTGCCATAAACTGTTATCATTGTGATTGAAAATAACCAATGTTACCACTGGCGTGTAGAAAAAGGAGGGTGACAATTGTTAACATAATTCTTGTCTAAGTTTTGTTAGGCGGGGTGTATTAATTATTGTGTTTATGGTTAGACTATTGTCTTGTCTATATGTTCATTGGTTAACAATGTTTTGACCATGTACCTCCTGGCCATCGCCCGGTGTCCGTGGTTTTAGAACGTGGAATCACTTCCCACAACACATACTTGATTTGACTGGATATGTCACATCAGTTTTTTATACATACATTCCTATGCTTCAGGATTGTGTTTTGGTATCAAATTCTGAGTTATTTCCTTCACATTGGATGACCTGTATGCTTTTTGTGAAATGACCTTTTTGATGAGGTATTCTCAGGTGCTATTTAAATCAATGCTTGGTCGGTTAAGTGGTTTGACTGAACAAATTATGAGTGCTGTTTACTTCAGGCATCGTATTCCCCAATTGTTTTCCCTGTCGATAATTTGCACTTCATCTCTCCCTCAATATATGGACTGCCTTGCCAGATTTGAATAAGTCACCGCATGTTATGGCTTTCCTTAGTTCTTCAATTTTAATTCTAGAACATACACAATTTCTAGTCATGTTTTTCTTGATTGGTAGTTTAGTTTTGGAGAAATGCAAACTTTAGGTGGTCCCACTTAGAAACACTGTCTGGATTTTGTACTGATTTCACTTTGTCAACTGCATTCAGAAATTTAGAAATACTTTGAAATTACTAATCATAAATTAGCAAGGTTTCAAATTCATAGGTGAGAGTAAATTTGATCTAAGCTCATGTTAAAGTGAGTACAGACCCATTACAATCATATTATTGCAGTTAATGTTTTGTTCCCTAAATGGCATTTTATACCCATTAGTTTTTATATTTCCCAAATTATCTTGTTGCTTCATAAATTCTGCTTATTTTGTTTCAAGCTAATGCAACAACACTAGTTGTTTCCTCAATTGATGCAAATTTTCTTACAACATAATGTACAATCTTTTTCTTATTATTTTTGCTAAATCACTGAAAAAATGATTATTTTTCATTTACTATCTTCTGCTTTACAATTTGAATAATATTTCTATAGAAGTGTGAAAAGCTTTTGAAACATTCAACATAATATGCACTGATATTATCAGCATAATGGAATTTAGCATCCAGATAGATGCTATGCTATTGAGATTTTCTATAAAGAGATGTAGGAAATTATTGTCATGAATATCTGACATAAATTGTCATCCAATATCGATAAAGAAGAAGGTATTGTCAACATTAACAATGGGAAGGAAGATAAATGAACACAGAAAAAAGTATTGACCTGGATATGTTAGGCATTCATTACAAGATAAAATTTACAGATTTATTCTCATTATCTTGATTTTTGATTTTTTATTGATAATATATTTTTTTGTGTGAAGCATTCATATTTTTATTTGTAGAAATCATTGATACAATAAATTATGATTGAAAACTAGTAATAATCTATCTGACATTGTTTCTTTTGAATATCTCATGATCAGTTTGTATTCTGAATGCTTACAGACTTTCTTTAGTGCAACATTAATTTGTTTGCCCTTCTTTTAGATAGCATTTATACATTACTATACATGTGCTAGGTTGCAAACAGTATCATCATCAGTCTTTTATTGTCTGTCATTGGACATAGAACTTCTCCAGGATTAACCAGATCTCTCGATCATAGGCCTTGCAGTACCAATACTTTCTAAACCTGTCTGGTTCGTCTCTCCATCTTGTATTCTGCTGGCCTTGGTTATATATGTGATCTCCAGGGATACATGTTGCCAGTTATGATGTCCATCGGTTGACTATCATTCTTGCAACATGACCAGCCCATTGCCATTTGAGTTTTCTAATTGTTTTTATGATATCTTGGACTCCTTTTTTTCCCCTGATATATTGTGCTGTCTTGTGATCTCTTTATGTGAGGTTGAGCATGATTCTTTCATGTGCACATTGCATGCTTCTCAGTTTGAGGGTCAGTCTCTTGGTTAGGGGCATACACTATCTTAAACATCAGAAGGCTGGTCAAATACTTGGTGAGAAATATATCTGCACATGCTTACTTCTACATGAGGTGTAGATACAGTAGTAAGTAAATACCAAATTTCCAAACTCTGCCAATACCACCAATATTATAAACTGTCAACATGGGTTTCTATCAGTTTTTATGTTGGTCCAGCTGGCTAAGTATGTATCATGCATACAGGCCCCACCAATGTAGCTAGATAGCTGAAAACTAAAACATTTACTCCTGATTATATCTGCAAAATAAGTTTTTTATTTTTTGAAAATTCCTTCTTTGAACAGGATTTTAGTGGGGATTCAATTTGCAATGCAACTGTATGATAAATTGATGCCATGGTTTGTTTCCACTTGTTTTCTGAAAATTCAGACTTTTTTAATGATCAATGCCCAGCAAAAGGCAAAGAAGTAACTTATTCATTCATCACTCCTTTTTCAATTTTTTTGATTGATCACCCCCTACACAACATGCTGCCAAAATACATATGATGGTTTCTATTGAGTGACTAACCAGAACTGTTTTATTTTTTTTTTAATTCAAAAGAAGTTCCTATGAGTTTATCATAAAACCTATTGGGCTGTTGAGAAATTGTCTCTGTATTTTATTTGTGAGCTGTGTGAATATCATTAATCAAAATGCAGTGGAAATTGTTTAAAAGTTATTCAAGTTCACACACTAAACACAATGAAAATTACATGAAAGTAAATTCAATTCATTACACTGTACAATTCATTTTTTCTTACAATCAGAAGTTATTTTTTTCCTTTTAAATTGTGCTAAGAAAAAACTTATTTCTAACAAATAACTTATGTGTGGTTTAACAATCTGGCCATGTTAATGCTTCTCACCCTTCATAATCAAAGACAGATTATACATCCAAAGAAAATTCCTTCTTCACTATCAGAAATGGCATGTCTTACTTCAATAGAGACTGCTCAAAGGCGCCTCCTTCAGGTTGTGCCGGTGCACATGCCATGCCTGCCACACCTTAGATAAGCCACTGTCAAAAAAGAATTTAAAGTGTGAACCTTGGAGGTATTAATTTCAGCATTTAAATCTGTTGTGAGAACTAAATCATGTTAAAAAAATATGGATTGAAAGAAATACAATGATTACAAGGATTGTCTGTGTTTTTGTTGTCCTGAATGCTTTAGGTATTTCAGATGAACTTTGCTGGTACTCTATATCATGAGAATACATGAGATACATGTATCTCAAATATCTTGATAATTCAGTCATGGGTGTGAGGCTGTTAATTGTAGAGGATATTATGTCAATATGTTATTTATCTACCTGTTTAACTAGTCAAATATTTTTAAACATTTTAATCAAGCTGAACCTTTACCAACTTTGCTTGAAAAAGAAAAGCCTGAAATATATAATGATTCACCAGAAGATTATGCAGGACCCATGTTACTGAACTAATATACATCCTCATTTGTATTCTCATTATGAACAAACTTGTATTAGAACACATATAATCCCATGTATTTTTCTGTTCCTACTTGATCTCAGGCCTTCCTATGCTTTCTGACTGAGAATGATATTAAGCGTGGAGGAATTAGGAAAAGCGAAGGAAATCAGAGGGAAGAGAGGGAGAAAAAGGTAGGAGATAAGAAAGCTAGTGAAAAACGCAAATAAAGGGAAGGAGGATGGGATAGAGATGAAAGAAAGACAGAGAATGATAGGTTTGCTGGCTGGATATCATGAGACAATGAGCAAATGGAAATGCAGTAAAACTGGGATATGTTAAAATTCTTTGTGGAAAGATAGTGTAAAAGAAAGATTAAAAAAAAGGATGCAGTAGAAAATATTCATGCATCCCTTCTTTGCATCTGAAACTAATTCATGTTCGTATAACGTTTAGATAAAAACAAGAACGTGGCAATGAAGATTGGATGGGATGATGGAGAGAATGAAGAGATACAATCAAGGAGTGAGATAAGAGTGGAGGTAGAGATAATAGCTAATTTTAGTTAGTTTAAATCATTAGTTATTCTTTCAAGAAAAGTTACTCAATATTGCGAAAAGAAATAGATTTTATTTACTTTTTGAGATAAATCATGATATATCTTTGTGTTATTATCTCCAGAATCTTATCTGTTGGACATATCAGACATATTTACAAAAAGAATAGATAGATGTAAAAATCCTGAGTATAATCTCTAATTAATGGACAAATAAAATTTGGTTGTTATTGTTAAAATTTCAGTACTTATTCATGCCATTCTTATAACAGGATTACCTTAAGTTGTTTTATAGTGCTCAAGCTGAAGGAAATTGAGTTAAGATATATTGAGATTGATTGGAATGAAACAGAAATAATGAAAAAGAAATATGAGAAGAAATAAATACAGAGGTTCATAAAATGAACTTGTTTATTGAGTTTCAATGAACTTTGTTACCTAAAGAGAAATTTTAGAAGGAAAACATCTGAATATATAGAAAGTAGAGAGAGAGGAAGTGTAATCCCTGCTAATACTGCTTTTATTAGTTAATGTGATGGTGGCAATGAATGTAGTGATAATTTTATAAACAGCGTTAATGCCATATTTGCTGGACCATAAAACACTTTTTTTTCGAAAAATATATTGAAATATTTTATTGACTAATGAACTAATATAATAGGAGGGATGCTAAACACTGAAAATTCAGGCTATAAAATGAATATAGGAAGAAATATAGTGATGAGTTGAGTTAAGAATGAGTATTGTTCTTAATGGTTTGGTTTGGCTTTTGAAGATGAATTCTCCGATGTACATTTCTTTGTAGAAATGGAGTAGTTTAGGTCACCATTGGGATGAAGTGAATGTATTTTTGTTTGTAATGTTTGGATATAACTTTGGTCAAATACAACAATGGAATACAGGCAAAGGAAATACAACTGAGAGATCATCATCATCATCATCAGTCTTTTAACGTCAGTTGTTGGACATGGACCTTCCCTAGAATCCACCAAATTTCTTTATCATGGGCATCACGGAGCCAGTATTTCCTGAATTTGTCTAGTTCGTCTCTCCGTCTTGTATTCTGCCGGCCTCAGGGGATCTATGTTGTGAGTCATGATGTCCATCAATTGTCTGCCAATGTCTGCCATTGCCATTTTGAGTTTTCTAATAGATTCTATGATATCTCTGACTCCTGTTTTCTTCCTGATATATTGTGCTGTCTTGTGTTCTCTTCATGAGTGGTGGAGCATGATTCTCTCATGCACAAGTCGCATGCTTCTCAGTTTGCGGGTCAGTCTCTTTGCTAGGTTCCATATTTTAGCTCCATAAATGACTATGGAGAGAATGCATTGGTTGCATACTCTTCTTTTTAGGATTATTGGGATCATCTTGTTTTCGAAGGTTGAGCTTGCTCTGCCAAAGGCTTGCCATCCTAGGGTGATTCTTTGCTTGATTTCTTCTTCTTTGTGGGTTTTATGGAGATTTGTTGTCCTAGGTAGATGTGATGGTCTACTTTCCCCAGTTTTGCATCTTTAATTTTGACAACCATGTCCTTATTCTTGATGTGATTGTTGCATATGACTTTTGTTTTACTAAAGGTCATGTGTAGGCCGACTCTTTTGCTTTCTTTGTTTAGTTCATCTAGCATTAGTTGGATGTTTTATAGGTTCTCTGCAAAATGGACGACGTTGTCTGCAAATCAGAGGTTGCTCAAATATTTGCCGTCTATTTGATTCCTCTATTCTCCCAGTCCAGCTTACGGAAGATCGTCTCAGGGTAGGCTGTGAAGAGTTTGGCTGAGCTAGTATCACCTTGTCTTACTCCTTTTTGGAGTTGTAAGGGTTCAGAGTCTTTATGTAGCCTGATAAAGGAGTTGCTGTGACTGTATATATATTGCAGTACTTTGATGTATACAGTGGCTACATCTTGTAGAGTGATGGCCTTCATGACCATGGAATTTCTACTGAGTCGAATGCCTTCTTGAAGTCTATAAATGGTATAGCAGGTGGCATTTTGTATTCTGTTGCTTTCTCTTCCAGCTGATTTATAGAATGAAGATGGTCCATGGTTGAGTAATTTTTTCTAAATCCAGCCTGTTCCCGTGGTTGGTTTTCATCTAGTGTTGGTGATGATTTTTGTGAAAAGTATATAGACGCAGTTGAGTAGGCTTATAGGCCTGTAGTTGTTGTGGTCTTTGGGGTCTTCTTTTTTATGTAGAAGCATTATGATTGCCATGTTCCAGTCTTTTTGGATTCTACTCTGTTTTAGACACAAGTTGAACAGATTCGCTAGTTTTTTGTTGACGGTCTTACCAGCGTTTTTGAGTAGATTGATGGTGATGTTATTTAGTCCAGGGTCTTTCCTTTTTTTGTTTATCTGATGGCTTGTTTTATATCCCATGGTGTAACTTCTGGGAAGTCCGCAAACTGATTTTTCAGCGTCTTGCATATTCTGGCCATTGCTTAGTTGTCCATGTCTTGAAGAGTAGAGTTTTTAGTAGAATTCTTGGGCGGTTTCGACAATTCTGTCTCTGTCTGTTATGTCTCCATTTTCTTTGAGTATGCTAGTTATTTGTTTCTGTCCTATACTGAGAGCTTTCTTTATTGCTTTAAAGCCCAACTCTTTTCGAGAGCGGTTTCAATAATTGTTATCATATACCTTCTCTTGTCTTCTCTTAGTTTCTTTTTGATTGTTTTATTTAGTTCAGTCTCCTCTGTTTTTTCCCTTGTTGTTGGTGGTGGTTTGAGGTTTCTCCACTTTTCAATGAGATTCCTGGTTTCATCTGAGATTTTGCTAATGGTTTGTTTGTTCCGGTTGAAATGTAGTGGCAGCTTCTACTAGAGAGGTTGTTATTTTGCTGTGGAGCTCGTTGATGTTGGTGTCGTTTTCATCAGTAAAGAATTTTTCAATTCTAGCTTGAAGGGTTGGGTGAGTCCATTTGGTATATTTTGTGGTTGCGGTTCAGTGTGGAACTTTTTTGTGCGTTCTTTATTGGTGTTTACTAGCATCTTACATCTGACCATTCTATGGTCACTTCATCTGTTTATTTGGTTTAGGATTTGGATATCTTTGATGGTGGGGCTTTTGTCTGTTAAAATGTAGTCTATTTCTTTTTTGGTTTCATGGTTGGGGTTCTTCCAAGTCCATTTTCTATTGGGTTTCTTTTTGAAGTATGTATTCATAATTTTGAATTTGTTTGCAGTTGCAAAGTTTACAAGGTGTTCCCTCTCTCTTTCCATCTTCTGTATATAAATTCTCCAATGCAACGTTTGTTTCCTTGTCCTACTTGTGCATTGAAATCTCCCATGATGATGTTGAAGTTTTTTTTGTTATCTTGTAATTAGGACTTCAAGTCATTATAGAAGTTGTTGATTTCTTCTTTTGTTGATTGCAAAGTGGAAGCGTAGACTTGGATGACATTTTAGCTTGTACCTCTTTGAGAGTTGTATAGTGACACTGGCTATGCGATTTAAGATAGCTGTGAAAGCTACCATGTTGTCTTTTTGATCTTTATAGGTGAGAAAGTCCACTCCATTTGTTTAACTTTCTCTCTTCTGTAGTTGTGGACGAGATGCTTGCTTTTCAATTCTATTAGTTCTGCACCCAAGACAAGTGATGCGGCTGGGCCTTTTGGTACTAATGGCCCAGCAAGAACAGGCATTTTCCTGGTGTAGTGTTTGGGTAGTTGCTGTTGGAGCACATCGGCCCCACCCAAAGTGAGTGATGTGGCTTGGCCTTTTGGGACTGAGGACCCAGCAGGGACAGTGGGTATAACTTTCAGTGTGCAGATCATGGGAAGTATTGGGCCATGCCCTGCCACGCTGTCCCATCACGTGTTGGCAGGGGGTCTGGTGGAGTGATCACTGCTGATGTCGTTAGGAGTGGCCTTCAAGTTCCACCGGTTTGTAGCACCCATTCTATCTGTTCTTGGTGAGTAGCAGACAGGCCTTGATGTACGCAGCACTGTAGATGATGAAAGATAAAGGATTAAGAGTGAAGGTTTGAGAGGGGTTTTTTTTCCATTTCATTTCATCTTATGTCGTCCATGTGATCTATCTGGATAAACCAGCCCAGCTAATATCCTATCTTAGCCTACTTGCGTCTATAACAGGGCCCAGCTTTTTACTGGTGGATTACTTACACGTCTGATGGATTTGTACCTTGCTCATCAGCCAGATGATAGTTTAAGCTTGAGCATACCTCTCTCTTATACATTAAGTTTTTAACTTGGTTCAAGTCCACAGACTGTGAAATTTGAGACAGCTGAACAAATGAGTGAAGTACATGAATAAATAATTGAAAAATATGGCAAATTCTGTTGTACTTCTCTGGTTCTTGCTGCACAATGTGGGTTTGGGGGATTTCTTTGGAAAAAAATTTGAATTTTTCTTTTTACTTTGCTAAAGGAGAGATAGACTCTCAATAATAGTTATAATCATTCAATTACAAACAAAAGAATGTTTGTATGAGTAATATCTATCTCTTGAGTTTTTCTCTTCACCTTCCAATTTTCAAGTCATTTTCATGTGCAAACAAATGAATGTAATTGAACGAATAAAGGAGCATCTGTATTATAGAATAACAATAATGCAATTGATTGTACACACAATGAACATAACGCATGTTGATAGAGAAGAAGAGAAAATTATTTTAAAACATATTTTACTGAAAATAGATGGCCCACAACTCGAAATGAAGTGCTACAGTTTCTTTTGCACTCCTTTATAAAGTAAACGAGCTATGATCCTAGCTTTGTGAAAAGGTCTATATTTATACTAAATTTGTTGTAAACTTCATATTCTAAACCTAAAAAAATTATACAAAAGTTTTTTTTTGTTGAATTTGGACACAGGAAAAAATTAATTTTTACTGCTACTGATAACATTGAGAAAAAATGCATCTTTTTGAATGATAAATTTGTTTTGTTTTGTTTTTTTCATAGATATACTGAGCTTTATAATTTGAATATTACTGCAATAGTTTCTACCTAAATTGCGAAGCAATTTTTGAATAGTGATAAAATAGTGATAAAAGATAATTTACATAAGAATTACAGGAGCTAACAATACTCAATTTGTCATCTAAATTAGAATTGTATGTATTATTGCACGTTTGTCTTTAAACACTTGTATCCCACTTATCTGTGTATAAACTGTCATTGTTTGAAGTACTATCTGTAGAATATTTGTTATTTTTATTCTTAAAAATACTTTTATTTATGAATGTTTGAACATGAGGCCTCAGTATGTCCACAGATACTTGATTATGTATTTTATCGTACATCTCTATGAAGAAACGTTTTGGTGAACAATGGAGAACCTGGTAGGTTCCTTAATACAATCAACTCTAAGGCGTACTTTATCATGACATAAGTTCAGTTGGAAGAGAATTTCCCTTTGAAGAGTCATTGAGATCAAATTGTGGTTTTACGCATATTCTTAGTGAACTACTGTTTAATGAATCATCTTTCATTATATCAGATGGACTGATCAACAGTGGAGGAATTAATATTGAGGAACCAGTTACAGTATAAGAGAGTGAGAAATGTAATTCATTAAGTGTACTGCATATACCAAAGAGTATTATTGGAAAATGCTGAGAGCCATGATTCTTACAAGCTATAATTGCTGTTTCATTTGCTTTGGGTGTTCTCTCTATTGAACCATTGCCTTGTGAGTGATAAACAGTCATTCTCAATCTATTAAAAGCTATAATTTTTGATAATCCTAAAAAACAACTCACTTTCAAATTGACTTCTGCTATCTGTAACGATATCAAGTGGAACACCAAATCTTGTAATTCATGTCTTTATAAAAGCTTTAGCTACTGATTGTGGGGTAATTTCAGTTGATGGTTTAGCCTCGATCCAACAAATTGAGTGGTTCATTCATGCCAAAAGATATTTATAGGGGCTTAAATACAGATCTGAATCATTACAGACTGAAGTGAGTGGTCTAACAATACCTATTCGGACAGTTTGAAAACTTAGTGAAGGTGATTCAAAATTTTGAATAGGAGAATTTGTACGGCTATTAATCTTTGACTGTTGGCAAGATGCTCACCTAATACAAACTTTTTTGATAGAGTTATCTATACTTGGCCCATAGTATCAGAATTCAACTAACTTTATAGATGATCCAATACCATGAGACAATGAATGATGGCTATCGAAAATTGATTTTCACAAATCTCCTCATACAAAAAGTTTTAGGATAAGGAGTGGAGATATCACGTAGTATCTTAGAATTATTACCTTACTGTGGAAATTCTTCAAAGTTAGTGGAAGATTTGATTTCTTCATCATTAGATCGTGCCTCAATGATTTCTGGCAAATTATAGACATCTTCAGTTATCCCTTGCCATTCATGGGGGTTAGAAGGGTTGTGAATACGGTAAATTCATGAATAAATTTTGCTGACTTCCAACCATTTCAGTCCCAAATAGCTATAAATATTGTACTATAAACCTTTTGAGAAGCAAACACTTCACTATTCCTGAATTTCAAGTGTACAAATAAATAAATGATCACAGTAAAAACTATACAGTCAATTAACAAAAACCATAAATTTCATTAAACTAAAGTACAATGATTTGAAAAAGTGTTTAATGTCTAAAATACCATTTGCAAGCATAAACAAATTTTCAACCATGATTATCTCACGGTTTAAATTTTCATAATATGAATACATAGATAATTTTCAGTTGATAATTTTCTACAATCTTTTTTCTTACTAATAACAGATTACTATGATAAAATTAATAGATGACAAGTTCAAGACATCTTTATTTACACATCACTTTTTGTCAAATGTCCATGCTAGTTTATATTATGTATATATATGTATGCATTTATGATTTTCTGAATTTCTTAGGTTTTGTTTATACTGTGCAGCATATTTTCTATAATGCTGGTTTTCATTGCATGTTGCAAAATTTCCAGAAATATTCCCATTGAATCATTCAAGACTGAACAAAAAATGATTGAAACAACGGATGGAAAATCTGTGAATCATCATCATCTGTCTTTTATCATCCGTCATTGGACATAGACCTTTCCCAGGATTTGCCAGACCTGTTGAGTTTGTCTTTGACATGTTCATTGAAAATGACCTTTAGTTTGCTGAAGTTCATGCGAAGGCCAAGTTTTTTGCTCTCTTCATTCAGTTTGTCTTGCATTAGTTCGAGGTCATGAAGGTTTTCTGTGAAAGGACAATGTCATCTACAAATCTGAGGTATTTAGGTATTTGCCATCTATATGGTTTGAAGTTACCAAACTATCAATATTAATTCCAAAATCACTTCAACGAAGCAGAAGTTCCAATTAAGTTAGGAGTCACTTTTAGAAGACCCCCTCCTGCGCCTGATATCTCTCCTCCTCCTCCTCGTCTTAGAAGTGAGCATAATAACACTAGGTCTTGTTAAAGATATGATCAGGTGATGGGGTCATATAAATGAGATTGCTGGCAATCTGATTTTGATGAAATTCAACTATGAAAAGTGCATAGTGGCTTAAGGTCTGTCAGTGACATCACATGGTGATTTTCAATGAGGTGGCAAAAGTGAAACCCAGTTAGATAGGCTGCTAGCAACTTTCTGCCGAAAGTGGAATACTTTGTTTGAGTTTGTGTCAACTTTTTTGAAAAAGAAACCAATAAGAATGGGTATCCCATCTATTACTTGGGGTCATACTGCACCGAAAGCTGCATTATACCAAGTAACCAATCGATAGTCAGTGATTTCAGATTGCGTGTAGGCTAAAGCAGTTGCATTACAAAGATGTTGCATGATACTATTAAAGGAGTTTTTATTATTGTTATTACATGATTTGAAAGGACAGCTGGGAAAGAATCATAGATGATTAGACAGAAGTACTACAATTTTGGCATAATTAGGAATAAGTTTACCACCAAAATCCTTCATACCTAATAATCTACTGAAACTCTTAGAAACTTTGGGGTATGGAAGAAATTTCAACTCATTGATTTCTTCATCAGTGGGTGAAAGTCCTTTTGCACCCACATTATAACCCCCAAAGTCCAAATTAGAAACATGAAAGGTACATTTTGACAGAGAAATTTTAAAATTGTTTTCATCAGAAATTTTAAACAATCCAATTCATTCTTATGTGCTCTCCCATTAATACTGAATACAAGGATATTGTCTAAATACACAGTCCGCATCAGACTCATCTTGTCCATGAAGTGTTGAAATGTTGCTGTCACATATTTTAATCTGAAAAGTATATGATCATATTCACACGGCCTGAAAAGTGTAATTACTGTTGTTTTAATCAAGATGAATCTTCATCTGATGGTAAGCTGAAGTTAAGTTTGTTCTTGAAAAACTTTGTTTGTTTGTAAGTTCAGAGGTACACAAATTGATTTTTGGTATTGGATATCAATCACTTTTTGTAATACTATTCAGAGCATGATAATCACTACAGCATTGATTTCTACTGTCAAATTTTGTCATGTGGTGAAGTGGACTTGTCAGTTTACTTTCAGAAGTAGATATCACTCCGGAATTCTAAAGTTTTTAAAATTCTACTCGTGTTGCTTTAGTTTTTCAGCAGAAATTTCTCTTGTTCTTGCAAAAACTGAAGAATTACTATCTGTATCTATTCTGCGATAAACTCCACGGTATTTTCTGTTGAATTTTTTCTCTGTAAAAATCAAATCCTAAGAAAGGATTCATGACATCATTGATGATAAAAGTCCATTTGAAAGATATTCTTAAACAAGGAATTTCCATCTCCAGATTTGCTTGTCCATGACATTTTATTTTCTTGCCAGTGGTGGCTGAGATTGATATGAGAATAGGGTTCAAAACAATTCAGTTCATGAGAGAAATAGGTAATAAAGAAATACTAGCACCAGTGTCATTAATTAATTTCTATTTAATAGCCCTTAATCTGACAAATGACTTCCAGGAGCTGATTCATTAGTTTTCCACGTCACTGGGAACAGGGATTGGTGGTCAGGAATTGGGTAACATTTGAAGATTACTTTGTTTCTTGGGCTATCTGCACTAAGGTTTACTTGTTTTTTGCCTTGTTGGCATAATAGATATAAGCTGTGCTTATTCTAGGTCCTTGGTCTGTACTGTATGATCCAAGTCCTACTGGTACTGTATTTCTTATGTGATTATTTCCTTTCTATTGTGGATGCTGCATATCTTTACTATAATTACATGAGTATGACAGTATTTGTTCTTGTTTTACAGCAAAGGTGAAATTTCAATTTAATAAAGGCATTAGCTCATCAACTAGTTTGCCTGAAAAGGGGACAGGTTTTTTTTGAGAAGCAATGATAGATGCTATATATGAAAGCAATGCTTGCAAAAAATTATGTACTATTTCTTCACTGATACTAATATGATTTGCGAGCGGTAACATTTCTTGTAAATAAATTGATGGACGTCCACCAATTGTAGTTATCTTCATAAACTTGTCCAGCATTTCAGGCTTTGTCTTTTCATAAGATGATAGAATAACTTGTTTTAAATCATCATATTCTTGAGGATCTAACACTCAAAGAAAATTTTTGCAACAACTTCTGCGGGTAATGTTGCAATAATGGAGAAAATTTAGTTGCTGAAACATATGGAAAACCAGCCATTCACTGCTGTATCTATAAATTCTGGCATTTTAATTGTAACATGTTGCACCTGAGTATCCTCTGATCTATATTCATCAACTATCTTTAAATAATCATTTATAAAAAAAGATCCATCAGTTTTGTAGTGACATGCAGTTGTTATTATACGAATGTTGAAATGTATTGCATGTGGCTTTTTTCATGTTGTTCATTGTCTTTTATTGCTTCCAGGTTCATTCATTAGTTGCTTTTGTTGTTGCTATTGGTCTTGTTTGAAATATTTTGTTGATTTCCTGGAGAGTGAGTCGCTAGTTTGTTGGTGTGTATCTGTTTTGTAAAAACACACCTGGTCGGTCTCCATACCGCCTTTTTTATTGCTGGCTGGTGGGTATCTCTTTGAGAAAAATGCATGTGGTCTCCATTCCACCATTTTCAAATTTTTGGTAGTTGTATGCGTGTAATTTCTGTTGATATTGGTAACTGCGGTGTTGAATTTTAATTCCTTTTTTCTTATCTTTTTCTTTTTTTTTGGCTGGTATTCATTCTCTACTATGCTGTTAAATGCTTGAATATAAAAATAAGCGTTTTAAAAATGTTTCTAATGAATAAAAGGGTAAGTTTAAATTCCAATTATTTTAGTTGAAGAATTATTCCTCTTTTTTAATAGGATTGAATTTTTGTGGGAAAAGGACAGGCTAATTGTACAGAGTTTGTGGAAATTTCTTAGTTGGGGTTTGCCAATTTAAAGTGGTATTGGTATCCCAATTGTATGATTTGTCAAGAATGAGTATTGCTCTTAACGGCTTGGTTTGCCCTTGAAAGATGAATTCTCCAGTATATGTTTCTTCGTAGAAATTGACCAATTTGAGTAATCATTGGAATGAAGTGTATGTATTTTTTTTCTAACTTCAGTGAAATATAACAGTAGAATACAGCCAAAAGAAATACATGCAAGACATTTTTTAAAAAAATTTGATAATTCAATTCCAAGCAAAAAGACATAATTGAGCAAATAAATGGACATCCAATAATACAATTGATTGATTATACACACAAATATGAACATGATATGCCATGGGCCCAGAAATCAATATTCCTTCAGATTTTTTATTTAGTGTCCTACAGAAAGGGTAGCGAATGAATGCTTTTAGCCTGCAGAGTTCAGAACAAAATACTCTTTTTCACAAGTGTAAATGTTGCAAATGAGGGAGAATGCATATTTAAAGATGCTTAAATTTTTGAAATAAGACATGATGGTTTACTTATACCCTACTAGCACCCAATCCAAGAGGCCCGCTGACATTTATTTTATTTACAATTAAATTCTGCACCTTGTGGTGTAAAATATAGTCAACTTTGTACCTGAGTTCTGTTTCAAAACTGAGAAGATTTGTAAAAAAGAATAGCAAATCTAAGGACATTTTTTAGATACACCTTTTCTAGTTTTTTTACCATTACCCAAGAATACATTTTATGGTCAAATTCTTATATTTGTCTTCTAGATACATTTATATTTTGCCAATAATACCTGTTACACAAATTCATTATTACATTTTTGTAGTCAGTGAAGTCTTTTTAAACTGAGATGTATTTGCGGTTTTGTGTTCTTTTGAAGTGGGGTTTGTCACAGCATGAGTGAAGTGGTAAAACTTTTTAAAAAAAGACTACACAAAGACTCCTAAATCCCCTGTGAACATATATACGTATACATATCTTTGAGAAGGAAATTTCATTAGTTTTCTAACAGCATTACTTATATATTTTTATCTCTTAGGCATAATAAGTTATAGCCAAAAATCTGAAGGTAGGTACTAAAGCATTTTAGGTATTACAACATTTAACAAGTACTTTCTAGTCCACAATCTATGGATTGTGGGTTTAATTAGTGGTGAAGGTATATACATGTATATGTCTTTAGAATGGAAATTTTGTCAATTTTTTAAAAGTATATCTCGTTATTTTGTATCTATCATACATGAAATTTTTTAGCCAAAATGTAGAAGCTAGTTCTAGCATCTTTTAAGAATATGTGTACTGTATGGTACTCATCGATGTAGTATAGATTCCTTGGGAAGATACAAACAAACACACATTGTAAGAAAAAATTTTCATCAGCTTTCTTAGAATGTATATTTGTAAGTATTATGCATGAATAGTTATAGCCAGAAATGGAAAGTGAGGTATTCCAGCATTTAGTAGGCTAGGTCAAGCTTCATAGGATTTTGCAACAAAGGTGCATCATCAGACTGAAGGAGTGAAATATGTTCAGCACATGGCTCTGAACCTGTCTTCTTTCCCTCAGAGTATGCTGCCAGATTCACTTCTGGTAACAACATTGATCTTTTTCTTGTTATCTTCACAGCTGAATCTGGAGTGTTAGAGGAACATAATTTGTAGAAGAATTGGCACTGCCAGTGTTGTGGGTTGTTCAATGTCCAGATAATATCTCCTCATCAAAGTCATTATTATCTCATGACAAAGTTGTTGGAATACTTGGCTGGATGGAAGAGAATATTCTCCATGACTGATCTCTTGTTCAGCAAATGCTTTATCATGAACTAGAAGAACTGAGTTGAAAACACAGCGTCTGAAACCATTCAAGACTGATCAGCTAGACATATCTAGACAGGTACTGCATAGCCATAGGATGATAGAAGTGCTTTGGCATTAATGTCCATCCTGTAAAAGCCAAGGATATAATGTCCTGTGAAATGGAGAGAACCTTTCTGTGGTACAAGTGCAGATACATACACCATCTATATCTGGCTCTTCAGATGCCTTGTCAATGCGGTTGATGATCATTGCAGAGAAAATTTGACCCGTCTAATTGTGTTTTTCAGCTCAATAGCCATCATAAACATGTTACACTGGCCTGTTTATTTTGATCTATTTGAGATGGTACATCTGTGTTGTTTTCTGTTGAGTCTGTTCTACTTGAAGCACTATTTTTTCCCCCAGAAGAGCAGATGTTTGAATGTCATTTGCATATACAATGTCCCTTTGTGATTTAATTTGAGGAGATACCCTGTCTTATATGATCTTACATCAACTCTGTGTGTTTCCTTAATTTGCTTGATGAACAATTCATTCAGCTTTTTGAACCCTATGATCTCCTTATCCTCAACCATTCAGGTCTGCACTGTCTTGGAAAAGACCTTAAATACTTGCGTATTTGATGTTTCACTTATGTTTTCTGCATTAGTTAGTTTGGTCAAGTAGCAGGTAAAGTTGGGGTAGATTGAGTTGTGACACCTCACCTCAATTGCCACACAATCTCAATCTTTTATCTACATGAGCAGTGCTTCTTTTCCACTGTCTGCTGCAGCTTGTTTCAAATATACTGCATCTATGATTGAACATCTGATGAGGTTTTCTCTTTTTCTCTTGCCAGGGACCCTGCACACCACAATTATTTTCCTTTTGACAAAGGATACATATTTTTGGCAAAACAGGCTTTGACCTTGCTGGCACTGAAGGTCAATCAAAACTTTCTTGCTGGCAGTTCATCTTCTTCAACAGTTTTTTCGCTGTTTGATACTTTAGAAGTACAAAGATTCATGTTTGTGTTTAATGTGTACTCACCAAACCAATAACAAGGGTCCATACCTGATTAGAGCTTAAGCAATCATAATTTTTTCCCTACTGCACTGACATTTGATTAAGGTTACTTCTGTATATGTATCACTACTAGATTGTTGGCTAACTATCTGGTAACACCATGCGCAGTGAATTCCGGGTTTCATGTGTCTCATTTTAATACATTTAATGGAATTTCTATCAACAAATACTTCTCTGTCCATGCTATCTTCTGACCTTAATTGACCCTATAAGTTTAACTCAAAGTTTAGTCTATGTCAACCCAACCAGGCCACCATGCACTTTGTAATGCAGCACGGTGTTCATAACAGTTCATTACTATATCATGCCATAATAAGAAGTATTTACTGTGAATAAGACTCTAAATGAACAAGTAACTTTTACATTCTCTACATTGATTTATTCAAAGAAATATTCACTGTGAATAAGACTCTAAATAAACATATAACTTATACATTGTACACTTTGATTTAATCAAATTAATGTATGCCATATATATATATAGACCAGAGTAAGGCTCCATACTACTAACTAATATTCCACCCAAATTACACAGCTTGGAGTGTACTCATTTAGCTTCTGAGTACACAGGGAAATGTGTCCTATGATGAGTTTTCCATGTTTATAAATGAAAACATCAATAATATTCATTTAAAGTTCATTGGAAGTTGTTTCCTTATAATTACTGCTAATATTTATGTACTTTGATCCTGGTATGTAATCACTTTAAATGCTTTTTTTTAGGCTGAAGAATATTTCATCAGACATTTTTTCTCAAATTTTTATAGATTTAATTAGTATGTTTATATTTTTCACTTTCTGTACTTGTGTGTTCAGGTGTATGTGTTTATGTGTAAGGTGACTCTATTGAAATATTAGCCTAAAATACTAATTTAGTATTTATCTCAACAGTTAGCCACACTGGCTTTTTATTTAGTAATAGAAAGCTTGACCTAGTCAGCCAGAAAATTTTCACAAAATTCATCAGTGACAAAAATAAAAGAAATTATTTCAAAAGATTGATGGAAATGATGCTATTAAAAATATCCTGAGTGTTAAATTTTGTGAAATAAGTATTTATCTCAACAGTTAACCACACTGGCTATGTTCAGATTCTCATTTTTACTCTGTTAGATGTTGGCTCATTCATAACAAAATAATCACAGTCATCATTCTTTTTGATTTAGGTGCTTTAATTGTCAAAAAACCAGCATATAAGGTTGAGAGAGAGAGGGAGAGACAGACGGACAGACAGAGAAAGAGACAGAGAGAGAGAGAGAGAGAGAGAGAGAGAAGTGGTTCTCTTATGATTTTTCCAATACAATTACTTGTAAGTTTGTCTAGTTGATGTAAAAACAGGGATTGACCCTTCATCCTCTAAAATGACACACTGTGTTTAATATGAAGGATGCTGACCCGTTGAGTGGCTAATTCATTTTTCTCAATCTTCTGTTAAAGGTTTACCTACTTTCCTTACAGCACTCAGACTTCTTTCACTCAAGGTTTATCTACCTTTCTTGCAACTCCCATGCTTCTAATGCGAAAAGCTAACCTTGCATCAAAAATAAGTGCAAGAAGATTGAGTTTTTCTTCCTCTTCTCCTATTCCTGTTCACTACCTTCATGTATTGTGTGGATTCAAAGTGGGAAGTGGGAATCTCTTTATTTCTTTCATGTGAGTAATATCGTCTTTTGTTTTATGTCTTTATACCAAAATGGTAAAATTGAATTTCATCAAATTGGTTGAATCTCAAAATATACATAAGTCAAGTAGTACATTAGGAGGTCATATGTTATCAGTATAATGCTAATAAATTGTTCTGAATTAGAATGGGGTTAAAAATTGTCCAGTGGAGGAGAAGGAGGTCTCCCCACATGGATTTATTTGTCTGAGCATACTTCTATTAATTGAGATAAAAAACATACATTTTTTTGTCTCCTGGCTGTCGAATTAGCTATGGTCTTGCCTATATTTGGTGATGTCTGTAAGGTATGCCTCCAAAATCAGATCACTTCTTGTCACTTTCTAGGTTGACCACCTAACCCAGTTTCCTATTATTCTAAAAATTTTTTCAAACTGGCCACCATCTACAATTAATTCCCCATTGTATAAAAATCTTTTTTTTACCTAAGGAAATAGATATCAAAGCCGCTCCTCCACAACCAACACCTAAATACAAGTCAGAAAATCTTATTTTCTTTTTGACCAATATATTCAACTAGGCAATGGCCCAAAATTTTAACTATTCATTCATTGATATGGTGGAGAGAAAAATAACTCAAAGTAAATAGAAACTGATTATACATAAGGAAGTTTGTGGTTATGTGTGATGATAGCCAATAGAAATATTTTCTGTTGGAATTTCATTTGAGAAAAACGTACATGTGGAGTATTCTGTTTTCAAAATATCTGTCACTTCATTCTTGTGCATAAATCTTGTCAGTTTCTCTGTCTCATCACTCAAATCCCCTCATTCTAATATTTCATTTTACAATAAAATAAATGCTTAAGTCATATACCAAGACTACTTGGGGTGAAGTAGTTACATAATTCTCACTGATGTTGGAGGCCAGTGTTTGGACCCTGGTAATGAACAAGATTTCTAATGCTGATTTTTGAGGCAGGCAAGCCTTCTTGTGAAATCTAATTCTAATGGTAGATAAAAATTTAACGATTTTTTACAAATTTCCCATGACTATAATTGAAAATGTTAAATATAAACTTTTTTTCTTTAGCAACCATGTTTCATTACACTTTTCTAGCATACTTGTGTCTTAAATCTCGAGAGTAAGTATTGCATCTTATCACTCATGAATGTTGAGCAAGAAAATGTTGAAATATTTGATTTCCTTTTGAAATGGTCTAATTCTTTTTTTCAATCTCTATGCAAATACTATCTATTTCTCTCTTTCTCTTACCTTTCCATTACTCTCTTTGTTTTTTATATACTTGTATCTGTTTGATTTTTTGAGAGTGTGTGTCTGTGTGTAATGTTATGAAATTCTTAATGATTTTCAAAGAATGTTATGATCTGGCATTATTTTAGGGTGAATTCACAGTATTTGATTTCACCATACAGCCTTTTTATATCTGATTTTGAAATTGTACAGTTCTCATCTCCCACAGATAAAATATGTTTTCTATTTCGCCTGAGATCTCCATACTTTGTTTGCTCAATATATGTTCTATTTCTTGAATCAATCACTTTTATTAGTCCTATAGTGTCCCACGATTTTTCTTGATCAATTTTGATGCTCACTTTATCACTAACTTCAAGTGGGTGGAATGAACAAACACCATGAGTTTTTATTATACTTCCTTTTCATCCTTGACTTTTGTTCTTCATCGTCTTTCCTGACTTTTCGTAAGTCAGACCATGTAGATTCCAATTTGTCTGGGTGGTTCTAATTTTCCTTCCCATTATTAATTCTGCCAGGACTTGCTCCTGTGGTTAACATAGGAGTACGTCTGTATGTTATCAGCGCAAGGAAAATATCGGGCTGTTTTAGAAGTCTTTTAGTTATTTTCATACCACTTTCTATCCTCCCATTTACTTGTGGAAAATGACAGCTTGTAGTGATGTTAATGAATCCATATTTTTCACAAAATCTCCAAAAGTAGTGCTCACAAACTGACCTCTATTGTCGCTGACAACTTCATTTAGAATACCCTAAATGGCAAGAATTTTTTTTCTAATTTTCCAATTACTTTTGTATTGGTTACTAAAAAGATATGTTAAATTTCCAAGTACCATGAAAAATAGTCAGCATCGACTAAGTACTTCTGTCTATATCATGTACACCAATCAGTGCCAATTCTTTGCCATTGTCTGTCATATGAAGTTGTTGGTTTAAGAGGTTTCATGTTGATTTTCAGGATGGTGTTGATTACAAAAATTATGTTTTTTCACCATGCTCTCAATTTCTTGCAATATTCCTGGCCACCATGCTGAAGAATTAAACTGATCCCTGCACTTGTCCAGACCCCTATGGCCAATGTGTATTGAGTGAAGGACTTTAGCTCATAATTTTGGGGGGATTACAATTCTATGCTGATAGAATAATAATTCTTTCTGAGTCAATGTTCCGATAAGAAAAAGAAGGTTTTTAACCTCTTCCTTGATACTTTTTTTTTTGTTGACCATCCATTATGTGTAAAATTAATCACTTTTTGCATAATAAGGTTGGCAAGGGTGGCTTTTTGAATTTCTTGGAGTGTTTATCAGATGCATGTATAGTTTCTACAACAAAATTTATGAATAACCCTGTGCTTCCATCTCATGGGACCACAAGAGAGAGTATCAGGAACTACAAGTAGTTTCCCTAGAACATGTTCGGTGACAGTGTTGAATTGTGATAGGCTCATTAGCAATCTTTGACATCTCAGTGGTGTTTAATGTAATGTCTGTGTATTTATCAAGGGGACTAAAGGCTTGTGAATGGTATGCAATTGAAAAGATTCGAGTCCTGCGATATAATGATTGAATTTCTCACTGGCCCAGACTGCTGTTAGGCTCTCCTTTTCAATCTGAGCATAATTTCTTACTGTTAGTAACAGGGCATATGAGGCAAAAGCTACGGGTTTCCTTTCACCCTTTACGTGTTGAAATGATGTTGCACCTAATCTGTAACTGCTTGCACCAGCACTAACAATGATGTGTTTTGACGGGTCATAAAATGACAAAATAGGTGCCTTCAAGAGCAATTCTTATATTTTTATAAATGCATTAACTTGGGGTTGATCTCACATCCACTCTATATCTTTTTTAAGCAGTTATATCATAAACTGAATGGTATTTAACAAATCTGACGAAAATCTCCCAAGATACATTATCATAACAATAACAGGTCTCAGTTCTGCTGTTGATGTAGGAACAGGCAATTCTGATGTAGGCCATCTTGCTTGATAGTTTTTTTAATTTTCCTCCAATACCTCATCCTTTTCTGCTGTAGATTTACCATACACCAAAATATCATCAATTATGACATCTGCTCCATTCAAATTCTCTAGTGATTGGAACACTTCCACAGCTAATGTGATTCCAAAAGGCATTTGTTTAAAACAATAACGTTTGAAAGGAGTGATGAAAGTTGCTAGTAAACGACTGTCTCAAAAGGAATTTGCTGAAAACCATATTGGGCATTTAGAGAATGTGGTAGTTTCTTGCAGTTTCAGTGCTATATCATCCAAGTTTAGTAACATATAACATTTTTTATACGATATATCTTAACTTCTTGATTCAATTCTTCCAAATCAACACAGAATCATATGTCTCCATTTTTCTTCCGGACTGGAACAATCGATGCACACCAGTCAGTTGGTTGTGTGACTTTCACAATGATTCCATTATGCTCCAGTCATTGTGGTCCTGATTTTACTTTGAGTAAAATGGGAAATGGAATCTGCCTAGCTATATTGACTCAATATTTTGCTTTTTCTTTCAAGCAGATCTTTACTGATTTTCTTTCCTTACAACCTCCAAGTGTCAAATATGTCGTTTTTCGTTTCATCAACGATAAATATGAGACCCATTTCAAGTGCTCTCTCTTTTGACAATGAATTTTCAGTACCCTGGCTTTCAATCACAAATATTTCAAGCGTGAATTTCTAAACCTTTATTTTCTGTTGAAGTTATGAATTTTCTTTCACATACTAAAATGCTGTTTTCAGGGAGGCTTATTTTTTAAAACTTCATATATTCTACATCCAATCATATTTATGTGTGTTACAGATTCAAAATTTTTTTGTACCATGAATCCGTCTTTCTTTTCGTTTGTCCTTGTTTTACCGAACTCAAAAAATATCAACTGTTTTCTTGCTGTATTTCACAAACATTTTTTATTTTTGTCTTGCAGATGCAGAGAAATGATTCATTTTCCTGTATTTTTTATCATATTTTCCCTTTTGTTGGACAGCAATTTCTATCATACCTCTTATGACTTTGAAGTCTATGACCAACTCTTTTCTTTTCGGTGACTTGGGGTGCATTTTTCTGCTCAGTTTTATTTTGTTGATGTGCTTTTTTTGTATTTAAACCATTTGTGACTTTACTCGTTCATCATCTCTGACCATTTCAATCTTTCCCGATTTTGAATCTGGAATAAGCTGAAGTCTTTCAGACATTCATTTGTTCTGAAGTATATTTATTCAAAAGCTGTCCATTAACAACAGCAACAACAACAAACAATCAATATTAAGCACTTGTCAGCAGGTGTAACTGCCTGATGGAACACCCTGTGTCATTTTTTGCACTATGTTAAGAAAATTTTAGGCTCTCCTTCAAGTTTACTTTGCTCTTTATTGCTTATATGTGTATACTCTTTAATAATTGTTTGCAAAAAGTTGATAATTTACATTGCAGTTGAAGTAGGGCAATGTATCACTGAAGCTTATGGTAAATATGCAGTATGTATGCAAACACATGGAGGAAATGGCTTGCGAAGTTTTAAAAAAGAGATTTTGAGCTCATGGGCATAGAATGCTCTGGAAGACCTCAGAACTTGAAAACTGATAAACTGAGGGGATGCTATATCTTCCATTACAATTCTGACCGTTACTGCTGTAATTTGATCAATCCTCACCGGGCGCCTCACTGCTGTGGTCCTATATCAAACTGAGCTGTTTATATATTGTAAATATTTTTATTGATATCTACTAAGTTTGATTTAGTCTGTGGCACCCAGTGAGTATCAAACTAATTACATTAATAATGGTCAGCATAAAAAGCTTGTTAACCATTACTATACTGATTGTGGAACTACGGATTTCATGAAATCACTGAATGATCTAGAATTTCTCAAAATCACTAGTTCCGCAATTTTGCTGTTACATATGCACAGTGAGATAAATGTACAAATGAAAAATATTTAATGAGTATTCATTTCTATACATCCATACACTCTGTACAATTATATAAAAATACACACACAAGTATGATTATATAGAAATATTTTCTGTTGTAAAACTTGTTGATTTTTACCTTAGAACATGTTAACATGCTCTTTTTCTCAACAGGTTTTACCTTCAATGATATTCAAATTCTCTATGAGTTTCCATCATCATCATCATCATCAGTCTTTTATTGTGTGTCATTGGACTTTCTCCAGGATTCACCACACTTCTTTATCGTGGGTATTGTTGGGCCAATATTTTATGAATCTGTCCAGTTCGTCTTGCCATCTCATATTCTGTCGGCCTCAGTTCTGCATTTGATCTCTAGGGATCCATGTTGTGAGTTGTGATGTCCATTGGTTGACTACCAATCTTGCGACATGACCAGCCCATTGCCATCTGAGTTTCCTAAAGGATTCTATGATGTCTCAGACTCCTGCTTTTTTCCTAATATATTATGCTGTCTTGTGATTTTTCCATGTAATGTTAAGCATAATTCTCTCATCTGCATGTTGCATGGTTCTCAGTTTGAGGGTCAGTCTCTTGGTTAGGTTCCATGTTTCAGCTCCATAGGTAACTATCGGGAGTATTCATTGGTTGTATACCCTTCTTTCTAGAAATAATGGGATTTTCTTGTTCTTGCTCTTCAGAAGATTTACCATCCTAAAGTGATAATTTGCTTGATTTCTTCTTCTTTTGAGGATTTCATGGAGATTCATTGTCCTGAGTAGATGTAGTGGTCTACTTTCTCCAGTTTTGTATTTTTAATTGTTGTGTGTTTATTTCAAACATGATTGTCGCACTATACTTTTTTTCTGCTAGACTTCAAGTGAAGGCCAACTTTCTTGCTTTCTTCATTCAGATCGTCTAGCAATAGTTGGAGGTTCTGAAGGTTCTCTACTTAAAGGATGATGTCGTCTGTTAATCTAAGGTTACTTAAGTATTCTGATTCTTTTGTTTTTCCAGTCTAGGTTTTGGAAAATCATCTTGAGGTAGGCTGTAAAGAGTTTGTGTCGGCTGATTTCACCTTCTTACCCCTTTTGAGCTGGAAGGGTCTTTGTGTAGCCTGATAAAGTAGCTGCTCTGACAGTATTTATGTTGCAATACTCATATATATATATACATACATACACACACCTTGAGTGATAGCATCAGTGACCTTGGGAATTTCTACTGAATGGAAGGCCTTCTTGAAGTCAATTAATGCTACCATGAGTGACGTTTTATATTCTGCTGCTTTCTCTTTTTGTTGATTTATTGCATAGATATGGTCCATGGTTGAGTAGATTCTTCTAAAGCTAGCTTGTTCCGTGGTTTGTTTTTGTGTTGCGTTTTGGTGATTCGGTTGGTATAACTTTGGTGAAGGGTTTGTAGATGCAGTTGAGTACACTTATTGGTTTGTGGTTATTGAGATCTTTTGAGTTTCCTTTTTAATGTAACAGCATTATGATTGCAGTGTTCCAGTCTTCATGGACTCTTCTTTGTTTTAGGCACAAGTTGAATAAAATGGCCACTTTCCTGGTGATGACCTTACCAGCTCTTGTGAATAGATTGATGGAGATGTTATCTGCTCCAGGGGCTCTTCTGTATTTGTTTGTTTGATTACTTGTTTCACTTCCCATGGCGTAACTTCTGGGAAGTCCTTGAACTGATTGCTCGCATTGTACATATCCTCGTTGTTGTTTGGAAGGGTAGAGTTTTTGGTAGAATTCTTGGGCACGTTCAATAATCTGGTCTCTGGCTGTTGTTAGGTCTACACCTTCTTCAAGTAGAGTTGTTATTTGTATCTTTCCTGTATTAAGATTTTTCTCAATAGCTTTGAAGCCCCGTCTTTTCCCAAGACTTATTTCAATGATTGCTGTCATGTATCTTTTTTGTCTTCTCATTGTCTCTTTTGGATGATTTTATTTAAATGGTTGCTTTAATTTTCTCTTGGTGGCTTGAGATTTCTGCATTTTTCCATGAGATTTTTGTTTTCACCTATGATTTTACTGATGGTTTGTAAGCTCTTTGGTCTAAACATTGTAGCTACTCCAATAGGAGAGGTTGTTATTTTGTTGTTGAATCTGTTGATGTTAGTGTTGCGCTTCTCTGGTTCAGTAAGAAGCTCATATCTATTTATCAGTTCAAGCTTGAAAAATTGAGTGTGCGCTTTTAGCATGTCTAGTGACTGTGGTGTCCCTAGCATGTATGGAAGCTATGCATAGTAAAAACTGTTTCCACATAACACAAGATAGAAACATTACACCTATAACTGATTAATGTTTGACACATGTTTGGTAATTTTTAATGGGTGATATTATATAAGTACGATTGTTGTTTCTATTTTTCTTTATGATTTTATATGAGTAGGTTAGAATCAAATAATTGAACTTTGTATATGCATGGATATATACATCTATGTAACATTTATAAAGGATAGAACATATATAATAATGCTTTTTTTGTACATACTCACATCCAGCCACATAGGTTGAACCTATATGCTAGCATGAAAGTATTAGCAAATCAAACAAGAGATGTTGTCAATTTCAACATTGTCAACTAAAATATGATCATTACTTGAGCATACACGCACTCTCTTTCAATGTTATCCTTGTTCATTATATTGTATTAACGGATGGAGAGGGAGAAAATTTAAATTTCGTTTGATTATAGTTGACAGCAATTAGCCTTCTTTACCTCAATTGTTTTTTATGTAAAAAGCTGCAAGAGGAGAAATAAATAATCAGAAAACAGCAGTACCAGTAAGCAGAATAATGCATAGGATTTTTTATCATTTAAAATGACTTTGATTTGAAATTGTACCGTACCCATAACCAAGTTTGACTCATGGCTCAATACTGGGTTTTCAAATATAATTATTTCCAAAGACCCCTTTATATTTAAATGAATTAGCCCATGGACCACAGGATTTTTCTAGGATCACCTACCCAACAAGCTAGTAGATCACCTGTAATACCTTTGCGGACACCCAGTTTGGAACCATTCATCTTGAGTGTCCTCATTTTCAAAATGACTGTTGTGATAGATATAATGAATTGAAATACTTGGTTACAACAGTAGCAAACTTTATTTAACTTAAAAAACACAAATTAGAATGAAGCTGGCTGCTGCAGTTCTTGATAGATCGTGTGTATCTTGTTTGCACATTTATTCCGTGTTTTGAATAATTCTGGTCGTAATTCCAATTAATCCATATCACAAATCGTGTATTTCATTGCAAGCATTTCTAAATCAAGATCTTGGTGGTATTTTCGGTCAAATCACGTAATTCCTTTTTCCAGATAAGAGAAAATTAAAAAAGATTCAACACTTTTCCCCTAATCTATTACGATGTATTGAATTTTTTTTCTCCTTATCATGGATATTTTAAATCAAGATGATGGCAGCAGTTTCAATCAGATTGTATGCAACCTTTCAAATGAAAGAGCATCAAATTATCTACCAGTGAAGAAGGTTCCACATCTTTTTCAAATTATGAATAATTCTGGTTGAAATTTCAATGATTGCTCACTACAAATTTTGTATTTTTAAACGGGCCATTTTCAATCAAGATGATGGCAGCAGTTTTAGTTAGATCATATGTGTTCTTTTCTCTGATGAGAGAGCATTGAAAGGACATCAGTATTGAAGGTTTCATATCTTTTTCAAAATTTGAACAACTCTGGTTGAAATTTCAATTAATGTAAGAAAATTTTTTCTTTCATGGGGGCCATTTTGATGTTATTAGAGCAACTGTAATAAATTACCAGGTTTCACACTTTTTCCACATTTTAAACAATTCTGGTTGGAATTTTAACTTATTTTATGAAAACTGTTTTTTTATGATAGCCATTTTGTGCTTTCAAAAGACATTATTCTTATATTTCTTCTTATCAAAAGAAGTCTAACAAATAGGCTGGGAGTTCAATAAAACTGTTTATCGATAATGGTATAGTGCATATATTAAAGGGCACTGGAATATAATTATTTCAGCTATATTGGTAAACCCAATCTCCTCTTTTCTGGATTGCCACAACAATTTATGAAATTGTTATCTTCTTTCAATAGAGACCTTGTGTTGGCACAATTAACAGAATAATGTTGCTTGTATCTATAGAAGCTATACATAGCAGAAACTGCTTACATAATAATGAAACGCATATAGAAACATTGGAATAAAAACGGAGTAATTTTTGACTATTATGACATGATTATTATCGAAAGATATCAAATAAGTATACAGTTGTACCTATTTTATCTATTACTTCATACTAGTAGATAGAAGATTAGAATGAAATTATTCAATTTTTATATACATGCATTTATACATGAATGAATCTGCACATATTTGTTATTTGTATGAATTACCAATGATAGAACTGATATGTTTATGCTTTTGGCATACATTCACACATACACATAGATATGGTTAAACTTGTATTCTAGCATGAAAGTGTTTTACTCTTTTAATGTAAATAGTATAAACAAATGCAATTTGTTCGGTTTCTACATGATACAAATATTACAAGGAATATCCAAGATATGATGAGTTGATTTGGTGATGCTTACTTGAAGTTTATCAATATTTACCATTTCACATCAACTTCATCATGCAGATGAGCAGCAAGGATTACTTGAAAACTGGAAATCAGCCCATTTTACTTAGATGATAACTTTTCACACTTCTTGATCTTCTTGATATGTAGTGGCCATCAAGATATATGCCCATGTTTAATGATCCATATGGATGTAAGATTATTAGCTATTAGTTAAATATCCATAAATATGTGGATACTATCTTTGGATACTATTTGGGATACTTAAAGGATTGCTTGGTTGTTATTGAAGGATTTTTGAGAATCAGTCCTACGTTTTGAAATGCTTTATTAAGACTTGCATTATGTTCTATAGAAGATGCTGATTATTAGTTATTTCTTTTTTCTGCAGAGATATGTTACCATGAAGAGGAAATTACAAAGGAAAATCTTCAAGATGGTAATGTGGATATTATTCCATCAACCAATAAAAGAAAAATTGAAAACATAGTTGCTGGCGGTAAAAAGTTCAAATTTAAAAGAAAGGATACCAATCCAAGCCTAAAAGTGATTATCAATGATCCAAAAGTTCCTGTTAGTGCACGACTTGTACAACCAATAAATGTCCGTTCTTATGATTTGAAAGCAACTTTTGTGAATGGTACAGTTGTAATATTTATGGTGAGTAAGATGCTTTTCACATAAATGGTATATCTTTTTATACATTGTATGATAATATGCGTGTGAGTGTTGTTTTGTGAAGAAAGTGAACTGAAAATGTTTTATGTGGTTATAACAAACATGCAAATCAAATTATTAGCTAATATATAAAAAGAATTTGTTCATCTTAACAATTATGATATGGAAAAATTGTAAAAAAAATGTGCAAAAGTGTGCGAATATATACGTAATAAAATATATTGGATAAAAACTTGCATTTCATTGTCATCAACTTTTGCAACTATTTACCTTCATCTTGTTGTTGTTGTTGATTTTCAGGGTATGAATGAATAGCACAATCAATAGCACAAATCAGAATAAAGAATAGGTTCCTGGTGAGAATTCAAATGCATGCTGTTTATTCATTTACTCAATGCTGAACAGTACCCAGCCTTAGTTAAGTTGTGATAGAAAGCAACAAAAATCAGGATAAAGTTGAATAGTAGCAAAAATCAATAATAATGATTGATAATACTTCATCTACTGAAATAAATACAAATTGAAAAACTTGTCACTATCTTGCATTTCTTCTTGTCTTTTAAGGTCAATTTTGACTTGTTCCCGAATGATTAAATAATATGGCCAGATCATATCAGATATATTTGAATGACTTTGTGTGACACTCTGATTTAATTACAGGATGTCAAACCAAGGTCTACAGTGAAATTACCACAATTAGTTGAATTGGAAATGCTTGAAATTACGATTAAGAAGAAAAAAAGCGGGAAAAAAGTGAAGATAGAACTCAGTGTCAAGCTTTGTGGGAAAGAGAGTGAGTATATTTGATATATTTCTTGAATTTTGATTGTTGATATCAATTTTGAATAAAATGATGTAATTCATGGAGTATAAGATGTGGATAAAATATTTGGAAATATTAAAGTAAGTATAATAATAGACATGACTAATCTTTCATGTCATTTCTATTTATGTTCATCCATATGAATATCAAATCCGTTGAGTAGGTTTTAATTTCAGACTGCATGCCAACAAACTTATGATATCATCTTCAAGAATGCTAATTATACAGGAAAAACTTCTTTGATTTGATTCTCTACCCACATCTTCACCCAAAGAATTAGAAAATTATTTTCCGCTAACCTTAAAGTTCAATTTTCCGGGTTGTAAAACATCAAGCTTTTATCGAATACTTTTTTTAAAGAACACTTTCAATTATCAGATAGAATATTGTAATATATGTATTATCATACATTGTAAGAAATAAGAGATAAACATTATTTAACTTTTTTGTTAATTTTCCTCTCTTTGAAAAGTAGTGTTATTTTATTACAATGATTTCATATTCTTGATGACTGTTTTATGCAGTTCAACAATTTATGGGTGTCTTTACGGGTTATCCTAGGGTTCCAATACACACCAAAATACACGTGGCTTGAATGGTTATCCGAAGTAATAAAGTATTCTTATATACATGGTTGGAAAAGAACCACTTTCTTGCCGGTACTAACACCGGATTGTGCGATTCAATTAATATACTTGAACAATTTGTGTATGGCATTCAAAGTTTGATATTCCTACCCACCCAACTACCTATCAGTCAGTCAAATGGACTAGAGCCAAATGTTTTTCCCTTTCCCTGGTTCCAATCAATACAATGATCCCTCAAACTGACCAAGATTGGATCCATTGCTTTTGGTTACCTATCTCTCCAAACATTAATGCATTTTAATTGATTGACAATTCTTACAACTGAAGAAACAATTTTCGGAATAAAATTAAAGAATCTTAAAGTTTCTCTTACAATTATATATATCTATATCTATATCTATATATATATATTAACTAAAAAGAAAATGTTGAACTAGAATGGAAAATTTAGTCACTTGAAAAGTAAGATTGATAGATAGTGACAAATTATCAAATTCAAAACCTAGCCACAATGAATTTGCTGTATAGGTAGGAGCTACAGTTTGGAGTAAGGAACAATCTTGTGTAGTTGAGAATTAAATACGAAATCCTTCTTTAAGATAGATATCAAAAACGTCACTTCCTCTGACAACACCTTTAAAAGCTGTGGACACACATGGTCCAATGCTTATTGGCACCAGCATCCCTAGTTGGTTACGCTTTTAGTCCTGGTAATTGTTGCTGGCTACTCTCTCTCTCTTCAAGCAGATCAGACTACTCCGCTTTGACTCCAATGCCAGTACTATGAATGACGAAAGCTCACCTTTTGCTATCTCTTCCCATCTTATCTCTTAACACGATCCATCAGATTTACATTCCACATCTCGAGTGCAGGCGCCAACATCGTACCATGTTGGCGCTACGACCAAAGCATGAGGAGGATCAACAACAACAACAACAACTATAAAGAGTTAACCACAAAACTTGCATTGTTTGGCTAGATTTTGCCTTCTATCTCATCTAAAGGACATCCCCTATTGTTTTGGGGGTTTTTGAAAAAAATTTTATATCTTCTCTTTTTTGCAATAGGTATTATCAACAAAAAGACAACTTTAGTGTTTTTTGTTGGGGGTCAGATAAAAGGTAAAAGTCTAGTCAAAGAATGCGAAATTGTTATTTGCTCATAGCGCCCTTAATTGTGACTCCTCGCCCTGTTATACCCAGCAGACTCATTGGAGTTAAGTTTTGAATTTAACAATTTTTTCAGCAACTATTAATCTTACTTTTCTCTCCTTGATATAAAAAAATTCAGTGGTCTGTCTGTTTGAAATGCATGTTGGAATAATAAGGAGAGAAGAGAGAAAAATACTGTGAACAACTATGGAGATGGGTCCTTGACATGAACCTCGGTCTGCTGTCATCCTGTCAGCTTACTTCTCTGAAAAAGTGGTAGGCTTCTACAGCCAGTTCAGGCATTGGTAGCTGTACCCTTGGGTTACTCCTTGAAGGGACAGCAGACCTGTCAAGCCAGCTGTAACATCTGCTTACTGTAGAGTGTTATGATCCTACCATACTATTGGAATACTCCCCTAAAGGGATAGCAGACCTCAAGAGATTGCAAGAAGGAAACGCCAGCAAATCCGATGATCAAGAGACACTGCTGCCATTTTTCCACCTCAGCAGGCATGGCTTGCAAACCTTTGGTTTGAAATGTGGGGTTGGCATTGTAGTTGATGCACCTGACCTTGAAACTTGATTGTGCAGACTCTTAGGGTATTAATGTAGAAGCCCTACTGGTTCAAGTCCTTCAAAGATGTAAGAAAACCTCCTAGATCTTCGTTTGTTGAGTCAAATTAAATATACAAATATATATACATATATATAATATGAACTGTAAAGAGTGAGATAGACTCGGGAGTAAAGCGTTCAGAAGTAAGGTTTATTAATCCTTAGATGTTATATTTCAGGATTTTTTCCTATCTTCAGTGGTGTGTGCTGAGTGAGTATGTGTTTTTAGGGTTTAAAGTTCCCATGTGGAACAAGATTCCACTAACAGGAGCTATGCCTTGTGGGTAAAATATTTTATAAAGGCTGCTGGAAGCATCCTGCTGTGTGAGAGAAAGTCCAGCTAGTGAAGAAGTCTTTGGTTAAGCAGCACCAGTTGGTCTTGAAGAGGGCAAAGTGTGTCGGGGTAGGAGGGAAGTGACGTGGAGCTAGATTTTTGGGGTATGTTAAGGATAGTGTAAATGAAGGGGTGATGAGGTTAAGGAGCTACATAGGTATCAACCTTAAAAGTTATAAAGAATATGTTGGCTATGATTTGAAAAATTGGTATGACTGGCTAAGGTGGATTTTTCCTATGGGTCTGAGTGACTTTGAAGCTCACAGTATTGAATGTATCTGAGCGGAGAAAGGGGGTAGATGTGGGTATGAGGATATTGTCAGTAGGTATTTTGTGAATTAGAGATCTGTGTGAGTAGCGTTATTGAGTTTGGTGTTGAGTCCATTAGGATACAGAGTTTTGAGTTTGTTGATCCACACATCCTCATGTCTTTCTAGAACTTTAGTTATGTCGATTGGTGGATTTTTTTCTATTTTTTGAATGATAATAAAAATAGCGTCCATGGTGAAATTGAGGCCGGATGTGCGAAAGTGTAGTTTTACGGGAAGTGGGCTGTGATTGAATTGTGATTTGATCCTGTGTCTGCAATCCTTGAGTCTGATGTTAAATTGCCACTCGGAACTTGCATCTGTTGCACTCTAGAAGGTATATAATGTTTTTATTACGACAGTTAGTGCTATGGTATATGTGGTAACTCTCTTTGGTACAAGTGCTCGTGAAGGTGTTGGTGGACTTAAGGTGGTTGCAACATAAATCTGTTTTGATGGTGAGAATGTTCCATCTCCTACTGATAATATGTGCTAAGGGTGGGAATCTGTTGTATAAGGTGGTTATAAGTGGTATGTGGTCGGGTTTATTATTGTAGGAGAGCTTAAGTGATTAACCCTGGGTCTTCTAGTTGTTTGGCTTTTTGTATCATCTAGTAGATATCCTCGTTGAGTGAAATATCGTACTAATTTATGGTTATGTCTGTTGAGTTCACTATCTGTACAGCAAATTCATCTAGTTCTAAGGGCTAGTGAAAATGCTAGGCTTCATTTTAGGTGTGCTAGATCGGCAGATTAAGAGTGGAAGTAATTGTGGGTGTAGTGTAGGGAGTAGTTTCGAGGTGTCTTTTCTTGTCTGAGTATATGTAAGGGTCTGGGTAAGCTATGGATTCAGTGGATGTCACGAAATCAAAATTGAATGTATATATATACATATGTGGTGATCATGATTATATATCTTTGTGTATTAATGTATTCAAAACCATTTATGCACACAATAACTACAACTATTCTGGCCACAGAATCGACATCGATTCCAACTACGGTACCAACAACTATTCCAACTACTGTACCAACAACAGTGCCTACTACCATACCAACAACAATTCCAACCACTGGGCCACCAACAATTCTGAGCACAATACCCACCACTTTACCAACAACAGTGCCTACTACTGTACCAACAACAATTCCAACAACAGTGCCTACTACAGTAGCAACAACTATTCCAACCACTGTGCCAACTACCATACCAACAACAATTCCAACCACAATACCTACAACTGTACCAACGACGGTGCCTACGACAGTACCAACAACTATTCCAACCACTGAGCCAACAACTGTATCAACAACGGTGCCTACAACTGTACCAACAACATTGCCCACTACTTTACCAACAACTATTCCAACAACAGTGCCAACAACAATTCCAACAACTATTCCAACCACCGTCCCAACCACTGTGCCAACATCAATTCCAACGACAATACCTACAACTGTACCAACAACTATTCCAACCACTGTGCCAACAACAATTCCAACAGCAGTTCCAACGACAGTTCCCACTACAGTACCAACAACTGTTCCAACCACTGTATCAACTACTGTACCAACAACAATTCCAACCACAATACCTACAACTGTACCAACAACATTGCCAACTACTGTACCACCAACAATTCCAACAACAGTGCCAACAACAATTCCAACAACAGTTCCGACGACAGTTCCTACTACGGTACCAACAAGGATTCCTACAACTATTCCAACCACAGTCCCAATCACTGTGCCAACGACAATTCCAACCACAATACATACAACTGTACCGACAACTATTCCAACCACAGTCCCAACCACTGCGCCAACAACAATTCCGACCTCAATACCTACATCTGTACCAACAACTATTCCAATCACTGTGCCAACAACAATTACTACCAGTGTGCCAATAACAATTCCAACAACAGTTTCGACGACAGTTCCTACTACAGTACCAATAACTGTTCCAACAACAATTCCAACCATTGTGCCAACTACCGTACCAACAACAATTCCAACCAGTGTGCCAACAACAATTCCAACCACAATACCTTCAACTGTACCTACAACAGTGCCAACTACTGTATCAACAACAATTCCAACAACGGTGCCAACAACGATTCCAACAACAGTTCCGACGACGGTTCCTACTACAGTACCAACAACGATTCCAACAACCACTCCAACCACAGTCCCAACCACGGTGCCAACAACAATTCCAACCACAATACCTACAACTGTACCAACAACTATTCCAACCACTGTGCCAACAACGATTCCAACAACAGTTCCAACGACAGTGCCTACTACAGTACCAACAACTATTCCGACCACTGTGCCAACTACTGTACCAACAACAATTCCAACCACTGTGCCAACAACAATTCCAACCACAATTCCTACAACTGTACCAACAACAGTGCCAACTACTGTACCAACAACAATTCCAACAACCGTGCCAACAACGATTCCAACAACAATACCTACAACTGTACCAACAACTATTCCAACCACTGTAACAACAACAATTCCAACAACTATTCAAACCAATGAGCCAACAAGTGTACCAACAACGGTGCCTACAACTGTACCAACAACATTGCCCAGTACTTTACCAACAACTATTCCAACAACAGTGCCAACAACAATTCCAACAACTATTCCAACCACCGTCCCAACCACTGTGCCAACATCAATTCCAACCACAATACCTACAACTGTACCAACAACTATTCCAACCACTGTGCCAACAACAATTCCAACAACAGTTCCAACGACAGTTCCCACTACAGTACCAACAACTGTTTTAACCACTGTACCAACTACTGTACCAACAACGATTCCTACAACTATTCCAACATCAGTCCCAACCACTGTGCCAACCACAATTCCAACTACGATACCTACAACTGTACCAACAACTATTCCAACCACTGTGCCAACAACAATTCCAACAACAGTTCCGACGACGGTTCCTACTACGGTACCAACAACGATTCCTACAACTATTCCAACCACAGTCCCAACCACTGTGCCAACGACAATTCCAACCACAATACCTACAACTGTACTAACTACTGTACCAACAACAGTCCCAACCACTGCGCCAACAACAATTCCAACCACAATACCTACATCTATACCAACAACAGTGCCAACTACTGTACCAACAACAATTCCAACAACTGTGCCAACAACAATTCCAACAACAGTTCCGACGACAGTTCCTACTACAGTAGCAACAACGATTCCAACAACTATTCCAACCACAGTCCCAACCACTGTTCCATCCACAATTCCAACCACAATACCTACAACTGTACCAACAACTATTCCAACTTCTGTGCCAACAACAATTACTACCAGTGTGCCAATAACAATTCCAACAAGAGTTCCGACGACAGTTCCTACTACTGTACCAACAACAATTCCAACAACTATTCCAACTACAATCCCAACCACTGTGCCAACGACAATTCCGACCACAATTCCTACAACTGTACCAACAACAGTGCCAACTACTGTACCAACAACAATTCCAACAACCGTGCCAACAACGATTCTAACAACAGTTCCGACGACAGTTCCTACTACAGTAGCAACAACGATTCCAACAACTATTCCAACCACAGTCCCAACCACTGTGCCATCCACAATTCCACCCACAATTCCTACAACTGTACCAACAACTATTCCAACTTCTGTGCCGACAACAATTACTACCAGTGTGCCAATAACAATTCTAACAACAGTTCCGACGACAGTTCCTACTACTGTACCAACAACCATTCCAACCACTGTGCCAACCACAGTCCCAACCACTGTGCCGACGACAATTCCGACCACAATACCTACAACTGTACCAACAACTATTCCAACCACTGTGCCAACAACAATTACTACCAGTGTGCCAATAACAATTCCAACAACAGTTCCGACGACAGTTCCTACTACTGTACCAACAACAATTCCAACAACTATTCCAACCACAGTCCCAACCACTGTGCCAACGACAATTCCGACCACAATAGCTACAACTGTACCAACAACTATTCCAACCACTGTGCCAACAACAATTACTACCAGTGTGCCAATAACAATTCCAACAACAGTTCCGACGACAGTTCCTACTACTGTGCCAACAACAATTCCAACAACTATTCCAACCACAGTCCCAACCACTGTGCCAACGACAATTCCGACCACAATTCCTACAACTGTACCAACAACAGTGCCAACTACTGTACCAACAACAATTCCAACAACCGTGCCAACAACGATTCCAACAACAATACCTACAACTGTACCAACAACTATTCCAACCACTGTACCAACAACAATTCCAACAACTATTCAAACCAATGAGCCAACAAGTGTACCAACAACGGTGCCTACAACTGTACCAACAACATTGCCCACTACTTTACCAACAACTATTCCAACAACAGTGCCAACAACGATTCCAACAACAGTTCCGACGACAGTTCCTACTACAGTAGCAACAACGATTCCAACAACTATTCCAACCACAGTCCCAACCACTGTGCCATCCACAATTCCAACCACAATACCTACAACTGTACCAACAACTATTCCAACTTCTGTGCCAACAACAATTACTACCAGTGTGCCAATAACAATTCCAACAACAGTTCCGACGACAGTTCCTACTACTGTACCAACAACGATTCCAACCACTGTGCCAACAACAGTCCCAACCACTGTGCCAACGACAATTCTGACCACAATTCCTACAACTGTACCAACAACAGTGCCAACTACTGTACCAACAACAATTCCAACAACCGTGCCAACAACGATTCTAACAACAGTTCCGACGACAGTTCCTACTACAGTAGCAACAACGATTCCAACAACTATTCCAACCACAGTCCCAACCACTGTGCCATCCACAATTCCAACCACAATACCTACAACTGTACCAACAACTATTCCAACTTCTGTGCCGACAACAATTACTACCAGTGTGCCAATAACAATTCCAACAACAGTTCCGACGACAGTTCCTACTACTGTACCAACAACGATTCCAACCACTGTGCCAACCACAGTCCCAACCACTGTGCCAACGACAATTCCGACCACAATACCTACAACTGTACCAACAACTATTCCAACCACAGTGCCAACAACAATTACTACCAGTGTGCCAATAACAATTCCAACAACAGTTCCGACGACAGTTCCTACTACTGTACCAACAACAATTCCAACAACTATTCCAACCACAGTCCCAACCACTGTGCCATCCACAATTCCAACCACAATACCTACAACTGTACCAACAACTATTCCAACTTCTGTGCCGACAACAATTACTACCAGTGTGCCAATAACAATTCCAACAACAGTTCCGACGACAGTTTCTACTACTGTACCAACAACGATTCCAACCACTGTGCCAACCACAGTCCCAACCACTGTGCCAACGACAATTCCGACCACAATACCTACAACTGTACCAACAACTATTCCAACCACTGTGCCAACAACAATTACTACCAGTGTGCCAATAACAATTCCAACAACAGTTCCGACGACAGTTCCTACTACTGTACCAACACCAATTCCAACAACTATTCCAACCACAGTCCCAACCACTGTGCCAACGACAATTCCGACCACAATACCTACAACTGTACCAACAACTATTCCAACCACTGTGCCAACAACAATTACTACCAGTGTGCCAATAACAATTCCATCAACAGTTCCGACGACAGTTCCTACTACTGTACCAACAACGATTCCAACCACTGTGCCAACCACAGTCCCAACCACTGTGCCAACGACAATTCCGACCACAATAGCTACAACTGTACCAACAACTATTCCAACCACAGTGCCAACAACAATTACTACCAGTGTGCCAATAACAATTCCAACAACAGTTCCGACGACAGTTCCTACTACAGTAGCAACAACGATTCCAACAACTATTCCAACCACAGTCCCAACCACTGTGCCATCCACAATTCCAACCACAATACCTACAACTGTACCAACAACTATTCCAACTTCTGTGCCAACAACAATTACTACCAGTGTGCCAATAACAATTCCAACAACAGTTCCGACGACAGTTCTTACTACTGTACCAACAACGATTCCAACCACTGTGCCAACCACAGTCCCAACCACTGTGCCAACGACAATTCCGACCACAATACCTACAACTGTACCAACAACTATTCCAACCACTGTGCCAACAACAATTACTACCAGTGTGCCAATAACAATTCCAACAACAGTTCCGACGACAGTTCCTACTACTGTACCAACAACAATTCCAACAACTATTCCAACCACAGTCCCAACCACTGTGCCAACGACAATTCCGACCACAATTCCTACAACTGTACCAACAACAGTGCCAACTACTGTACCAACAACAATTCCAACAACCGTGCCAACAACGATTCCAACAACAATACCTACAACTGTACCAACAACTATTCCAACCACTGTACCAACAACAATTCCAACAACTATTCAAACCAATGAGCCAACAAGTGTACCAACGACGGTGCCTACAACTGTACCAACAACATTGCCCACTACTTTACCAACAACTATTCCAACAACAGTGCCAACAACGATTCCAACAACAGTTCCGACGACAGTTCCTACTACAGTAGCAACAACGATTCCAACAACTATTCCAACCACAGTCCCAACCACTGTGCCATCCACAATTCCAACCACAATACCTACAACTGTACCAACAACTATTCCAACTTCTGTGCCAACAACAATTACTACCAGTGTGCCAATAACAATTCCAACAACAGTTCCGACGACAGTTCTTACTACTGTACCAACAACGATTCCAACCACTGTGCCAACCACAGTCCCAACCACTGTGCCAACGACAATTCCGACCACAATACCTACAACTGTACCAACAACTATTCCAACCACTGTGCCAACAACAATTACTACCAGTGTGCCAATAACAATTCCAACAACAGTTCCGACGACAGTTCCTACTACTGTACCAACAACAATTCCAACAACTATTCCAACCACAGTCCCAACCACTGTGCCAACGACAATTCCGACCACAATTCCTACAACTGTACCAACAACTATTCCAACTTCTGTTCCGACAACAATTACTACCAGTGTGCCAACAACGATTCCAACAACAGTTCCGACGACAGTTCCTACTACTGTACCAACAACGATTCCAACCACTGTGCCAACCACAGTCCCAACCACTGTGCCAACGACAATTCCGACCACAATACCTACAACTGTACCAACAACTATTCCAACCACTGTGCCAACAACAATTACTACCAGTGTGCCAATAACAATTCCAACAACAGTTCCGACGACAGTTCCTACTACTGTACCAACAACAATTCCAACAACTATTCCAACCACAGTCCCAACCACTGTGCCGACGACAATTCCGACCACAATACCTACAACTGTACTAACAACTATTCCAACCACTGTGCCAACAACAATTACTACCAGTGTGCCAATAACAATTCCAACAACAGTTCCGACGACAGTTCCTACTACTGTACCAACAACAATTCCAACAACTATTCCAACCACAGTCCCAACCACTGTGCCAACGACAATTCCGACCACAATACCTACAACTGTACCAACAACTATTCCAACCACTGTGCCAACAACAATTACTACCAGTGTGCCAATAACAATTCCAACAACAGTTCCGACGACAGTTCCTACTACTGTACCAACAACGATTCCAACCACTGTGCCAACCACAGTCCCAACCACTGTGCCAACGACAATTCCGACCACAATAGCTACAACTGTACCAACAACTATTCCAACCACAGTGCCAACAACAATTACTACCAGTGTGCCAATAACAATTCCAACAACAGTTCCGACGACAGTTCCTACTACTGTACCAACAACAATTCCAACAACTATTCCAACCACAGTCCCAACCACTGTGCCATCCACAATTCCAACCACAATACCTACAACTGTACCAACAACTATTCCAACTTCTGTGCCGACAACAATTACTACCAGTGTGCCAATAACAATTCCAACAACAGTTCCGACGACAGTTCCTACTACTGTACCAACAACGATTCCAACCACTGTGCCAACCACAGTCCCAACCACTGTGCCAACGACAATTCCGACCACAATACCTACAACTTTACCAACAACTATTCCAACCACTGTGCCAACAACAATTACTACCAGTGTGCCAATAACAATTCCAACAACAGTTCCGACGACAGTTCCCACTACTTTACCAACAACTATTCCAACAACAATACCTACAACTGTACCAACAACTATTCCAACCACTGTACCAACAACAATTCCAACAACTATTCAAACCAATGAGCCAACAAGTGTACCAACGACGGTGCCTACAACTGTACCAACAACATTGCCCACTACTTTACCAACAACTAATCCAACAACAGTGCCAACAACGATTCCAACAACAGTTCCGACGACAGTTCCTACTACAGTAGCAACAACGATTCCAACAACTATTCCAACCACAGTCCCAACCACTGTGCCATCCACAATTCCAACCACAATACCTACAACTGTACCAACAACTATTCCAACTTCTGTGCCAACAACAATTACTACCAGTGTGCCAATAACAATTCCAACAACAGTTCCGACGACAGTTCTTACTACTGTACCAACAACGATTCCAACCACTGTGCCAACCACAGTCCCAACCACTGTGCCAACGACAATTCCGACCACAATACCTACAACTGTACCAACAACTATTCCAACCATTGTGCCAACAACAATTACTACCAGTGTGCCAATAACAATTCCAACAACAGTTCCGACGACAGTTCCTACTACTGTACCAACAACAATTCCAACAACTATTCCAACCACAGTCCCAACCACTGTGCCAACGACAATTCCGACCACAATTCCTACAACTGTACCAACAACTATTCCAACTTCTGTGCCGACAACAATTACTACCAGTGTGCCAATAACAATTCCAACAACAGTTCCGACGACAGTTCCTACTACTGTACCAACAACGATTCCAACCACTGTGCCAACCACAGTCCCAACCACTGTGCCAACGACAATTCCGACCACAATACCTACAACTGTACCAACAACTATTCCAACCACTGTGCCAACAACAATTACTACCAGTGTGCCAATAACAATTCCAACAACAGTTCCGACGACAGTTCCTACTACTGTACCAACAACAATTCCAACAACTATTCCAACCACAGTCCCAACCACTGTGCCAACGACAATTCCGACCACAATACCTACAACTGTACCAACAACTATTCCAACCACTGTGCCAACAACAATTACTACCAGTGTGCCAATAACAATTCCAACAACAGTTCCGACGACAGTTCCTACTACTGTACCAACAACCATTCCAACCACTGTGCCAACCACAGTCCCAACCACTGTGCCGACGACAATTCCGACCACAATACCTACAACTGTACCAACAACTATTCCAACCACTGTGCCAACAACAATTACTACCAGTGTGCCAATAACAATTCCAACAACAGTTCCGACGACAGTTCCTACTACTGTACCAACAACGATTCCAACCACTGTGCCAACCACAGTCCCAACCACTGTGCCAACGACAATTCCGACCACAATAGCTACAACTGTACCAACAACTATTCCAACCACAGTGCCAACAACAATTACTACCAGTGTGCCAATAACAATTCCAACAACAGTTCCGACGACAGTTCCTACTACTGTACCAACAACAATTCCAACAACTATTCCAACCACAGTCCCAACCACTGTGCCATCCACAATTCCAACCACAGTACCTACAACTGTACCAACAACTATTCCAACTTCTGTGCCGACAACAATTACTACCAGTGTGCCAATAACAATTCCAACAACAGTTCCGACGACAGTTCCTACTACTGTACCAACAACGATTCCAACCACTGTGCCAACCACAGTCCCAACCACTGTGCCAACGACAATTCCGACCACAATACCTACAACTTTACCAACAACTATTCCAACCACTGTGCCAACAACAATTACTACCAGTGTGCCAATAACAATTCCAACAACAGTTCCGACGACAGTTCCTACTACTGTACCAACAACAATTCCAACAACCGTGCCAACAACGATTCCAACAACAATACCTACAACTGTACCAACAACTATTCCAACCACTGTACCAACAACAATTCCAACAACTATTCAAACCAATGAGCCAACAAGTGTACCAACGACGGTGCCTACAACTGTACCAACAACATTGCCCACTACTTTACCAACAACTATTCCAACAACAGTGCCAACAACGATTCCAACAACAGTTCCGACGACAGTTCCTACTACAGTAGCAACAACGATTCCAACAACTATTCCAACCACAGTCCCAACCACTGTGCCATCCACAATTCCAACCACAATACCTACAACTGTACCAACAACTATTCCAACTTCTGTGCCAACAACAATTACTACCAGTGTGCCAATAACAATTCCAACAACAGTTCCGACGACAGTTCTTACTACTGTACCAACAACGATTCCAACCACTGTGCCAACCACAGTCCCAACCACTGTGCCAACGACAATTCCGACCACAATACCTAAAACTGTACCAACAACTATTCCAACCACTGTGCCAACAACAATTACTACCAGTGTGCCAATAACAATTCCAACAACAGTTCCGACGACAGTTCCTACTACTGTACCAACAACGATTCCAACCACTGTGCCAACCACAGTCCCAACCACTGTGCCAACGACAATTCCGACCACAATACCTACAACTGTACCAACAACTATTCCAACCACTGTGCCAACAACAATTACTACCAGTGTGCCAATAACAATTCCAACAACAGTTCCGACGACAGTTCCTACTACTGTACCAACAACAATTCCAACAACTATTCCAACCACAGTCCCAACCACTGTGCCAACGACAATTCCGACCACAATACCTACAACTGTACCAACAACTATTCCAACCACTGTGCCAACAACAATTACTACCAGTGTGCCAATAACAATTCCAACAACAGTTCCGACGACAGTTCCTACTACTGTACCAACAACAATTCCAACAACTATTCCAACCACAGTCCCAACCACTGTGCCAACGACAATTCCGACCACAATACCTACAACTGTACCAACAACTATTCCAACCACTGTGCCAACAACAATTACTACCAGTGTGCCAATAACAATTCCAACAACAGTTCCGACGACAGTTCCTACTACTGTACCAACAACGATTCCAACCACTGTGCCAACCACGGTCCCAACCACTGTGCCAACGACAATTCCGACCACAATAGCTACAACTGTACCAACAACTATTCCAACCACAGTGCCAACAACAATTACTACCAGTGTGCCAATAACAATTCCAACAACAGTTCCGACGACAGTTCCTACTACTGTACCAACAACAATTCCAACAACTATTCCAACCACAGTCCCAACCACTGTGCCATCCACAATTCCAACCACAATACCTACAACTGTACCAACAACTATTCCAACTTCTGTGCCGACAACAATTACTACCAGTGTGCCAATAACAATTCCAACAACAGTTCCGACGACAGTTCCTACTACTGTACCAACAACGATTCCAACCACTGTGCCAACCACAGTCCCAACCACTGTGCCAACGACAATTCCGACCACAATACCTACAACTTTACCAACAACTATTCCAACCACTGTGCCAACAACAATTACTACCAGTGTGCCAATAACAATTCCAACAACAGTTCCGACGACAGTTCCTACTACCGTACCAACACCAATTCCAACAACTATTCCAACCAAAGTCCCAACCACTGTGCCAACGACAATTCCGACCACAATTCCTACAACTGTACCAACAACAGTGCCAACTACTGTACCAACAACAATTCCAACAACCGTGCCAACAACGATTCCAACAACAATACCTACAACTGTACCAACAACTATTCCAACCACTGTACCAACAACAATTCCAACAACTATTCAAACCAATGAGCCAACAAGTGTACCAACAACGGTGCCTACAACTGTACCAACAACATTGCCTACTACTTTACCAACAACTATTCCAACAACAGTGCCAACAACGATTCCAACAACAGTTCCGACGACAGTTCCTACTACAGTAGCAACAACGATTCCAACAACTATTCCAACCACAGTCCCAACCACTGTGCCATCCACAATTCCAACCACAATACCTACAACTGTACCAACAACTATTCCAACTTCTGTGCCAACAACAATTACCACCAGTGTGCCAATAACAATTCCAACAACAGTTCCGACGACAGTTCTTACTACTGTACCAACAACGATTCCAACCACTGTGCCAACCACAGTCCCAACCACTGTGCCAACGACAATTCCGACCACAATACCTACAACTGTACCAACAACTATTCCAACCACTGTGCCAACAACAATTACTACCAGTGTGCCAATAACAATTCCAACAACAGTTCCGACCACAGTTCCTACTACTGTACCAACAACAATTCCAACAACTATTCCAACCACAGTCCCAACCACTGTGCCATCCACAATTCCAACCACAATACCTACAACTGTACCAACAACTATTCCAACTTCTGTGCCGACAACAATTACTACCAGTGTGCCAATAACAATTCCAACAACAGTTCCGACGACAGTTCCTACTACTGTACCAACAACGATTCCAACCACTGTGCCAACCACAGTCCCAACCACTGTGCCAACGACAATTCCGACCACAATACCTACAACTGTACCAACAACTATTCCAACCACTGTGCCAACAACAATTACTACCAGTGTGCCAATAACAATTCCAACAACAATACCTACAACTGTACCAACAACTATTCCAACCACTGTGCCAACAACAATTACTACCAGTGTGCCAATAACAATTCCAACAACAGTTCCGACGACAGTTCCTACTACTGTACCAACAACAATTCCAACAACTATTCCAACCACAGTCCCAACCACTGTGCCAACGACAATTCCGACCACAATTCCTACAACTGTACCAACAACATTGCCCACTACTGTACCAACAACAATTCCAACAACCGTGCCAACAACGATTCCAACAACAATACCTACAACTGTACCAACAACTATTCCAACCACTGTACCAACAACAATTCCAACAACTATTCAAACCAATGAGCCAACAAGTGTACCAACGACGGTGCCTACAACTGTACCAACAACATTGCCCACTACTTTACCAACAACTATTCCAACAACAGTGCCAACAACGATTCCAACAACAGTTCCGACGACAGTTCCTACTACAGTAGCAACAACGATTCCAACAACTATTCCAACCACAGTCCCAACCACTGTGCCATCCACAATTCCAACCACAATACCTACAACTGTACCAACAACTATTCCAACTTCTGTGCCAACAACAATTACTACCAGTGTGCCAATAACAATTCCAACAACAGTTCCGACGACAGTTCCTACTACTGTACCAACAACGATTCCAACCACTGTGCCAACCACAGTCCCAACCACTGTGCCAACGACAATTCCGACCACAATACCTACAACTGTACCAACAACTATTCCAACCACTGTGCCAACATCAATTACTACCAGTGTGCCAATAACAATTCCAACAACAGTTCCGACGACAGTTCCTACTACTGTACCAACAACGATTCCAACAACTATTCCAACCACAGTCCCAACCACTGTGCCATCCACAATTCCAACCACAATACCTACAACTGTACCAACAACTATTCCAACTTCTGTGCCGACAACAATTACTACCAGTGTGCCAATAACAATTCCAACAACAATACCTACAACTGTACCAACAACTATTCCAACCACTGTACCAACAACAATTCCAACAACTATTCAAACCAATGAGCCAACAAGTGTACCAACAACGGTGCCTACAACTGCACCAACAACATTGCCCACTACTTTACCAACAACTATTCCAACAACAGTGCCAACAACGATTCCAACAACAGTTCCGACGACAGTTCCTACTACAGTAGCAACAACGATTCCAACAACTATTCCAACCACAGTCCCAACCACTGTGCCATCCACAATTCCAACCACAATACCTACAACTGTACCAACAACTATTCCAACTTCTGTGCCGACAACAATTACTACCAGTGTGCCAATAACAATTCCAACAACAGTTCCAACCCCTGTGCCAACCACAGTCCAAACCACTGTGCCAACGACAATTCCAACCACAATACCTACAACTTTACCAACAACTATTCCAACCACTGTGCCAACAACAATTACTACCAGTGTGCCAATAACAATTCCAACAACAGTTCCGACGACAGTTCCTACTACAGTACCAACAACAATTCCAACAACTATTCCAACCACAGTCCCAACCACTGTGCCAACGACAATTCCGACCACAATTCCTACAACTGTACCAACAACAGTGCCAACTACTGTACCAACAACAATTCCAACAACCGTGCCAACAACGATTCCAACAACAATACCTACAACTGTACCAACAACTATTCCAACCACTGTACCAACAACAATTCCAACAACTATTCAAACCAATGAGCCAACAAGTGTACCAACAACGGTGCCTACAACTGTACCAACAACATTGCCCACTACTTTACCAACAACTATTCCAACAACAGTGCCAACAACAATTCCAACAACTATTCCAACCACCGTCCCAACCACTGTGCCAACATCGATTCCAATCACAATACCTACAACTGTACCAACAACTATTCCAACCACTGTGCCAACAACAATTCCAACAACAGTTCCAACGACAGTTCCCACTACAGTACCAACAACTGTTCCAACCACTCTACCAACTACTGTACCAACAACGATTCCTACAACTATTCTAACATCAGTCCCAACCACTGTGCCAACCACAATTCCAACTACAGTTCCGACGACAGTTCCTACTACGGTACCAACAACGATTCCTACAACTATTCCAACCACAGTCTCAACCACGGTGCCAACGACAATTCCAACCACAGTACCTACAACTGTACCAACATCTATTCCAACCACCGTGCCAACAACAATTCCAACAACAGTGCCTACTACAGTACCAACAAGTATTCCAACCACTGTGCCAACCACTGTGCCAACGACAATTCCGACCACAATACCTACAACTGCACCAACAACTATTCCAACCACTGTGCCAACAACAATTCCAACAACAGTTCCAACGACAGTGCCTACTACTGTACCAACAACTATTCCAACCACTGTGCCAACTACGATACCGACAACAATTCCAACCACTGTGCCAACAACAATTCCAACAACAGTGCCTACTACAGTACCAACAACTATTCCAACCACTGTGCCAACTACAATACCAACAACAATTCCAACCACTGTGCCAACACCAATTCCAACCACAATACCTACAACCATACCAACAACGGTGCCAACTACTGTACCAACGACAATTCCAACAAATGTGCCAACAACGATTCAAACAACAGTTCCGACGACAGTTCCTACTACAGTACTAACAACGATTCCAACAACTATTCCAACCACGGTCCCAACCACGGTGCCAACGACAATTCCAACCACAATACCTACAACCGTACCAACAACAGTGCCAACTACTGTACCAACAACAATTCCTACCAGTGTGCCAACAACAATTCCAACAACCGTTCCGACGACGGTTCCAACTACAGTACCATCAACGATTCCTACAACTATTCCAACCACAGTCCCAACCACGGTGCCAACAACAATTCCAACCACAATACCTACAACCGTACCAACAACGTTGCCAACTACTGTACCAACAACAATTCCAACAACTGTGCCAACAACGATTCCAACAACAGTTCCGACGACAGTTCTTAGTACTGTACCAACAACTATTCCAACCACGGTGCCAACTACGATACCAACAACAATTCCAACCACTGTGCCAACGACAATTCCAACCACAATACCTACAACTGTACCAACAACTATTCCAACCACTATTCCAACCACAGTCCCAACCACTGTGCCAACAACAATTCCAACCACAATACCTACAACTGTACCAACAACTATTCCAACCACCGTACCAACAACAATTCCAACCACTGTGCCAACAATAGTTCTAACCACAATACCTACAACTGTACCAACCACAGGGCCAACTACTGTACCAACAACAATTCCAACAACTGTGCCAACAACAATTCAAACAACACTTCCGACGACGGTTCCTACTACAGTACCAACAACGATTCCAACAACTATTCAAACCACAGTCCTAACCACTGTGCCAACGACAATTCTAAGCACAATACCTACAACTGTACCAACAACTGTTCCAACCATTGTGCCAACAACAATTCCTACCAGTGTGCCAACAACAATTCCAACAACAGTTCCAACGACAGTTCCTACTACAGTACCAACAACTATTCCAACCACTGTGCCAACTACCGTACCAACAACAATTCCAACCACTGTGCCAACAACAATTCCGACCACAATACCTACAACTGTACCAACAACGGTGCCTACTACTGTACCAACAACAATTCCAACAACAGTTCCATCAACTGTGCCAACAACAATTCCAACAACTATTCCAACCACTGTGCCAACATCAATTCCAACGACAGTGCTTAGTACAGTACCAACAACATTCCCAACCACTGTTCCAACCACCGTACCAACAACAATTCCAAGCACAATATCTACAACTATTCCGACAACTATTCCAACAACTGTGCGAACAACTATTCCAACAACTATTCCAACCACTGTCCCAACAACTGTGCCAACAACATTTCCAACCACATTATCTACAACTGTACCAACGACAGTGCCTACTACAGTACCAACAACAATTCCAACCACCGTGATAACAACAATTCCAACAACTGTGCCAACGACTCCGCCAACAATAGTGCCAACAACGATTCCAACCACAATACCTACAACGGTACCAACGACAGTGCCTACTACCGTGCCAACGACAATTCCAACCACAATACCTGCAACTCTGTCAACAATAACATCTACAACAGGTGAATTTACTCTTTGATAGAAAATATTACATTCTTGAAAAATTTTTTTTCTTTTCCAAATTCATTTCCCAATCAAATTTTTTTAGTTTTCATTAGCAAGAAATAAGGCTAAATTTCAGACTGCAAATTGAGACCATTTGTCGATGATGATGTATATTTTTTTAAATTTGGCCAACCAACTATTGACTTCATCTATCAGATTTTTTTCAACTCCTTTTATGATCATTTTTTCAAACTTTTTCAAGGAGAAAACACTCACTCTGATCACCACCATCCTAGATGGATATTACACATGAAGGAAGTCGTTGAATTAAATGGCCAAAACATTATTTGAACAACACGGACAATAAGAATGGGTTGAATCGTTTAAAAACTCTTAAAATGTAATGGGCTTTCTCAATACTATAGACGGTAGCTGAACATTTGTTGTATTTTTATACTTCATTGTTTATGCTTTTGCGGCTTTTTAAGATACGTTGTTGCTCTCAATTACATTTTTGCTTATTGAAATGCGTCTAGCAATGAGTTCCAACATAACTGTTTATCGACTTTGGTATATAGTCAGTGAATTAAAGGACACTGGAACATTATTGTAAATGTCTATATGTCGTATACAGAGTATACATCTTGTAGAGTGATGGCCTTCAGGACCATGGGAATTTCCACAGAGTCAAAGGCTTTCTTGAAGTCTATAAATGCTACAGCAAATAGCATTTTGTATCCTGCTGATTTCTCTTCCAGCTGATTCATTGGAAGGAGATGGTCAATGGTGGAGTAGTTCCTTCTAAAGCTAGCTGGTTCCCGTGGTTGGTTTTCATGTAGTGTTTTAGTCATTCGGTTGGTGATGATTTTTGTGAAAAGTTTGTAGATGCAGTTGAGTAGGCTTATAGGTTTGTAGTTGTTGAGGTCTTTTGGATTTCTGCGTGCTAGCATGAAAGTGCTTTACTCTTTCAATACAAATTATATAAAAAATGCAATTTGTTTGGTTTCCACGTGAGATAGATATTGCTGGGAAAGTTGTATAACTTGATTGATCATCTAAAAGATCTTCCAAATTAGGAGAGTTCTTTTTTAATTCAAAATCTCTTCTTGATTTTCTTGATATATAGTGGCCATCAAGATGCATGCCCGTGTTCAATGATCCATATGGATGTAAGATTATTAGCTATTAGTTTGGTATCCATAAATATGTGAATACTATCTTTGGATACTATTTGGGATACTTAAAGGATTGCTTGGGTGTTATTGAAGGATTTTTGAGAATCAGTCCTACGTTTTGAAATGCTTTATTAAGACTTGCATTATGTTCTATAGAAGATGCTGATTATTAGTTATTTCTTTTTTCTGCAGAGATATGTTACCATGAAGAGGAAATTACAAAGGAAAATCTTCAAGATGGTAATGTGGATATTATTCCATCAACCAATAAAAGAAAAATTGAAAACATAGTTGCTGGCGGTAAAAAGTTCAAATTCAAAAGAAAGGATACCAATCCAAGCCTAAAAGTGATTATCAATGATCCAAAAGTTCCTGTTAGTGCACGACTTGTACAACCAATAAATGTCCGTTCTTATGATTTGAACGCAACTTTTGTGGATGGTACAGTTGTGATATTTACGGTGAGTAAAATGTTTTTCACATAAATAGTATATCTTTTTAAACATTGTATGATAATGTGCCTGTGAGTGTTGTTTTGAGAAAGAAAGTAAACTGAAAATGTTTTATGAAGTTTTAACAAACATATAAATCAAATTGTTAGCTAATATGTAGGAAAAAAGTGTTTATCTTATAGAATATCATGTTGTCACATTGCAGGAGAATTGTGCAAAAGTGTGCGATTGAATATGAATGTGAATGCATTGGATAAAAACTTGTACATCATTATTCCAAATGATTAAGTAATATGGCCAAATCATATCAGATATGTTTGAATGACTTTGTATGACACTCTGATTTAATTACAGGATATCAAACCAAGGTCTACAGTGAAATTACCACAATTAGGTGAATTGGTAATGCTTGAAATTACGATTAAGAAGAAAAAAAGCGGGAAAAAAGTGAAGATAGAACTCAGTGTCAAGCTTTGTAGGAAAGAAAGTGAGTATATTTGATATGGTACTAGTGTTATTTTTCATAATGATTTTATATTCATACTTTAAATGTTGTCATTTTTAACTGGCGTAAGCATACAAACATCTCTTCATATGCGTAACTGAAACTAACAACGTGCTGACGATGTCATCTGCGTGCGTGGATGCCACATGCACTTATGATATACGTAATATATACATAAATATATATATATATATATATATATATATATATATATATATATATATATATATATATTACATATAAATATAAAAATGTTATGTATATATATATATATATATATATATATATATATATATATATTATATATATGTATAATTTTTATTTACTGCTCATTTCTTAAATGGTTCATTTTTGTCCTCGAGTCTTGGTGACAACAAGTCTCCCTGAAATTCAAGAACTTTAGTGAGAATTCTGCAGAATTATGGTGACTGTTTTCTGCAGTTCAACAATTTATAGGTGTCTTTAGGGGTTATCCTAGGGTTCCAATACACCTCAAAATCCATGTCGCTTGAATGGTTATCCCAAGTAATAAAGTATTCTTTCTTGCAGGTATTAACGCCTGATTGTGCCATTCCATTAATATACTTAAACAATTTGTGTATGGCATTCCAAGTTTGATCTCCCTATCCACCCAACTACCTATCAGTCAGTCAAATGGACTGGAGCCAAATGTTTTTCCCTTTCCCTGGTTCCAATCAATACAATGATCTCTCAAACTGACCAAGATTGGATCCATTGCTTTTGGTTACCTATTTCCCCGAACATTGATACATGTTAATTATTCAACTATACAGTATTCATTTATTCTATTTTTGTACTTTTCTTACCATATTCTTTAGTTTTTGTTACTATTTTACTATGGTCAAGCTGATAGGGTTACTGTTAGTAGGAATTTTATGAATTAGAGATCTATGTGAGTAGCGTTATTGAGTTTAGTGTTGAGCCATTAGGATACAGAGTTTTGAGTTTGTTGATCCACACATCCTCATGTCTTTCTAGAACTTTAGTTATGTCGATGGGTGTATTTTTCTCTATTTTTTTAATGATGGTAAAACTAGAGTTCATGGCCAAATTGTTGCCAGATATGCGAAAGTGTAGTTTTACGGGAAGTGGGCTGTGATTGTTTTGTGATTTGATCCTGTGTCTGCAATCCTTGAGTCTGATGTTAAATTGCCACTCGGAACTTGCATCTGTTGCACTCTAGAAGGTATATAATGTTTTTATTACGACAGTTAGTGCTATGGTATATGTGGTAACTCTCTTTGGTACAAGTGCTCGTGAAGGTGTTGGTGGACTTAAGGTGGTTGCAACATAAATCTGTTTTGATGGTGAGAATGTTCCATCTCCTACTGATAATATGTGCTAAGGGTGGGAATCTGTTGTATAAGGTGGTTATAAGTGGTATGTGGTCGGGTTTATTATTGTAGGAGAGCTTAAGTGATTAACCCTGGGTCTTCTAGTTGTTTGGCTTTTTGTATCATCTAGTAGATATCCTCGTTGAGTGAAATATCGTACTAATTTATGGTTATGTCTGTTGAGTTCACTATCTGTACAGCAAATTCATCTAGTTCTAAGGGCTAGTGAAAATGCTAGGCTTCATTTTAGGTGTGCTAGATCGGCAGATTAAGAGTGGAAGTAATTGTGGGTGTAGTGTAGGGAGTAGTTTCGAGGTGTCTTTTCTTGTCTGAGTATATGTAAGGGTCTGGGTAAGCTATGGATTCAGTGGATGTCACGAAATCAAAATTGAATGTATATATATACATATGTGGTGATCATGATTATATATCTTTGTGTATTAATGTATTCAAAACCATTTATGCACACAATAACTACAACTATTCTGGCCACAGAATCGACATCGATTCCAACTACGGTACCAACAACTATTCCAACTACTGTACCAACAACAGTGCCTACTACCATACCAACAACAATTCCAACCACTGGGCCACCAACAATTCTGAGCACAATACCCACCACTTTACCAACAACAGTGCCTACTACTGTACCAACAACAATTCCAACCACTGTGCCAACAACTGTTCCAACAACTATTCCAACCACAATACCTACAACCGTACCAACAACAGTGCCCACAACTGTACCAACGACTATTCCAACCACTGTGCCAACAACAATTCCATCCACAATACCTACAACTGTGCCAACAACTATTCCAACCACTTCACCAACTACAATTCCGACCACAATACCCACAACTGTACCAACAACAGGTTTATTTCATTTGAATACTTCATTTTTTTAATTTCTTAATATATGTATCTTAGTCCATATTCTACTTTTCAATCGAACATCTTCACAATACGCGTTCGAGAGAAATAATTGCAAATAATTCAAACAAAATATTTTTCTAGAGCATCTGTAAATTTTAACTTAGAATATACCTGTCAAAAATGACGGTTTTATTTATATATGCATTGCCACAAAATTTCTTTTTGTATCAGTGCATTAATGATTTTGGAGTATTTTCAGGATTTTTCAATAAAACTAAGACAAAAATGTATCAATGCAATCGTAAAATTATAATTTGTAAAATAAGAATGTTGAATTTGGCCCCATCATTAAAACATTTTGTCTTTTTATGCTAAAATATTTGGAAAATAGACAAAAAATGTTAATAGTAGCATGCCACTGCATTAATATTTTCAAAATGATTAACAATTTTTTTTTTGAACCAAGTTTTGAATTATGTTTTTATTGTAAAATGATGCTCTAAAAATACCAAGAAAACAATTCATAAAATTAGGATTAATTCCTAATTAATTCATGTTAAATGTTACCGCACAAATGACAAGAGAAAGTATCCAATTTAGCTATACTGTAATTATAATGACACTTGACTTATATAATGACATAGATATCATTAAAATAGGTCGAGTTTTACACATGTTAATACTGAATTAAAGTCATTGGTTTGTATAAAAAGTCAAATGGATTGTTCAACTAGAACAGATTCAAAAAATTTATGCAGACAGGGAAATTCCCCAATCAGCACATCCCATTTGAGGTAACAAACCGAAATTTTTTTCCTATCAGCTCATTATTATGTTTTGTGTATTTTTCTTGAAGTATACCTCACACTTTTTAACTTTTTCTATTAGATTTTATGCAATTTGTCTGGTGATTTTTTTTTGTCTGCACTGGGAAAAAAAAGGACTGTGATTATCATTCAGTCGTGGTATCTGTTATCATCGTCTCCTTTATCTCAGTTAGATAACTTTGTTATCCCTTAAAATATTTCAATGAAATTGTGTATTTGGGCTTGTAGAGAGATTCTACAGAAGTTCTACATGTTGTTTGTTTATAATTGATAAAATTTTGAATAATTTTGCTATAATTTTGCCAACACCCCAGGAATTTAAAATGGTGAGTTACAGTCAATCTGATTGTTTGTTTACATTTTACGTGTAAATTACCATACTTCAAGATGCCAAAAATATTGAACTTTGAAACTATTAAACCAATTAGAATCAAAATTGTTATACAGGTTTTTGGGTACCTAATTACAGAAAATATCTATCTTTTTTAAGAATGTAGAATAGAATTGTATCTTGGAGTTGACTGTCTTAATAAACAACTAATTGCTTATCTGGTAGTTCACATCATACCAAATCATATCGATAGTGAGAGACTAACGCAAATGAAGAATTACAAATATTACAGCACAAATACAATGTTTACAAATTTAAATAATAATGCAGTAAATACCAAGGACTATTAAATCGAATTCCTATATAAATGTTATTGTTTACCTAGTTGTATATAAACTAACAAACAAAATATCTTTTGCTTGTGTTGAAAAAATTCCTAGCAGAAAACATTCAAAATCAAGTATCAGCCCCAAATTTTAAATTTTTTCTACATTTTAAAATAAACTTGGATTTTAGTTGTTTTTTCGTTATTTTAAAACAATTTTTTTGAATATTTGCCTTTATCAATTATTGAATATAAGTAATTCTAAATAAAGATTAGATCAGTTTATTCAGTGATCCTTACTAAAAATTAATCCATGTTTATTATGGCACTTCAACTTCATCATGCATATCAGTTAGTGAGAATACTTGAACACTGAAAAACTTCTCATGCTTCTTGAAATGGTTGATATAAAGTGGCCATCATCAGGAAGGAAGGTCATAAATTATTAGTGAGACATCCAGAAATAATTGAATTCAATCTTCCAATAAGGATCCAGGCAGTTTCACATAACTTTATCTCCAGCTGGAAAATCAGTAAGTGATTTGGGATGTTGAATGGATTACTAAGTTGTTGTTATAGTATTTTTGTAAATTGGTCTTACATTTTGAAATGCTTCATCGAGACTTATATTTTATTGTATAGAATATGATTATTAATCATTCTTTTTCTTCAGAGATATGTTATAATGAAGAAGGAATTACACTTGAAAACTTTAATAATTTTGATGTGGATATTATTCCATCAACCAATTTTGATGGAATTAAAGATATAGTTGCTGGAGGTGATGCATTCAAGTTTCCCAGAAGAGATTTTAGTCCAGCCCTAAAAATATATTTCAATAATCCACAAATTCCAGTTAATGTGAACATTTTTAATACAAGGAATGTAGATACTTATAAGATGACAGCAACTTATGTGGATGGTACATCTGTAGTGTTTACCGTGAGTAAAATGCTTTTCATATAAAATGGTATTTCATCTTCAACATTGTATGATAATAAGCATAATTGAGTGTTGATTTGTGAAGTAAGTAAAGTAAAAACACTTGTTCTAGATTTAACCACCAGATAATCAAATTATTAGCTAATATATGAAAAAAAGTGTTTTAGTTTTCTCCATTATGATATCAAAATAATGCAGAAGATCTGTGTGGAAATGTGCTAAAGTATGCCCAGTAAAATATATTGGATAAAAACTTGTATGTCTGGTATCTTGCACTTCTTCATAACTTTTAAGGCCTGCTTTGACTAATGTTCTGAATAATTAATGAATATGGCCCACTTATATCAGACATATGTGAGTGACTTTTTGTGACACTTTGATTGATTTACAGGATCTGGATCCGAATTCTCGAGTAACACTACCACAAACAAATGAATTGCAATCACTTGAAATTACTATTCAGAAAATAAATTCATTGAAGGCAGTAAAAATCGAACTCAGTGTCAAGCTTTGTAGTGAAATAAGTAAGTATATTTGTTGTAGCACTTGAACTTGGATTGCTGATATTGATTTTTAAATAAAGTAAAGGACTGACTATAAGATATGCCTAAAATGTTATTAATATTAGGAAAATAGTTTGTTTATTTTCTGGAGAAAGTCATACATTCGTAACTATATTTTCATAATGCATAGATATAAATAACTGCATATATATCTATATATGTATATGTATGTGTGTGTGTATGTGTATGTATATGTATGTTATATCAATATCTACAATATTTTTAGGCACAAGTATTCATTCAACTGTTCCAAGAACAACACCTCCAACTGGTGGGTCTACAGCAGGTAAATTTTCTTCAATAAAATCTTGATTTCTATCATTCATTACTTTTTAAGACTGAATTATATCTTTGTGCATGTTTTATTTTTGAATCAGATTTCTTTGAAATACTTATCTGGAAGAAATAATTGCAGTTCTTTGCAAAAGAAAAATATTATCATGGAGCATTTGTAAATTATTAGACACTGTCACCAAAACTGTTTACATGTCTCTTCAGGTTTTAAGTTGGTCAGGCAATGTATGTATGACACTTACAAGCTGCTCCAATGGAGCTCGAGCGTTGAAATTTAGAACGTTCCCTCCTAATCAAAAGAAATGTCCTTTTTTATTTTTCCAAATTCACCTGCTAAATAGGTTTTCAGTAAGGGATTCAATTTTTAATCTAAGCTTATGCTAAATTAGTCCCTTAACCTCATTCATTTATCACCTTTTTTTCCAATTTTTTAGTTATACACCCCAAAGCAGCATGCTGTCAAATAACTTTGGTTATATAGTGTTTTCTTTCAAAAACCAAACCAAACCAAACCAAACCAAAATTTTAATATTCTTTTAAAATACACCCTCATGCTTTTTGACTTCATCCACTGAATTCTATTCAACTTGACTTGAAATGATTTTCCCAAGTATATTGGTGAAGAGAGTGTTTCATTTTATGCTAAAAACTATTGAGTAATAAACTTCATTATCTTATTTTATTTCATTGTTGATGTTTTAGTGGCTATTTTGAATTCATTTTTCTAACGACAATGCAGAAATTTTATATGTGCCTATGACAGGTTATTTACCTCTATCAACAATGTTGAAAAGAGGTGTATGTATTTTGTATGTATCTATTTATCTGTCTGTTCATACAATATCTCTGAAAGTACTGAATGAATTTGAATTAAATTTTGTAGAGGGGTGGGCAATGAGGTAAGAGAAAAGTAGTAAAATTTTTCGGGGTGGTTCCAGGAATCTTTTTCAGATTGAGAGATATTTTGGGTTTTTTTCAAATCACAAATATGTATATGCACATGACTGTCAACACAGTATCTCCAAAAGTTCTCAATGAATTTCTCTGTGGAGGGGTGGAAAATAGACAACAGGTGAACTGATTGAATTTTGGTGTGGATCCATGAACAATGATCTCCTCTACATCACAGTTATCCGTTCAAACCACACAATATCACCCTATTTTCACGTCCATCATACCTCCTATTCTGAATGCTTTCTAGTTTTTGGATAATTATATCATATGATTTTTAATGAGCTACTAAATTAAGATTTACAGAGTTATCCTGATTATCATTCTTGTAATTCATTGCTGTTCAAACAATGATCCAGCCAATCCATTTTATTACCTTTTCCTGCTCTACTACCAGTACTTAAAGAGGGGGATTTTTTTCAGTAGTGTCCAATGATGATCGAAAGCAGAATTTTGAAAAAAATCAAAAAATAAAATTTTCGAATTCAAAAAGCAAAAATGAGTTTGATTTAAAAAAAAAATCATTGAAAGTAATTGACGATTTCTGTATGATTGTTGTGGATATTTCATTTATGAATTTATTCTAGTTGATAGGTGATTAGAATCAAATGATAACCTCCTTTAAATGCATGCACACACACACACACACACACACACATTCAAGAAAAGTGTAAAATAGGGAAAGCCAAACATTTTAGCTTTGGTTTTTTTGGTATAGTGGTTTTTAGTGTGCCTTAACCATACATGTCTCCAGAAGACTGATGTGATTCTGTTTCTGGTCATCTTTCTCCACTGTCCAGTTGAGGGGGTTAAACTCAGGTCATTGGTTCACCAATCATGGTTTGGATTCAAATTCCATGGGTGTAATAAAGTTGTTGTTGTTGGTGAGTTCTCTGGGAAGAAGGAGGTTGATGCTGGAACTCCTTTTAAGGAGAGTGATAAAGGGAGGTGTGTGCATGTGTGAGTTAACAGTATAGCGTAATAGTATTTCAGTATAATTGTAGATTTGTGTAAAAAGTGATAATATGAGTGTGTGTATGAGAGAATCAATGTATGTTTAAGCTTGTGTTCACAATATAGTAGGATTGCATATAGACTGATAGTGGATTTTAGTGATGTGTTGATATGAATGAGTATGATTTTTTTTCAAATGCATCATTGCATGGGGGATTTTGAAAGAAAGGGAAGGAAGTTATGTTTTCTTAGGGAGTCAGAGCTGAAGTTCCAGCTCCAAATTGAAGAACTGTAGAACAAGTTTGAATTCAGTGTCGGTCTTGGAGAATTAATGAAATGTGTTTCCCCATCTTCTTTCTGCAACATTTTCGGTGTTCATTTTGTAGAAAGGGAAAACTGAAAATTTTGGTTCTCGTGGAGAACACTGAAAAATGTGTGAACTAACTTTGAGTATCCTGATCGATGGATCTCTTATTTGTTGCCGATGAACAATAGTCCTGTTTCTGAGGTGGAATGTTTTCCCCATAATATGTTCCTTGTGGCAACCGAGACAAATAATAGTATAGATTATATTTTTAACATCACGAGAGATTTGGGATTTGCTTTTAAAAGTTTTACCACAATTGAAAATATATTTATCTCTTTCTATTAGATGTATGCCTGAGCTACTATTCAGTCTATTGCATTTGGTTATCTTTTTCTCTGGTTCTGTTTTCTCAGAGAATGTGGCTTTCGTCAGTAGTTTTTCCCTAAATTTGGAGGTTGACCTTTACTTTCAATTATTAAGGAATTAGTGAGGATGTTGTTCATGTCGGGCTTCTTTTTAGGATGTGGATGTCTTGTTGAATTTTTTAAAAAAATTTATGGGTTTAAAGGGTTGTGGGTGTTGATGAATGGAATAATGGTGGTTGAATTAATTTTAGTGTTTACAGCTAGTAATTATTATCTATCAAGTTGTGTGGCTTTTTCAATTCTAGATTTAATTAGGGAGAGGGGATAGTTTTGTTTAAGTGGGTATTTTTTAGTTCCTTGACTCTAAGATTTAGAGTACCCTGTTCAAAATTATTGTTCTTAGATGTTTGGCTATATATATGTGTGTGTGTGTGTGTGATTGAAAAAGATTTAAAAGTAGTTTTTCTAGATTCATGATTGTGCTATAATTTGCTTTCACAAACCAGACCAAAAGATATGATCTTTCATCATGTTCTTGTTATATGTTCTTTGGTAGCAGCATTTGATGAGTGTTAAAGATATGAACTTTGAGGGACAGTCTGCAGCCCTTTTTACCATAGTTTTTCACCATAATTGCAACCAGCTCCACCTAGTTCTTGACCCTGTGATAGCCCTGGAAGACCCAAACTACTGTGACAATGCTGTAGCAAGTTGCTTTCTCCTTCCTAGAGTGTGTCTTTGGGAATTCCTTGCATGCCAGGATCTTCTTTATCTGTGGTCCCAAGAAGACACCAACTTTGAAAGTTGCCTGAGACAATACTCTGTGGCAGCATCTCCTCAGATGTATAAGACCTACAAGGCATATTTTGGGATGTTTATTGGAGATCAAGACAAATTCTAGGCATATGATTTTACATACTATATAACAAACAGTCTCAAGACCTTGAAATATGATGATTATGGCTAGGTCATCTGAGACTTCAAAATGGTGGCATTCCTGATGGGTCTCAAGGGTGGTTTTACAAGTTTCTTTGCTATCTATCTCGGACATCTTGCCACACTACCAAAAGTGGTACTTGCAACATATAAAGATGAACAATGCCGCAAGGAATCACTGGATGACTCCTGGAAGGTGATGATGTGACAATTACACATAAAATTTGGCCTTATGAAACAATTTGTCACAGCAGCTGAGGGGAAATTACAAAGTAACAAAGTTCGTAGTGAATAATAGCTACTTAACATCTATGGCTGTCAAAGGTGGCAAAGGGTTCCATACTTCTTAGATGTGCATGCGTTTATGTGTTCCAGTGCTCCTGGCTATACTATTTTGTCTATAGTCTTGAAAATTGGCATTATTACCCCTTGTAAAAAAAAAATGTATTTTTTATTTTGGGGAATAAAATGTTTTTGATCTTTTTTTGGCCTTATCCTAACAGGCTTATTGGTAACATTTAGATTCTCCAGAATCAAGGTGTTTCTTTCACTCTATTTTAGATGTTTTCCAGTGGAAAACTCCAGCAATGTCATAAATAGAATCTATTCTGACCATGTTCTTCGTTGGAATATTTTTTGCATGACTTCAAATTCTAACACTATAGCTGTTCAATTATTGACTATGATAGCAAGATTTTTTTACACTTTTTAGACATAATCAATCAAAAAATAACACTTATTACTCCTCCAAAAGTTTTTAAAATGCCAAAAAGTGTTTCATACTTTTTGTGTAGAAGATTATGTGAATAAAATATTTTTTTTTCTATGTGGCACAAATATAGATTGAAAAGTAGAATAACTGGACAAGTCATCTGATATTAGAGAATACCTGGAAACTGAAAATCAGCCCATTCTCCTTTGATCATAACTTTTCACGCTTCTTGAACTTGTCTGTATGAAGTGTCTATCATGATGTATGCATATGTTTAATGATCTTTAGGGAAGGTAGGTCATTAATTATTAGTAAGATATCCAGAAATATTTCAATATTATCTTTCAATAAGGATTCAAGTAGTTTGGCATAACTTAGTCCCTAGGTGGTAGATCAAGATGTGATTTGAGGTGTTTAAAGGATTGCTTGGTGTAAAGTATTTTTGTGAACTGGTCCAACATTTTGAAATGCTTTATCAAGACTTGCATTTTGTTATGTAGAATATGATGATTATTTCTTTTCTATTCTGCAGAGATATGTTATTATGAAGAAGAAATTACTCTTAAAAACCTTGATAATTCTATTGTGGATATTGAACCATCAACTAATTTTGATGGAATAAATGATATAGTTGTTGGAGGTAATGCATTCAAGTTTTCCAGAAGGGATCCAAGTCCAACTCTAACACTGTCTTTCAGTGATCCACGAATTCCAGCTTATGTGGGTCTTTCAAATACAAAGAATGTAGATTCTTATAAGTTGACAGCAACTTATGTGGATGGTACAGTTTACACGTTTACGGTGAGTAAAATGCTTTTCACATAAGATGGTACTTCTTCTTTAACATTGAATAATAACATGCATTGAATTGCTGATTTATTAAGTAAATAAATTGAAAACATTTATTGAAGTTATTTCTAGAATAATAGTGGTAGATCTACATAGTTCTTTTATCATACATGGCTTCTATAGTGTATGAGGGGAGAGTAGTAATTGCTCTTGCTTTCTGTAGTGACAAGAGGATTTTGTCTCCACATGGTTTGATGTTTGCGCCACACATCAACGTCACTGGAAATGTTGAAGGAGGAAGGGAGAACAATAGTTGCCATGACAGTATGGAGAATATGCATGCCAAGTATGAGTGTGGATGCAGCGATTAAATAGAGTACGAAGGATTGTAAAGAAAACTTGACGAACAAATAAAACGTACATTTAATGAATAGACATTTATAATTATACAAGACTGAAAAGGAATGCATGTGAGGAAACATTAATACAATCATGAAGAAAAAATGCCTGTTTAGTTCTGAAGATCAGATCTGTGATAGACGGAGCAGTGCAATCTTGTAGCTAAGTAGAATAGGAAGATTGGATAACTTATAAGTGAAAGATAGGAGCTCTGTGTCAAGCAGTAGTAGCAGTCAGTATTAATGAAGCAGAGATGACTGAAATGCTTTGAATCCATAAGGCTTGGAGAAGACCAAAGAATGGTTATGGAAAATAGGTATCAGTGACATGTCTAATGGCCAAGTTGTGGGCAATGTATTTGTGATCGAGTATGAGCAATTTGGGGGTCATTCTCAGATGCTGGAAAACACATGACAGATAGACTACTTAAGTCACAGAAAACACTTGTGGTTTAGCCCATGTGCGCTTCCCAAAGTAAGGAGAATAAAAAGGCTGATAATCGTGATTGTTGTGTAGTAAATGCATTGTCATTCCATTCATAAAAGATGGAGGTGTATGTGTGCTTGAGAAGAGGACACAATAGAACAGTTGAGCTTATGAGAGATACCTTGACATCTGTGAAATAAAATGGGCAGTGTTTAGAACAGTGATTAGTCAGGGTGGGAAAAACGGTAAAGTTTGGTTTGACCAGAAGGCCTGCAAAATGATACCGATCCTAGGAAGACAGAAAGGGAGATAGAAAGTAACTGGCTAACAGAGTCGGGGCAAATGAGCGAGTGAACATTACCAGGGAGTTGCTGGGAGAAGTGACATTTTGGATATTTAGCTAAAAATAGGATTTCATACTTACTTTTAACTAGAAATAAAGGGGCTGCCACACTAGCGATGAAATGAAATTATTAGCTATTACATAGAAAATGTGAGTTAAATTTTTGTTGATTATGGTGGGGAAATGATGCTGAAGAATTGTGTGAAGATGTGTGAATATATGCAAAATACAATGTATTGGATAATTCTTGTATGTTTGTATTTTTTCTTGTCATTTAAGATTGATTTCAACTAATATGCTGAATGAATGGATATGGCCAAATTATATTAGATAAATATGAGTAACTTTGTGTGACACTTTGATTAATTTACAGAATGTGAATCCGAATTCTCCAGTAAGACTGCCATCAACAAATGAATTGGATCTACTTGAATTTACTATTGAGAAAATAAATCCATCAAAGAGAGTTGAAATAGAACTCAGTGTCAAGCTTTGTAGTGAAATAAGTAAGTATATTTTACGATGCACTCAAACATGGCTGATATCAATTTTATTCATGGAGCCAAGCACTGAATATGATTTAAACCTTAAATGTGAGGTACAGTTATCCATTGATATTTGTGGGGGTTAGGGCACATGGGGGCTATGAATACGGAAAACTGCAAATCAGTTTTGCTGCCCCCACCCCACCTCCCTGAACCTTACTGATACCCAAAACACATAAATCTTGTACCATATACAATAAGCAAACACTTTACCATTCCTAAATTGTAAGTGTACAAATAAATAAATGAATACAGTAAACCATTCAGTAAAAATTTCAAGTTTTAGTTCATGGTGGAATCAATGATTTTTTTCAGTCAAAAACAGCCATAATTTGCTCAGAAATCCTTCATGGGTATGCAAAAGTATTTTTTCCTCTTTTTTTTACAAACTTTGTGCTATTTTCTTGGAGTTATAACCAAAATAAACTTTCAGGGAAGATATTTGATTATTGCAATATGTTCAAAAAGATTGTTAAAAAGTATATGCTTCTAAAAGAAAAATATGCAGTTAATTAATGAAAACCATAGATTTCATAAAAGTAAAGTGCAGTGATAATAAACAATTTTCTTTCTCCTTTTTATGCTACTATTCACATTCATCTCAATATTTTTGTTGCTTCTTTAAAATATTTATCCAGTCTGTGAAAATTTGTAATAAAAAGCAACAAAAATATCAAGATGAAGGTAGATAATGGTATAAAAATGAAAAAAAATAATTGGAAATAAGAAAAACCTCTTTTAACTTTTTGTAGAAATTTTCATCCTTTGGTTCATACTTTCATAAGACACATGAGTATGCACACAATTATATATATAATATTATTTTCTACCCACAATTCTTAGCACAATATCTAAATTTCAGTTACTTGGAGACTATAGCAATTATCGACTCAGCTGGCAAGTCTGATTATCATTGCAACTTCTTCAATGTTATATAGCCCGTGAACCAGACCCCCAAACTTAAAATTATAGCACTAAGTTAGGGACAAAGGAAAACTATGATTTTTGGAACGAAATGGATTCCTAAACATAGAAAATAAATAATAGCCTTGAATATCTATGGGTTTTTAAAATTTTATCAGCATTTTGTGTCTTTTAGGCAAAATGTGCATTTTTTCAAGTAATCAAGTATTATTGGTTCACAACTACTTTTGCATGAAGTTTGCTCTTTGGACTAGGAATACCTAATCAATACAGTTTTTACTTGTTGATATAACATATACAGAGAAAATAGAAAATGGAAAAATTGAATTACATGTGATTTTACTTTTCCAGCATCATTTTGTTATTTGTAACCCATTTTTCAGGTTAGCAGGTGACAAAAATGTATATAATACCTGGTATTAGGTATACGTACCATATACCCATGTTAAGAATGCTAAATAATTGAAACTTTAATGATTTCTAATCATGAAATGGAAGATGCATTTTAGTTAATGAGCCAGATCCCAAAATTCCAATATCAGTTTCAAATTAGGGGTAAAGTTTCAATATGATATTCTAATTTGCTGCAAGCGTAAAGAATTGGAAAATATATGATAGTCTTGCATATATATGGGGCGAAAAAGTTTTTAGCAGTATTAAAAAAACAATCATGAAAAGATCAAATTATCAAAAAATTTATAAGTAAGAGTAATTCTCATTTGTAAGAAATCTTGAGATGTGCCCACGTATCTCTATTGGACATCTTTTGATCTGTCAGTCGAACCCAGTTATGTTGAATAACAGAAATATGAAGGAAGGGAGAGGTATGATCTCATTAAAAGGTGTGACATCATTGAAAGAACACAATTCCAATCATTTTTTTAGAGGACCATTTTTTACTAATGATGTCATAAGTCAATGTATGAAGTCCTCATTTTTGTACTTCAAAAAAGCCAAAAATGACCATTTACAATTTTTATTGAAAATTATACTATTGAAAAAATATACTTCTGTGCATTTCATTCAATTTGCCAAGCAAATACACTTATGCAATTTACATCTTTTGGATCACTAGCACTGAAATATACCAAGGACAACCTGAAGAGCTGGCAGACCCTCCATTCAAACTATAGCTAGTAGTTTTTTCCATCTATTTCAATTAATTTTCAACCTCTTCTGATTGAAATTGGTGTACCTAAGAATGTTTCTAGATCTTTCTTCCAGACTTTTGCTTGATTTGCCCTTTCTGAATGCTTTTAAAAAAGTCTAAGCATGATAGCAGCAGATGACTTTCAATTTCTCCTTGTCTTACACAGAACAACTGGTATCTTAATTCAAGTAGTATGTAAACCTTTCTAATTCTACCATTAATATTTCACTCTGACTCCAACCTGGAAATTATATCATGTGCTCCTTTACTAATAATCTTCAGTGCAGTAACCTTTTCTTTACCTGCAAAAGTACTGTCTGTGTCACAAACTCTAAATGCATGCAATACATTAAGGGCATCATAAACATTTTCAGGAATAAATGATAAATGATAATGAGGAAACTCACTGAAAAGCACAAAAACCTCAAACCACCAACAACAATAAGGGAAAAAAGAGAGGAGACTGAACTAAATAGAACAATCAAAAAGAAACTAAGAAAGGCAAAAGAAGGTATACGACAGCAATCATCAAACCCACTCTTGAAAAATGTTGAGACTTTGAACCAATAAAAAAAGCTCTCAGTGTAGGACAGAAATAAATAACTAGCATACTTGAAGAAAACGGAGACATAACAACAGATAAAGAAGGAATTGCCGAACACACCCAAAAGGATATCTAGACACAGATAATCAGTTTGAAAACTTCCCAGAAGTTACACCATGGGAGGTAAAACAAGCCATCAAACAAAAAAAAAAAAGGAAAAGCCCCAGGACCAGATGATATCACCATTGATTTACTCGAGAAAGCAGGTAAGATTGTCTATAAAAAAAAACTAGATATTCTATTCAACTTGTGTCTGTAACAGTAAAGTTCCAAAAGACTGGAACATGGCAATCATAATACTTCTATATAAAAAAGGAAACTCCAAAGACCTCAACAACTACAGACCTTATAAGCCTACTCAAGTCCATCCACAAACTTTTCACAAACATCATCACCAACTGGATAACTAAAACACAAGATGAAAACCAACCATGGGAACAAACTGGATTTGGAAGAAGTTACTCAACCATGGACCATCACCATCCAGTAAATCAGCTGAAAGAGAAAGCAGCGGAGTACAATATGCCACTTGGTATAGCACTTATAGACATCAAGAAGGCATTCGACTCTGGAAATTCCCATGGTCATGAAGGCCATCACTCTACAAGGTGTAGACCCTGTATACGCCAAAGTACTACAACATATATACAATCACAGCAACTCTTTTATCAGGCTACATAAAGACTCTGAACCCTTCCAACTCCAAAAAGGAGTAAGACAAGGCGATAGCAGCTGTACTAAACTTTTCACAGCCTGCCTTGAGATGATCTTCCAAAACCTGGACTGGGAGAATAGAGGAATCGAAATAGACGGTGAGTATTTGAGCAACTTAAGATTTGCAGATGACTTGTCCTTCTTATAGAGAACCTACATGACCTCCAACAAATGCTAGATGAACTAAACAAAGAAAGCAAGAAAGTCAGCCTACACATGAACTTCAGCAAAACAAAAGTCAACCACATTTAGAATAAGAACACAACTGTCAAAATCAGCCTACACATGAACTTCAGCAAAACAAAAGTCAACCACATTTAGAATAAGAACACAACTGTCAAAATCAGCCTACACATGAACTTCAGCAAAACAAAAGTCAACCACATTTAGAATAAGAACACAACTGTCAAAATCAGCCTACACATGAACTTCAGCAAAACAAAAGTCAACCACATTTAGAATAAGAACACAACTGTCAAAATCGAAGATGCAAAACTGGGGAAAGTAGACCACTACATCTACCTAGGACAGCGAATCTCCATGAGACCCTCGAAAGAAGAAGAAATCAAGCAAAGAATCACACTAGGATGGCAAGCCTTTGGCAGAGCAAGCTCAACCTTCAAAAAAAAGATGATCCCATTAGTCCTAAAAAGAAGAAGGGTATGCATCCTCCCGATAGTCACTTATGGAGCTGAAACATGGAACCAAACCAAGAGACAGACCCGCAAACTGAGAAGCATGCAATGCGCGTACGAGAGAATCATGCTCAACCTTACATGGAGAGATCACAAGACAGCGCAGTATATAAGGAAGAAAATGGGAGTCCGAGACATCATAGAATCTACTAGAAAACTTAAATGGCAATGTGTCGGTCATGTTGCAAGAATGGCAGACAACTGATAGACATCACAACTCACAACATGGATTCCCAGAAATCACATGCAAAAACAAGACTGGCAGAATACAAGATGGGGAGACAAACTAAACAAATTCAGAAAATACTGGCTCTGCGATGCCCACAATAGAGAAATGTGGCAAATCCTGGGGAAGGTTTATGTCCAAAGTCTGACGGTAAAAGACTGATGATGATGATGATGAAACATTTTGTCCTACATGAGCTTTTAGGGCTGCTAATTATATTAGCCCCCCTAAAATACAAATTACCAGAATTGATTTAAGGAGATAAATCTTGGTAAGTAGCGCGTTCACTGCTTAAGCACAAAAACAAGGTTAGTACACAGTTAGTTGGATTGTTAACAAAACGCGGAAATAAGGACAAACGAATAGGTTAACAACAGTGATAAGTTTTAATTCAGGAGTGAATTAAAATAAATGAGGACTGGAGTTCCTGCCGACATGGATATGTGGAGGGATCTACAAGAATAGGATGTAGAGATAAGAAGAATAAAGGGAAAGGAATGTCACTAATTAAATGCGAGATAGAGTCTGTAGAATGTCCCTCAGTTTAGTCATCCTAGTTGTAGCCACTATGAAGTTATCTTTAGAGGTCCAACCTAACTACGATGAGAGTGCTTAACTTAGATAGGATGTGTTCTTTAAGATGAAAGAAGAACGAATTACTTTTTATACGTGATGCGTGTGTAAGAAATAAATGTGTGTAAAAACTATATTAACTATCCTAACTAAAGAGAGAGAGAGAGAGAAGAGAACGAGCTTACTTCAAGGCCGTCAGAACAGAGAGAGAGAGAGAGAGAGAGAGAGAGAGTTTGCCGCCACAGTTTAAATACCGTAAAGATAATGATCACTTATCCTATTGGTAGTTCTGTGTGATGTCAAAGAGGAAACTGTTATTTTCTCAGTTTAGTTTTGGTTTTGGATCTCATCATCTGAAATAGTGGTACAGTGATGCGTTTCTGAAATACAAGGCATAAGATGAACACATCAGTATCTACTGAAGATAACAATACAAGGGGTCCATATTTAGTAGCATTTTCACCATCTATTAGTAAGAGACCATCTGCTCTTTCATGAATACTTTTTAATATATACATCTCCTTAATACTAACTTTTGAGATTTTGCAGCACTTTCCTTCACAGGTTAAAAACAATTTTTCATTTTTTACCCTTTCTTTGTACTTTGTCATTTTCCATTCCGTCACCAAGAATGAGATGAAACTTGTTTTGTTACATATTCATACTATAAACCTTTTCCATTGTCTGATTATCTGTTTTTCAGTAATGCTTGTAACTTTCATTTCAAAATTTGATCCTCTTATTCGCTTTTCACTATTTTTAATTGATGATTCCTTATATCTATCAAATACATCAATTATATATTCGACTTCCTGAACTTTCTCTAAAAATCATGCAGATCAAATCCCTAGCAACTTCACCAAAGGTTGTTGGATTACCTATTAGCTTTTGTACAAGATAAACACCATCAATAATTGTGGCCAAATGATATGGAATAAATTCAGCAGTTGGTACATCCTTTTGCGAACTTATCCCTAAAGTGGTTTTATTAGTCTTGTGAAGTAGTCCCCTAGTGTTGCTAATGGTCATGAGAGTGATCTCAAAAAGTGAGAGTATTTCTTTCATTGTAAGATTGTGGGCTTTTGTTTTTTTAGTGCTGATAGAAACCTTTTTGGCCCATGTATATCCAAGACTATCATATATTTTCTGATTCTATACACTTGTGGCTATGAGAAAATCATATTGAGACTTTGCCCCTAATTTGGGTCTGTATAGGAAATTTGGGGATCTGGCTCATAAAGTAAAATACATTTTTCAAATCATGACTAAAAATAATCAAATCTTTAATTATTTAGAAGTTTTAGTGTGTGTATGTGGTATGTTATATCCAACACCATGTATTATACATGTTTTTGTCACTTTTTAACCAGAAAAATAGGTTATAAATAACAGAAATAGAGAGAGTTAAATCACAAGTAATTCAATTTTTTAAAAGATTTTCTATATTTTACATTTTCTTTGTATTTGTCATAACAATAGGTAAAAACTGTACTGATTTGAGGATTCTTAGTCCAAAAAACTTCACATGAAGGTTGTTGGGAAATCAATACTTGATTATTTGGAAAAATAAACATTTTGTCTTAAAGACACAAAAACATCTATACAATGTGAAAACTCATATTTACACAAGGCTATCATTTATTATCTATGTCTTGGTCCACTACATTCCAAAAATCATCCTTTTCCCTTAATTTGGTACCAAAAAATGGCTGGCCCATGGCCGAATATAATCTTGTATCTTATTTACATATGCTTTGCTATGACTGCACTTTGAAATGATAATAAAAATATCATTCTTTTCACAAGTTCTCCCATGAAGACATTTCTTTGCATCAGAGAGTAATCCAAAAGAAAATTCACCAGATATATTTTTTAACAGACAGGCCCAACAAAAAACACTAAAAACTCACAAATCATAAGTGCAAGGATATTTCAAATTTACTCACTATGATCTCTGGTTGTAGGAAAGGAAATATGAATATTGGTGGAAGTAAAATTGGAGTAGCTGTTATTGGCAAAGAGATTCAACATGAACAACAGATCTCAGTTTTCATTTCCACCTCATTTCATATGAGAGTTTGATGTGGCAGCACTATCACTTGGACATTTTTCAGTTATGAACATTGTTACATAGATATAACAAATCCTTTATAGATTTACATTAATGTTTTGTGCTTGATATTTTGAGATATGAAAATTTTACATAATTTCTCATAAAACAATTCTCCTCATCTTGGAAATTGCAAATCTTAACATAGAGTAAATGAAAATTGAAGTGTATCATCACTGTCATTGTCAAGTTTCTATACTAGTAGCAACTGATAGTTTATACAGGTGATTGAGTAGTAGTAGTCCTTAGTACTCCAGCACTCTTATTAGTATTCTAGCCATCTTGATGGTCTTCATTCTTCTCTGGATTTCTAGTTCCTCTACTCTTTTCACAAGGCTTTTTGAGATCATTCCCAGCACTTAATAATTGGCACAAATGTAACCTTCATGTTCAATAATTATTTCAGTTCTGGAGCAAGATGCAGATATCCAGTTTTTCACTATTTCTTTGACTTTTACTCTATGGTCTGCTAAAACAGCAAAATCCACTACCTGACACATTTTTGTCTTTGTTCATGATAATTAGATCTGATCCTCTAGCTTGGATTGGGTGATCCATCTGAATCACAAAGCCCCAGAAAATTTTGTGTTTCCATTCTTGGGATCGATTCTGGTTAATGCATATATCATTGTTTTGTATGATCAAAAAACAGTCATTTGTACTGGTTACAAATTCTTAGCTATAAATGTTGGTTAACTGATACTATATTAAATGGAAGAACAAGTTACGATTCTCACTAAATGCTCTATATATAAAAAATAAGATATTCAAGAAGCATCTAATTTATAAGCAAAAACAATTACTTCCAATTAAATTTGTTGTTATTAACAGTAAAATTAAAGGAGTGAATGTATTTTTTATTGTATCTCATCTACTGTCAATGGCAGAACACTAAGAATGGGATTGGAAATAATCATTTTGAGTAGTTGAGTGGTAATTTTTAATTGAATTCCTTTGAATTTTGAATAGACATTAAGAATCATTTCATAGAAAAGATAATGTTATTGACAAACACTCATATCAAGATATGTTCAACATCTAAAATCATACTTGCATAGTTCATTTAATACTAAAAAGTATTCAGAATTTGATACCAAAAATTCAATAATGTTAAATCCTTGTAAAATTGAGATTATTCTTGGATGAAAATTTAGTGCCAAGAATTTTAATTGTCTCTGATAAAATATCTATCTCCTACTATCTATATTTTAGAAATGTTGCTCCTGACCAGGGGATAAATTACATCAAGTTGGAAGAAATCATTTCACATATTCATAACTTCCGTGATTATTTAGATCTGATATTAACATTAAAAAAAATCTGTTGTACACATAGATGAAATAAAATGGCTGTAGTTGGTTAAACCACTCAAAAGATACTAATTTTGAAGAAATCATGATACTTGAAAACAAAATGATTCTTCAACATAGGCTGAGAATAGTTGTAAATTTGATACAGGAAAAAATGTTATCTGGATTTGGTTGATAATCATGAATGAGATAATAATTGGGAATTGAATGCAAATAAGAAAGTTTCGGTGATTTGAAAGGAGTGAAAATTTGAATATCGTTGCAACATACTGAAAACTAATAAAAGCATCTTCTACTATTCCAGCCACTGTGCCTACCACGGTACCAACAACTAGGCCTACTACTATACCAACAACCATACCAACTACCATACCAACAACCTTACCCACTACCATTCCAACAACTGTACCAACTACTATACCAACAACAGTACCAACTACTGTTCCAACAACAGTACCAACTACTATACCAACAACAATACCAACTACAGTACCAACAACCATACCAACTACAGTTCCAACAACTGTACCAACTACCATACCAACAACCATTCCCACTACCATTCCAACAACAGTACCAACTACAGTTCCAACAACTGTGCCTACTACGATACCAACAACAGTACCAACAACGATACCCACTACCATTCCAACAACCATACCCACTACTATTCCAACAACAGTACCAACAACTATTCCAACAACCATACCAACTACAATTCCAACAACCATACCCACCACAATACCAACAACTGTACCAACTACCATTCCAACAACAGTACCAACTACTATTCCAACAACCATACCCACCACAATACCAACGACTGTACCAACTACCGTTCCAACAACTGAACCAACTACAGTACCAACAACGGTTCCTACTACCATTCCAACAACCATACCAACCACTGTTCCGACAACAGTACCAACTACTATTCCAACAACAGTACCAACTACAGTTCCAACAACTGTGCCTACTACGATACCAACAACAGTACCAACAACTATTCCAACAACCATACCAACTACAATTCCAACAACTGTGCCTACCACCATACCAACGACCATTCCCACTACCATTCCAACAACCATACCCACCACAATACCAACAACTGTACCAACTACCATTCCAACAACTGTACCAACAACTGTTCCAACAACAGTACCAACTACTATTCCAACAACCATACCCACCACAATACCAACAACTGTACCAACTACCATTCCAACAACTGTGCCTACTACCATACCAACAACAATACCAACTACAGTACCAACAACTGTACCAACTACTATTCCAACAACAGTACCAACTACTATTCCAACAACCATACCCACTACAGTTCCAACAACTGTGCCTACTACAGTACCAACAACGGTACCAACAACGATACCCACTACTATTCCAACAACAATACCCACTACCATTCCAACAACATTGCCAACTACTATTCCAACAACCATACCAACTACAGTACCAACAACCATACCCACTACCATACCAACAACTGTTCCTACTACCATTCCAACAACGATACCCACTACCATTCCAACAACCATACCAACTACATTACCAACAACAGTACCAACTACTATTCCAACAACTGTGCCTACTACAGTTCCAACAACTGTGCCTACTACAGTACCAACAACGGTACCAACAACGATACCCACTACTATTCCAACAACCATACCCACTACCATTCCAACAACAGTGCCCACTACTATTCCAACAACAGTACCAACTACTATACCAACAACAATACCAACTACAGTACCAACAACTGTACCAACAACTGTTCCAACAACAGTACCAACTACTATTCCAACAACCGTACCCACCACGATACCAACAACTGTACCAACTACCATTCCAACAACTGTACCAACAACTGTTCCAACAACAGTACCAACTACTATTCCAACAACCATACCCACCACAATACCAACAACTGTACCAACTACCATTCCAACAACTGTGCCTACTACAGTTCCAACAACTGTGCCTACTACCATACCAACAACAATACCAACTACAGTACCAACAACTGTACCAACTACCATACCAACAACCATACCAACTACAATCCCAACAACTGTGCCTACCACCATACCAACGACCATTCCCACTACCATTCCAACAACCATACCCACCACAATACCAACAACTGTACCAACTACCATTCCAACAACTGTACCAACAACTGTTCCAACAACTGTACCAACTACTATTCCAACAACCATACCCACCACAATACCAACAACTGTACCAACTACCATTCCAACAACTGTGCCTACTACAGTTCCAACAACTGTGCCTACTACCATACCAACAACAATACCAACTACAGTACCAACAACTGTACCAACTACCATACCAACAACCATACCAACTACAATTCCAACAACTGTGCCTACCACCATACCAACGACCATTCCCACTACCATTCCAACAACCATACCCACCACAATACCAACAACTGTACCAACTACTATTCCAACAACCGTACCCACTACCATTCCAACAACAGTGCCCACTACTATTCCAACAACCATACCCACTACCATTCCAACAACAGTGCCCACTACTATTCCAACGACCGTACCAACTACAGTACCAACGACTGTACCCACTACAATACCAACAACTGTACCAACTACCGTTCCGACAACAGTACCAACTACAGTTCCAACTACTGTGCCTACTACCATTCCAACAACCGTACCAACCACGGTACCAACAACTGTACCAACTACTGTTCCGACAACAGTACCAACTACAGTTCCAACTACTGTGCCTACTACCATTCCAACAACCGTACCAACCACGGTACCAACAACTGTACCAACTACTATTCCAACAACAGTACCAACAACGATACCCACTACTATTCCAACGACTGTTCCTACAACCATTCCAACAACAGTACCAACTACCGTTCCAACAACCGTACCAACTACAGTTCCAACAACTTTGCCTACTACAATACCAACAACCGTACCAACTACTATTCCAACAACAGTACCAACTACTATTCCGACAACCATACCCACCACCGTTCCAACAACTGTGCCTACTACCATTCCAACAACCATACCCACTACCATTCCGACAACGGTGCCCACTACTATTCCAACAACTATACCCACCAGCGTTCCAACAACTGTGCCTACTACCATTCCAACAACCGTACCAACTACGGTACCAACAACTGTACCAACTACTGTTCCGACAACTGTACCTACTACTATTCCAACAACCATACCCACTACTATTCCAACAACCATACCCACTACCATTCCAACAACATTGCCCACTACTATTCCAACAACAGTACCCACTACTATACCAACAACCATACCAACAACAATACCCACTACCATTCCAACAACAGTACCAACTACTATTCCAACAACCATACCAACTACGGTACCAACAACTGTACCAACTACTGTTCCGACAACAGTACCAACTACTATTCCAACAACAGTACCAACTACTATTCCAACAACCATACCAACTACCATACCAACAACCATACCCACTACCATACCAACAACCATACCCACTACAGTACCAACGACCATACCAACTACGGTTCCAACAACTGTGCCTACTACGATACCAACAACCATACCCACTACCATTCCGACAACAGTGCCCACTACTATTCCAACAACAGTACCAACCACTATTCCAACAACCATACCCACTACCATTCCAACATCCATACCCACTACAGTTCCAACAACTGTGCCTACTACCATACCAACAACCATACCAACTACAGTACCAACAACTGTACCAACTACTGTTCCAACAACAGTACCAACTACTATACCAACAACTGTACCGACTACTATTCCAACAACCATACCCACTACCATTCCAACAACCATACCCACTACCATTCCAACAACAGTACCAACTACTATTCCAACAACCATACCAACTACGGTACCAACAACTGTACCAACTACTGTTCCGACAACAGTACCAACTACTATTCCAACAACCATACCCACTACCATACCAACAACCATACCCACTACCATACCAACAACCATACCCACTACAGTACCAACGACCATACCAACTACGGTTCCAACAACTGTGCCTACTACGATACCAACAACCATACCAACTACAGTACCAACAACTGTACCAACTAGTGTTCCAACAACAGTACCAACTACTGTTCCGACAACAGTACCAACCACTATTCCAACAACCATACCCACTACCATTCCAACAACCATACCCACTACAGTTCCAACAACTGTGCCTACTACGATACCAACAACCATACCAACTACAGTACCAACAACTGTACCAACAACTGTTCCAACAACAGTACCAACTACTATACCAACAACTGTACCGACTACTATTCCAACAACCATACCCACTACTATTCCAACAACCATACCCACTACCATTCCAACAACCATACCTACTACTATTCCAACAACATTGCCCACTACTATTCCAACAACAGTACCCACTACTATACCAACAACCATACCAACAACGATACCCACTACCATTCCAACAACCATACCCACTACCATTCCAACAACAGTACCAACTACTATTCCAACAACCATACCAACTACAATTCCAACAACTGTGCCTACTACCATACCAACAACCCTTCCCACTACCATTCCAACAACTATACACACTACAATACCAACAACTGTACCAACTACCGTTCCAACAACAGTTGCAACAAGTACTATTCCAACAACAATACCCACTACCATTCGAACAACCATACCCACTACAGTTGCAACAACTGTTTCTCCAACTATACCATCAGTACCTACCACCGTGCCAACTCCACTAGGTGATTTTTTTATATCATTTACCAAGTACAGGACATAAAATGTCCTGATTGTCAATTATGCTACAGATAGTATAGATAATTGTAAAAATTACTTGAAATATCAATTTCGATTTTCAAGCTAAATTCATAATAAAATGGAAATCTTTTTATGCCCATGTTTTGACATAGTTCATCATGCTGCTGGTATAAGTAAGTGTGGTTTCAGAATAAAATTGTGTGGCGAGAGAGAATTTTGAATTTTGTCAGATCACAGATTAAAAATTTTACACTTATTAATACCTGATTTTTTCATAAGATTTTTTTTCATCACATAGCTTCATATATATATATATATATATATATATATATATATATCCGTCTGTATGTACATAAGTGAAAGTCTATCTTGGAAACCATGCCACATATCCCCATGAAATTTTCTATGTATGCTAATTGGACCTCAGAGCATACTTTTAGCAAATTTGCTTTTGAAAATTCTAATACTTTTTGTTTTTTGAGGGTGGTTCTGTTTACTACGTAAGTATTATACTAAAATCAGTTTTTATTTTGTGTCCAGCTGCTGTGATGTAGTAGTTACATAGAAAGCGTTAGTAAATGTTGATGTATATGTCTTTGATAAAACGTTGTTTAGAGAGAATATGAGAGAGAGTATGATGAAATGTTCAAGAAAGAGAGAGAAAACATTAATATGTACAAGTGAATGCTTATATTAACAAGAGAGAGAGAGAGAAAGAGAGAGAGAGAATGTTTATAGGTACGAAAAAGAGAGAATGTTTAAATGAATGTTCATATGTACAAGAGAGAATGTTTACATGCATGAGAGAGAGAAAAGAAGTTTATATGTACAAGAGATAGTGAGTGTGAATCTCAATATGTACAAGAGAGAGAATCTTTATATGTACAAATGAGAAAGAAAGAACCTTTACACGTACAAGATTGAGTGATAATGTTTACATGTACAAGAGCAGGTATGTATATATCTACAAGATAGATTGTTTATTAGTATGCAAGAGAACATCATTATGTGAGACAGAGAGATGGAAATCACCTCCCAAAATACAAATATGACATAACATGTACAAATGAGAGTGAAAGAGCATTTACTTGTACAAGAAAGAGAGAGAGAATGTTCATATGTACATGAGCAGGTATATCTACTTGTACAAGAGAGATTGTTTATTAGTATGCAAGAGAACAGTGGAATAATACTCCTGCTTCCATGAACTATAAAATTTTATAAGAGATTCTTATACTTGTACACAGACATTCAACTACGCTTTTGAAAAGACTTTTAACTGGAAACACACTTTTGTTTTTCCTGTGAAAGCGCTTAATTTCTCAACTTATCTTCCTGTACTATTTCTCTATTTTTCACTTGTTTCTGTCAGCTAAAAGATTGGGGTTTATTAGAGGAACTGGGTTCTTTGCATCTTTTGTTTTATTCAATTGTTCTTAGTACATGGATATTAACAAGCATTATTCAAAATAATCCCAACAGGCCATTATCATTGTAGTGAGTTCAATAATAGCTTGATAAATATCAGATCTTGAAGAGAGAAAGTAAAACTACTGGCATACAGAGGTGGGGGGGGCAGTGATACCATCTGAGGGCTGTATAATGTTGTAAAAATGTTTTAATTAATGTATTTGTTAATTTAATAAATCAAAATTGACTTGGCCTCGTTAACTCTGAAGTGATGTACAATAATTTGCTTTGTTCTCCATGGATCTTGAATTTAAGTTTTGTGGATCATTTGAAACTTTTACACGGGGCCATATTCAGGGGCGCAAGGACCACAGGGCTAGGAAATAGATATTCCTTATTATCACTGAATAGAATTTTTCTCATAACTACAAAAACATTTTCACAATTAAATAAAAAATGTTATGTAGGTTCTCTATTCTTTATAGGCAGAAAAATTTAAAAAAAACACTCTTTATTACTTAAATCTGTAGACTAGCAAACTTCTGTATTTTGTTAGATTCATTTTTTCCCATATCATGAAACAAACAAGCTGTCATCGTGTCTTTTGATCTTCAAGGATATAACAATGTTCTTGCATGAACTCAGATAAAAAATCACCTGTTCTATTGTAGATAAAGCAAGGTTGCCAAATTAACCATTTTCAGCTAGATTTTGCTGCATTTTTTCCAATTTATCCAGTAAAAAACTGTGATAGCTGGAAATCTGGAAATTTTTGAAATAATTACCAAGTTTCATGAAAGTAAATTCTCATTCTCAGTAATAATTTGTGTGGAGTCATGACATCAACTTCCCGTTCTCAACTTTGGACATTATTATAGTTGTATTTTAAATATTTTCATGATTCTAAATTCAATTTGATTTCAATTGCCAAAAAAGAAACAAAATGGTCATATTTTAATTGTTGAGTGTTTTTCTTGAATTATAAAAAAAAAACTTACAAATGGAGCAATAATTTGATAACAAATATACAAAACAATAATTCATTCTAATACAAAAATTGATAATTAGTGAGTTAAAATGAATATTTTAGTCACTGTGAATGGTTTGGGGTCATAGGGTGGCTTAGATATAATTTTGTGTTGCTTTAGTGAGACAGTGTACTATGTGTTCTATGACTTTTAGGGTGGTTGGAACCGAGTGTTGTGTTGGAGTTTCATGATTGAAAGAAGTTGAACATAAGACTGTTCACGTAGAACTCCTCAGTGGAATTTGGCAATATTCCAGAGCAGATTTCTAAGAAGAAGTGTGATTTCCAAGTTGAATTTTTGATCGCTGGATGGTCGAATATGAATTTGGCATCGTATTGGCAGGCTATTTTGAAAGGATTGCATACCTATTACATTTTGTTGTTAGACTACTTCTTTGATGGTCTTGATCTATGTGGCATCAGCTGCCATTTCGTCAGATGTGGAGTGTCTAACAAGCTGTTCGATATCATTCAGAGTGAAAGTGGATTTACTTCGTTTCAGCATGATCCCCTTTTCATGGCATGTTTTGAGGCAGTTGGCAAGGTTTCCTAAATGTTCTTTATGATTTTGCTCCCACACTGGAATATTGTCATGCAGGTTGGTGGTTCAGTGGAGATTGGCAAGGGCTTTCCAGATTTTGCTATGAAACATGCTACTTGATGCAGTGGGACCGAAGTATAAACATTCCATACAGTTGAATCTTTCATGTTTTGTTTTTTAATTCCTCGTCAATTTCAATTTGATGATATTCCCAACTTATGTCCATTTTACTAAATATTCTGGCCTCTTTCAGCTCATGTGTGATTCCTTGAGGGGTCTGTACATGGAATTTAGTTTATTTCACCCCATGATTCATGGGTGTGTTGTCTATGTTCATAAGGATGTTTCTATTTTGTTCATCTGTAATGGCCACATTCATTTCACAATCACAGGGAATCTGTGGGTCCATGTCTATGATAATGTCCTCTTTCTGTTGGAAGTCTAGCAGTTCGCTTACTTAAGGTTGGTAGTAGATTGGCACCTTCTGGAATGTTGGTTGAGTAAGGTCAAAGAAAGAGTCATACTCAAGATGTATCGAGGTTTTTTTTCAGCAAAGATTAGACCTTTGAAATTTTCTATAAGAGTGTTTTCTTTGGCCATTTCTTTAAGCGATATATCTAATGGCTGTGGATGGTTTGTTTTGAATGTGACCACTAATCCCCCTCTCAGCTTTTATAGAATGGCCATGTTGTTTCTGGTTTCTGGTTTGACTGTCCTTATTGAGTTCTTCCTCCATCTTTTGCAACCCTCTTGGCTGAAGCAGATAAATCCTGTGGCCTACACTTGATTGCTACCTAATAATGTTTCTGGCTGATTTCATCATCAATGAAAATCCTTGTTGTAATTCTTGACCCTTTGTTGGTAGATAGTGTCATTCACATTATTCCCTCAACATCTAGTTTTATCCTCCCTGGATACAAGTTTTAAATGTGAGGTTTTGTTTGATGTGACTCTCAGCAATTGTAAAGCTGTATTTGTTCTACATTTGCTTTGGTTGTGGCCTTGTAGTCATTGGTTTCATCAGTATCACTGTCATCATTTACCCTTCTAACCTTTTAGCCACAACATGTTTGTGAGTGGGAAAAATGATTTTTGTTACCTTACATGAAACAATATATAATATATTGGCTGGGCATTGTCCTTGAGTGTGGTCACTTGAGCAGTTTTTGCCAACAGATCATTTGTCCCTCTCTTGGCTATTCCTGGAGCAGTATTTCCCCTTCTTACAGATCTTCATAAGTGTTCTGATCGTTTCATCAATTTTGTTGCTGCTCATGTCACTTTCTATGCAGCTAACTGTGGCACCTCAATCTTTCAGACTATGTACTCCTGTCTTCCTATTTTGCATGTCTGACCCCATTTCATCAGGGTTGTGAGGATGGGGTATTCTGCAAGAGTCTTCTTTTTGAGGAGTGTATCAGTCATCCCAAATATAGCAGCATCTTTCACTGCATAGCCTTGTCAGTATAGATGATTACTGAATTAGAGAATATGTTCTTTTTTCTAATGTATTTCCTTTGCCTGATTGACAGAAGTTTGTGCATGTGTTTCTTGAATGTTTCTGCCGTTTTAATTTTATTTACCCCCCCCCCCCCGTCCATATATTGAAAACAATTAAACAGAATGACGAAAAACTAATAATATCATAATATTTTCATACCAGTTCCTGGGGCTTCTTATATCTCACCCTTGCTACCAGTGTAATATTTTCAAAACACCTAAATCCAGTTATGATAAGATCAGAACTTGAAGATCTTATAATACAGATATAATTTAGCTGATCTTGATGAGTACCAGCAAAAAGAAAGTCTGCTCTGTGTTTACATTGAATACTCAGCCTATCCAATAGCTATGCAAAGATTTAAGCAAAGATTTCTTAATTGAGTAACATGAAGTTATTATTGAGATCAATCCCTTATGAAGAGAGCCCCTTAGGTGACGGAACAGGTGGGTTTTACAACAAAGACTGTGGATGCTGCTAAGTGGGCATCCTTCTGCCTTAGAGAAACTTTTATTGCTAATCCCCAAGGCATAGTATGAATTTGGAATATTTCAATAACATCAAGTACATGTACTATATGTGTACATGATACCATTTAGACATGAACATGCAATCGAATATGAATGTTTATATAAAGCTTGAATTCTGCAATTAATGAAATTGATAAATTGTTAGATACTTCTATGAAGACAGCTCTTACTGAGACTGCAATGTTATTTCTTACCACTGTCATTCCTGTTTGGCTGAGGGCCAGTAGGTATTAATGGTCAGCAGTTAAGTGACATCAGTGCAGCTCAATTTGGTGAGTCAATTCCTAGTCATTATGAGTGACATATAGGAAGACAGGTGTTATACTTCAATTAAGCAAAAGATTTTGTTACAGTAACTATCAGGTACAAATATATTCACTGGAAACCAATGGTGTCCATTCTATGCTAAAAACTTTGTTCTCATATATACTATGAAGAGAACTTTATTACTAAAATGTCATGTGGGAGATGAATGAAGTATTATCTCAAATTAATAATTTACGATGTATCATGAATACTGATTTCACAATTTTTCTGCATAGATATGTGTTCATGGTGAAGAAACAATAGAAGAAAACTTGAGATATAGTTGGAGTGTGATATTGATAGAATATATTTTCAAATATGATATAAGTATTCAAGTTCTTATACAGTTACTGGGGTCATCAGTTATCGGAATAATTGTTTGTGTATGGTTCTATAGAGTTCTCTGCAAATAATGGGTACCCACTGTGTTTGTGGCCCACACATAGACGTCACTGGAGATGTTGAAGGAGGAAGGGAGATATATGGAGAATATGAGCGCCAAGTATGAATGTGGACGCAGAGATTAAATAAGATTGTTGAATTTAGCCCCACCATTAAAATATTTTGTCTTTTCATGCTAAAATATTTGGAAAATAGACAAAAAATGTTAATAGTAGCATGTACCTACATGTAACTTTGTAAAATAATTTTGCCACAGCATTGATATTTTCAAAATAATTAATAATTTTTTTTTCGAACAATGTTTTGAATGATGTTTTTATTGTAAAAGGATGCTATAAAAATACAAAGAAAAATAAATCATAAAATTAGGATAAATTCCTTATTAATTCATGTTATATGTTACCGTGCAAACGACGAGAGAAAGTATCCAGTTTAACTACACTGTAATTATAATGACACATGACTTATATAATGACATAGATTTCATTAAAATTGGTCGAGTTTTACACATGTTAATGCAAAATTGAAGTCACTGGTTTGTATAAAAAGTCAAATGGATTGTTCAACTAGATTTTTGTCTCTACTGGAAAAAAAAAGTCTGTGATTATCATTTACTACGGGTGTCTGTCATCATTGTCTCCTCTATCTCAATCGGATAACTTTGTTATTCCTTAAAATATTTCAACGAAATTGTGTATTTGGGCTTGTAGAGAGATTTTACAGAAGTTCTACATGTTGTTTGTTTATAATTGATAAAATTTCTCAAATTTTGAATAATTTTGCTATAATTTTGCCAACACCCCAGGAATTTAAAATGGTGAGTTACAGTCAATCTGATTGTTTGTTTACATTTTACGTGTAAATTACCATACTTCAAGATGCCAAAAATATTGAACTTTGAAACTATTAAACCAATTAGAATCAAAATTGTTATACAGGTTTTTGGGTACCTAATTACAGAAAATATCTATCTTTTTTAAGAATGTAGAATAGAATTGTATCTTGGAGTTGACTGTCTTAATAAACAACTAATTGTTTATCTGGTAGTTCACATCATACCAAATCATATCGATAGTGAGAGACTAACGCAAATGAAGAATTACAAATATTACAGCACAAATACAATGTTTACAAATTTAAATAATAATGCAGTAAATACCAAGGACTATTAAATCGAATTCCTATATAAATGTTATTGTTTATCTAGTTGCATATAAACTAACAAACAAAATATCTTTTGCTTGTGTTGAAAAAATTCCTAGCAGAAAACATTCAAAATCAAGTATCAGCCCCAAATTTTAAATTTTTTCTACATTCTAAAATAAACTTGGATTTTAGTTGTTTTTTCGTTATTTTAAAACAATTTTTTTGAATATTTGCCTTTATCAATTATTGAATATAAGTAATTCTAAATAAAGATTAGATTAGTTTATCTGGTGATCCTTACTAACAATTAATCCATGTTTATTATGGCACTTTAACTTCATCATGCATATCAGTTAGTGAGAATACTTGAACACTGAAAAACTTCTCATGCTTCTTGAAATGGTTGATATAAAGTGGCCATCATCAGGAAGGAAGGTCATAAATTATTAGTGAGACATCCAGAAATAATTGAATACAATCTGCCAATAAGGATCCAGGTAGTTTCACATAACTTTATCTCCAGCTGGAAAATCAGTAAGTGATTTGGGATGTTGAAAGGATTACTAAGTTGTTGTTATAATATTTTTGTAAATTGGTCTTACATTTTGAAATGCTTCATCGAGACTTATATTTTATTGTATAGAATATGATTATTAATCATTCTTTTTCTTCAGAGATATGTTATAATGAAGAAGGAATTACACTTGGAAACCTTGATAATTTTATTGTGGATATTGAACCATCAACTAATCTTGACGGAATTGATGACATAATTGTTGGCGGTAAAGCGTTCAAGTTTCCCAGAAGGGATCCAAGTCCAACTCTAACACTGACTTTCTATGATCCGCAAATTCCACTGAATGTGAACTTTTTAAATACAAAGAATGTAGATTCTTATAAGATGACAGCAACTTATGTGGATGGTACATCTGTGGAGTTTACGGTGAGTAAAATGCTTTTCTCATAAAGTGGTATTTCTTCTCCAACATTGTATGATGATGTGGTATTGGTATTATGTCTCCTATATTGTGGTGAAGATAAGGGATTTTGCCTCCGCATGGTAAGTTTGTTAACACCACATGCTGACATCACTGGAAATATTGAAAGAGGAAGGGAGATGTATGGAGAACAAGTACGCCAAGTATGATCGTGTACGTGGATATTTAACAGAGTAAAAAAGACATATACATGTATTTAGAGGAACAAATCAAACATACGTTTAATAAATGAACATCTCTGACAATACAGGACTGAAATGGAAGTACGAATGAGACAACATGGATACGATCATGTTAAGAGAAGAGGAGGAAAGATGGGAGATAGCCTCTAATCGAATGATGGGAGCTTTGTGCCATTTAATCGTAGTCATTGGAGTGGAGGTGTCTGAACAGCTGTGAATCCATAAGACTTTAATGTACCAAGGAATGGTTATGGAGACCAGGTTCAGTATGTATGCCCATCTGCCAAGTCGTGTGGAGTGTACTCGAGATCGCGTGTGGGCAACTTGGGGGTTATTCTCTGATACTGGAAAACAGATGACACACAGACTATGTAAGACACAGAAAAGATGTGGGGAATGGTCCATGGGCTCTCCTTGAATTAAGGAGAATTAGAAGACAGGAAATAATGGTGAAATTCTGATCGGCTGAGAGGCCAGTGAAATGATACCAATCCTGGAGAGAGGAGGAGAGAGAGTAACCAGCTAGAAGCGCCAGGGTAAAAGAGCAATTGAACATTTGTCTTCAGGGATTTTATAGGGAATCAATGACTGAAATGATGTTTCAGATATCTAGCTACTTTCATATTTAATTCTTAACTAAAAGTATAGAGGGCACCACAGTACATTTGAGTGTTGTTTTGTGGAATTAGAAAAGTGAAAACTATTTTGAAGGTATAACCAATATATGTAAATCAAATTATTAGCTAATAAGTACAAAAAGTGTATTTATCTTGTCCATTATGATAAAAAAATTGCTGGAGAAATGGGTGAAAATGCACGAATCTTGCATTTCTCTTTGTCTTTTAAGGTAAATTTTGACTAATCTTCTGAATGAATGAAAGAGGAATATGGCCTGATTACAATAGATATGTGTGAGTGACTTTGTGTGACACTTTGATTCAATTACAGAATGTCAAGCCAAATTCTCCAGTAAGACTACCACAAACAGATGAATTGCGAAAGCTTCACATTTCTTTTAAGAAAATACATCCAAGGAAGAAAGTAGAAATTGAATTAAGTGTCAAGCTTTGCAGCAAAATAAGTAAGTATATTTGATGTAACACTTAGACTTAGATTGTTGATATCAATTTTCAAAAATTACCAATCTGTGGTGCAGGTACCAAAAGAGGCACATTGGATGATTAGAAGTGTTGCATTGCACCTCGTGGATGATAATGAAAAATTAAGCCTACTCCTGCAAAAAGTTATAGTAATTTTTGTTTATCTCTTTTTACATTATTTTTATCAATTTTTGTTCCATGAGTCAAACTAGATTAGAAGAATTTGCCAAAGATTTAATCTTTGAACGTGTTTTAGAGGTGCATCACAATATTTTTTTACTTTGGCGTTATATATTTACATAACATTACCTTGACGATATTAATGATTTTTAGCTTACTTGAAAAATTTTAATGTTGTTCGGAAAATTTTTCGATTTTTTGGCTAGAAGGAAAAAAACATCAATTTTGTCTGAAAAAAACAAAACAAATTTTTAATAAACTACAACATAGTACTGACTTTGAAGTCTTATTCACTATTTTATAACGAGTAATAAACATATCCGGTCCACATGTTGACATTTTAAAATTTTACAGCAGGGAAAGGGTGACAAATTTTACCGTTAGGAAAGGGTGTAATGTGACCAACTATGCATTTTATGGACTAATTTCTGTTACTTTTGGACATCCGTACATTTGACTGTACTAATTATGTACAATAATTAATGAGAAATAAAGTGTTTTCAATTCTTATTATATTAAACAAGAACAACATTTCATGGTTACCATTTTTGTTTTGTGTGTGCATGCTTATGTGGATGTAAATATTAGTGAATGAATGTGAGTATGTTTGTTCACATGCGTATGTATACATCTTTCCTTGTGAGTGGGGAGTGATGGGCCATGCCCTGCCACGCTGGCCCATGACGTGTTGGCAGGGGGGTCTGGTGGATTGTCCACTGTGGGTCAGTGGCTGAAGAGCTCCACCGGCACTTGATACCCATCCAAACTGTTCTTGTAAGTCAAGAATGGATGTTCGGAGCACCGGGGAGAAAAAAAAAAAAAAATTTCAACTCAATTTGATTCCATTTTTCGATTAAGTTGGATGCAAATTCCATGGGTAAGAATCTCTTTCTCTCTCTCCTACCTGTTGGGGTCAGTTAGGCAGCACTGGAGCATACCTCTCCCTTATATATAAAGTTTTTAACTGAGATAAAGTTCACCGATGTTGGAATAAAAAAAAAAAATTTAAAAATTGCGGTAGCATAGTCATCCTGGGGACTTCATTTTAGCAGTTGAAAAAGTTTGAATTTTTCATCTTTCGTTGCTAAATATTTCATGTCTGTCTCCCAGCAAGAATTCACTACTTAGATTAGATGGAAGACCGACCCATCCAACACTAGATTTGTCTGTTATTTCAGTGAATTGAAGAAGCTTCCTCTACTAACAAGTTAATTTCTGCCTTAATATATAAGAAATTTCTTCTTGTACTTAATTACCTCCCTTAGTAGATGCACAGTAACACATCATTTTTTAATATTAGAATTCTGCTTACATTGAAAGGTTCAGGACCCGAACTGCAAAATTTGTACTGCATTCTTCCCATTACTGTTCATTAAGGACACATTTCAAACTAGTTTGATCCTGAGTTGTCAGCTTGGGCTTGTTATTGCTTAAGTCCTGTTTGAACATCACCTATTGAATACCAACACAAGATTTGGGCATTGTTGATCCCAAAATGACCATAGACACTCCAAAAAGCTCTTTTTTTAAGAAACAAAAGAAATAGTTTTTAGATGGTGCCTAGTGGTGTACTCATGCAAATTTTCACAGTTGTAGCCCTAAAAATGTGACCAGGGACACACACACACACACACACACACACACAAACACACAGCAAAGAAAGAAGAATCTGTAGCCCAATTGAGCAAGCCATTTGTGGGACTAAGGTGATTCAATAATAATAATAATGATAGCTGAACTTGATAATCTATCTTAGCCCATTGTAGAACAAAGGTACGGCTTCATGTGCTTGAGCCGGCTAAAGGATTGTTCTGCAACTAGGTTAGTTAATGATGGAGCCAGAAAACTGTTGTGCAAAGTGGACAGTTGACGATAAGGATTGCCCTACTTCTAGTGCTCATTGAAAGAAGCTCTTGTAGTATTTCAGTTTGACTTTGGGTGACATCTGAATGCATGTCCACTAAAAATTCTAATTTGTTCACATTTTCTGTATTGTCAAAATGCTTTGGATCTAAAGCACTAAATTTAGAAGCCACATTTTTAAAATGCTCAATTCTTTTACCTGTGCTATTTATAATAGATTAGATAAAAAGAAGACTTTAAGTACAAATTTCACAGAAAATTACTCAATTTGATGAATATTTGACTCGATTTGGAAAAATATTTGTTAACTTTTCCTGAAAATATAGTGAAATATACGATTCTTTTCAGGAAGTGTATGCACAGTTCAAAGGAGAAGTAGTGGATGAATGAATACCAAAAATCCTATTGAAATCTGATGTTTAGTTAATCTTTGGTAGAATTTTCAAATCTGGGCATGTTTTTGCCTAAAAATTTCCTAATTCAAATTATTACATTACACCATTTTACACTGTGTAAACAACTTTTTACTCACAAATATATCTGGATTTATATTGTAAAAGTAGATAATTTTCAAACAAGAATTCTTTATAATCTTTATTCTTAAATTGATTCTTAGTTGAATCTTGGCGTTCCTTCATTTACACTCCTTGAATGCATTTGTATCATTTGGCAGGAGGAGATTTGAGAAATATTCTGAGTCATTTTCCAAATAAGTTTTTTTATAAATCAATAAATAAAAGAAATTTTTGATTTTAAATGGGAATTATTCCAGTTCGGTACCAGAAAAATATCTGACAGAACTTGCAAAATATCTTTAAACAATAATTAAGGTAAATGAATTTCATGATGCATTGGTGAGTCAAAACAAGATTGATATATATATACATATATTTTTTAAAAAATTTTTTTATTGACATTCAAAGTTTGAACACACATAAATATATACTTTGAAATTATCAATCGTAATATAAATGTTCATAATCTCTCGAAATGATTTATAGAAACAGTTGATTCACTTTATTTCATCAAATAATGAAAATTATTCTGTATTTTCCATTTTTATGATTATTCATCTGTATGAAGTTCTGAGATTTACAACCTCAATCAAAAGGACTTTTAAACTGACAAATGCCTTATTTAAGGCACAATAAAAGTTCCTTTTAATTTAATTGGCTGAAAGCTTTTCTGATATTGCAAAGGTTGAAACAAAAAAGTGCCAATCCTCTTTATCTTATTGTTTCATTGGTCCCTTCTTCGATGACTGTCAGGCCAAGTAAAAGCCAGAAATCCATTATTGCAAATATGATCTTGTCACTAAACGCATAGAAGTTTCATATGATAGGTGGAGAGGCAGAGGAGGAGTTCTGAAATGCAACAGAAAGACCATAAAGAGGTCTGGGAGAACAAGAACAGAATTGGGTAGCTAACCTGACTATGCATATCATAAAACAGTCAGCAAATGTAGCCCAGACATTCCCTGTGATATGGCCTCACCCCACTTGACTTCTCTATCAGGCCCCAGCTATTGTGAGCATTAACACTTCACAAACTTTCTTATTTTGACTGGGTGATTGCCTGTGTTGCCGGCAGAAGAATTTTTGCACCCCTTCACTCTTGCCTCATCTCGCTAAACTGTTGACTGATGAAGCTCTAAATAAATAACATGTTAATTGCAAAACTTTGTCTGATTAAAAGAATTCCCAGCAGGGGAGGATACAGTACAGACAAAACACCTTGCGAGAGGCACCCACATATATGCTTCATTTATGGCAAGATCACTTTTGATATTCAGTTTTAGAAACTCTCACTTTGTATAATTATTATTATCAATCTATATAATATAATAATTTTTATCAACAAATAATATAATATAATAAAAAACAAAGCAAGAAAATATACATGATGCTAATAATGAATAGTTGTATCTTGAATTGTTAAAAATCATTTAAAATCAGTGAAAATACGAATAACTTTATTCTTTAGTGACAATTACACCGAAATAGTTCTTAAAACAGCCTCTTGCTCAAAGAATCACTGGACCTTTGAAATCTCTTCATTTTCCTGATACATATTTGCTGAAAAAAATTTACTGAATATTTCTCGAGGCCACTTACATATATATATATATATATATATATATATATATATATATATATATATATATATATATATATATATACATATATATATATGTGTGTGTGTGTGTACATATAGATATATATATATATGTGTGTGTGTGTGTATGTGTTTTATATATATATACACATACACATATATATACATACATATATATATATATATACATACACATATGTACACACTTATACAAATATATACTTATGTATATATATTTAATGTACACACACACACTTTATATATATATATATATATATATATATATATATATATATATATATATATATATATATATTATATATATATATATATATATATTTATATATATATATATTTATATACATTTATCTGTATTGATATTGATATTGATGTATCTATTGATATATAATAATTTTTTGGCTCAAGTACTGGTCTGTTTGTTCCAGGTTCAGTGTCTGCAACTGTTCCGACAATTTCAACCATTGGACCAACAACTATACCTAGAAGTACAGGTTAATTTCCTTTTATCACATCTTAATTCTTATGTCTACTTTTTAGAACTGAGTTATATCTTTGTGCGTATTTTATTTTTTGATATTAATTTCACCATGATATCTATTTGAAATAATTAATAACAATTCTCTATGAGAGGATAATGTGGTCTTAGAGTACAGTAAACCCCTACCATAACAAACTAATGGGGGGATGTTTGTTGAAGCTGAAAGTTTGCAATACCTGACGATTGCCCCTTGCTCAGTTAATAAGAAATGATTTTGGAAGTTCTTCATATTTAATAAACATCATTCAGTAAATCCTAGGGCAGTTTGGTTACCCTTCATTCAGAAAACAGATTTTATTTGGTCTACATTGTTTATAAATGTAATGTGCCATGCGCTAAATTGTTTATCTTTCAACAGAGTTTTGTGTCTTTTTTGTATACAAAATTCATAAATACGTAGTTTTAATTTAGTCAAAATTTAATTTGATCCAAACAATGATGCCACAAACAAAATTTGGCGATCTTACATTAGGTTCCCAGGTATACCTCGAATATTATAGCAGTACAAATTATTTTGACCATGAAAAACTACATTTGAATTTGACATTTCAACATAAAATACATTATAACATTTCAATAGTTTTAACTGACTCATTTGTTCTAGAATTCAACTGTTTTAGGATTGCTTAAAATAAGTAAATGAATAGGAATTTTCTTTTTACAACTGTTACAGCTGGTGAAAAATATTGTCAATCGCTAAAGTCTAAAAAATCATAAGGAAATAACTTTGAAAATGAAGGTAAAGAGCCTGAAGTAAATATAGTTCCAGAAAAGGGACTAATGATTTTTTGATCAATTAAAAAAGTTTTAGGGGATTAAAGAAGGTAAATTAGGTAAGTAGGTCTGCTGCTTCAGACTATCTCTCATATAATCTCTCATATAGTGTCTGAACAAAATAGGGGGATGAAAATTCACAATTGAAATTTCAATAAACTTATCTCTGTACGTATAGTTCAAAATCAAAATAAATTGAAATTCATATCATAAGATGGAAAATGGAAGGTTGTTTAGTCTATTCATTTGAAAATTTAAAAAACTATACAAAAAATAAATATCCATTGCTCACATCAGGGAATTACCATAGCCTGTGCATTGACCAGAGCTAATTACCTGAAAGATTATCTAAAAAAAAAAGGTCTTTTATCAGAAATCATCGAGAAAACACCAGTTCAAGATTAGGGCATTGTTGGTCCCAAAATGACCATAGAGGCCCAAAAAAGCATCTTTTTGAAAAAACAAAAACCGTTATTTTAGATGGTACTAAATGGTATACCAATGCAAATTTTCAAGGTTATAGCCCCCAAAATGTAACCAGGAGTGGCTGCAAATATACACGAATAGATGTGCACTTGGGCACATAGAGTCAAGCACTCAAAGAGAGAAGAATCTTAGCCTACTTGGCTGTTTGTTCGTTTGTTAATAAAATTATTTGATGTTAAGTTAAATGAAAAAAATTCATGATTTCAAACAAATTGTGAATTTATGCCAATAATCCATTATACTAATCAATTACCAAAAATGTTTGTGTTCATTTGTTTACAACATTTTGATTGTGTACACTCTGGCCTTTGTTGGATGTTCCTGGTTCTAGATTGTGGAATCACTTCTAAGAACATATGTTCAATTGGACTGGACACGTTGCAACAGTTTTTTGCTTGTCCTGTATGTCGCAGTTGTGTTTTCTGTGTGAAATTCCAAGTTGTTTCCCTTGCATTGAAGGATCTGTTTGTTTTTTCTGAGATGTCCTTTTTTGATGAGATGTTCCCAGATGCTACTGATATCAATGCTCTGTCATAGCTCAGGTTCAGGTGGGTTTATGGTATACGAATGTCCTGAATCCATCTCCTGTTTGGGTAATCAGTACATCTAGAGATGCTAATTTTTCATCTGCATCTTCACCCTCAATGGATGGTCTCAACACTTTCACATCCTCCTGGTAAGGCTAGAGTATGAAGGTACTATCCAAATATCTCAGCCAGGTGGATGGTTTTCAGCATTGCTGTTTTTAGTGCCATTTCCTTGAAATACTTCATGTAAGTGTTTGATATCACCTGAGACAAAGCTGATCCCATGGCCATCCCTTCATCCTATTAATTTATTTCAAAGTTCAATTGGAATTGTGTCATGTTGACACAAAAAGACAGCATCTCCATTTTGTCGATAGATACGTTGGTACATTCTTCAAGTGTTTTTGGATTCCAGCTTCACTTAGACCACTGGCATGGCCTTATCTGTGGAGACTTTGGTAAAAAGCTCAGCATATGGGTAGACTGGATGGGAGTGTTCTTTATTATTTCCACAAAGTGGTCTGATTTCCGTACATATGATGAAGGTTTACCTGTCAGTAGGTTGACTATGTCAACTGGGAATCGGCTCAATGGCTGGCAAGCCAATCCTTGGCAATTCACAATAGGCTTTGGGGGATACCTTGCTTATGGATTTATGGGAGGCCATACATATTTGAAGGCTTACTGTGATGTTGCTTCTGCCCAAATAACGCAAAAAATTTTCAAAATTTGGGCAGACATAGACAGAGTCGATCCAGTTAGCATGAACCTAAATTTAAAATTGTCACTGACCCCCACAGAAAAAACGTACTGAAGGCAGCTAAAAAGTTTTTCTAGACATAATAAAGAATGAATTTTTAGATTTTCAGCCTCATAGCTGGTTTGTGCGTGTCATACATACATAGCAATAATCAGATGCCTACAACACAAGGCAAAACAAATATGCAGTTGAGGTAACTTTTATTCTTTAAGATCTGAGAGCTTCCTTTCAGCTGATTCAGCATTGATATTAATATCATTTGGGAACTTTTTATCAAAGAGGATATCTCCGAAAAACCAAATAGATCATTCAATGCAAGGGGAGCAATTCTGAATTTGACACTGAAAACGCGACCCCAGCGAATAGGATATGCTTAAATGGATGTGACATACCCAGTTCAATCAAGCATGTGCTCTTAGGAAGTGATTCCATATTCTAGAACGAGGAACACTAAGCTAAGGCCCGAGGATACATGGCTGAAACTTTGTGGATAAATGGACAAATAGGCGAGGAAAATAGTCATACACAATGATCTTCCAGGTTTTTTATCTTTATTTTAAAAATTTACTTGAAATTTTTTTGATCTTCATTTAGTGGCAATATTCTTTACTGCCTGTATCAGTTGTAAAAGGAAAAGTGTTACTTATTTACTTATTTTAAGCAGTCGTAAAACAATTGAATATTAGAACAAATGAGTTAGTTAAAAACTATTGAAATGTTATAATGCATTTGTGTCGAAATGTACAAACATGCAGTTTTTCATGGTCAAAATAATTTCCACTGCTAAAATATAGGAGGTATACTTGGGAAACTAATTTACACTGCATATCAAGAATTACCAAATTTCAATTGTGGCATACTTGGTTAGATTAAATTAAATTTTGACTGAATTAAAATTACGTATTTATTTATTGTATAAAATGAGGCACAAAACTCTGTCAAAAGGAAAACAGTATAGCACATGATACGTTATGCTCACAACCAGTGAAGACCCCAAAAATATTCTTTTCGATGAATCAAATTTGAGTCTCTGGAAACATTCTGAGAAATCCACAATTTTGATAATGCCAAAAGTTGTTATAGTGAGATTCATTATAGCAAGGGTTTACTGTATTAATGAATTATTCTTATATTTAAAAAGAAATATGCCCCATGATTTTTGATTTCACCTATTAGATTTTCAACTCGTCTGGTGATAATTATTTTATGTATTCTAGTAAAGATGTATGATTTTGCGCTGAAAACTAATGGGGAATAAACCTTTTTTTATTACTTTATCACTGATGCTTTTGTGTTTATTTTAAATCACTTCTACTGATCCCAATTTCTGAGAATGAATACAATCTCTTGACAATTTTCTACAATTATGCCATGTGGTTTTAAAGATTGATATTAAGTAAGTTATCTAATGTTGTGCATATTTTATTTATAACACTATATTAGTTGATTAGAATCAAATTATTTCATTTTGTATATACATACATACATGCATTTATGTATGAATTATAAATGATAGAGTATATCTATTCATGCTTGTTGTATAGATGTACACATACACCCAGATATGGTTAAATTTGTAAGCTAGCATGAAAGTATTTCATTCTTTCAAATTTGTTTGGTTTCTATGTAGTACAAATATTAATAGGAGCATTTTATAACTTGATTGATAATCTTAAAGATTATTTTTTAACATTCTAAATAAAGATTAGATTAGTTTATCTGGTGATCCTTACTAACAATTAATCCATGTTTATTATGGCACTTTAACTTCATCATGCATATCAGTTAGTGAGAATACTTGAACACTGAAAAACTTCTCATGCTTCTTGAAATGGTTGATATAAAGTGGCCATCATCAGGAAGGAAGGTCATAAATTATTAGTGAGACATCCAGAAATAATTGAATACAATCTGCCAATAAGGATCCAGGTAGTTTCACATAACTTTATCTCCAGCTGGAAAATCAGTAAGTGATTTGGGATGTTGAAAGGATTACTAAGTTGTTGTTATAATATTTTTGTAAATTGGTCTTACATTTTGAAATGCTTCATCGAGACTTATATTTTATTGTATAGAATATGATTATTAATCATTCTTTTTCTTCAGAGATATGTTATAATGAAGAAGGAATTACACTTGAAAACTTTAATAATTTTGATGTGGATATTATTCCATCAACCAATTTTGGTGGAATTAAAGATATAGTTGCTGGAGGTGATGCATTCAAGTTTCCCGGAAGAGATTTTAGTCCAGCCCTAAAAATATATTTCAATAATCCACAAATTCCAGTTAATGTGAACATTTTTAATACAAGGAATGTAGATACTTATAAGATGACAGCAACTTATGTGGATGGTACATCTGTAGTGTTTACCGTGAGTAAAATGCTTTTCATATAAAATGGTATTTCATCTTTAACATTGTATGATAATAAGCATAATTGAGTGTTGATTTGTGAAGTAAGTAAAGTAAAAACACTTGTTCTAGATTTAACCACCAGATAATCAAATTATTAGCTAATATATGAAAAAAAGTGTTTTAGTTTTCTCCATTATGATATCAAAATAATGCAGAAGATCTGTGTGGAAATGTGCTAAAGTATGCCCAGTAAAATATATTGGATAAAAACTTGTATGTCTGGTATCTTGCACTTCTTCATAACTTTTAAGGCCTGCTTTGACTAATGTTCTGAATAATTAATGAATATGGCCCACTTATATCAGACATATGTGAGTGACTTTTTGTGACACTTTGATTGATTTACAGGATCTGGATCCGAATTCTCGAGTAACACTACCACAAACAAATGAATTGCAATCACTTGAAATTACTATTCAGAAAATAAATTCATTGAAGGCAGTAAAAATCGAACTCAGTGTCAAGCTTTGTAGTGAAATAAGTAAGTATATTTGTTGTAGCACTTGAACTTGGATTGCTGATATTGATTTTTAAATAAAGTAAAGGACTGACTATAAGATATGCCTAAAATGTTATTAATATTAGGAAAATAGTTTGTTTATTTTCTGGAGAAAGTCATACATTCGTAACTATATTTTCATAATGCATAGATATAAATAACTGCATATATATCTATATATGTATATGTATGTGTGTGTGTATGTGTATGTATATGTATGTTATATCAATATCTACAATATTTTTAGGCACAAGTATTCATTCAACTGTTCCAAGAACAACACCTCCAACTGGTGGGTCTACAGCAGGTAAATTTTCTTCAATAAAATCTTGATTTCTATCATTCATTACTTTTTAAGACTGAATTATATCTTTGTGCATGTTTTATTTTTGAATCAGATTTCTTTGAAATACTTATCTGGAAGAAATAATTGCAGTTCTTTGCAAAAGAAAAATATTATCATGGAGCATTTGTAAATTATTAGACACTGTCACCAAAACTGTTTACATGTCTCTTCAGGTTTTAAGTTGGTCAGGCAATGTATGTATGACACTTACAAGCTGCTCCAATGGAGCTCGAGCGTTGAAATTTAGAACGTTCCCTCCTAATCAAAAGAAATGTCCTTTTTTTATTTTTCCAAATTCACCTGCTAAATAGGTTTTCAGTAAGGGATTCAATTTTTAATCTAAGCTTATGCTAAATTAGTCCCTTAACCTCATTCATTTATCACCTTTTTTTCCAATTTTTTAGTTATACACCCCAAAGCAGCATGCTGTCAAATAACTTTGGTTATATAGTGTTTTCTTTCAAAAACCAAACCAAACCAAACCAAACCAAAATTTTAATATTCTTTTAAAATACACCCTCATGCTTTTTGACTTCATCCACTGAATTCTATTCAACTTGACTTGAAATGATTTTCCCAAGTATATTGGTGAAGAGAGTGTTTCATTTTATGCTAAAAACTATTGAGTAATAAACTTCATTATCTTATTTTATTTCATTGTTGATGTTTTAGTGGCTATTTTGAATTCATTTTTCTAACGACAATGCAGAAATTTTATATGTGCCTATGACAGGTTATTTACCTCTATCAACAATGTTGAAAAGAGGTGTATGTATTTTGTATGTATCTATTTATCTGTCTGTTCATACAATATCTCTGAAAGTACTGAATGAATTTGAATTAAATTTTGTAGAGGGGTGGGCAATGAGGTAAGAGAAAAGTAGTAAAATTTTTCGGGGTGGTTCCAGGAATCTTTTTCAGATTGAGAGATATTTTGGGTTTTTTTCAAATCACAAATATGTATATGCACATGACTGTCAACACAGTATCTCCAAAAGTTCTCAATGAATTTCTCTGTGGAGGGGTGGAAAATAGACAACAGGTGAACTGATTGAATTTTGGTGTGGATCCATGAACAATGATCTCCTCTACATCACAGTTATCCGTTCAAACCACACAATATCACCCTATTTTCACGTCCATCATACCTCCTATTCTGAATGCTTTCTAGTTTTTGGATAATTATATCATATGATTTTTAATGAGCTACTAAATTAAGATTTACAGAGTTATCCTGATTATCATTCTTGTAATTCATTGCTGTTCAAACAATGATCCAGCCAATCCATTTTATTACCTTTTCCTGCTCTACTACCAGTACTTAAAGAGGGGGATTTTTTTCAGTAGTGTCCAATGATGATCGAAAGCAGAATTTTGAAAAAAATCAAAAAATAAAATTTTCGAATTCAAAAAGCAAAAATGAGTTTGATTTTTAAAAAAAATCATTGAAAGTAATTGACGATTTCTGTATGATTGTTGTGGATATTTCGTTTATGAATTTATTCTAGTTGATAGGTGATTAGAATCAAATGATAACCTCCTTTAAATGCATGCACACACACACACACACACACATTCAAGAAAAGTGTAAAATAGGGAAAGCCAAACATTTTAGCTTTGGTTTTTTTGGTATAGTGGTTTTTAGTGTGCCTTAACCATACATGTCTCCAGAAGACTGATGTGATTCTGTTTCTGGTCATCTTTCTCCACTGTCCAGTTGAGGGGGTTAAACTCAGGTCATTGGTTCACCAATCATGGTTTGGATTCAAATTCCATGGGTGTAATAAAGTTGTTGTTGTTGGTGAGTTCTCTGGGAAGAAGGAGGTTGATGCTGGAACTCCTTTTAAGGAGAGTGATAAAGGGAGGTGTGTGCATGTGTGAGTTAACAGTATAGCGTAATAGTATTTCAGTATAATTGTAGATTTGTGTAAAAAGTGATAATATGAGTGTGTGTATGAGAGAATCAATGTATGTTTAAGCTTGTGTTCACAATATAGTAGGATTGCATATAGACTGATTGTGGATTTTAGTGATGTGTTGATATGAATGAGTATGATTTTTTTTCAAATGCATCATTGCATGGGGGATTTTGAAAGAAAGGGAAGGAGGTTATGTTTTCCTAGGGAGTCAGAGCTGAAGTTCCAGCTCCAAATTGAAGAACTGTAGAACAAGTTTGAATTCAGCGTCGGTCTTGGAGAATTAATGAAACGTGTTTCCCCATCTTCTTTCTGCAACATTTTCGGTGTTCATTTTGTAGAAAGGGAAAACTGAAAATTTTGGTTCTCGTGGAGAACACTGAAAAATGTGTGAACTAACTTTGAGTATCCTGATTGATGGATCTCTTATTTGTTGCCGATGAACAATAGTCCTGTTTCTGAGGTGGAATGTTTTCCCCATAATATGTTCCTTGTGGCAACCGAGACAAATAATAGTATAGATTATATTTTTAACATCACGAGAGATTTGGGATTTGCTTTTAAAAGTTTTACCACAATTGAAAATATATTTATCTCTTTCTATTAGATGTATGCCTGAGCTACTATTCAGTCTATTGCATTTGGTTATCTTTTTCTCTGGTTCTGTTTTCTCAGAGAATGTGGCTTTCATCAGTAGTTTTTCCCTAAATTTGGAGGTTGACTTTTACTTTCAATTATTAAGGAATTAGTGAGGATGTTGTTCATGTCGGGCTTCTTTTTAGGATGTGGATGTCATGTTGAATTTTTTAAAAAAATTTATGGGTTTAAAGGGTTGTGGGTGTTGATGAATGGAATAATGTTGGTTGAATTAATTTTAGTGTTTACAGCTAGTAATTATTATCTATCAAGTTGTGTGGCTTTTTCAATTCTAGATTTAATTAGGGAGAGGGGATAGTTTTGTTTAAGTGGGTATTTTTTAGCTCCTTGACTCTAAGATTTAGAGTACCCTGTTCAAAATTATTGTTCTTAAATGTTTGGCTATATATATGTGTGTGTGTGTGTGTGATTGAAAAAGATTTAAAAGTAGTTTTTCTAGATTCATGATTGTGCTATAATTTGCTTTCACAAACCAGACCAAAAGATATGATCTTTCATCATGTTCTTGTTATATGTTCTTTGGTAGCAGCATTTGATGAGTGTTAAGGATATGAACTTTGAGGGACAGTCTGCAGCCCTTTTTACCATAGTTTTTCACCATAATTGCAACCAGCTCCACCTAGTTCTTGACCCTGTGATAGCCCTGGAAGACCCAAACTACTGTGACAATGCTGTAGCAAGTTGCTTTCTCCTTCCTAGAGTGTGTCTTTGGGAATTCCTTGCATGCCAGGATCTTCTTTATCTGTGGTCCCAAGAAGACACCAACTTTGAAAGTTGCCTGAGACAATACTCTGTGGCAGCATCTCCTCAGATGTATAAGACCTACAAGGCGTATTTTGGGATGTTTATTGGAGATCAAGACAAATTCTAGGCATATGATTTTACATACTATATAACAAACAGTCTCAAGACCTTGAAATATGATGATTATGGCTAGGTCATCTGAGACTTCAAAATGGTGGCATTCCTGATGGGTCTCAAGGGTGGTTTTACAAGTTTCTTTGCTATCTATCTCGGACATCTTGCCACACTACCAAAAGTGGTACTTGCAACATATAAAGATGAACAATGCCGCAAGGAATCACTGGATGACTCCTGGAAGGTGATGATGTGACAATTACACATCAAATTTGGCCTTATGAAACAATTTGTCACAGCAGCTGAGGGGAAATTACAAAGTAACAAAGTTCGTAGTGAATAATAGCTACTTAACATCTATGGCTGTCAAAGGTGGCAAAGGGTTCCATACTTCTTAGATGTGCATGCGTTTATGTGTTCCAGTGCTCCTGGCTATACTATTTTGTCTATAGTCTTGAAAATTGGCATTATTACCCCTTGTAAAAAAAAAATTTATTTTTTATTTTGGGGAATAAAATGTTTTTGATCTTTTTTTGGCCTTATCCTAACAGGCTTATTGGTAACATTTAGATTCTCCAGAATCAAGGTGTTTCTTTCACTCTATTTTAGATGTTTTCCAGTGGAAAACTCCAGCAATGTCATAAATAGAATCTATTCTGACCATGTTCTTCGTTGGAATATTTTTTGCATGACTTCAAATTCTAACACTATAGCTGTTCAATTATTGACTGTGATAGCAAGATTTTTTTACACTTTTTAGACATAATCAATCAAAAAATAACACTTATTACTCCTCCAAAAGTTTTTAAAATGCCAAAAAGTGTTTCATACTTTTTGTGTAGAAGATTATGTGAATAAAATATTTTTTTTTCTATGTGGCACAAATATAGATTGAAAAGTAGAATAACTGGACAAGTCATCTGATATTAGAGAATACCTGGAAACTGAAAATCAGCCCATTCTCCTTTGATCATAACTTTTCACGCTTCTTGAACTTGTCTGTATGAAGTGTCTATCATGATGTATGCATATGTTTAATGATCTTTAGGGAAGGTAGGTCATTAATTATTAGTAAGATATCCAGAAATATTTCAATATTATCTTTCAATAAGGATTCAAGTAGTTTGGCATAACTTAGTCTCTAGGTGGTAGATCAAGATGTGATTTGAGGTGTTTAAAGGATTGCTTGGTGTAAAGTATTTTTGTGAACTGGTCCAACATTTTGAAATGCTTTATCAAGACTTGCATTTTGTTATGTAGAATATGATGATTATTTCTTTTCTATTCTGCAGAGATATGTTATTATGAAGAAGAAATTACTCTTAAAAACCTTGATAATTCTATTGTGGATATTGAACCATCAACTAATTTTGATGGAATAAATGATATAGTTGTTGGAGGTAATGCATTCAAGTTTTCCAGAAGGGATCCAAGTCCAACTCTAACACTGTCTTTCAGTGATCCACGAATTCCAGCTTATGTGGGTCTTTCAAATACAAAGAATGTAGATTCTTATAAGTTGACAGCAACTTATGTGGATGGTACAGTTTACACGTTTACGGTGAGTAAAATGCTTTTCACATAAGATGGTACTTCTTCTTTAACATTGAATAATAACATGCATTGAATTGCTGATTTATTAAGTAAATAAATTGAAAACATTTATTGAAGTTATTTCTAGAATAATAGTGGTAGATCTACATAGTTCTTTTATCATACATGGCTTCTATAGTGTATGAGGGGAGAGTAGTAATTGCTCTTGCTTTCTGTAGTGACAAGAGGATTTTGTCTCCACATGGTTTGATGTTTGCGCCACACATCAACGTCACTGGAAATGTTGAAGGAGGAAGGGAGAACAATAGTTGCCATGACAGTATGGAGAATATGCATGCCAAGTATGAGTGTGGATGCAGCGATTAAATAGAGTACGAAGGATTGTAAAGAAAACTTGACGAACAAATAAAACGTACATTTAATGAATAGACATTTATAATTATACAAGACTGAAAAGGAATGCATGTGAGGAAACATTAATACAATCATGAAGAAAAAATGCCTGTTTAGTTCTGAAGATCAGATCTGTGATAGACGGAGCAGTGCAATCTTGTAGCTAAGTAGAATAGGAAGATTGGATAACTTATAAGTGAAAGATAGGAGCTCTGTGTCAAGCAGTAGTAGCAGTCAGTATTAATGAAGCAGAGATGACTGAAATGCTTTGAATCCATAAGGCTTGGAGAAGACCAAAGAATGGTTATGGAAAATAGGTATCAGTGACATGTCTAATGGCCAAGTTGTGGGCAATGTATTTGTGATCGAGTATGAGCAATTTGGGGGTCATTCTCAGATGCTGGAAAACACATGACAGATAGACTACTTAAGTCACAGAAAACACTTGTGGTTTAGCCCATGTGCGCTTCCCAAAGTAAGGAGAATAAAAAGGCTGATAATCGTGATTGTTGTGTAGTAAATGCATTGTCATTCCATTCATAAGAGATGGAGGTGTATGTGTGCTTGAGAAGAGGACACAATAGAACAGTTGAGCTTATGAGAGATACCTTGACATCTGTGAAATAAAATGGGCAGTGTTTAGAACAGTGATTAGTCAGGGTGGGAAAAACGGTAAAGTTTGGTTTGACCAGAAGGCCTGCAAAATGATACCGATCCTAGGAAGACAGAAAGGGAGATAGAAAGTAACTGGCTAACAGAGTCGGGGCAAATGAGCGAGTGAACATTACCAGGGAGTTGCTGGGAGAAGTGACATTTTGGATATTTAGCTAAAAGTAGGATTTCATACTTACTTTTAACTAGAAATAAAGGGGCTGCCACACTAGCGATGAAATGAAATTATTAGCTATTACATAGAAAATGTGAGTTAAATTTTTGTTGATTATGGTGGGGAAATGATGCTGAAGAATTGTGTGAAGATGTGTGAATATATGCAAAATACAATGTATTGGATAATTCTTGTATGTTTGTATTTTTTCTTGTCATTTAAGATTGATTTCAACTAATATGCTGAATGAATGGATATGGCCAAATTATATTAGATAAATATGAGTAACTTTGTGTGACACTTTGATTAATTTACAGAATGTGAATCCGAATTCTCCAGTAAGACTGCCATCAACAAATGAATTGGATCTACTTGAATTTACTATTGAGAAAATAAATCCATCAAAGAGAGTTGAAATAGAACTCAGTGTCAAGCTTTGTAGTGAAATAAGTAAGTATATTTTACGATGCACTCAAACATGGCTGATATCAATTTTATTCATGGAGCCAAGCACTGAATATGATTTAAACCTTAAATGTGAGGTACAGTTATCCATTGATATTTGTGGGGGTTAGGGCACATGGGGGCTATGAATACGGAAAACTGCAAATCAGTTTTGCTGCCCCCACCCCACCTCCCTGAACCTTACTGATACCCAAAACACATAAATCTTGTACCATATACAATAAGCAAACACTTTACCATTCCTAAATTGTAAGTGTACAAATAAATAAATGAATACAGTAAACCATTCAGTAAAAATTTCAAGTTTTAGTTCATGGTGGAATCAATGATTTTTTTCAGTCAAAAACAGCCATAATTTGCTCAGAAATCCTTCATGGGTATGCAAAAGTATTTTTTCCTCTTTTTTTTACAAACTTTGTGCTATTTTCTTGGAGTTATAACCAAAATAAACTTTCAGGGAAGATATTTGATTATTGCAATATGTTCAAAAAGATTGTTAAAAAGTATATGCTTCTAAAAGAAAAATATGCAGTTAATTAATGAAAACCATAGATTTCATAAAAGTAAAGTGCAGTGATAATAAACAATTTTCTTTCTCCTTTTTATGCTACTATTCACATTCATCTCAATATTTTTGTTGCTTCTTTAAAATATTTATCCAGTCTGTGAAAATTTGTAATAAAAAGCAACAAAAATATCAAGATGAAGGTAGATAATGGTATAAAAATGAAAAAAAATAATTGGAAATAAGAAAAACCTCTTTTAACTTTTTGTAGAAATTTTCATCCTTTGGTTCATACTTTCATAAGACACATGAGTATGCACACAATTATATATATAATATTATTTTCTACCCACAATTCTTAGCACAATATCTAAATTTCAGTTACTTGGAGACTATAGCAATTATCGACTCAGCTGGCAAGTCTGATTATCATTGCAACTTCTTCAATGTTATATAGCCCGTGAACCAGACCCCCAAACTTAAAATTATAGCACTAAGTTAGGGACAAAGGAAAACTATGATTTTTGGAACGAAATGGATTCCTAAACATAGAAAATAAATAATAGCCTTGAATATCTATGGGTTTTTAAAATTTTATCAGCATTTTGTGTCTTTTAGGCAAAATGTGCATTTTTTCAAGTAATCAAGTATTATTGGTTCACAACTACTTTTGCATGAAGTTTGCTCTTTGGACTAGGAATACCTAATCAATACAGTTTTTACTTGTTGATATAACATATACAGAGAAAATAGAAAATGGAAAAATTGAATTACATGTGATTTTACTTTTCCAGCATCATTTTGTTATTTGTAACCCATTTTTCAGGTTAGCAGGTGACAAAAATGTATATAATACCTGGTATTAGGTATACGTACCATATACCCATGTTAAGAATGCTAAATAATTGAAACTTTAATGATTTCTAATCATGAAATGGAAGATGCATTTTAGTTAATGAGCCAGATCCCAAAATTCCAATATCAGTTTCAAATTAGGGGTAAAGTTTCAATATGATATTCTAATTTGCTGCAAGCGTAAAGAATTGGAAAATATATGATAGTCTTGCATATATATGGGGCGAAAAAGTTTTTAGCAGTATTAAAAAAACAATCATGAAAAGATCAAATTATCAAAAAATTTATAAGTAAGAGTAATTCTCATTTGTAAGAAATCTTGAGATGTGCCCACGTATCTCTATTGGACATCTTTTGATCTGTCAGTCGAACCCAGTTATGTTGAATAACAGAAATATGAAGGAAGGGAGAGGTATGATCTCATTAAAAGGTGTGACATCATTGAAAGAACACAATTCCAATCATTTTTTTAGAGGACCATTTTTTACTAATGATGTCATAAGTCAATGTATGAAGTCCTCATTTTTGTACTCCAAAAAAGCCAAAAATGACCATTTACAATTTTTATTGAAAATTATACTATTGAAAAAATATACTTCTGTGCATTTCATTCAATTTGCCAAGCAAATACACTTATGCAATTTACATCTTTTGGATCACTAGCACTGAAATATACCAAGGACAACCTGAAGAGCTGGCAGACCCTCCATTCAAACTATAGCTAGTAGTTTTTTCCATCTATTTCAATTAATTTTCAACCTCTTCTGATTGGAATTGGGGTACCTGGGACTGTTTCTAGATCTTTCTTCCAGACTTTTGCTTGATTTGCCCTTTCTGAATGCTTTTAAAAAAGTCTAAGCATGATAGCAGCAGATGACTTTCAATTTCTCCTTGTCTTACACAGAACAACTGGTATCTTAATTCAAGTAGTATGTAAACCTTTCTAATTCTACCATTAATATTTCACTCTGACTCCAACCTGGAAATTATATCATGTGCTCCTTTACTAATAATCTTCAGTGCAGTAACCTTTTCTTTACCTGCAAAAGTACTGTCTGTGTCACAAACTCTAAATGCATGCAATACATTAAGGGCATCATAAACATTTTCAGGAATAAATGATAAATGATAATGAGGAAACTCACTGAAAAGCACAAAAACCTCAAACCACCAACAACAATAAGGGAAAAAAGAGAGGAGACTGAACTAAATAGAACAATCAAAAAGAAACTAAGAAAGGCAAAAGAAGGTATACGACAGCAATCATCAAACCCACTCTTGAAAAATGTTGAGACTTTGAACCAATAAAAAAAGCTCTCAGTGTAGGACAGAAATAAATAACTAGCATACTTGAAGAAAACGGAGACATAACAACAGATAAAGAAGGAATTGCCGAACACACCCAAAAGGATATCTAGACACAGATAATCAGTTTGAAAACTTCCCAGAAGTTACACCATGGGAGGTAAAACAAGCCATCAAACAAAAAAAAAAAAGGAAAAGCCCCAGGACCAGATGATATCACCATTGATTTACTCGAGAAAGCAGGTAAGATTGTCTATAAAAAAAAACTAGATATTCTATTCAACTTGTGTCTGTAACAGTAAAGTTCCAAAAGACTGGAACATGGCAATCATAATACTTCTATATAAAAAAGGAAACTCCAAAGACCTCAACAACTACAGACCTTATAAGCCTACTCAAGTCCATCCACAAACTTTTCACAAACATCATCACCAACTGGATAACTAAAACACAAGATGAAAACCAACCATGGGAACAAACTGGATTTGGAAGAAGTTACTCAACCATGGACCATCACCATCCAGTAAATCAGCTGAAAGAGAAAGCAGCGGAGTACAATATGCCACTTGGTATAGCACTTATAGACATCAAGAAGGCATTCGACTCTGGAAATTCCCATGGTCATGAAGGCCATCACTCTACAAGGTGTAGACCCTGTATACGCCAAAGTACTACAACATATATACAATCACAGCAACTCTTTTATCAGGCTACATAAAGACTCTGAACCCTTCCAACTCCAAAAAGGAGTAAGACAAGGCGATAGCAGCTGTACTAAACTTTTCACAGCCTGCCTTGAGATGATCTTCCAAAACCTGGACTGGGAGAATAGAGGAATCGAAATAGACGGTGAGTATTTGAGCAACTTAAGATTTGCAGATGACTTGTCCTTCTTATAGAGAACCTACATGACCTCCAACAAATGCTAGATGAACTAAACAAAGAAAGCAAGAAAGTCAGCCTACACATGAACTTCAGCAAAACAAAAGTCAACCACATTTAGAATAAGAACACAACTGTCAAAATCAGCCTACACATGAACTTCAGCAAAACAAAAGTCAACCACATTTAGAATAAGAACACAACTGTCAAAATCAGCCTACACATGAACTTCAGCAAAACAAAAGTCAACCACATTTAGAATAAGAACACAACTGTCAAAATCAGCCTACACATGAACTTCAGCAAAACAAAAGTCAACCACATTTAGAATAAGAACACAACTGTCAAAATCAGCCTACACATGAACTTCAGCAAAACAAAAGTCAACCACATTTAGAATAAGAACACAACTGTCAAAATCGAAGATGCAAAACTGGGGAAAGTAGACCACTACATCTACCTAGGACAGCGAATCTCCATGAGACCCTCGAAAGAAGAAGAAATCAAGCAAAGAATCACACTAGGATGGCAAGCCTTTGGCAGAGCAAGCTCAACCTTCAAAAAAAAGATGATCCCATTAGTCCTAAAAAGAAGAAGGGTATGCATCCTCCCGATAGTCACTTATGGAGCTGAAACATGGAACCAAACCAAGAGACAGACCCGCAAACTGAGAAGCATGCAATGCGCGTACGAGAGAATCATGCTCAACCTTACATGGAGAGATCACAAGACAGCGCAGTATATAAGGAAGAAAATGGGAGTCCGAGACATCATAGAATCTACTAGAAAACTTAAATGGCAATGTGTCGGTCATGTTGCAAGAATGGCAGACAACTGATAGACATCACAACTCACAACATGGATTCCCAGAAATCACATGCAAAAACAAGACTGGCAGAATACAAGATGGGGAGACAAACTAAACAAATTCAGAAAATACTGGCTCTGCGATGCCCACAATAGAGAAATGTGGCAAATCCTGGGGAAGGTTTATGTCCAAAGTCTGACGGTAAAAGACTGATGATGATGATGATGAAACATTTTGTCCTACATGAGCTTTTAGGGCTGCTAATTATATTAGCCCCCCTAAAATACAAATTACCAGAATTGATTTAAGGAGATAAATCTTGGTAAGTAGCGCGTTCACTGCTTAAGCACAAAAACAAGGTTAGTGCACAGTTAGTTGGATTGTTAACAAAACGCGGAAATAAGGACAAACGAATAGGTTAACAACAGTGATAAGTTTTAATTCAGGAGTGAATTAAAATAAATGAGGACTGGAGTTCCTGCCGACATGGATATGTGGAGGGATCTACAAGAATAGGATGTAGAGATAAGAAGAATAAAGGGAAAGGAATGTCACTAATTAAATGCGAGATAGAGTCTGTAGAATGTCCCTCAGTTTAGTCATCCTAGTTGTAGCCACTATGAAGTTATCTTTAGAGGTCCAACCTAACTACGATGAGAGTGCTTAACTTAGATAGGATGTGTTCTTTAAGATGAAAGAAGAACGAATTACTTTTTATACGTGATGCGTGTGTAAGAAATAAATGTGTGTAAAAACTATATTAACTATCCTAACTAAAGAGAGAGAGAGAGAGAAGAGAACGAGCTTACTTCAAGGCCGTCAGAACAGAGAGAGAGAGAGAGAGAGAGAGAGAGAGTTTGCCGCCACAGTTTAAATACCGTAAAGATAATGATCACTTATCCTATTGGTAGTTCTGTGTGATGTCAAAGAGGAAACTGTTATTTTCTCAGTTTAGTTTTGGTTTTGGATCTCATCATCTGAAATAGTGGTACAGTGATGCGTTTCTGAAATACAAGGCATAAGATGAACACATCAGTATCTACTGAAGATAACAATACAAGGGGTCCATATTTAGTAGCATTTTCACCATCTATTAGTAAGAGACCATCTGCTCTTTCATGAATACTTTTTAATATATACATCTCCTTAATACTAACTTTTGAGATTTTGCAGCACTTTCCTTCACAGGTTAAAAACAATTTTTCATTTTTTACCCTTTCTTTGTACTTTGTCATTTTCCATTCCGTCACCAAGAATGAGATGAAACTTGTTTTGTTACATATTCATACTATAAACCTTTTCCATTGTCTGATTATCTGTTTTTCAGTAATGCTTGTAACTTTCATTTCAAAATTTGATCCTCTTATTCGCTTTTCACTATTTTTAATTGATGATTCCTTATATCTATCAAATACATCAATTATATATTCGACTTCCTGAACTTTCTCTAAAAATCATGCAGATCAAATCCCTAGCAACTTCACCAAAGGTTGTTGGATTACCTATTAGCTTTTGTACAAGATAAACACCATCAATAATTGTGGCCAAATGATATGGAATAAATTCAGCAGTTGGTACATCCTTTTGCGAACTTATCCCTAAAGTGGTTTTATTAGTCTTGTGAAGTAGTCCCCTAGTGTTGCTAATGGTCATGAGAGTGATCTCAAAAAGTGAGAGTATTTCTTTCATTGTAAGATTGTGGGCTTTTGTTTTTTTAGTGCTGATAGAAACCTTTTTGGCCCATGTATATCCAAGACTATCATATATTTTCTGATTCTATACACTTGTGGCTATGAGAAAATCATATTGAGACTTTGCCCCTAATTTGGGTCTGTATAGGAAATTTGGGGATCTGGCTCATAAAGTAAAATACATTTTTCAAATCATGACTAAAAATAATCAAATCTTTAATTATTTAGAAGTTTTAGTGTGTGTATGTGGTATGTTATATCCAACACCATGTATTATACATGTTTTTGTCACTTTTTAACCAGAAAAATAGGTTATAAATAACAGAAATAGAGAGAGTTAAATCACAAGTAATTCAATTTTTTAAAAGATTTTCTATATTTTACATTTTCTTTGTATTTGTCATAACAATAGGTAAAAACTGTACTGATTTGAGGATTCTTAGTCCAAAAAACTTCACATGAAGGTTGTTGGGAAATCAATACTTGATTATTTGTAAAAATAAACATTTTGTCTTAAAGACACAAAAACATCTATACAATGTGAAAACTCATATTTACACAAGGCTATCATTTATTATCTATGTCTTGGTCCACTACATTCCAAAAATCATCCTTTTCCCTTAATTTGGTACCAAAAAATGGCTGGCCCATGGCCGAATATAATCTTGTATCTTATTTACATATGCTTTGCTATGACTGCACTTTGAAATGATAATAAAAATATCATTCTTTTCACAAGTTCTCCCATGAAGACATTTCTTTGCATCAGAGAGTAATCCAAAAGAAAATTCACCAGATATATTTTTTAACAGACAGGCCCAACAAAAAACACTAAAAACTCACAAATCATAAGTGCAAGGATATTTCAAATTTACTCACTATGATCTCTGGTTGTAGGAAAGGAAATATGAATATTGGTGGAAGTAAAATTGGAGTAGCTGTTATTGGCAAAGAGATTCAACATGAACAACAGATCTCAGTTTTCATTTCCACCTCATTTCATATGAGAGTTTGATGTGGCAGCACTATCACTTGGACATTTTTCAGTTATGAACATTGTTACATAGATATAACAAATCCTTTATAGATTTACATTAATGTTTTGTGCTTGATATTTTGAGATATGAAAATTTTACATAATTTCTCATAAAACAATTCTCCTCATCTTGGAAATTGCAAATCTTAACATAGAGTAAATGAAAATTGAAGTGTATCATCATTGTCATTGTCAAGTTTCTATACTAGTAGCAACTGATAGTTTATACAGGTGATTGAGTAGTAGTAGTCCTTAGTACTCCAGCACTCTTATTAGTATTCTAGCCATCTTGATGGTCTTCATTCTTCTCTGGATTTCTAGTTCCTCTACTCTTTTCACAAGGCTTTTTGAGATCATTCCCAGCACTTAATAATTGGCACAAATGTAACCTTCATGTTCAATAATTATTTCAGTTCTGGAGCAAGATGCAGATATCGAGTTTTTCACTATTTCTTTGACTTTTACTCTATGGTCTGCTAAAACAGCAAAATCCACTACCTGACACATTTTTGTCTTTGTTCATGATAATTAGATCTGATCCTCTAGCTTGGATTGGGTGATCCATCTGAATCACAAAGCCCCAGAAAATTTTGTGTTTCCATTCTTGGGATCGATTCTGGTTAATGCATATATCATTGTTTTGTATGATCAAAAAACAGTCATTTGTACTGGTTACAAATTCTTAGCTATAAATGTTGGTTAACTGATACTATATTAAATGGAAGAACAAGTTACGATTCTCACTAAATGCTCTATATATAAAAAATAAGATATTCAAGAAGCATCTAATTTATAAGCAAAAACAATTACTTCCAATTAAATTTGTTGTTATTAACAGTAAAATTAAAGGAGTGAATGTATTTTTTATTGTATCTCATCTACTGTCAATGGCAGAACACTAAGAATGGGATTGGAAATAATCATTTTGAGTAGTTGAGTGGTAATTTTTAATTGAATTCCTTTGAATCTTGAATAGACATTAAGAATCATTTCATAGAAAAGATAATGTTATTGACAAACACTCATATCAAGATACGTTCAACATCTAAAATCATACTTGCATAGTTCATTTAATACTAAAAAGTATTCAGAATTTGATACCAAAAATTCAATAATGTTAAATCCTTGTAAAATTGAGATTATTCTTGGATGAAAATTTAGTGCCAAGAATTTTAATTGTCTCTGATAAAATATCTATCTCCTACTATCTATATTTTAGAAATGTTGCTCCTGACCAGGGGATAAATTACATCAAGTTGGAAGAAATCATTTCACATATTCATAACTTCCGTGATTATTTAGATCTGATATTAACATTAAAGAAAATCTGTTGTACACATAGATGAAATAAAATGGCTGCAGTTGGTTAAACCACTCAAAAGATACTAATTTTGAAGAAATCATGATACTTGAAAACAAAATGATTCTTCAACATAGGCTGAGAATAGTTGTAAATTTGATACAGGAAAAAATGTTATCTGGATTTGGTTGATAATCATGAATGAGATAATAATTGGGAATTGAATGCAAATAAGAAAGTTTCGGTGATTTGAAAGGAGTGAAAATTTGAATATCGTTGCAACATACTGAAAACTAATAGAAGCATCTTCTACTATTCCAGCCACTGTGCCTACCACGGTACCAACAACTAGGCCTACTACTATACCAACAACCATACCAACTACCATACCAACAACCATACCCACTACCATTCCAACAACAGTACCAACTACAGTTCCAACAACTGTGCCTACTACGATACCAACAACAGTACCAACAACTATTCCAACAACCATACCAACTACAATTCCAACAACTGTGCCTACCACCATACCAACGACCATTCCCACTACCATTCCAACAACCATACCCACCACAATACCAACAACTGTACCAACTACCATTCCAACAACTGTACCAACAACTGTTCCAACAACAGTACCAACTACTATTCCAACAACCATACCCACCACAATACCAACAACTGTACCAACTACCATTCCAACAACTGTGCCTACTACCATACCAACAACAATACCAACTACAGTACCAACAACTGTACCAACTACTATTCCAACAACAGTACCAACTACTATTCCAACAACCATACCCACTACAGTTCCAACAACTGTGCCTACTACAGTACCAACAACGGTACCAACAACGATACCCACTACTATTCCAACAACAATACCCACTACCATTCCAACAACATTGCCAACTACTATTCCAACAACCATACCAACTACAGTACCAACAACCATACCCACTACCATACCAACAACTGTTCCTACTACCATTCCAACAACGATACCCACTACCATTCCAACAACCATACCAACTACATTACCAACAACAGTACCAACTACTATTCCAACAACTGTGCCTACTACAGTTCCAACAACTGTGCCTACTACAGTACCAACAACGGTACCAACAACGATACCCACTACTATTCCAACAACCATACCCACTACCATTCCAACAACAGTGCCCACTACTATTCCAACAACAGTACCAACTACTATACCAACAACAATACCAACTACAGTACCAACAACTGTACCAACAACTGTTCCAACAACAGTACCAACTACTATTCCAACAACCGTACCCACCACGATACCAACAACAGTACCAACTACCATTCCAACAACCATACCCACTACTATTCCAACAACAGTACCAACAACTATTCCAACAACCATACCAACTACAATCCCAACAACTGTGCCTACCACCATACCAACGACCATTCCCACTACCATTCCAACAACCATACCCACCACAATACCAACAACTGTACCAACTACCATTCCAACAACTGTACCAACAACTGTTCCAACAACAGTACCAACTACTATTCCAACAACCATACCCACCACAATACCAACAACTGTACCAACTACCATTCCAACAACTGTGCCTACTACAGTTCCAACAACTGTGCCTACTACCATACCAACAACAATACCAACTACAGTACCAACAACTGTACCAACTACCATACCAACAACCATACCAACTACAATTCCAACAACTGTGCCTACCACCATACCAACGACCATTCCCACTACCATTCCAACAACCATACCCACCACAATACCAACAACTGTACCAACTACCATTCCAACAACTGTACCAACAACAGTACCAACTACTATTCCAACAACCATACCCACCACAATACCAACAACTGTACCAACTACCATTCCAACAACTGTGCCTACTACAGTTCCAACAACTGTGCCTTCTACCATACCAACAACAATACCAACTACAGTACCAACAACTGTACCAACTACTATTCCAACAACAGTACCAACTACTATTCCAACAACCATACCCACTACAGTTCCAACAACCATACCCACTACCATTCCAACAACAGTACCAACAACTATTCCAACAACCATACCAACTACGATTCCAACAACTGTGCCTACCACCATACCAACGACCATTCCCACTACCATTCCAACAACCATACCCACCACAATACCAACAACTGTACCAACTACTATTCCAACAACCGTACCCACTACCATTCCAACAACAGTGCCCACTACTATTCCAACAACCATACCCACTACCATTCCAACAACAGTGCCCACTACTATTCCAACGACCGTACCAACTACAGTACCAACGACTGTACCCACTACAATACCAACAACTGTACCAACTACCGTTCTGACAACAGTACCAACTACAGTTCCAACTACTGTGCCTACTACCATTCCAACAACCGTACCAACCACGGTACCAACAACTGTACCAACTACTATTCCGACAACAGTACCAACTACAGTTCCAACTACTGTGCCTACTACCATTCCAACAACCGTACCAACCACGGTACCAACAACTGTACCAACTACTATTCCAACAACAGTACCAACAACGATACCCACTACTATTCCAACGACTGTTCCTACTACCATTCCAACAACAGTACCAACTACCGTTCCAACAACCGTACCAACTACAGTTCCAACAACTTTGCCTACTACAATACCAACAACCGTACCAACTACTATTCCAACAACAGTACCAACTACTATTCCGACAACCATACCCACCACCGTTCCAACAACTGTGCCTACTACCATTCCAACAACCATACCCACTACCATTCCGACAACGGTGCCCACTACTATTCCAACAACAGTACCAACTACTATTCCAACGACTGTACCAACTACCATTCCAACAACTATACCCACCAGCGTTCCAACAACTGTGCCTACTACCATTCCAACAACCGTACCAACTACGGTACCAACAACTGTACCAACTACTGTTCCGACAACTGTACCTACTACTATTCCAACAACCATACCCACTACTATTCCAACAACCATACCCACTACCATTCCAACAACATTGCCCACTACTATTCCAACAACAGTACCCACTACTATACCAACAACCATACCAACAACAATACCCACTACCATTCCAACAACAGTACCAACTACTATTCCAACAACCATACCAACTACGGTACCAACAACTGTACCAACTACTGTTCCGACAACAGTACCAACTACTATTCCAACAACAGTACCAACTACTATTCCAACAACCATACCAACTACCATACCAACAACCATACCCACTACCATACCAACAACCATACCCACTACAGTACCAACGACCATACCAACTACGGTTCCAACAACTGTGCCTACTACGATACCAACAACCATACCCACTACCATTCCGACAACAGTGCCCACTACTATTCCAACAACAGTACCAACCACTATTCCAACAACCATACCCACTACCATTCCAACATCCATACCCACTACAGTTCCAACAACTGTGCCTACTACCATACCAACAACCATACCAACTACAGTACCAACAACTGTACCAACTACTGTTCCAACAACAGTACCAACTACTATACCAACAACTGTACCGACTACTATTCCAACAACCATACCCACTACCATTCCAACAACCATACCCACTACCATTCCAACAACAGTACCAACTACTATTCCAACAACCATACCAACTACGGTACCAACAACTGTACCAACTACTGTTCCGACAACAGTACCAACTACTATTCCAACAACCATACCCACTACCATACCAACAACCATACCCACTACCATACCAACAACCATACCCACTACAGTACCAACGACCATACCAACTACGGTTCCAACAACTGTGCCTACTACGATACCAACAACCATACCAACTACAGTACCAACAACTGTACCAACTAGTGTTCCAACAACAGTACCAACTACTGTTCCGACAACAGTACCAACCACTATTCCAACAACCATACCCACTACCATTCCAACAACCATACCCACTACAGTTCCAACAACTGTGCCTACTACGATACCAACAACCATACCAACTACAGTACCAACAACTGTACCAACAACTGTTCCAACAACAGTACCAACTACTATACCAACAACTGTACCGACTACTATTCCAACAACCATACCCACTACTATTCCAACAACCATACCCACTACCATTCCAACAACCATACCTACTACTATTCCAACAACATTGCCCACTACTATTCCAACAACAGTACCCACTACTATACCAACAACCATACCAACAACGATACCCACTACCATTCCAACAACCATACCCACTACCATTCCAACAACAGTACCAACTACTATTCCAACAACCATACCAACTACGGTACCAACAACTGTACCAACTACTGTTCCGACAACAGTACCAACTACTATTCCAACAACAGTACCAACTACTATTCCAACAACCATACCCACTACCATACCAACAACCATACCCACTACCATACCAACAACCATACCCACTACCATACCAACAACCATACCAACTACGGTTCCAACAACTGTGCCTACTACGATACCAACAACCATACCAACTACAGTACCAACAACTGTACCAACTAGTGTTCCAACAACAGTACCAACTACTGTTCCGACAACAGTACCAACCACTATTCCAACAACCTTACCCACTACCATTCCAACAACCATACCCACTACAGTTCCAACAACTGTGCCTACTACCATACCAACAACCATACCAACTACAGTACCAACAACTGTACCAACTACTGTTCCAACAACAGTACCAACTACTATACCAACTACTGTACCGACTACTATTCCAACAACCATACCCACTACTATTCCAACAACCATACCCACTACCATTCCAACAACCATACCCACTACTATTCCAACAACATTGCCCACTACTATTCCAACAACAGTACCCACTACTATACTAACAACCATACCAACAACGATACCCACTACCATTCCAACAACAGTGCCCACTACTATTCCAACAACAGTACCAACTACTATTCCAACAACCATACCAACTACAATTCCAACAACTGTGCCTACTACCATACCAACAACCCTTCCCACTACCATTCCAACAACTATACACACTACAATACCAACAACTGTACCAACTACCGTTCCAACAACAGTTGCAACAACTACTATTCCAACAACAATACCCACTACCATTCGAACAACCATACCCACTACAGTTGCAACAACTGTTTCTCCAACTATACCATCAGTACCTACCACTGTGCCAACTCCACAAGGTGATTTTTTTATATCATTTACCAAGTACAGGACATAAAATGTCCTGATTGTCAATTATGCTACAGATAGTATAGATAATTGTAAAAATTACTTGAAATATCAATTTCGATTTTCAAGCTAAATTCATAATAAAATGGAAATCTTTTTATGCCCATGTTTTGACATAGTTCATCATGCTGCTGGTATAAGTAAGTGTGGTTTCAGAATAAAATTGCGTGGCGAGAGAGAATTTTGAATTTTGTCAGATCACAGATTAAAAATTTTACACTTATTAATACCTGATTTTTTCATAAGATTTTTTTTCATCACATAGCTTCATATATATATATATATATATATATATATATATATATCCGTCTGTATGTACATAAGTGAAAGTCTATCTTGGAAACCATGCCACATATCCCCATGAAATTTTCTATGTATGCTAATTGGACCTCAGAGCATACTTTTAGCAAATTTGCTTTTGAAAATTCTAATACTTTTTGTTTTTTGAGGGTGGTTCTGTTTACTACGTAAGTATTATACTAAAATCAGTTTTTATTTTGTGTCCAGCTGCTGTGATGTAGTAGTTACATAGAAAGCGTTAGTAAATGTTGATGTATATGTCTTTGATAAAACGTTGTTTAGAGAGAATATGAGAGAGAGTATGATGAAATGTTCAAGAAAGAGAGAGAAAACATTAATATGTACAAGTGAATGCTTATATTAACAAGAGAGAGAGAGAGAAAGAGAGAGAGAGAATGTTTATAGGTACGAAAAAGAGAGAATGTTTAAATGAATGTTCATATGTACAAGAGAGAATGTTTACATGCATGAGAGAGAGAAAAGAAGTTTATATGTACAAGAGATAGTGAGTGTGAATCTCAATATGTACAAGAGAGAGAATCTTTATATGTACAAATGAGAAAGAAAGAACCTTTACACGTACAAGATTGAGTGATAATGTTTACATGTACAAGAGCAGGTATGTATATATCTACAAGATAGATTGTTTATTAGTATGCAAGAGAACATCATTATGTGAGACAGAGAGATGGAAATCACCTCCCAAAATACAAATATGACATAACATGTACAAATGAGAGTGAAAGAGCATTTACTTGTACAAGAAAGAGAGAGAGAATGTTCATATGTACATGAGCAGGTATATCTACTTGTACAAGAGAGATTGTTTATTAGTATGCAAGAGAACAGTGGAATAATACTCCTGCTTCCATGAACTATAAAATTTTATAAGAGATTCTTATACTTGTACACAGACATTCAACTACGCTTTTGAAAAGACTTTTAACTGGAAACACACTTTTGTTTTTCCTGTGAAAGCGCTTAATTTCTCAACTTATCTTCCTGTACTATTTCTCTATTTTTCACTTGTTTCTGTCAGCTAAAAGATTGGGGTTTATTAGAGGAACTGGGTTCTTTGCATCTTTTGTTTTATTCAATTGTTCTTAGTACATGGATATTAACAAGCATTATTCAAAATAATCCCAACAGGCCATTATCATTGTAGTGAGTTCAATAATAGCTTGATAAATATCAGATCTTGAAGAGAGAAAGTAAAACTACTGGCATACAGAGGTGGGGGGGGCAGTGATACCATCTGAGGGCTGTATAATGTTGTAAAAATGTTTTAATTAATGTATTTGTTAATTTAATAAATCAAAATTGACTTGGCCTCGTTAACTCTGAAGTGATGTACAATAATTTGCTTTGTTCTCCATGGATCTTGAATTTAAGTTTTGTGGATCATTTGAAACTTTTACACGGGGCCATATTCAGGGGCGCAAGGACCACAGGGCTAGGAAATAGATATTCCTTATTATCACTGAATAAAATTTTTCTCATAACTACAAAAACATTTTCACAATTAAATAAAAAATGTTATGTAGGTTCTCTATTCTTTATAGGCAGAAAAATTTAAAAAAAACACTCTTTATTACTTAAATCTGTAGACTAGCAAACTTCTGTATTTTGTTAGATTCATTTTTTCCCATATCATGAAACAAACAAGCTGTCATCGTGTCTTTTGATCTTCAAGGATATAACAATGTTCTTGCATGAACTCAGATAAAAAATCACCTGTTCTATTGTAGATAAAGCAAGGTTGCCAAATTAACCATTTTCAGCTAGATTTTGCTGCATTTTTTCCAATTTATCCAGTAAAAAACTGTGATAGCTGGAAATCTGGAAATTTTTGAAATAATTACCAAGTTTCATGAAAGTAAATTCTCATTCTCAGTAATAATTTGTGTGGAGTCATGACATCAACTTCCCGTTCTCAACTTTGGACATTATTATAGTTGTATTTTAAATATTTTCATGATTCTAAATTCAATTTGATTTCAATTGCCAAAAAAGAAACAAAATGGTCATATTTTAATTGTTGAGTGTTTTTCTTGAATTATAAAAAAAAAACTTACAAATGGAGCAATAATTTGATAACAAATATACAAAACAATAATTCATTCTAATACAAAAATTGATAATTAGTGAGTTAAAATGAATATTTTAGTCACTGTGAATGGTTTGGGGTCATAGGGTGGCTTAGATATAATTTTGTGTTGCTTTAGTGAGACAGTGTACTATGTGTTCTATGACTTTTAGGGTGGTTGGAACCGAGTGTTGTGTTGGAGTTTCATGATTGAAAGAAGTTGAACATAAGACTGTTCACGTAGAACTCCTCAGTGGAATTTGGCAATATTCCAGAGCAGATTTCTAAGAAGAAGTTTGATTTCCAAGTTGAATTTTTGATCGCTGGATGGTCGAATATGAATTTGGCATCGTATTGGCAGGCTATTTTGAAAGGATTGCATACCTATTACATTTTGTTGTTAGACTACTTCTTTGATGGTCTTGATCTATGTGGCATCAGCTGCCATTTCGTCAGATGTGGAGTGTCTAACAAGCTGTTCGATATCATTCAGAGTGAAAGTGGATTTACTTCGTTTCAGCATGATCCCCTTTTCATGGCATGTTTTGAGGCAGTTGGCAAGGTTTCCTAAATGTTCTTTATGATTTTGCTCCCACACTGGAATATTGTCATGCAGGTTGGTGGTTCAGTGGAGATTGGCAAGGGCTTTCCAGATTTTGCTATGAAACATGCTACTTGATGCAGTGGGACCGAAGTATAAACATTCCATACAGTTGAATCTTTCATGTTTTGTTTTTTAATTCCTCGTCAATTTCAATTTGATGATATTCCCAACTTATGTCCATTTTACTAAATATTCTGGCCTCTTTCAGCTCATGTGTGATTCCTTGAGGGGTCTGTACATGGAATTTAGTTTATTTCACCCCATGATTCATGGGTGTGTTGTCTATGTTCATAAGGATGTTTCTATTTTGTTCATCTGTAATGGCCACATTCATTTCACAATCACAGGGAATCTGTGGGTCCATGTCTATGATAATGTCCTCTTTCTGTTGGAAGTCTAGCAGTTCGCTTACTTAAGGTTGGTAGTAGATTGGCACCTTCTGGAATGTTGGTTGAGTAAGGTCAAAGAAAGAGTCATACTCAAGATGTATCGAGGTTTTTTTTCAGCAAAGATTAGACCTTTGAAATTTTCTATAAGAGTGTTTTCTTTGGCCATTTCTTTAAGCGATATATCTAATGGCTGTGGATGGTTTGTTTTGAATGTGACCACTAATCCCCCTCTCAGCTTTTATAGAATGGCAATGTTGTTTCTGGTTTCTGGTTTGACTGTCCTTATTGAGTTCTTCCTCCATCTTTTGCAACCCTCTTGGCTGAAGCAGATAAATCCTGTGGCCTACACTTGATTGCTACCTAATAATGGTTCTGGCTGATTTCATCATCAATGAAAATCCTTGTTGTAATTCTTGACCCTTTGTTGGTAGATAGTGTCATTCACATTATTCCCTCAACATCTAGTTTTATCCTCCCTGGATACAAGTTTTAAATGTGAGGTTTTGTTTGATGTGACTCTCAGCAATTGTAAAGCTGTATTTGTTCTACATTTGCTTTGGTTGTGGCCTTGTAGTCATTGGTTTCATCAGTATCACTGTCATCATTTACCCTTCTAACCTTTTAGCCACAACATGTTTGTGAGTGGGAAAAATGATTTTTGTTACCTTACATGAAACAATATATAATATATTGGCTGGGCATTGTCCTTGAGTGTGGTCACTTGAGCAGTTTTTGCCAACAGATCATTTGTCCCTCTCTTGGCTATTCCTGGAGCAGTATTTCCCCTTCTTACAGATCTTCATAAGTGTTCTGATCGTTTCATCAATTTTGTTGCTGCTCATGTCACTTTCTATGCAGCTAACTGTGGCACCTCAATCTTTCAGACTATGTACTCCTGTCTTCCTATTTTGCATGTCTGACCCCATTTCATCAGGGTTGTGAGGATGGGGTATTCTGCAAGAGTCTTCTTTTTGAGGAGTGTATCAGTCATCTCAAATATAGCAGCATCTTTCACTGCATAGCCTTGTCAGTATAGATGATTACTGAATTAGAGAATATGTTCTTTTTTCTAATGTATTTCCTTTGCCTGATTGACAGAAGTTTGTGCATGTGTTTCTTGAATGTTTCTGCCGTTTTAATTTTATTTACCCCCCCCCCCGTCCATATATTGAAAACAATTAAACAGAATGACGAAAAACTAATAATATCATAATATTTTCATACCAGTTCCTGGGGCTTCTTATATCTCACCCTTGCTACCAGTGTAATATTTTCAAAACACCTAAATCCAGTTATGATAAGATCAGAACTTGAAGATCTTATAATACAGATATAATTTAGCTGATCTTGATGAGTACCAGCAAAAAGAAAGTCTGCTCTGTGTTTACATTGAATACTCAGCCTATCCAATAGCTATGCAAAGATTTAAGCAAAGATTTCTTAATTGAGTAACATGAAGTTATTATTGAGATCAATCCCTTATGAAGAGAGCCCCTTAGGTGACGGAACAGGTGGGTTTTACAACAAAGACTGTGGATGCTGCTAAGTGGGCATCCTTCTGCCTTAGAGAAACTTTTATTGCTAATCCCCAAGGCATAGTATGAATTTGGAATATTTCAATAACATCAAGTACATGTACTATATGTGTACATGATACCATTTAGACATGAACATGCAATCGAATATGAATGTTTATATAAAGCTTGAATTCTGCAATTAATGAAATTGATAAATTGTTAGATACTTCTATGAAGACAGCTCTTACTGAGACTGCAATGTTATTTCTTACCACTGTCATTCCTGTTTGGCTGAGGGCCAGTAGGTATTAATGGTCAGCAGTTAAGTGACATCAGTGCAGCTCAATTTGGTGAGTCAATTCCTAGTCATTATGAGTGACATATAGGAAAACAGGTGTTATACTTCAATTAAGCAAAAGATTTTGTTACAGTAACTATCAGGTACAAATATATTCACTGGAAACCAATGGTGTCCATTCTATGCTAAAAACTTTGTTCTCATATATACTATGAAGAGAACTTTATTACTAAAATGTCATGTGGGAGATGAATGAAGTATTATCTCAAATTAATAATTTACGATGTATCATGAATACTGATTTCACAATTTTTCTGCATAGATATGTGTTCATGGTGAAGAAACAATAGAAGAAAACTTGAGATATAGTTGGAGTGTGATATTGATAGAATATATTTTCAAATATGATATAAGTATTCAAGTTCTTATACAGTTATTGGGGTCATCAGTTATCGGAATAATTGTTTGTGTATGGTTCTATAGAGTTCTCTGCAAATAATGGGTACCCACTGTGTTTGTGGCCCACACATAGACGTCACTGGAGATGTTGAAGGAGGAAGGGAGATATATGGAGAATATGAGCGCCAAGTATGAATGTGGACGCAGAGATTAAATAAGATTGTTGAATTTAGCCCCACCATTAAAATATTTTGTCTTTTCATGCTAAAATATTTGGAAAATAGACAAAAAATGTTAATAGTAGCATGTACCTACATGTAACTTTGTAAAATAATTTTGCCACAGCATTGATATTTTCAAAATAATTAATAATTTTTTTTTCGAACAATGTTTTGAATGATGTTTTTATTGTAAAAGGATGCTATAAAAATACAAAGAAAAATAAATCATAAAATTAGGATAAATTCCTTATTAATTCATGTTATATGTTACCGTGCAAACGACGAGAGAAAGTATCCAGTTTAACTACACTGTAATTATAATGACACATGACTTATATAATGACATAGATTTCATTAAAATTGGTCGAGTTTTACACATGTTAATGCAAAATTGAAGTCACTGGTTTGTATAAAAAGTCAAATGGATTGTTCAACTAGATTTTTGTCTCTACTGGAAAAAAAAAGTCTGTGATTATCATTTACTACGGGTGTCTGTCATCATTGTCTCCTTTATCTCAATCGGATAACTTTGTTATTCCTTAAAATATTTCAACGAAATTGTGTATTTGGGCTTGTAGAGAGATTTTACAGAAGTTCTACATGTTGTTTGTTTATAATTGATAAAATTTCTCAAATTTTGAATAATTTTGCTATAATTTTGCCAACACCCCAGGAATTTAAAATGGTGAGTTACAGTCAATCTGATTGTTTGTTTTTTATGTGTAAATTACCATACTTCAAGATGCCAAAAATATTGAACTTTGAAACTATTAAACCAATTAGAATCAAAATTGTTATACAGGTTTTTGGGTACCTAATTACAGAAAATATCTATCTTTTTTAAGAATGTAGAATAGAATTGTATCTTGGAGTTGACTGTCTTAATAAACAACTAATTGCTTATCTGGTAGTTCACATCATACCAAATCATATCGATAGTGAGAGACTAACGCAAATGAAGAATTACAAATATTACAGCACAAATACAATGTTTACAAATTTAAATAATAATGCAGTAAATACCAAGGACTATTAAATCGAATTCCTATATAAATGTTATTGTTTATCTAGTTGCATATAAACTAACAAACAAAATATCTTTTGCTTGTGTTGAAAAAATTCCTAGCAGAAAACATTCAAAATCAAGTATCAGCCCCAAATTTTAAATTTTTTCTACATTCTAAAATAAACTTGGATTTTAGTTGTTTTTTCGTTATTTTAAAACAATTTTTTTGAATATTTGCCTTTATCAATTATTGAATATAAGTAATTCTAAATAAAGATTAGATCAGTTTATTCAGTGATCCTTACTAAAAATTAATCCATGTTTATTATGGCACTTTAACTTCATCATGCATATCAGTTAGTGAGAATACTTGAACACTGAAAAACTTCTCATGCTTCTTGAAATGGTTGATATAAAGTGGCCATCATCAGGAAGGAAGGTCATAAATTATTAGTGAGACATCCAGAAATAATTGAATACAATCTGCCAATAAGGATCCAGGTAGTTTCACATAACTTTGTCTCCAGCTGGAAAATCAGTAAGTGATTTGGGATGTTGAAAGGATTACTAAGTTGTTGTTATAATATTTTTGTAAATTGGTCTTACATTTTGAAATGCTTCATCGAGACTTATATTTTATTGTATAGAATATGATTATTAATTGTTTTTTTTCTGCAGATATATGTTTAAATGAAGAAGGAATTACACTTGGAAACCTTGATAATTTTATTGTGGATATTGAACCATCAACTAATCTTGACGGAATTGATGACATAATTGTTGGCGGTAAAGCGTTCAAGTTTCCCAGAAGGGATCCAAGTCCAACTCTAACACTGACTTTCTATGATCCGCAAATTCCACTGAATGTGAACTTTTTAAATACAAAGAATGTAGATTCTTATAAGATGACAGCAACTTATGTGGATGGTACATCTGTGGAGTTTACGGTGAGTAAAATGCTTTTCTCATAAAGTGGTATTTCTTCTCCAACATTGTATGATGATGTGGTATTGGTATTATGTCTCCTATATTGTGGTGAAGATAAGGGATTTTGCCTCCGCATGGTAAGTTTGTTAACACCACATGCTGACATCACTGGAAATATTGAAAGAGGAAGGGAGATGTATGGAGAACAAGTACGCCAAGTATGATCGTGTACGTGGATATTTAACAGAGTAAAAAAGACATATACATGTATTTAGAGGAACAAATCAAACATACGTTTAATAAATGAACATCTCTGACAATACAGGACTGAAATGGAAGTACGAATGAGACAACATGGATACGATCATGTTAAGAGAAGAGGAGGAAAGATGGGAGATAGCCTCTAATCGAATGATGGGAGCTTTGTGCCATTTAATCGTAGTCATTGGAGTGGAGGTGTCTGAACAGCTGTGAATCCATAAGACTTTAATGTACCAAGGAATGGTTATGGAGACCAGGTTCAGTATGTATGCCCATCTGCCAAGTCGTGTGGAGTGTACTCGAGATCGCGTGTGGGCAACTTGGGGGTTATTCTCTGATACTGGAAAACAGATGACACACAGACTATGTAAGACACAGAAAAGATGTGGGGAATGGTCCATGGGCTCTCCTTGAATTAAGGAGAATTAGAAGACAGGAAATAATGGTGAAATTCTGATCGGCTGAGAGGCCAGTGAAATGATACCAATCCTGGAGAGAGGAGGAGAGAGAGTAACCAGCTAGAAGCGCCAGGGTAAAAGAGCAATTGAACATTTGTCTTCAGGGATTTTATAGGGAATCAATGACTGAAATGATGTTTCAGATATCTAGCTACTTTCATATTTAATTCTTAACTAAAAGTATAGAGGGCACCACAGTACATTTGAGTGTTGTTTTGTGGAATTAGAAAAGTGAAAACTATTTTGAAGGTATAACCAATATATGTAAATCAAATTATTAGCTAATAAGTACAAAAAGTGTATTTATCTTGTCCATTATGATAAAAAAATTGCTGGAGAAATGGGTGAAAATGCACGAATCTTGCATTTCTCTTTGTCTTTTAAGGTAAATTTTGACTAATCTTCTGAATGAATGAAAGAGGAATATGGCCTGATTACAATAGATATGTGTGAGTGACTTTGTGTGACACTTTGATTCAATTACAGAATGTCAAGCCAAATTCTCCAGTAAGACTACCACAAACAGATGAATTGCGAAAGCTTCACATTTCTTTTAAGAAAATACATCCAAGGAAGAAAGTAGAAATTGAATTAAGTGTCAAGCTTTGCAGCAAAATAAGTAAGTATATTTGATGTAACACTTAGACTTAGATTGTTGATATCAATTTTCAAAAATTACCAATCTGTGGTGCAGGTACCAAAAGAGGCACATTGGATGATTAGAAGTGTTGCATTGCACCTCGTGGATGATAATGAAAAATTAAGCCTACTCCTGCAAAAAGTTATAGTAATTTTTGTTTATCTCTTTTTACATTATTTTTATCAATTTTTGTTCCATGAGTCAAACTAGATTAGAAGAATTTGCCAAAGATTTAATCTTTGAACGTGTTTTAGAGGTGCATCACAATATTTTTTTACTTTGGCGTTATATATTTACATAACATTACCTTGACGATATTAATGATTTTTAGCTTACTTGAAAAATTTTAATGTTGTTCGGAAAATTTTTCGATTTTTTGGCTAGAAGGAAAAAAACATCAATTTTGTCTGAAAAAAACAAAACAAATTTTTAATAAACTACAACATAGTACTGACTTTGAAGTCTTATTCACTATTTTATAACGAGTAATAAACATATCCGGTCCACATGTTGACATTTTAAAATTTTACAGCAGGGAAAGGGTGACAAATTTTACCGTTAGGAAAGGGTGTAATGTGACCAACTATGCATTTTATGGACTAATTTCTGTTACTTTTGGACATCCGTACATTTGACTGTACTAATTATGTACAATAATTAATGAGAAATAAAGTGTTTTCAATTCTTATTATATTAAACAAGAACAACATTTCATGGTTACCATTTTTGTTTTGTGTGTGCATGCTTATGTGGATGTAAATATTAGTGAATGAATGTGAGTATGTTTGTTCACATGCGTATGTATACATCTTTCCTTGTGAGTGGGGAGTGATGGGCCATGCCCTGCCACGCTGGCCCATGACGTGTTGGCAGGGGGGTCTGGTGGATTGTCCACTGTGGGTCAGTGGCTGAAGAGCTCCACCGGCACTTGATACCCATCCAAACTGTTCTTGTAAGTCAAGAATGGATGTTCGGAGCACCGGGGAGAAAAAAAAAAAAAAATTTCAACTCAATTTGATTCCATTTTTCGATTAAGTTGGATGCAAATTCCATGGGTAAGAATCTCTTTCTCTCTCTCCTACCTGTTGGGGTCAGTTAGGCAGCACTGGAGCATACCTCTCCCTTATATATAAAGTTTTTAACTGAGATAAAGTTCACCGATGTTGGAATAAAAAAAAAAAATTTAAAAATTGCGGTAGCATAGTCATCCTGGGGACTTCATTTTAGCAGTTGAAAAAGTTTGAATTTTTCATCTTTCGTTGCTAAATATTTCATGTCTGTCTCCCAGCAAGAATTCACTACTTAGATTAGATGGAAGACCGACCCATCCAACACTAGATTTGTCTGTTATTTCAGTGAATTGAAGAAGCTTCCTCTACTAACAAGTTAATTTCTGCCTTAATATATAAGAAATTTCTTCTTGTACTTAATTACCTCCCTTAGTAGATGCACAGTAACACATCATTTTTTAATATTAGAATTCTGCTTACATTGAAAGGTTCAGGACCCGAACTGCAAAATTTGTACTGCATTCTTCCCATTACTGTTCATTAAGGACACATTTCAAACTAGTTTGATCCTGAGTTGTCAGCTTGGGCTTGTTATTGCTTAAGTCCTGTTTGAACATCACCTATTGAATACCAACACAAGATTTGGGCATTGTTGATCCCAAAATGACCATAGACACTCCAAAAAGCTCTTTTTTTAAGAAACAAAAGAAATAGTTTTTAGATGGTGCCTAGTGGTGTACTCATGCAAATTTTCACAGTTGTAGCCCTAAAAATGTGACCAGGGACACACACACACACACACACACACACACAAACACACAGCAAAGAAAGAAGAATCTGTAGCCCAATTGAGCAAGCCATTTGTGGGACTAAGGTGATTCAATAATAATAATAATGATAGCTGAACTTGATAATCTATCTTAGCCCATTGTAGAACAAAGGTACGGCTTCATGTGCTTGAGCCGGCTAAAGGATTGTTCTGCAACTAGGTTAGTTAATGATGGAGCCAGAAAACTGTTGTGCAAAGTGGACAGTTGACGATAAGGATTGCCCTACTTCTAGTGCTCATTGAAAGAAGCTCTTGTAGTATTTCAGTTTGACTTTGGGTGACATCTGAATGCATGTCCACTAAAAATTCTAATTTGTTCACATTTTCTGTATTGTCAAAATGCTTTGGATCTAAAGCACTAAATTTAGAAGCCACATTTTTAAAATGCTCAATTCTTTTACCTGTGCTATTTATAATAGATTAGATAAAAAGAAGACTTTAAGTACGAATTTCACAGAAAATTACTCAATTTGATGAATATTTGACTCGATTTGGAAAAATATTAGTTAACTTTTCCTGAAAATATAGTGAAATATACGATTCTTTTCAGGAAGTGTATGCACAGTTCAAAGGAGAAGTAGTGGATGAATGAATACCAAAAATCCTATTGAAATCTGATGTTTAGTTAATCTTTGGTAGAATTTTCAAATCTGGGCATGTTTTTGCCTAAAAATTTCCTAATTCAAATTATTACATTACACCATTTTACACTGTGTAAACAACTTTTTACTCACAAATATATCTGGATTTATATTGTAAAAGTAGATAATTTTCAAACAAGAATTCTTTATAATCTTTATTCTTAAATTGATTCTTAGTTGAATCTTGGCGTTCCTTCATTTACACTCCTTGAATGCATTTGTATCATTTGGCAGGAGGAGATTTGAGAAATATTCTGAGTCATTTTCCAAATAAGTTTTTTTATAAATCAATAAATAAAAGAAATTTTTGATTTTAAATGGGAATTATTCCAGTTCGGTACCAGAAAAATATCTGACAGAACTTGCAAAATATCTTTAAACAATAATTAAGGTAAATGAATTTCATGATGCATTGGTGAGTCAAAACAAGATTGATATATATATACATATATTTTTTTAAAGATTTTTTTATTGACATTCAAAGTTTGAACATACATAAATATATACTTTGAAATTATCAATCGTAATATAAATGTTCATAATCTCTCGAAATGATTTATAGAAACAGTTGATTCACTTTATTTCATCAAATAATGAAAATTATTCTGTATTTTCCATTTTTATGATTATTCATCTGTATGAAGTTCTGAGATTTACAACCTCAATCAAAAGGACTTTTAAACTGACAAATGCCTTATTTAAGGCACAATAAAAGTTCCTTTTAATTTAATTGGCTGAAAGCTTTTCTGATATTGCAAAGGTTGAAACAAAAAAGTGCCAATCCTCTTTATCTTATTGTTTCATTGGTCCCTTCTTCGATGACTGTCAGGCCAAGTAAAAGCCAGAAATCCATTATTGCAAATATGATCTTGTCACTAAACGCATAGAAGTTTCATATGATAGGTGGAGAGGCAGAGGAGGAGTTCTGAAATGCAACAGAAAGACCATAAAGAGGTCTGGGAGAACAAGAACAGAATTGGGTAGCTAACCTGACTATGCATATCATAAAACAGTCAGCAAATGTAGCCCAGACATTCCCTGTGATATGGCCTCACCCCACTTGACTTCTCTATCAGGCCCCAGCTATTGTGAGCATTAACACTTCACAAACTTTCTTATTTTGACTGGGTGATTGCCTGTGTTGCCGGCAGAGGAATTTTTGCACCCCTTCACTCTTGCCTCATCTCGCTAAACTGTTGACTGATGAAGCTCTAAATAAATAACATGTTAATTGCAAAACTTTGTCTGATTAAAAGAATTCCCAGCAGGGGAGGATACAGTACAGACAAAACACCTTGCGAGAGGCACCCACATATATGCTTCATTTATGGCAAGATCACTTTTGATATTCAGTTTTAGAAACTCTCACTTTGTATAATTATTATTATCAATCAATATAATATAATAATTTTTATCAACAAATAATATAATATAATAAAAAACAAAGCAAGAAAATATACATGATGCTAATAATGAATAGTTGTATCTTGAATTGTTAAAAATCATTTAAAATCTGTGAAAATACGAATAACTTTATTCTTTAGTGACAATTACACCGAAATAGTTCTTAAAACAGCCTCTTGCTCAAAGAATCACTGGACCTTTGAAATCTCTTCATTTTCCTGATACATATTTGCTGAAAAAAATTTACTGAATATTTCTCGAGGCCACTTACATATATATATATATATATATATATATATATATATATATATATATATATATATATATATATATATATACATATATATATATGTGTGTGTGTGTGTACATATAGATATATATATATATGTGTGTGTGTGTGTATGTGTTTTATATATATATACACATACACATATATATACATACATATATATATATATATACATACACATATGTACACACTTATACAAATATATACTTATGTATATATATTTAATGTACACACACACACTTTATATATATATATATATATATATATATATATATATATATATATATATATATATTTATATATATATATATATATATATTTATATATATATATATTTATATACATTTATCTGTATTGATATTGATATTGATGTATCTATTGATATATAATAATTTTTTGGCTCAAGTACTGGTCTGTTTGTTCCAGGTTCAGTGTCTGCAACTGTTCCGACAATTTCAACCATTGGACCAACAACTATACCTAGAAGTACAGGTTAATTTCCTTTTATCACATCTTAATTCTTATGTCTACTTTTTAGAACTGAGTTATATCTTTGTGCGTATTTTATTTTTTGATATTAATTTCACCATGATATCTATTTGAAATAATTAATAACAATTCTCTATGAGAGGATAATGTGGTCTTAGAGTACAGTAAACCCCTACCATAACAAACTAATGGGGGGATGTTTGTTGAAGCTGAAAGTTTGCAATACCTGACGATTGCCCCTTGCTCAGTTAATAAGAAATGATTTTGGAAGTTCTTCATATTTAATAAACATCATTCAGTAAATCCTAGGGCAGTTTGGTTACCCTTCATTCAGAAAACAGATTTTATTTGGTCTACATTGTTTATAAATGTAATGTGCCATGCGCTAAATTGTTTATCTTTCAACAGAGTTTTGTGTCTTTTTTGTATACAAAATTCATAAATACGTAGTTTTAATTTAGTCAAAATTTAATTTGATCCAAACAATGATGCCACAAACAAAATTTGGCGATCTTACATTAGGTTCCCAGGTATACCTCGAATATTATAGCAGTACAAATTATTTTGACCATGAAAAACTACATTTGAATTTGACATTTCAACATAAAATACATTATAACATTTCAATAGTTTTAACTGACTCATTTGTTCTAGAATTCAACTGTTTTAGGATTGCTTAAAATAAGTAAATGAATAGGAATTTTCTTTTTACAACTGTTACAGCTGGTGAAAAATATTGTCAATCGCTAAAGTCTAAAAAATCATAAGGAAATAACTTTGAAAATGAAGGTAAAGAGCCTGAAGTAAATATAGTTCCAGAAAAGGGACTAATGATTTTTTGATCAATTAAAAAAGTTTTAGGGGATTAAAGAAGGTAAATTAGGTAAGTAGGTCTGCTGCTTCAGACTATCTCTCATATAATCTCTCATATAGTATCTGAACAAAATAGGGGGATGAAAATTCACAATTGAAATTTCAATAAACTTATCTCTGTACGTATAGTTCAAAATCAAAATAAATTGAAATTCATATCATAAGATGGAAAATGGAAGGTTGTTTAGTCTATTCATTTGAAAATTTAAAAAACTATACAAAAAATAAATATCCATTGCTCACATCAGGGAATTACCATAGCCTGTGCATTGACCAGAGCTAATTACCTGAAAGATTATCTAAAAAAAAAAGGTCTTTTATCAGAAATCATCGAGAAAACACCAGTTCAAGATTAGGGCATTGTTGGTCCCAAAATGACCATAGAGGCCCAAAAAAGCATCTTTTTGAAAAAACAAAAACCGTTATTTTAGATGGTACTAAATGGTATACCAATGCAAATTTTCAAGGTTATAGCCCCCAAAATGTAACCAGGAGTGGCTGCAAATATACACGAATAGATGTGCACTTGGGCACATAGAGTCAAGCACTCAAAGAGAGAAGAATCTTAGCCTACTTGGCTGTTTGTTCGTTTGTTAATAAAATTATTTGATGTTAAGTTAAATGAAAAAAATTCATGATTTCAAACAAATTGTGAATTTATGCCAATAATCCATTATACTAATCAATTACCAAAAATGTTTGTGTTCATTTGTTTACAACATTTTGATTGTGTACACTCTGGCCTTTGTTGGATGTTCCTGGTTCTAGATTGTGGAATCACTTCTAAGAACATATGTTCAATTGGACTGGACACGTTGCAACAGTTTTTTGCTTGTCCTGTATGTCGCAGTTGTGTTTTCTGTGTGAAATTCCAAGTTGTTTCCCTTGCATTGAAGGATCTGTTTGTTTTTTCTGAGATGTCCTTTTTTGATGAGATGTTCCCAGATGCTACTGATATCAATGCTCTGTCATAGCTCAGGTTCAGGTGGGTTTATGGTATACGAATGTCCTGAATCCATCTCCTGTTTGGGTAATCAGTACATCTAGAGATGCTAATTTTTCATCTGCATCTTCACCCTCAATGGATGGTCTCAACACTTTCACATCCTCCTGGTAAGGCTAGAGTATGAAGGTACTATCCAAATATCTCAGCCAGGTGGATGGTTTTCAGCATTGCTGTTTTTAGTGCCATTTCCTTGAAATACTTCATGTAAGTGTTTGATATCACCTGAGACAAAGCTGATCCCATGGCCATCCCTTCATCCTATTAATTTATTTCAAAGTTCAATTGGAATTGTGTCATGTTGACACAAAAAGACAGCATCTCCATTTTGTCGATAGATACGTTGGTACATTCTTCAAGTGTTTTTGGATTCCAGCTTCACTTAGACCACTGGCATGGCCTTATCTGTGGAGACTTTGGTAAAAAGCTCAGCATATGGGTAGACTGGATGGGAGTGTTCTTTATTATTTCCACAAAGTGGTCTGATTTCCGTACATATGATGAAGGTTTACCTGTCAGTAGGTTGACTATGTCAACTGGGAATCGGCTCAATGGCTGGCAAGCCAATCCTTGGCAATTCACAATAGGCTTTGGGGGATACCTTGCTTATGGATTTATGGGAGGCCATACATATTTGAAGGCTTACTGTGATGTTGCTTCTGCCCAAATAACGCAAAAAATTTTCAAAATTTGGGCAGACATAGACAGAGTCGATCCAGTTAGCATGAACCTAAATTTAAAATTGTCACTGACCCCCACAGAAAAAACGTACTGAAGGCAGCTAAAAAGTTTTTCTAGACATAATAAAGAATGAATTTTTAGATTTTCAGCCTCATAGCTGGTTTGTGCGTGTCATACATACATAGCAATAATCAGATGCCTACAACACAAGGCAAAACAAATATGCAGTTGAGGTAACTTTTATTCTTTAAGATCTGAGAGCTTCCTTTCAGCTGATTCAGCATTGATATTAATATCATTTGGGAACTTTTTATCAAAGAGGATATCTCCGAAAAACCAAATAGATCATTCAATGCAAGGGGAGCAATTCTGAATTTGACACTGAAAACGCGACCCCAGCGAATAGGATATGCTTAAATGGATGTGACATACCCAGTTCAATCAAGCATGTGCTCTTAGGAAGTGATTCCATATTCTAGAACGAGGAACACTAAGCTAAGGCCCGAGGATACATGGCTGAAACTTTGTGGATAAATGGACAAATAGGCGAGGAAAATAGTCATACACAATGATCTTCCAGGTTTTTTATCTTTATTTTAAAAATTTACTTGAAATTTTTTTGATCTTCATTTAGTGGCAATATTCTTTACTGCCTGTATCAGTTGTAAAAGGAAAAGTGTTACTTATTTACTTATTTTAAGCAGTCGTAAAACAATTGAATATTAGAACAAATGAGTTAGTTAAAAACTATTGAAATGTTATAATGCATTTGTGTCGAAATGTACAAACATGCAGTTTTTCATGGTCAAAATAATTTCCACTGCTAAAATATAGGAGGTATACTTGGGAAACTAATTTACACTGCATATCAAGAATTACCAAATTTCAATTGTGGCATACTTGGTTAGATTAAATTAAATTTTGACTGAATTAAAATTACGTATTTATTTATTGTATAAAATGAGGCACAAAACTCTGTCAAAAGGAAAACAGTATAGCACATGATACGTTATGCTCACAACCAGTGAAGACCCCAAAAATATTCTTTTCGATGAATCAAATTTGAGTCTCTGGAAACATTCTGAGAAATCCACAATTTTGATAATGCCAAAAGTTGTTATAGTGAGATTCATTATAGCAAGGGTTTACTGTATTAATGAATTATTCTTATATTTAAAAAGAAATATGCCCCATGATTTTTGATTTCACCTATTAGATTTTCAACTCGTCTGGTGATAATTATTTTATGTATTCTAGTAAAGATGTATGATTTTGCGCTGAAAACTAATGGGGAATAAACCTTTTTTTATTACTTTATCACTGATGCTTTTGTGTTTATTTTAAATCACTTCTACTGATCCCAATTTCTGAGAATGAATACAATCTCTTGACAATTTTCTACAATTATGCCATGTGGTTTTAAAGATTGATATTAAGTAAGTTATCTAATGTTGTGCATATTTTATTTATAACACTATATTAGTTGATTAGAATCAAATTATTTCATTTTGTATATACATACATACATGCATTTATGTATGAATTATAAATGATAGAGTATATCTATTCATGCTTGTTGTATAGATGTACACATACACCCAGATATGGTTAAATTTGTAAGCTAGCATGAAAGTATTTCATTCTTTCAAATTTGTTTGGTTTCTATGTAGTACAAATATTAATAGGAGCATTTTATAACTTGATTGATAATCTTAAAGATTATTTTTTAACATTCTAAATAAAGATTAGATTAGTTTATTTGGTGATCCTTACTAACAATTAATCCATGTTTATTATGGCACTTTAACTTCATCATGCATATCAGTTAGTGAGAATACTTGAACACTGAAAAACTTCTCATGCTTCTTGAAATGGTTGATATAAAGTGGCCATCATCAGGAAGGAAGGTCATAAATTATTAGTGAGACATCCAGAAATAATTGAATACAATCTGCCAATAAGGATCCAGGTAGTTTCACATAACTTTGTCTCCAGCTGGAAAATCAGTAAGTGATTTGGGATGTTGAAAGGATTACTAAGTTGTTGTTATAATATTTTTGTAAATTGGTCTTACATTTTGAAATGCTTCATCGAGACTTATATTTTATTGTATAGAATATGATTAGTAACACTACCACAAACAAATGAATTGCAATCACTTGAAATTACTATTCAGAAAATAAATTCATTGAAGGCAGTAAAAATCGAACTCAGTGTCAAGCTTTGTAGTGAAATAAGTAAGTATATTTGTTGTAGCACTTGAACTTGGATTGCTGATATTGATTTTTAAATAAAGTAAAGGACTGACTATAAGATATGCCTAAAATGTTATTAATATTAGGAAAATAGTTTGTTTATTTTCTGGAGAAAGTCATACATTCGTAACTATATTTTCATAATGCATAGATATAAATAACTGCATATATATCTATATATGTATATGTATGTGTGTGTGTATGTGTATGTATATGTATGTTATATCAATATCTACAATATTTTTAGGCACAAGTATTCATTCAACTGTTCCAAGAACAACACCTCCAACTGGTGGGTCTACAGCAGGTAAATTTTCTTCAATAAAATCTTGATTTCTATCATTCATTACTTTTTAAGACTGAATTATATCTTTGTGCATGTTTTATTTTTGAATCAGATTTCTTTGAAATACTTATCTGGAAGAAATAATTGCAGTTCTTTGCAAAAGAAAAATATTATCATGGAGCATTTGTAAATTATTAGACACTGTCACCAAAACTGTTTACATGTCTCTTCAGGTTTTAAGTTGGTCAGGCAATGTATGTATGACACTTACAAGCTGCTCCAATGGAGCTCGAGCGTTGAAATTTAGAACGTTCCCTCCTAATCAAAAGAAATGTCCTTTTTTTATTTTTCCAAATTCACCTGCTAAATAGGTTTTCAGTAAGGGATTCAATTTTTAATCTAAGCTTATGCTAAATTAGTCCCTTAACCTCATTCATTTATCACCTTTTTTTCCAATTTTTTAGTTATACACCCCAAAGCAGCATGCTGTCAAATAACTTTGGTTATATAGTGTTTTCTTTCAAAAACCAAACCAAACCAAACCAAACCAAAATTTTAATATTCTTTTAAAATACACCCTCATGCTTTTTGACTTCATCCACTGAATTCTATTCAACTTGACTTGAAATGATTTTTCCAAGTATATTGGTGAAGAGAGTGTTTCATTTTATGCTAAAAACTATTGAGTAATAAACTTCATTATCTTATTTTATTTCATTGTTGATGTTTTAGTGGCTATTTTGAATTCATTTTTCTAACGACAATGCAGAAATTTTATATGTGCCTATGACAGGTTATTTACCTCTATCAACAATGTTGAAAAGAGGTGTATGTATTTTGTATGTATCTATTTATCTGTCTGTTCATACAATATCTCTGAAAGTACTGAATGAATTTGAATTAAATTTTGTAGAGGGGTGGGCAATGAGGTAAGAGAAAAGTAGTAAAATTTTTCGGGGTGGTTCCAGGAATCTTTTTCAGATTGAGAGATATTTTGGGTTTTTTTCAAATCACAAATATGTATATGCACATGACTGTCAACACAGTATCTCCAAAAGTTCTCAATGAATTTCTCTGTGGAGGGGTGGAAAATAGACAACAGGTGAACTGATTGAATTTTGGTGTGGATCCATGAACAATGATCTCCTCTACATCACAGTTATCCGTTCAAACCACACAATATCACCCTATTTTCACGTCCATCATACCTCCTATTCTGAATGCTTTCTAGTTTTTGGATAATTATATCATATGATTTTTAATGAGCTACTAAATTAAGATTTACAGAGTTATCCTGATTATCATTCTTGTAATTCATTGCTGTTCAAACAATGATCCAGCCAATCCATTTTATTACCTTTTCCTGCTCTACTACCAGTACTTAAAGAGGGGGATTTTTTTCAGTAGTGTCCAATGATGATCGAAAGCAGAATTTTGAAAAAAATCAAAAAATAAAATTTTCGAATTCAAAAAGCAAAAATGAGTTTGATTTAAAAAAAAAATCATTGAAAGTAATTGACGATTTCTGTATGATTGTTGTGGATATTTCATTTATGAATTTATTCTAGTTGATAGGTGATTAGAATCAAATGATAACCTCCTTTAAATGCATGCACACACACACACACACACACACATTCAAGAAAAGTGTAAAATAGGGAAAGCCAAACATTTTAGCTTTGGTTTTTTTGGTATAGTGGTTTTTAGTGTGCCTTAACCATACATGTCTCCAGAAGACTGATGTGATTCTGTTTCTGGTCATCTTTCTCCACTGTCCAGTTGAGGGGGTTAAACTCAGGTCATTGGTTCACCAATCATGGTTTGGATTCAAATTCCATGGGTGTAATAAAGTTGTTGTTGTTGGTGAGTTCTCTGGGAAGAAGGAGGTTGATGCTGGAACTCCTTTTAAGGAGAGTGATAAAGGGAGGTGTGTGCATGTGTGAGTTAACAGTATAGCGTAATAGTATTTCAGTATAATTGTAGATTTGTGTAAAAAGTGATAATATGAGTGTGTGTATGAGAGAATCAATGTATGTTTAAGCTTGTGTTCACAATATAGTAGGATTGCATATAGACTGATAGTGGATTTTAGTGATGTGTTGATATGAATGAGTATGATTTTTTTTCAAATGCATCATTGCATGGGGGATTTTGAAAGAAAGGGAAGGAAGTTATGTTTTCTTAGGGAGTCAGAGCTGAAGTTCCAGCTCCAAATTGAAGAACTGTAGAACAAGTTTGAATTCAGTGTCGGTCTTGGAGAATTAATGAAATGTGTTTCCCCATCTTCTTTCTGCAACATTTTCGGTGTTCATTTTGTAGAAAGGGAAAACTGAAAATTTTGGTTCTCGTGGAGAACACTGAAAAATGTGTGAACTAACTTTGAGTATCCTGATCGATGGATCTCTTATTTGTTGCCGATGAACAATAGTCCTGTTTCTGAGGTGGAATGTTTTCCCCATAATATGTTCCTTGTGGCAACCGAGACAAATAATAGTATAGATTATATTTTTAACATCACGAGAGATTTGGGATTTGCTTTTAAAAGTTTTACCACAATTGAAAATATATTTATCTCTTTCTATTAGATGTATGCCTGAGCTACTATTCAGTCTATTGCATTTGGTTATCTTTTTCTCTGGTTCTGTTTTCTCAGAGAATGTGGCTTTCGTCAGTAGTTTTTCCCTAAATTTGGAGGTTGACCTTTACTTTCAATTATTAAGGAATTAGTGAGGATGTTGTTCATGTCGGGCTTCTTTTTAGGATGTGGATGTCTTGTTGAATTTTTTAAAAAAATTTATGGGTTTAAAGGGTTGTGGGTGTTGATGAATGGAATAATGGTGGTTGAATTAATTTTAGTGTTTACAGCTAGTAATTATTATCTATCAAGTTGTGTGGCTTTTTCAATTCTAGATTTAATTAGGGAGAGGGGATAGTTTTGTTTAAGTGGGTATTTTTTAGTTCCTTGACTCTAAGATTTAGAGTACCCTGTTCAAAATTATTGTTCTTAGATGTTTGGCTATATATATGTGTGTGTGTGTGTGTGATTGAAAAAGATTTAAAAGTAGTTTTTCTAGATTCATGATTGTGCTATAATTTGCTTTCACAAACCAGACCAAAAGATATGATCTTTCATCATGTTCTTGTTATATGTTCTTTGGTAGCAGCATTTGATGAGTGTTAAAGATATGAACTTTGAGGGACAGTCTGCAGCCCTTTTTACCATAGTTTTTCACCATAATTGCAACCAGCTCCACCTAGTTCTTGACCCTGTGATAGCCCTGGAAGACCCAAACTACTGTGACAATGCTGTAGCAAGTTGCTTTCTCCTTCCTAGAGTGTGTCTTTGGGAATTCCTTGCATGCCAGGATCTTCTTTATCTGTGGTCCCAAGAAGACACCAACTTTGAAAGTTGCCTGAGACAATACTCTGTGGCAGCATCTCCTCAGATGTATAAGACCTACAAGGCATATTTTGGGATGTTTATTGGAGATCAAGACAAATTCTAGGCATATGATTTTACATACTATATAACAAACAGTCTCAAGACCTTGAAATATGATGATTATGGCTAGGTCATCTGAGACTTCAAAATGGTGGCATTCCTGATGGGTCTCAAGGGTGGTTTTACAAGTTTCTTTGCTATCTATCTCGGACATCTTGCCACACTACCAAAAGTGGTACTTGCAACATATAAAGATGAACAATGCCGCAAGGAATCACTGGATGACTCCTGGAAGGTGATGATGTGACAATTACACATAAAATTTGGCCTTATGAAACAATTTGTCACAGCAGCTGAGGGGAAATTACAAAGTAACAAAGTTCGTAGTGAATAATAGCTACTTAACATCTATGGCTGTCAAAGGTGGCAAAGGGTTCCATACTTCTTAGATGTGCATGCGTTTATGTGTTCCAGTGCTCCTGGCTATACTATTTTGTCTATAGTCTTGAAAATTGGCATTATTACCCCTTGTAAAAAAAAAATGTATTTTTTATTTTGGGGAATAAAATGTTTTTGATCTTTTTTTGGCCTTATCCTAACAGGCTTATTGGTAACATTTAGATTCTCCAGAATCAAGGTGTTTCTTTCACTCTATTTTAGATGTTTTCCAGTGGAAAACTCCAGCAATGTCATAAATAGAATCTATTCTGACCATGTTCTTCGTTGGAATATTTTTTGCATGACTTCAAATTCTAACACTATAGCTGTTCAATTATTGACTATGATAGCAAGATTTTTTTACACTTTTTAGACATAATCAATCAAAAAATAACACTTATTACTCCTCCAAAAGTTTTTAAAATGCCAAAAAGTGTTTCATACTTTTTGTGTAGAAGATTATGTGAATAAAATATTTTTTTTTCTATGTGGCACAAATATAGATTGAAAAGTAGAATAACTGGACAAGTCATCTGATATTAGAGAATACCTGGAAACTGAAAATCAGCCCATTCTCCTTTGATCATAACTTTTCACGCTTCTTGAACTTGTCTGTATGAAGTGTCTATCATGATGTATGCATATGTTTAATGATCTTTAGGGAAGGTAGGTCATTAATTATTAGTAAGATATCCAGAAATATTTCAATATTATCTTTCAATAAGGATTCAAGTAGTTTGGCATAACTTAGTCCCTAGGTGGTAGATCAAGATGTGATTTGAGGTGTTTAAAGGATTGCTTGGTGTAAAGTATTTTTGTGAACTGGTCCAACATTTTGAAATGCTTTATCAAGACTTGCATTTTGTTATGTAGAATATGATGATTATTTCTTTTCTATTCTGCAGAGATATGTTATTATGAAGAAGAAATTACTCTTAAAAACCTTGATAATTCTATTGTGGATATTGAACCATCAACTAATTTTGATGGAATAAATGATATAGTTGTTGGAGGTAATGCATTCAAGTTTTCCAGAAGGGATCCAAGTCCAACTCTAACACTGTCTTTCAGTGATCCACGAATTCCAGCTTATGTGGGTCTTTCAAATACAAAGAATGTAGATTCTTATAAGTTGACAGCAACTTATGTGGATGGTACAGTTTACACGTTTACGGTGAGTAAAATGCTTTTCACATAAGATGGTACTTCTTCTTTAACATTGAATAATAACATGCATTGAATTGCTGATTTATTAAGTAAATAAATTGAAAACATTTATTGAAGTTATTTCTAGAATAATAGTGGTAGATCTACATAGTTCTTTTATCATACATGGCTTCTATAGTGTATGAGGGGAGAGTAGTAATTGCTCTTGCTTTCTGTAGTGACAAGAGGATTTTGTCTCCACATGGTTTGATGTTTGCGCCACACATCAACGTCACTGGAAATGTTGAAGGAGGAAGGGAGAACAATAGTTGCCATGACAGTATGGAGAATATGCATGCCAAGTATGAGTGTGGATGCAGCGATTAAATAGAGTACGAAGGATTGTAAAGAAAACTTGACGAACAAATAAAACGTACATTTAATGAATAGACATTTATAATTATACAAGACTGAAAAGGAATGCATGTGAGGAAACATTAATACAATCATGAAGAAAAAATGCCTGTTTAGTTCTGAAGATCAGATCTGTGATAGACGGAGCAGTGCAATCTTGTAGCTAAGTAGAATAGGAAGATTGGATAACTTATAAGTGAAAGATAGGAGCTCTGTGTCAAGCAGTAGTAGCAGTCAGTATTAATGAAGCAGAGATGACTGAAATGCTTTGAATCCATAAGGCTTGGAGAAGACCAAAGAATGGTTATGGAAAATAGGTATCAGTGACATGTCTAATGGCCAAGTTGTGGGCAATGTATTTGTGATCGAGTATGAGCAATTTGGGGGTCATTCTCAGATGCTGGAAAACACATGACAGATAGACTACTTAAGTCACAGAAAACACTTGTGGTTTAGCCCATGTGCGCTTCCCAAAGTAAGGAGAATAAAAAGGCTGATAATCGTGATTGTTGTGTAGTAAATGCATTGTCATTCCATTCATAAAAGATGGAGGTGTATGTGTGCTTGAGAAGAGGACACAATAGAACAGTTGAGCTTATGAGAGATACCTTGACATCTGTGAAATAAAATGGGCAGTGTTTAGAACAGTGATTAGTCAGGGTGGGAAAAACGGTAAAGTTTGGTTTGACCAGAAGGCCTGCAAAATGATACCGATCCTAGGAAGACAGAAAGGGAGATAGAAAGTAACTGGCTAACAGAGTCGGGGCAAATGAGCGAGTGAACATTACCAGGGAGTTGCTGGGAGAAGTGACATTTTGGATATTTAGCTAAAAATAGGATTTCATACTTACTTTTAACTAGAAATAAAGGGGCTGCCACACTAGCGATGAAATGAAATTATTAGCTATTACATAGAAAATGTGAGTTAAATTTTTGTTGATTATGGTGGGGAAATGATGCTGAAGAATTGTGTGAAGATGTGTGAATATATGCAAAATACAATGTATTGGATAATTCTTGTATGTTTGTATTTTTTCTTGTCATTTAAGATTGATTTCAACTAATATGCTGAATGAATGGATATGGCCAAATTATATTAGATAAATATGAGTAACTTTGTGTGACACTTTGATTAATTTACAGAATGTGAATCCGAATTCTCCAGTAAGACTGCCATCAACAAATGAATTGGATCTACTTGAATTTACTATTGAGAAAATAAATCCATCAAAGAGAGTTGAAATAGAACTCAGTGTCAACCTTTGTAGTGAAATAAGTAAGTATATTTTACGATGCACTCAAACATGGCTGATATCAATTTTATTCATGGAGCCAAGCACTGAATATGATTTAAACCTTAAATGTGAGGTACAGTTATCCATTGATATTTGTGGGGGTTAGGGCACATGGGGGCTATGAATACGGAAAACTGCAAATCAGTTTTGCTGCCCCCCCCCACCTCCCTGAACCTTACTGATCCCCAAAACACATAAATCTTGTACCATATACAATGAGCAAACACTTTACCATTCCTAAATTGTAAGTGTACAAATAAATAAATGAATACAGTAAACCATTCAGTAAAAATTTCAAGTTTTAGTTCATGGTGGAATCAATGATTTTTTCAGTCAAAAACAGCCATAATTTGCTCAGAAATCCTTCATGGGTATGCAAAAGTATTTTTTCCTCTTTTTTTTACAAACTTTGTGCTATTTTCTTGGAGTTATAACCAAAATAAACTTTCAGGGAAGATATTTGATTATTGCAATATGTTCAAAAAGATTGTTAAAAAGTATATGCTTCTAAAAGAAAAATATGCAGTTAATTAATGAAAACCATAAATTTCATAAAAGTAAAGTGCAGTGATAATAAACAATTTTCTTTCTCCTTTTTATGCTACTATTCACATTCATCTCAATATTTTTGTTGCTTCTTTAAAATATTTATCCAGTCTGTGAAAATTTGTAATAAAAAGCAACAAAAATATCAAGATGAAGGTAGATAATGGTATAAAAATGAAAAAAATAATTGGAAATAAGAAAAACCTCTTTTAACTTTTTGTAGAAATTTTCATCCTTTGGTTCATACTTTTATAAGACACATGAGTATGCACACAATTATATATATAATATTATTTTCTACCCACAATTCTTAGCACAATATCTAAATTTCAGTTACTTGGAGACTATAGCAATTATCGACTCAGCTGGCAAGTCTGATTATCATTGCAACTTCTTCAATGTTATATAGCCCGTGAACCAGACCCCCAAACTTAAAATTATAGCACTAAGTTAGGGACAAAGGAAAACTATGGTTTTTGGAACGAAATGGATTCCTAAACATAGAAAATAAATAATAGCCTTGAATATCTATGGGTTTTTAAAATTTTATCAGCATTTTGTGTCTTTTAGGCAAAATGTGCATTTTTTCAAGTAATCAAGTATTATTGGTTCACAACTACTTTTGCATGAAGTTTGCTCTTTGGACTAGGAATACCTAATCAATACAGTTTTTACTTGTTGATATAACATATACAGAGAAAATAGAAAATGGAAAAATTGAATTACATGTGGTTTTACTTTTCCAGCATCATTTTGTTATTTGTAACCCATTTTTCAGGTTAGCAGGTGACAAAAATGTATATAATACCTGGTATTAGGTATACATACCATATACCCATGTTAAGAATGCTAAATAATTGAAACTTTAATGATTTCTAATCATGAAATGGAAGATGCATTTTAGTTAATGAGCCAGATCCCAAAATTCCAATATCAGTTTCAAATTAGGGGTAAAGTTTCAATATGATATTCTAATTTGCTGCAAGCGTAAAGAATTGGAAAATATATGATAGTCTTGCATATATATGGGGCGAAAAAGTTTTTAGCAGTATTAAAAAAACAATCATGAAAAGATCAAATTATTAAAAAATTTATAAGTAAGAGTAATTCTCATTTGTAAGAAATCTTGAGATGTGCCCACGTATCTCTATTGGACATCTTTTGATCTGTCAGTCGAACCCAGTTATGTTGAATAACAGAAATATGAAGGAAGGGAGAGGTATGATCTCATTAAAAGGTGTGACATCATTGAAAGAACACAATTCCAATCATTTTTTTAGAGGACCATTTTTTACTAGTGATGTCATAAGTCAATGTATGAAGTCCTCATTTTTGTACTTCAAAAAAGCCAAAAATGACCATTTACAATTTTTATTGAAAATTATACTATTGAAAAAATATACTTCTGTGCATTTCATTCAATTTGCCAAGCAAATACACTTATGCAATTTACATCTTTTGGATCACTAGCACTGAAATATACCAAGGACAACCTGAAGAGCTGGCAGACCCTCCATTCAAACTATAGCTAGTAGTTTTTTCCATCTATTTCAATTAATTTTCAACCTCTTCTGATTGGAATTGGGGTACCTGGGACTGTTTCTAGATCTTTCTTCCAGACTTTTGCTTGATTTGCCCTTTCTGAATGCTTTTAAAAAAGTCTAAGCATGATAGCAGCAGATGACTTTCAATTTCTCCTTGTCTTACACAGAACAACTGGTATCTTAATTCAAGTAGTATGTAAACCTTTCTAATTCTACCATTAATATTTCACTCTGACTCCAACCTGGAAATTATATCATGTGCTCCTTTACTAATAATCTTCAGTGCAGTAACCTTTTCTTTACCTGCAAAAGTACTGTCTGTGTCACAAACTCTAAATGCATGCAATACATTAAGGGCATCATAAACATTTTCAGGAATAAATGATAAATGATAATGAGGAAACTCACTGAAAAGCACAAAAACCTCAAACCACCAACAACAATAAGGGAAAAAAGAGAGGAGACTGAACTAAATAGAACAATCAAAAAGAAACTAAGAAAGGCAAAAGAAGGTATACGACAGCAATCATCAAACCCACTCTTGAAAAATGTTGAGACTTTGAACCAATAAAAAAAGCTCTCAGTGTAGGACAGAAATAAATAACTAGCATACTTGAAGAAAACGGAGACATAACAACAGATAAAGAAGGAATTGCCGAACACACCCAAAAGGATATCTAGACACAGATAATCAGTTTGAAAACTTCCCAGAAGTTACACCATGGGAGGTAAAACAAGCCATCAAACAAAAAAAAAAAAGGAAAAGCCCCAGGACCAGATGATATCACCATTGATTTACTCGAGAAAGCAGGTAAGATTGTCTATAAAAAAAACTAGATATTCTATTCAACTTGTGTCTGTAACAGTAAAGTTCCAAAAGACTGGAACATGGCAATCATAATACTTCTATATAAAAAAGGAAACTCCAAAGACCTCAACAACTACAGACCTTATAAGCCTACTCAAGTCCATCCACAAACTTTTCACAAACATCATCACCAACTGGATCACTAAAACACAAGATGAAAACCAACCATGGGAACAAACTGGATTTGGAAGAAGTTACTCAACCATGGACCATCACCATCCAGTAAATCAGCTGAAAGAGAAAGCAGCGGAGTACAATATGCCACTTGGTATAGCACTTATAGACATCAAGAAGGCATTTGACTCTGGAAATTCCCATGGTCATGAAGGCCATCACTCTACAAGGTGTAGACCCTGTATACGCCAAAGTACTACAACATATATACAATCACAGCAACTCTTTTATCAGGCTACATAAAGACTCTGAACCCTTCCAACTCCAAAAAGGAGTAAGACAAGGCGATAGCAGCTGTACTAAACTTTTCACAGCCTGCCTTGAGATGATCTTCCAAAACCTGGACTGGGAGAATAGAGGAATCGAAATAGACGGTGAGTATTTGAGCAACTTAAGATTTGCAGATGACTTGTCCTTCTTATAGAGAACCTACAAATGCTAGATGAACTAAACAATGAGAGCAAGAAAGTCAGCCTACACATGAACTTCAGCAAAACAAAAGTCAACCACATTTAGAATAAGAACACAACTGTCAAAATCAGCCTACACATGAACTTCAGCAAAACAAAAGTCAACCACATTTAGAATAAGAACACAACTGTCAAAATCAGCCTACACATGAACTTCAGCAAAACAAAAGTCAACCACATTTAGAATAAGAACACAACTGTCAAAATCAGCCTACACATGAACTTCAGCAAAACAAAAGTCAACCACATTTAGAATAAGAACACAACTGTCAAAATCGAAGATGCAAAACTGGGGAAAGTAGACCACTACATCTACCTAGGACAGCGAATCTCCATGAGACCCTCGAAAGAAGAAGAAATCAAGCAAAGAATCACACTAGGATGGCAAGCCTTTGGCAGAGCAAGCTCAACCTTCAAAAAAAAGATGATCCCATTAGTCCTAAAAAGAAGAAGGGTATGCATCCTCCCGATAGTCACTTATGGAGCTGAAACATGGAACCAAACCAAGAGACAGACCCGCAAACTGAGAAGCATGCAATGCGCGTACGAGAGAATCATGCTCAACCTTACATGGAGAGATCACAAGACAGCGCAGTATATAAGGAAGAAAATGGGAGTCCGAGACATCATAGAATCTACTAGAAAACTTAAATGGCAATGTGTCGGTCATGTTGCAAGAATGGCAGACAACTGATAGACATCACAACTCACAACATGGATTCCCAGAAATCACATGCAAAAACAAGACTGGCAGAATACAAGATGGGGAGACAAACTAAACAAATTCAGAAAATACTGGCTCTGCGATGCCCACAATAGAGAAATGTGGCAAATCCTGGGGAAGGTTTATGTCCAAAGTCTGACGGTAAAAGACTGATGATGATGATGAAACATTTTGTCCTACATGAGCTTTTAGGGCTGCTAATTATATTAGCCCCCCTAAAATACAAATTACCAGAATTGATTTAAGGAGATAAATCTTGGTAAGTAGCGCGTTCACTGCTTAAGCACAAAAACAAGGTTAGTACACAGTTAGTTGGATTGTTAACAAAACGCGGAAATAAGGACAAACGAATAGGTTAACAACAGTGATAAGTTTTAATTCAGGAGTGAATTAAAATAAATGAGGACTGGAGTTCCTGCCGACATGGATATGTGGAGGGATCTACAAGAATAGGATGTAGAGATAAGAAGAATAAAGGGAAAGGAATGTCACTAATTAAATGCGAGATAGAGTCTGTAGAATGTCCCTCAGTTTAGTCATCCTAGTTGTAGCCACTATGAAGTTATCTTTAGAGGTCCAACCTAACTACGATGAGAGTGCTTAACTTAGATAGGATGTGTTCTTTAAGATGAAAGAAGAACGAATTACTTTTTATACGTGATGCGTGTGTAAGAAATAAATGTGTGTAAAAACTATATTAACTATCCTAACTAAAGAGAGAGAGAGAGAGAAGAGAACGAGCTTACTTCAAGACCGTCAGAACAGAGAGAGAGAGAGAGAGAGAGAGAGTTTGCCGCCACAGTTTAAATACCGTAAAGATAATGATCACTTATCCTATTGGTAGTTCTGTGTGATGTCAAAGAGGAAACTGTTATTTTCTCAGTTTAGTTTTGGTTTTGGATCTCATCATCTGAAATAGTGGTACAGTGATGCGTTTCTGAAATACAAGGCATAAGATGAACACATCAGTATCTACTGAAGATAACAATACAAGGGGTCCATATTTAGTAGCATTTTCACCATCTATTAGTAAGAGACCATCTGCTCTTTCATGAATACTTTTTAATATATACATCTCCTTAATACTAACTTTTGAGATTTTGCAGCACTTTCCTTCACAGGTTAAAAACAATTTTTCATTTTTTACCCTTTCTTTGTACTTTGTCATTTTCCATTCCGTCACCAAGAATGAGATGAAACTTGTTTTGTTACATATTCATACTATAAACCTTTTCCATTGTCTGATTATCTGTTTTTCAGTAATGCTTGTAACTTTCATTTCAAAATTTGATCCTCTTATTCGCTTTTCACTATTTTTAATTGATGATTCCTTATATCTATCAAATACATCAATTATATATTCGACTTCCTGAACTTTCTCTAAAAATCATGCAGATCAAATCCCTAGCAACTTCACCAAAGGTTGTTGGATTACCTATTAGCTTTTGTACAAGATAAACACCATCAATAATTGTGGCCAAATGATATGGAATAAATTCAGCAGTAGGTACATCCTTTTGCGAACTTATCCCTAAAGTGGTTTTATTAGTCTTGTGAAGTAGTCCCCTAGTGTTGCTAATGGTCATGAGAGTGATCTCAAAAAGTGAGAGTATTTCTTTCATTGTAAGATTGTGGGCTTTTGTTTTTTTAGTGCTGATAGAAACCTTTTTGGCCCATGTATATCCAAGACTATCATATATTTTCTGATTCTATACACTTGTGGCTATGAGAAAATCATATTGAGACTTTGCCCCTAATTTGGGTCTGTATAGGAAATTTGGGGATCTGGCTCATAAAGTAAAATACATTTTTCAAATCATGACTAAAAATAATCAAATCTTTAATTATTTAGAAGTTTTAGTGTGTGTATGTGGTATGTTATATCCAACACCATGTATTATACATGTTTTTGTCACTTTTTAACCAGAAAAATAGGTTATAAATAACAGAAATAGAGAGAGTTAAATCACAAGTAATTCAATTTTTTAAAAGATTTTCTATATTTTACATTTTCTTTGTATTTGTCATAACAATAGGTAAAAACTGTACTGATTTGAGGATTCTTAGTCCAAAAAACTTCACATGAAGGTTGTTGGGAAATCAATACTTGATTATTTGGAAAAATAAACATTTTGTCCTAAAGACACAAAAACATCTATACAATGTGAAAACTCATATTTACACAAGGCTATCATTTATTATCTATGTCTTGGTCCACTACATTCCAAAAATCATCCTTTGCCCTTAATTTGGTACCAAAAAATGGCTGGCCCATGGCCGAATATAATCTTGTATCTTATTTACATATGCTTTGCTATGACTGCACTTTGAAATGATAATAAAAATATCATTCTTTTCACAAGTTCTCCCATGAAGACATTTCTTTGCATCAGAGAGTAATCCAAAAGAAAATTCACCAGATATATTTTTTAACAGACAGGCCCAACAAAAAACACTAAAAACTCACAAATCATAAGTGCAAGGATATTTCAAATTTACTCACTATGATCTCTGGTTGTAGGAAAGGAAATATGAATATTGGTGGAAGTAAAATTGGAGTAGCTGTTATTGGCAAAGAGATTCAACATGAACAACAGATCTCAGTTTTCATTTCCACCTCATTTCATATGAGAGTTTGATGTGGCAGCACTATCACTTGGACGTTTTTCAGTTATGAACATTGTTACATAGATATAACAAATCCTTTATAGATTTACATTAATGTTTTGTGCTTGATATTTTGAGATATGAAAATTTTACATAATTTCTCATAAAACAATTCTCCTCATCTTGGAAATTGCAAATCTTAACATAGAGTAAATGAAAATTGAAGTGTATCATCATTGTCATTGTCAAGTTTCTATACTAGTAGCAACTGATAGTTTATACAGGTGATTGAGTAGTAGTAGTCCTTAGTACTCCAGCACTCTTATTAGTATTCTAGCCATCTTGATGGTCTTCATTCTTCTCTGGATTTCTAGTTCCTCTACTCTTTTCACAAGGCTTTTTGAGATCATTCCCAGCACTTAATAATTGGCACAAATGTAACCTTCATGTTCAATAATTATTTCAGTTCTGGAGCAAGATGCAGATATCGAGTTTTTCACTATTTCTTTGACTTTTACTCTATGGTCTGCTAAAACAGCAAAATCCACTACCTGACACATTTTTGTCTTTGTTCATGATAATTAGATCTGATCCTCTAGCTTGGATTGGGTGATCCATCTGAATCACAAAGCCCCAGAAAATTTTGTGTTTCCATTCTTGGGATCGATTCTGGTTAATGCATATATCATTGTTTTGTATGATCAAAAAACAGTCATTTGTACTGGTTACAAATTCTTAGCTATAAATGTTGGTTAACTGATACTATATTAAATGGAAGAACAAGTTACGATTCTCACTAAATGCTCTATATATAAAAAATAAGATATTCAAGAAGCATCTAATTTATAAGCAAAAACAATTACTTCCAATTAAATTTGTTATTATTAACAGTAGAATTAAAGGAGTGAATGTATTTTTTATTGTATCTCATCTACTGTCAATGGCAGAACACTAAGAATGGGATTGGAAATAATAATTTTGAGTAGTTGAGTGGTAATTTTTAATTGAATTCCTTTGAATCTTGAATAGACATTAAGAATCATTTCATAGAAAAGATAATGTTATTGACAAACACTCATATCAAGATATGTTCAACATCTAAAATCATACTTGCATAGTTCATTTAATACTAAAAAGTATTCAGAATTTGATACCAAAAATTCAATAATGTTAAATCCTTGTAAAATTGAGATTATTCTTGGATGAAAATTTAGTGCCAAGAATTTTAATTGTCTCTGGTAAAATATCTATCTCCTACTATCTATATTTTAGAAATGTTGCTCCTGACCAGGGGATAAATTACATCAAGTTGGAAGAAATCATTTCACATATTCATAACTTCCGTGATTATTTAGATCTAATATTAACATTAAAAAAAATCTGTTGTACACATAGATGAAATAAAATGGCTGTAGTTGGTTAAACCACTCAAAAGATACTAATTTTGAAGAAATCATGATACTTGAAAACAAAATGATTCTTCAACATAGGCTGAGAATAGTTGTAAATTTGATACAGGAAAAAATGTTATCTGGATTTGGTTGATAATCATGAATGAGATAATAATTGGGAATTGAATGCAAATAAGAAAGTTTCGGTGATTCGAAAAGAGTGAAAATTTGAATATCGTTGCAACATACTGAAAACTAATAAAAGCATCTTCTACTATTCCAGCCACTGTGCCTACCACGGTACCAACAACTAGGCCTACTACTATACCAACAACCATACCAACTACCATACCAACAACCTTACCCACTACCATTCCAACAACTGTGCCAACTACTATACCAACAACAGTACCAACTACTGTTCCAACAACAGTACCAACTACTATACCAACAACAATACCAACTACAGTACCAACAACCATACCAACTACAGTTCCAACAACTGTACCAACTACCATACCAACAACCATTCCCACTACCATTCCAACAACAGTACCAACTACAGTTCCAACAACTGTGCCTACTACGATACCAACAACAGTACCAACAACGATACCCACTACCATTCCAACAACCATACCCACTACTATTCCAACAACAGTACCAACAACTATTCCAACAACCATACCAACTACAATTCCAACAACCATACCCACCACAATACCAACAACTGTACCAACTACCATTCCAACAACTGAACCAACTACAGTACCAACAACAGTGCCTACTACCATTCCAACAACCATACCAACCACTGTTCCGACAACAGTACCAACTACTATTCCAACAACAGTACCAACTACTATTCCAACAACGATACCAACTACAGTTCCAACAACTGTGCCTACTACAGTTCCAACAACTGTGCCTACTACCATACCAACAACTGTACCAACTACTATTCCAACAACCATACCCACTACTATTCCAACAACAGTACCAACAACTATTCCAACAACCATACCAACTACAATCCCAACAACTGTGCCTACCACCATACCAACGACCATTCCCACTACCATTCCAACAACCATACCCACCACAATACCAACAACTGTACCAACTACCATTCCAACAACTGTACCAACAACAGTACCAACTACTATTCCAACAACCATACCCACCACAATACCAACAACTGTACCAACTACCATTCCAACAACTGTGCCTACTACCATACCAACAACTGTGCCTACTACCATACCAACAACAATACCAACTACAGTACCAACAACTGTACCAACTACTATTCCAACAACAGTACCAACTACTATTCCAACAACCATACCCACTACAGTTCCAACAACCATACCCACTACCATTCCAACAACAGTACCAACAACTATTCCAACAACCATACCAACTACGATTCCAACAACTGTGCCTACCACCATACCAACGACCATTCCCACTACCATTCCAACAACCATACCCACCACAATACCAACAACTGTACCAACTACCATTCCAACAACTGTACCAACAACTGTTCCAACAACAGTACCAACTACTATTCCAACAACCATACCCACCACAATACCAACAACTGTACCAACTACCATTCCAACAACTGTGCCTACTACAGTTCCAACAACTGTGCCTACTACCATACCAACAACAATACCAACTACAGTACCAACAACTGTACCAACTACTATTCCAACAACAGTACCAACTACTATTCCAACAACCATACCCACTACAGTTCCAACAACCATACCCACTACCATTCCAACAACAGTACCAACAACTATTCCAACAACCATACCAACTACAATCCCAACAACTGTGCCTACCACCATACCAACGACCATTCCCACTACCATACCAACAACCATACCCACCACAATACCAACAACTGTACCAACTACCATTCCAACAACTGTTCCAACAACAGTACCAACTACTATTCCAACAACCATACCCACCACAATACCAACAACTGTACCAACTACCATTCCAACAACTGTGCCTACTACAGTTCCAACAACTGTGCCTACTACCATACCAACAACAATACCAACTACAGTACCAACAACTGTACCAACTACTATTCCAACAACAGTACCAACTACTATTCCAACAACCATACCCACTACAGTTCCAACAACCATACCCACTACCATTCCAACAACAGTACCAACAACTATTCCAACAACCATACCAACTACGATTCCAACAACTGTGCCTACCACCATACCAACGACCATTCCCACTACCATTCCAACAACCATACCCACCACAATACCAACAACTGTACCAACTACCATTCCAACAACTGTACCAACAACTGTTCCAACAACAGTACCAACTACTATTCCAACAACCATACCCACCACAATACCAACAACTGTGCCTACTACAGTTCCAACAACTGTGCCTACTACCATACCAACAACAATACCAACTACAGTACCAACAACTGTACCAACTACTATTCCAACAACAGTACCAACTACTATTCCAACAACCATACCCACTACTATTCCAACAACAGTACCAACTACTATACCAACAACAATACCAACTACAGTACCAACAACCATACCAACTACAATCCCAACAACTGTGCCTACCACCATACCAACGACCATTCCCACTACCATTCCAACAACCATACCCACCACAATACCAACAACTGTACCAACTACCATTCCAACAACTGTACCAACAACTGTTCCAACAACAGTACCAACTACTATTCCAACAACCATACCCACCACAATACCAACAACTGTACCAACTACCATTCCAACAACTGTGGCTACTACAGTTCCAACAACTGTGCCTACTACCATACCAACAACAATACCAACTACAGTACCAACAACAGTACCAACTACTATTCCAACAACCATACCCACTACAGTTCCAACAACTGTGCCTACTACAGTACCAACAACGGTACCAACAACGATACCCACTACTATTCCAACAACCATACCCACTACCATTCCAACAACATTGCCCACTACTATTCCAACAACCATACCAACTACAATACCAACAACCATACCCACTACCATACCAACAACTGTTCCTACTACCATTCCAACAACGATACCCACTACCATTCCAACAACCATACCAACTACATTACCAACAACAGTACCAACTACTATTCCAACAACCGTACCCACTACCATTCCAACAACAGTGCCCACTACTATTCCAACAACCATACCCACTACCATACCAACAACGGTGCCTACTACTATACCAACAACAATTCCAACCACTGTGCCAACAACAATTCCAAGCACAATACCCACAACTGTACCAACAACAGTGCCTACTACTGTACCAACAACAATTCCAACCACTGTGCCAACAACTGTTCCAACAACTATTCCAACCACAATACCTACAACCGTACCAACAACAGTGCCCACAACTGTACCAACGACTATTCCAACCACTGTGCCAACAACAATTCCATCCACAATACCTACAACTGTGCCAACAACTATTCCAACCACTTCACCAACTACAATTCCGACCACAATACCCACAACTGTACCAACAACAGGTTTATTTCATTTGAATACTTTATTTTTTTAATTTTTTAATATATGTATCTTAGTCCATATTCTACTTTTCAATCGAACATCTTCACAATACGTGTTCGAGAGAAATAATTGCAAATAATTCAAACAAAATATTTTTCTAGAGCATCTGTAAATTTTAACTTAGAATATACCTGTAAAAAATGACGGTTTTATTTATATATGCATTGCCACAAAATTTCTTTTTGTATCAGTGCATTAATGATTTTGGAGTATTTTCAGGATTTTTCAATAAAACTAAGACAAAAATGTATCAATGCAATCGTAAAATTATAATTTGTAAAATAAGAATGTTGAATTTGGCCCCATCATTAAAATATTTTGTCTTTTTATGCTAAAATATTTGGAAAATAGACAAAAAATGTTAATAGTAGCATGCCACAGCATTCATATTTTCAAAATGATTAACAATTTTTTTTTTGAACCAAGTTTTGAATTATGTTTTTATTGTAAAATGATGCTCTAAAAATACCAAGAAAACAATTCATAAAATTAGGATTAATTCCTAATTAATTCATGTTAAATGTTACCGCACAAATGACAAGAGAAAGTATCCAATTTAGCTATACTGTAATTATAATGACACTTGACTTATATAATGACATAGATATCATTAAAATAGGTCGAGTTTTACACATGTTAATACTGAATTAAAGTCATTGGTTTGTATAAAAAGTCAAATGGATTGTTCAACTAGAACAGATTCAAAAAATTTATGCAGACAGGGAAATTCCCCAATCAGCACATCCCATTTGAGGTAACAAACCGAAATTTTTTTCCTATCAGCTCATTATTATGTTTTGTGTATTTTTCTTGAAGTATACCTCACACTTTTTAACTTTTTCTATTAGATTTTATGCAATTTGTCTGGTGATTTTTTTTTGTCTGCACTGGGAAAAAAAAGGACTGTGATTATCATTCAGTCGTGGTATCTGTTATCATCGTCTCCTTTATCTCAGTTAGATAACTTTGTTATCCCTTAAAATATTTCAATGAAATTGTGTATTTGGGCTTGTAGAGAGATTCTACAGAAGTTCTACATGTTGTTTGTTTATAATTGATAAAATTTTGAATAATTTTGCTATAATTTTGCCAACACCCCAGGAATTTAAAATGGTGAGTTACAGTCAATCTGATTGTTTGTTTACATTTTACGTGTAAATTACCATACTTCAAGATGCCAAAAATATTGAACTTTGAAACTATTAAACCAATTAGAATCAAAATTGTTATACAGGTTTTTGGGTACCTAATTACAGAAAATATCTATCTTTTTTAAGAATGTAGAATAGAATTGTATCTTGGAGTTGACTGTCTTAATAAACAACTAATTGCTTATCTGGTAGTTCACATCATACCAAATCATATCGATAGTGAGAGACTAACGCAAATGAAGAATTACAAATATTACAGCACAAATACAATGTTTACAAATTTAAATAATAATGCAGTAAATACCAAGGACTATTAAATCGAATTCCTATATAAATGTTATTGTTTACCTAGTTGTATATAAACTAACAAACAAAATATCTTTTGCTTGTGTTGAAAAAATTCCTAGCAGAAAACATTCAAAATCAAGTATCAGCCCCAAATTTTAAATTTTTTCTACATTTTAAAATAAACTTGGATTTTAGTTGTTTTTTCGTTATTTTAAAACAATTTTTTTGAATATTTGCCTTTATCAATTATTGAATATAAGTAATTCTAAATAAAGATTAGATCAGTTTATTCAGTGATCCTTACTAAAAATTAATCCATGTTTATTATGGCACTTCAACTTCATCATGCATATCAGTTAGTGAGAATACTTGAACACTGAAAAACTTCTCATGCTTCTTGAAATGGTTGATATAAAGTGGCCATCATCAGGAAGGAAGGTCATAAATTATTAGTGAGACATCCAGAAATAATTGAATACAATCTTCCAATAAGGATCCAGGCAGTTTCACATAACTTTGTCTCCAGCTGGAAAATCAGTAAGTGATTTGGGATGTTGAATGGATTACTAAGTTGTTGTTATAGTATTTTTGTAAATTGGTCTTACATTTTGAAATGCTTCATCGAGACTTATATTTTATTGTATAGAATATGATTATTAATCATTCTTTTTCTTCAGAGATATGTTATAATGAAGAAGGAATTACACTTGAAAACTTTAATAATTTTGATGTGGATATTATTCCATCAACCAATTTTGATGGAATTAAAGATATAGTTGCTGGAGGTGATGCATTCAAGTTTCCCAGAAGAGATTTTAGTCCAGCCCTAAAAATATATTTCAATAATCCACAAATTCCAGTTAATGTGAACATTTTTAATACAAGGAATGTAGATACTTATAAGATGACAGCAACTTATGTGGATGGTACATCTGTGGTGTTTACCGTGAGTAAAATGCTTTTCATATAAAATGGTATTTCATCTTTAACATTGTATGATAATAAGCATAATTGAGTGTTGATTTGTGAAGTAAGTAAAGTAAAAACACTTGTTCTAGATTTAACCACCAGATAATCAAATTATTAGCTAATATATGAAAAAAAGTGTTTTAGTTTTCTCCATTATGATATCAAAATAATGCAGAAGATCTGTGTGGAAATGTGCTAAAGTATGCCCAGTAAAATATATTGGATAAAAACTTGTATGTCTGGTATCTTGCACTTCTTCATAACTTTTAAGGCCTGCTTTGACTAATGTTCTGAATAATTAATGAATATGGCCCACTTATATCAGACATATGTGAGTGACTTTTTGTGACACTTTGATTGATTTACAGGATCTGGATCCGAATTCTCGAGTAACACTACCACAAACAAATGAATTGCAATCACTTGAAATTACTATTCAGAAAATAAATTCATTGAAGGCAGTAAAAATCGAACTCAGTGTCAAGCTTTGTAGTGAAATAAGTAAGTATATTTGTTGTAGCACTTGAACTTGGATTGCTGATATTGATTTTTAAATAAAGTAAAGGACTGACTATAAGATATGCCTAAAATGTTATTAATATTAGGAAAATAGTTTGTTTATTTTCTGGAGAAAGTCATACATTCGTAACTATATTTTCATAATGCATAGATATAAATAACTGCATATATATCTATATATGTATATGTATGTGTGTGTGTATGTGTATGTATATGTATGTTATATCAATATCTACAATATTTTTAGGCACAAGTATTCATTCAACTGTTCCAAGAACAACACCTCCAACTGGTGGGTCTACAGCAGGTAAATTTTCTTCAATAAAATCTTGATTTCTATCATTCATTACTTTTTAAGACTGAATTATATCTTTGTGCATGTTTTATTTTTGAATCAGATTTCTTTGAAATACTTATCTGGAAGAAATAATTGCAGTTCTTTGCAAAAGAAAAATATTATCATGGAGCATTTGTAAATTATTAGACACTGTCACCAAAACTGTTTACATGTCTCTTCAGGTTTTAAGTTGGTCAGGCAATGTATGTATGACACTTACAAGCTGCTCCAATGGAGCTCGAGCGTTGAAATTTAGAACGTTCCCTCCTAATCAAAAGAAATGTCCTTTTTTATTTTTCCAAATTCACCTGCTAAATAGGTTTTCAGTAAGGGATTCAATTTTTAATCTAAGCTTATGCTAAATTAGTCCCTTAACCTCATTCATTTATCACCTTTTTTTCCAATTTTTTAGTTATACACCCCAAAGCAGCATGCTGTCAAATAACTTTGGTTATATAGTGTTTTCTTTCAAAAACCAAACCAAACCAAACCAAACCAAAATTTTAATATTCTTTTAAAATACACCCTCATGCTTTTTGACTTCATCCACTGAATTCTATTCAACTTGACTTGAAATGATTTTCCCAAGTATATTGGTGAAGAGAGTGTTTCATTTTATGCTAAAAACTATTGAGTAATAAACTTCATTATCTTATTTTATTTCATTGTTGATGTTTTAGTGGCTATTTTGAATTCATTTTTCTAACGACAATGCAGAAATTTTATATGTGCCTATGACAGGTTATTTACCTCTATCAACAATGTTGAAAAGAGGTGTATGTATTTTGTATGTATCTATTTATCTGTCTGTTCATACAATATCTCTGAAAGTACTGAATGAATTTGAATTAAATTTTGTAGAGGGGTGGGCAATGAGGTAAGAGAAAAGTAGTAAAATTTTTCGGGGTGGTTCCAGGAATCTTTTTCAGATTGAGAGATATTTTGGGTTTTTTTCAAATCACAAATATGTATATGCACATGACTGTCAACACAGTATCTCCAAAAGTTCTCAATGAATTTCTCTGTGGAGGGGTGGAAAATAGACAACAGGTGAACTGATTGAATTTTGGTGTGGATCCATGAACAATGATCTCCTCTACATCACAGTTATCCGTTCAAACCACACAATATCACCCTATTTTCACGTCCATCATACCTCCTATTCTGAATGCTTTCTAGTTTTTGGATAATTATATCATATGATTTTTAATGAGCTACTAAATTAAGATTTACAGAGTTATCCTGATTATCATTCTTGTAATTCATTGCTGTTCAAACAATGATCCAGCCAATCCATTTTATTACCTTTTCCTGCTCTACTACCAGTACTTAAAGAGGGGGATTTTTTTCAGTAGTGTCCAATGATGATCGAAAGCAGAATTTTGAAAAAAATCAAAAAATAAAATTTTCGAATTCAAAAAGCAAAAATGAGTTTGATTTTTAAAAAAAATCATTGAAAGTAATTGACGATTTCTGTATGATTGTTGTGGATATTTCGTTTATGAATTTATTCTAGTTGATAGGTGATTAGAATCAAATGATAACCTCCTTTAAATGCATGCACACACACACACACACACACATTCAAGAAAAGTGTAAAATAGGGAAAGCCAAACATTTTAGCTTTGGTTTTTTTGGTATAGTGGTTTTTAGTGTGCCTTAACCATACATGTCTCCAGAAGACTGATGTGATTCTGTTTCTGGTCATCTTTCTCCACTGTCCAGTTGAGGGGGTTAAACTCAGGTCATTGGTTCACCAATCATGGTTTGGATTCAAATTCCATGGGTGTAATAAAGTTGTTGTTGTTGGTGAGTTCTCTGGGAAGAAGGAGGTTGATGCTGGAACTCCTTTTAAGGAGAGTGATAAAGGGAGGTGTGTGCATGTGTGAGTTAACAGTATAGCGTAATAGTATTTCAGTATAATTGTAGATTTGTGTAAAAAGTGATAATATGAGTGTGTGTATGAGAGAATCAATGTATGTTTAAGCTTGTGTTCACAATATAGTAGGATTGCATATAGACTGATAGTGGATTTTAGTGATGTGTTGATATGAATGAGTATGATTTTTTTTCAAATGCATCATTGCATGGGGGATTTTGAAAGAAAGGGAAGGAAGTTATGTTTTCTTAGGGAGTCAGAGCTGAAGTTCCAGCTCCAAATTGAAGAACTGTAGAACAAGTTTGAATTCAGTGTCGGTCTTGGAGAATTAATGAAATGTGTTTCCCCATCTTCTTTCTGCAACATTTTCGGTGTTCATTTTGTAGAAAAGGAAAACTGAAAATTTTGGTTCTCGTGGAGAACACTGAAAAATGTGTGAACTAACTTTGAGTATCCTGATCGATGGATCTCTTATTTGTTGCCGATGAACAATAGTCCTGTTTCTGAGGTGGAATGTTTTCCCCATAATATGTTCCTTGTGGCAACCGAGACAAATAATAGTATAGATTATATTTTTAACATCACGAGAGATTTGGGATTTGCTTTTAAAAGTTTTACCACAATTGAAAATATATTTATCTCTTTCTATTAGATGTATGCCTGAGCTACTATTCAGTCTATTGCATTTGGTTATCTTTTTCTCTGGTTCTGTTTTCTCAGAGAATGTGGCTTTCATCAGTAGTTTTTCCCTAAATTTGGAGGTTGACTTTTACTTTCAATTATTAAGGAATTAGTGAGGATGTTGTTCATGTCGGGCTTCTTTTTAGGATGTGGATGTCATGTTGAATTTTTTAAAAAAATTTATGGGTTTAAAGGGTTGTGGGTGTTGATGAATGGAATAATGTTGGTTGAATTAATTTTAGTGTTTACAGCTAGTAATTATTATCTATCAAGTTGTGTGGCTTTTTCAATTCTAGATTTAATTAGGGAGAGGGGATAGTTTTGTTTAAGTGGGTATTTTTTAGTTCCTTGACTCTAAGATTTAGAGTACCCTGTTCAAAAATTATTGTTCTTAAATGTTTGGCTATATATATGTGTGTGTGTGTGTGTGATTGAAAAAGATTTAAAAGTAGTTTTTCTAGATTCATGATTGTGCTATAATTTGCTTTCACAAACCAGACCAAAAGATATGATCTTTCATCATGTTCTTGTTATATGTTCTTTGGTAGCAGCATTTGATGAGTGTTAAGGATATGAACTTTGAGGGACAGTCTGCAGCCCTTTTTACCATAGTTTTTCACCATAATTGCAACCAGCTCCACCTAGTTCTTGACCCTGTGATAGCCCTGGAAGACCCAAACTACTGTGACAATGCTGTAGCAAGTTGCTTTCTCCTTCCTAGAGTGTGTCTTTGGGAATTCCTTGCATGCCAGGATCTTCTTTATCTGTGGTCCCAAGAAGACACCAACTTTGAAAGTTGCCTGAGACAATACTCTGTGGCAGCATCTCCTCAGATGTATAAGACCTACAAGGCGTATTTTGGGATGTTTATTGGAGATCAAGACAAATTCTAGGCATATGATTTTACATACTATATAACAAACAGTCTCAAGACCTTGAAATATGATGATTATGGCTAGGTCATCTGAGACTTCAAAATGGTGGCATTCCTGATGGGTCTCAAGGGTGGTTTTACAAGTTTCTTTGCTATCTATCTCGGACATCTTGCCACACTACCAAAAGTGGTACTTGCAACATATAAAGATGAACAATGCCGCAAGGAATCACTGGATGACTCCTGGAAGGTGATGATGTGACAATTACACATCAAATTTGGCCTTATGAAACAATTTGTCACAGCAGCTGAGGGGAAATTACAAAGTAACAAAGTTCGTAGTGAATAATAGCTACTTAACATCTATGGCTGTCAAAGGTGGCAAAGGGTTCCATACTTCTTAGATGTGCATGCGTTTATGTGTTCCAGTGCTCCTGGCTATACTATTTTGTCTATAGTCTTGAAAATTGGCATTATTACCCCTTGTAAAAAAAAAATTTATTTTTTATTTTGGGGAATAAAATGTTTTTGATCTTTTTTTGGCCTTATCCTAACAGGCTTATTGGTAACATTTAGATTCTCCAGAATCAAGGTGTTTCTTTCACTCTATTTTAGATGTTTTCCAGTGGAAAACTCCAGCAATGTCATAAATAGAATCTATTCTGACCATGTTCTTCGTTGGAATATTTTTTGCATGACTTCAAATTCTAACACTATAGCTGTTCAATTATTGACTGTGATAGCAAGATTTTTTTACACTTTTTAGACATAATCAATCAAAAAATAACACTTATTACTCCTCCAAAAGTTTTTAAAATGCCAAAAAGTGTTTCATACTTTTTGTGTAGAAGATTATGTGAATAAAATATTTTTTTTTCTATGTGGCACAAATATAGATTGAAAAGTAGAATAACTGGACAAGTCATCTGATATTAGAGAATACCTGGAAACTGAAAATCAGCCCATTCTCCTTTGATCATAACTTTTCACGCTTCTTGAACTTGTCTGTATGAAGTGTCTATCATGATGTATGCATATGTTTAATGATCTTTAGGGAAGGTAGGTCATTAATTATTAGTAAGATATCCAGAAATATTTCAATATTATCTTTCAATAAGGATTCAAGTAGTTTGGCATAACTTAGTCTCTAGGTGGTAGATCAAGATGTGATTTGAGGTGTTTAAAGGATTGCTTGGTGTAAAGTATTTTTGTGAACTGGTCCAACATTTTGAAATGCTTTATCAAGACTTGCATTTTGTTATGTAGAATATGATGATTATTTCTTTTCTATTCTGCAGAGATATGTTATTATGAAGAAGAAATTACTCTTAAAAACCTTGATAATTCTATTGTGGATATTGAACCATCAACTAATTTTGATGGAATAAATGATATAGTTGTTGGAGGTAATGCATTCAAGTTTTCCAGAAGGGATCCAAGTCCAACTCTAACACTGTCTTTCAGTGATCCACGAATTCCAGCTTATGTGGGTCTTTCAAATACAAAGAATGTAGATTCTTATAAGTTGACAGCAACTTATGTGGATGGTACAGTTTACACGTTTACGGTGAGTAAAATGCTTTTCACATAAGATGGTACTTCTTCTTTAACATTGAATAATAACATGCATTGAATTGCTGATTTATTAAGTAAATAAATTGAAAACATTTATTGAAGTTATTTCTAGAATAATAGTGGTAGATCTACATAGTTCTTTTATCATACATGGCTTCTATAGTGTATGAGGGGAGAGTAGTAATTGCTCTTGCTTTCTGTAGTGACAAGAGGATTTTGTCTCCACATGGTTTGATGTTTGCGCCACACATCAACGTCACTGGAAATGTTGAAGGAGGAAGGGAGAACAATAGTTGCCATGACAGTATGGAGAATATGCATGCCAAGTATGAGTGTGGATGCAGCGATTAAATAGAGTACGAAGGATTGTAAAGAAAACTTGACGAACAAATAAAACGTACATTTAATGAATAGACATTTATAATTATACAAGACTGAAAAGGAATGCATGTGAGGAAACATTAATACAATCATGAAGAAAAAATGCCTGTTTAGTTCTGAAGATCAGATCTGTGATAGACGGAGCAGTGCAATCTTGTAGCTAAGTAGAATAGGAAGATTGGATAACTTATAAGTGAAAGATAGGAGCTCTGTGTCAAGCAGTAGTAGCAGTCAGTATTAATGAAGCAGAGATGACTGAAATGCTTTGAATCCATAAGGCTTGGAGAAGACCAAAGAATGGTTATGGAAAATAGGTATCAGTGACATGTCTAATGGCCAAGTTGTGGGCAATGTATTTGTGATCGAGTATGAGCAATTTGGGGGTCATTCTCAGATGCTGGAAAACACATGACAGATAGACTACTTAAGTCACAGAAAACACTTGTGGTTTAGCCCATGTGCGCTTCCCAAAGTAAGGAGAATAAAAAGGCTGATAATCGTGATTGTTGTGTAGTAAATGCATTGTCATTCCATTCATAAGAGATGGAGGTGTATGTGTGCTTGAGAAGAGGACACAATAGAACAGTTGAGCTTATGAGAGATACCTTGACATCTGTGAAATAAAATGGGCAGTGTTTAGAACAGTGATTAGTCAGGGTGGGAAAAACGGTAAAGTTTGGTTTGACCAGAAGGCCTGCAAAATGATACCGATCCTAGGAAGACAGAAAGGGAGATAGAAAGTAACTGGCTAACAGAGTCGGGGCAAATGAGCGAGTGAACATTACCAGGGAGTTGCTGGGAGAAGTGACATTTTGGATATTTAGCTAAAAGTAGGATTTCATACTTACTTTTAACTAGAAATAAAGGGGCTGCCACACTAGCGATGAAATGAAATTATTAGCTATTACATAGAAAATGTGAGTTAAATTTTTGTTGATTATGGTGGGGAAATGATGCTGAAGAATTGTGTGAAGATGTGTGAATATATGCAAAATACAATGTATTGGATAATTCTTGTATGTTTGTATTTTTTCTTGTCATTTAAGATTGATTTCAACTAATATGCTGAATGAATGGATATGGCCAAATTATATTAGATAAATATGAGTAACTTTGTGTGACACTTTGATTAATTTACAGAATGTGAATCCGAATTCTCCAGTAAGACTGCCATCAACAAATGAATTGGATCTACTTGAATTTACTATTGAGAAAATAAATCCATCAAAGAGAGTTGAAATAGAACTCAGTGTCAAGCTTTGTAGTGAAATAAGTAAGTATATTTTACGATGCACTCAAACATGGCTGATATCAATTTTATTCATGGAGCCAAGCACTGAATATGATTTAAACCTTAAATGTGAGGTACAGTTATCCATTGATATTTGTGGGGGTTAGGGCACATGGGGGCTATGAATACGGAAAACTGCAAATCAGTTTTGCTGCCCCCACCCCACCTCCCTGAACCTTACTGATACCCAAAACACATAAATCTTGTACCATATACAATAAGCAAACACTTTACCATTCCTAAATTGTAAGTGTACAAATAAATAAATGAATACAGTAAACCATTCAGTAAAAATTTCAAGTTTTAGTTCATGGTGGAATCAATGATTTTTTTCAGTCAAAAACAGCCATAATTTGCTCAGAAATCCTTCATGGGTATGCAAAAGTATTTTTTCCTCTTTTTTTTACAAACTTTGTGCTATTTTCTTGGAGTTATAACCAAAATAAACTTTCAGGGAAGATATTTGATTATTGCAATATGTTCAAAAAGATTGTTAAAAAGTATATGCTTCTAAAAGAAAAATATGCAGTTAATTAATGAAAACCATAGATTTCATAAAAGTAAAGTGCAGTGATAATAAACAATTTTCTTTCTCCTTTTTATGCTACTATTCACATTCATCTCAATATTTTTGTTGCTTCTTTAAAATATTTATCCAGTCTGTGAAAATTTGTAATAAAAAGCAACAAAAATATCAAGATGAAGGTAGATAATGGTATAAAAATGAAAAAAATAATTGGAAATAAGAAAAACCTCTTTTAACTTTTTGTAGAAATTTTCATCCTTTGGTTCATACTTTCATAAGACACATGAGTATGCACACAATTATATATATAATATTATTTTCTACCCACAATTCTTAGCACAATATCTAAATTTCAGTTACTTGGAGACTATAGCAATTATCGACTCAGCTGGCAAGTCTGATTATCATTGCAACTTCTTCAATGTTATATAGCCCGTGAACCAGACCCCCAAACTTAAAATTATAGCACTAAGGGACAAAGGAAAACTATGATTTTTGGAACGAAATGGATTCCTAAACATAGAAAATAAATAATAGCCTTGAATATCTATGGGTTTTTAAAATTTTATCAGCATTTTGTGTCTTTTAGGCAAAATGTGCATTTTTTCAAGTAATCAAGTATTATTGGTTCACAACTACTTTTGCATGAAGTTTGCTCTTTGGACTAGGAATACCTAATCAATACAGTTTTTACTTGTTGATATAACATATACAGAGAAAATAGAAAATGGAAAAATTGAATTACATGTGATTTTACTTTTCCAGCATCATTTTGTTATTTGTAACCCATTTTTCAGGTTAGCAGGTGACAAAAATGTATATAATACCTGGTATTAGGTATACGTACCATATACCCATGTTAAGAATGCTAAATAATTGAAACTTTAATGATTTCTAATCATGAAATGGAAGATGCATTTTAGTTAATGAGCCAGATCCCAAAATTCCAATATCAGTTTCAAATTAGGGGTAAAGTTTCAATATGATATTCTAATTTGCTGCAAGCGTAAAGAATTGGAAAATATATGATAGTCTTGCATATATATGGGGCGAAAAAGTTTTTAGCAGTATTAAAAAAACAATCATGAAAAGATCAAATTATCAAAAAATTTATAAGTAAGAGTAATTCTCATTTGTAAGAAATCTTGAGATGTGCCAACGTATCTCTATTGGACATCTTTTGATCTGTCAGTCGAACCCAGTTATGTTGAATAACAGAAATATGAAGGAAGGGAGAGGTATGATCTCATTAAAAGGTGTGACATCATTGAAAGAACACAATTCCAATCATTTTTTTAGAGGACCATTTTTTACTAATGATGTCATAAGTCAATGTATGAAGTCCTCATTTTTGTACTCCAAAAAAGCCAAAAATGACCATTTACAATTTTTATTGAAAATTATACTATTGAAAAAATATACTTCTGTGCATTTCATTCAATTTGCCAAGCAAATACACTTATGCAATTTACATCTTTTGGATCACTAGCACTGAAATATACCAAGGACAACCTGAAGAGCTGGCAGACCCTCCATTCAAACTATAGCTAGTAGTTTTTTCCATCTATTTCAATTAATTTTCAACCTCTTCTGATTGGAATTGGGGTACCTGGGACTGTTTCTAGATCTTTCTTCCAGACTTTTGCTTGATTTGCCCTTTCTGAATGCTTTTAAAAAAGTCTAAGCATGATAGCAGCAGATGACTTTCAATTTCTCCTTGTCTTACACAGAACAACTGGTATCTTAATTCAAGTAGTATGTAAACCTTTCTAATTCTACCATTAATATTTCACTCTGACTCCAACCTGGAAATTATATCATGTGCTCCTTTACTAATAATCTTCAGTGCAGTAACCTTTTCTTTACCTGCAAAAGTACTGTCTGTGTCACAAACTCTAAATGCATGCAATACATTAAGGGCATCATAAACATTTTCAGGAATAAATGATAAATGATAATGAGGAAACTCACTGAAAAGCACAAAAACCTCAAACCACCAACAACAATAAGGGAAAAAAGAGAGGAGACTGAACTAAATAGAACAATCAAAAAGAAACTAAGAAAGGCAAAAGAAGGTATACGACAGCAATCATCAAACCCACTCTTGAAAAATGTTGAGACTTTGAACCAATAAAAAAAGCTCTCAGTGTAGGACAGAAATAAATAACTAGCATACTTGAAGAAAACGGAGACATAACAACAGATAAAGAAGGAATTGCCGAACACACCCAAAAGGATATCTAGACACAGATAATCAGTTTGAAAACTTCCCAGAAGTTACACCATGGGAGGTAAAACAAGCCATCAAACAAAAAAAAAAAAGGAAAAGCCCCAGGACCAGATGATATCACCATTGATTTACTCGAGAAAGCAGGTAAGATTGTCTATAAAAAAAAACTAGATATTCTATTCAACTTGTGTCTGTAACAGTAAAGTTCCAAAAGACTGGAACATGGCAATCATAATACTTCTATATAAAAAAGGAAACTCCAAAGACCTCAACAACTACAGACCTTATAAGCCTACTCAAGTCCATCCACAAACTTTTCACAAACATCATCACCAACTGGATAACTAAAACACAAGATGAAAACCAACCATGGGAACAAACTGGATTTGGAAGAAGTTACTCAACCATGGACCATCACCATCCAGTAAATCAGCTGAAAGAGAAAGCAGCGGAGTACAATATGCCACTTGGTATAGCACTTATAGACATCAAGAAGGCATTCGACTCTGGAAATTCCCATGGTCATGAAGGCCATCACTCTACAAGGTGTAGACCCTGTATACGCCAAAGTACTACAACATATATACAATCACAGCAACTCTTTTATCAGGCTACATAAAGACTCTGAACCCTTCCAACTCCAAAAAGGAGTAAGACAAGGCGATAGCAGCTGTACTAAACTTTTCACAGCCTGCCTTGAGATGATCTTCCAAAACCTGGACTGGGAGAATAGAGGAATCGAAATAGACGGTGAGTATTTGAGCAACTTAAGATTTGCAGATGACTTGTCCTTCTTATAGAGAACCTACATGACCTCCAACAAATGCTAGATGAACTAAACAAAGAAAGCAAGAAAGTCAGCCTACACATGAACTTCAGCAAAACAAAAGTCAACCACATTTAGAATAAGAACACAACTGTCAAAATCAGCCTACACATGAACTTCAGCAAAACAAAAGTCAACCACATTTAGAATAAGAACACAACTGTCAAAATCAGCCTACACATGAACTTCAGCAAAACAAAAGTCAACCACATTTAGAATAAGAACACAACTGTCAAAATCAGCCTACACATGAACTTCAGCAAAACAAAAGTCAACCACATTTAGAATAAGAACACAACTGTCAAAATCAGCCTACACATGAACTTCAGCAAAACAAAAGTCAACCACATTTAGAATAAGAACACAACTGTCAAAATCGAAGATGCAAAACTGGGGAAAGTAGACCACTACATCTACCTAGGACAGCGAATCTCCATGAGACCCTCGAAAGAAGAAGAAATCAAGCAAAGAATCACACTAGGATGGCAAGCCTTTGGCAGAGCAAGCTCAACCTTCAAAAAAAAGATGATCCCATTAGTCCTAAAAAGAAGAAGGGTATGCATCCTCCCGATAGTCACTTATGGAGCTGAAACATGGAACCAAACCAAGAGACAGACCCGCAAACTGAGAAGCATGCAATGCGCGTACGAGAGAATCATGCTCAACCTTACATGGAGAGATCACAAGACAGCGCAGTATATAAGGAAGAAAATGGGAGTCCGAGACATCATAGAATCTACTAGAAAACTTAAATGGCAATGTGTCGGTCATGTTGCAAGAATGGCAGACAACTGATAGACATCACAACTCACAACATGGATTCCCAGAAATCACATGCAAAAACAAGACTGGCAGAATACAAGATGGGGAGACAAACTAAACAAATTCAGAAAATACTGGCTCTGCGATGCCCACAATAGAGAAATGTGGCAAATCCTGGGGAAGGTTTATGTCCAAAGTCTGACGGTAAAAGACTGATGATGATGATGAAACATTTTGTCCTACATGAGCTTTTAGGGCTGCTAATTATATTAGCCCCCCTAAAATACAAATTACCAGAATTGATTTAAGGAGATAAATCTTGGTAAGTAGCGCGTTCACTGCTTAAGCACAAAAACAAGGTTAGTACACAGTTAGTTGGATTGTTAACAAAACGCGGAAATAAGGACAAACGAATAGGTTAACAACAGTGATAAGTTTTAATTCAGGAGTGAATTAAAATAAATGAGGACTGGAGTTCCTGCCGACATGGATATGTGGAGGGATCTACAAGAATAGGATGTAGAGATAAGAAGAATAAAGGGAAAGGAATGTCACTAATTAAATGCGAGATAGAGTCTGTAGAATGTCCCTCAGTTTAGTCATCCTAGTTGTAGCCACTATGAAGTTATCTTTAGAGGTCCAACCTAACTACGATGAGAGTGCTTAACTTAGATAGGATGTGTTCTTTAAGATGAAAGAAGAACGAATTACTTTTTATACGTGATGCGTGTGTAAGAAATAAATGTGTGTAAAAACTATATTAACTATCCTAACTAAAGAGAGAGAGAGAGAGAAGAGAACGAGCTTACTTCAAGGCCGTCAGAACAGAGAGAGAGAGAGAGAGAGAGAGTTTGCCGCCACAGTTTAAATACCGTAAAGATAATGATCACTTATCCTATTGGTAGTTCTGTGTGATATCAAAGAGGAAACTGTTATTTTCTCAGTTTAGTTTTGGTTTTGGATCTCATCATCTGAAATAGTGGTACAGTGATGCGTTTCTGAAATACAAGGCATAAGATGAACACATCAGTATCTACTGAAGATAACAATACAAGGGGTCCATATTTAGTAGCATTTTCACCATCTATTAGTAAGAGACCATCTGCTCTTTCATGAATACTTTTTAATATATACATCTCCTTAATACTAACTTTTGAGATTTTGCAGCACTTTCCTTCACAGGTTAAAAACAATTTTTCATTTTTTACCCTTTCTTTGTACTTTGTCATTTTCCATTCCGTCACCAAGAATGAGATGAAACTTGTTTTGTTACATATTCATACTATAAACCTTTTCCATTGTCTGATTATCTGTTTTTCAGTAATGCTTGTAACTTTCATTTCAAAATTTGATCCTCTTATTCGCTTTTCACTATTTTTAATTGATGATTCCTTATATCTATCAAATACATCAATTATATATTCGACTTCCTGAACTTTCTCTAAAAATCATGCAGATCAAATCCCTAGCAACTTCACCAAAGGTTGTTGGATTACCTATTAGCTTTTGTACAAGATAAACACCATCAATAATTGTGGCCAAATGATATGGAATAAATTCAGCAGTTGGTACATCCTTTTGCGAACTTATCCCTAAAGTGGTTTTATTAGTCTTGTGAAGTAGTCCCCTAGTGTTGCTAATGGTCATGAGAGTGATCTCAAAAAGTGAGAGTATTTCTTTCATTGTAAGATTGTGGGCTTTTGTTTTTTTAGTGCTGATAGAAACCTTTTTGGCCCATGTATATCCAAGACTATCATATATTTTCTGATTCTATACACTTGTGGCTATGAGAAAATCATATTGAGACTTTGCCCCTAATTTGGGTCTGTATAGGAAATTTGGGGATCTGGCTCATAAAGTAAAATACATTTTTCAAATCATGACTAAAAATAATCAAATCTTTAATTATTTAGAAGTTTTAGTGTGTGTATGTGGTATGTTATATCCAACACCATGTATTATACATGTTTTTGTCACTTTTTAACCAGAAAAATAGGTTATAAATAACAGAAATAGAGAGAGTTAAATCACAAGTAATTCAATTTTTTAAAAGATTTTCTATATTTTACATTTTCTTTGTATTTGTCATAACAATAGGTAAAAACTGTACTGATTTGAGGATTCTTAGTCCAAAAAACTTCACATGAAGGTTGTTGGGAAATCAATACTTGATTATTTGGAAAAATAAACATTTTGTCCTAAAGACACAAAAACATCTATACAATGTGAAAACTCATATTTACACAAGGCTATCATTTATTATCTATGTCTTGGTCCACTACATTCCAAAAATCATCCTTTGCCCTTAATTTGGTACCAAAAAATGGCTGGCCCATGGCCGAATATAATCTTGTATCTTATTTACATATGCTTTGCTATGACTGCACTTTGAAATGATAATAAAAATATCATTCTTTTCACAAGTTCTCCCATGAAGACATTTCTTTGCATCAGAGAGTAATCCAAAAGAAAATTCACCAGATATATTTTTTAACAGACAGGCCCAACAAAAAACACTAAAAACTCACAAATCATAAGTGCAAGGATATTTCAAATTTACTCACTATGATCTCTGGTTGTAGGAAAGGAAATATGAATATTGGTGGAAGTAAAATTGGAGTAGCTGTTATTGGCAAAGAGATTCAACATGAACAACAGATCTCAGTTTTCATTTCCACCTCATTTCATATGAGAGTTTGATGTGGCAGCACTATCACTTGGACATTTTTCAGTTATGAACATTGTTACATAGATATAACAAATCCTTTATAGATTTACATTAATGTTTTGTGCTTGATATTTTGAGATATGAAAATTTTACATAATTTCTCATAAAACAATTCTCCTCATCTTGGAAATTGCAAATCTTAACATAGAGTAAATGAAAATTGAAGTGTATCATCACTGTCATTGTCAAGTTTCTATACTAGTAGCAACTGATAGTTTATACAGGTGATTGAGTAGTAGTAGTCCTTAGTACTCCAGCACTCTTATTAGTATTCTAGCCATCTTGATGGTCTTCATTCTTCTCTGGATTTCTAGTTCCTCTACTCTTTTCACAAGGCTTTTTGAGATCATTCCCAGCACTTAATAATTGGCACAAATGTAACCTTCATGTTCAATAATTATTTCAGTTCTGGAGCAAGATGCAGATATCGAGTTTTTCACTATTTCTTTGACTTTTACTCTATGGTCTGCTAAAACAGCAAAATCCACTACCTGACACATTTTTGTCTTTGTTCATGATAATTAGATCTGATCCTCTAGCTTGGATTGGGTGATCCATCTGAATCACAAAGCCCCAGAAAATTTTGTGTTTCCATTCTTGGGATCGATTCTGGTTAATGCATATATCATTGTTTTGTATGATCAAAAAACAGTCATTTGTACTGGTTACAAATTCTTAGCTATAAATGTTGGTTAACTGATACTATATTAAATGGAAGAACAAGTTACGATTCTCACTAAATGCTCTATATATAAAAAATAAGATATTCAAGAAGCATCTAATTTTTAAGCAAAAACAATTACTTCCAATTAAATTTGTTGTTATTAACAGTAAAATTAAAGGAGTGAATGTATTTTTTATTGTATCTCATCTACTGTCAATGGCAGAACACTAAGAATGGGATTGGAAATAATCATTTTGAGTAGTTGAGTGGTAATTTTTAATTGAATTCCTTTGAATCTTGAATAGACATTAAGAATCATTTCATAGAAAAGATAATGTTATTGACAAACACTCATATCAAGATACGTTCAACATCTAAAATCATACTTGCATAGTTCATTTAATACTAAAAAGTATTCAGAATTTGATACCAAAAATTCAATAATGTTAAATCCTTGTAAAATTGAGATTATTCTTGGATGAAAATTTAGTGCCAAGAATTTTAATTGTCTCTGATAAAATATCTATCTCCTACTATCTATATTTTAGAAATGTTGCTCCTGACCAGGGGATAAATTACATCAAGTTGGAAGAAATCATTTCACATATTCATAACTTCCGTGATTATTTAGATCTGATATTAACATTAAAAAAAATCTGTTGTACACATAGATGAAATAAAATGGCTGCAGTTGGTTAAACCACTCAAAAGATACTAATTTTGAAGAAATCATGATACTTGAAAACAAAATGATTCTTCAACATAGGCTGAGAATAGTTGTAAATTTGATACAGGAAAAAATGTTATCTGGATTTGGTTGATAATCATGAATGAGATAATAATTGGGAATTGAATGCAAATAAGAAAGTTTCGGTGATTTGAAAGGAGTGAAAATTTGAATATCGTTGCAACATACTGAAAACTAATAAAAGCATCTTCTACTATTCCAGCCACTGTGCCTACCACGGTACCAACAACTAGGCCTACTACTATACCAACAACCATACCAACTACCATACCAACAACCATACCCACTACCATTCCAACAACAGTACCAACTACAGTTCCAACAACTGTGCCTACTACGATACCAACAACAGTACCAACAACTATTCCAACAACCATACCAACTACAATTCCAACAACTGTGCCTACCACCATACCAACGACCATTCCCACTACCATTCCAACAACCATACCCACCACAATACCAACAACTGTACCAACTACCATTCCAACAACTGTACCAACAACTGTTCCAACAACAGTACCAACTACTATTCCAACAACCATACCCACCACAATACCAACAACTGTACCAACTACCATTCCAACAACTGTGCCTACTACCATACCAACAACAATACCAACTACAGTACCAACAACTGTACCAACTACTATTCCAACAACAGTACCAACTACTATTCCAACAACCATACCCACTACAGTTCCAACAACTGTGCCTACTACAGTACCAACAACGGTACCAACAACGATACCCACTACTATTCCAACAACAATACCCACTACCATTCCAACAACATTGCCAACTACTATTCCAACAACCATACCAACTACAGTACCAACAACCATACCCACTACCATACCAACAACTGTTCCTACTACCATTCCAACAACGATACCCACTACCATTCCAACAACCATACCAACTACATTACCAACAACAGTACCAACTACTATTCCAACAACTGTGCCTACTACAGTTCCAACAACTGTGCCTACTACAGTACCAACAACGGTACCAACAACGATACCCACTACTATTCCAACAACAGTACCAACTACTATACCAACAACAATACCAACTACAGTACCAACAACTGTACCAACAACTGTTCCAACAACAGTACCAACTACTATTCCAACAACCGTACCCACCACGATACCAACAACAGTACCAACTACCATTCCAACAACCATACCCACTACTATTCCAACAACAGTACCAACAACTATTCCAACAACCATACCAACTACAATCCCAACAACTGTGCCTACCACCATACCAACGACCATTCCCACTACCATTCCAACAACCATACCCACCACAATACCAACAACTGTACCAACTACCATTCCAACAACTGTACCAACAACTGTTCCAACAACAGTACCAACTACTATTCCAACAACCATACCCACCACAATACCAACAACTGTACCAACTACCATTCCAACAACTGTGCCTACTACAGTTCCAACAACTGTGCCTACTACCATGCCAACAACAATACCAACTACAGTACCAACAACTGTACCAACTACCATACCAACAACCATACCAACTACAATTCCAACAACTGTGCCTACCACCATACCAACGACCATTCCCACTACCATTCCAACAACCATACCCACCACAATACCAACAACTGTACCAACTACCATTCCAACAACTGTACCAACAACAGTACCAACTACTATTCCAACAACCATACCCACCACAATACCAACAACTGTACCAACTACCATTCCAACAACTGTGCCTACTACAGTTCCAACAACTGTGCCTTCTACCATACCAACAACAATACCAACTACAGTACCAACAACTGTACCAACTACTATTCCAACAACAGTACCAACTACTATTCCAACAACCATACCCACTACAGTTCCAACAACCATACCCACTACCATTCCAACAACAGTACCAACAACTATTCCAACAACCATACCAACTACGATTCCAACAACTGTGCCTACCACCATACCAACGACCATTCCCACTACCATTCCAACAACCATACCCACCACAATACCAACAACTGTACCAACTACTATTCCAACAACCGTACCCACTACCATTCCAACAACAGTGCCCACTACTATTCCAACAACCATACCCACTACCATTCCAACAACAGTGCCCACTACTATTCCAACGACCGTACCAACTACAGTACCAACGACTGTACCCACTACAATACCAACAACTGTACCAACTACCGTTCCGACAACAGTACCAACTACAGTTCCAACTACTGTGCCTACTACCATTCCAACAACCGTACCAACCACGGTACCAACAACTGTACCAACTACTATTCCGACAACAGTACCAACTACAGTTCCAACTACTGTGCCTACTACCATTCCAACAACCGTACCAACCACGGTACCAACAACTGTACCAACTACTATTCCAACAACAGTACCAACAACGATACCCACTACTATTCCAACGACTGTTCCTACTACCATTCCAACAACAGTACCAACTACCGTTCCAACAACCGTACCAACTACAGTTCCAACAACTTTGCCTACTACAATACCAACAACCGTACCAACTACTATTCCAACAACAGTACCAACTACTATTCCGACAACCATACCCACCACCGTTCCAACAACTGTGCCTACTACCATTCCAACAACCATACCCACTACCATTCCGACAACGGTGCCCACTACTATTCCAACAACAGTACCAACTACTATTCCAACGACTGTACCAACTACCATTCCAACAACTATACCCACCAGCGTTCCAACAACTGTGCCTACTACCATTCCAACAACCGTACCAACTACGGTACCAACAACTGTACCAACTACTGTTCCTACAACTGTACCTACTACTATTCCAACAACCATACCCACTACTATTCCAACAACCATACCCACTACCATTCCAACAACATTGCCCACTACTATTCCAACAACAGTACCCACTACTATACCAACAACCATACCAACAACAATACCCACTACCATTCCAACAACAGTACCAACTACTATTCCAACAACCATACCAACTACGGTACCAACAACTGTACCAACTACTGTTCCGACAACAGTACCAACTACTATTCCAACAACAGTACCAACTACTATTCCAACAACCATACCAACTACCATACCAACAACCATACCCACTACCATACCAACAACCATACCCACTACAGTACCAACGACCATACCAACTACGGTTCCAACAACTGTGCCTACTACGATACCAACAACCATACCCACTACCATTCCGACAACAGTGCCCACTACTATTCCAACAACAGTACCAACCACTATTCCAACAACCATACCCACTACCATTCCAACATCCATACCCACTACAGTTCCAACAACTGTGCCTACTACCATACCAACAACCATACCAACTACAGTACCAACAACTGTACCAACTACTGTTCCAACAACAGTACCAACTACTATACCAACAACTGTACCGACTACTATTCCAACAACCATACCCACTACCATTCCAACAACCATACCCACTACCATTCCAACAACAGTACCAACTACTATTCCAACAACCATACCAACTACGGTACCAACAACTGTACCAACTACTGTTCCGACAACAGTACCAACTACTATTCCAACAACCATACCCACTACCATACCAACAACCATACCCACTACCATACCAACAACCATACCCACTACAGTACCAACGACCATACCAACTACGGTTCCAACAACTGTGCCTACTACGATACCAACAACCATACCAACTACAGTACCAACAACTGTACCAACTAGTGTTCCAACAACAGTACCAACTACTGTTCCGACAACAGTACCAACCACTATTCCAACAACCATACCCACTACCATTCCAACAACCATACCCACTACAGTTCCAACAACTGTGCCTACTACGATACCAACAACCATACCAACTACAGTACCAACAACTGTACCAACAACTGTTCCAACAACAGTACCAACTACTATACCAACAACTGTACCGACTACTATTCCAACAACCATACCCACTACTATTCCAACAACCATACCCACTACCATTCCAACAACCATACCTACTACTATTCCAACAACATTGCCCACTACTATTCCAACAACAGTACCCACTACTATACCAACAACCATACCAACAACGATACCCACTACCATTCCAACAACCATACCCACTACCATTCCAACAACAGTACCAACTACTATTCCAACAACCATACCAACTACGGTACCAACAACTGTACCAACTACTGTTCCGACAACAGTACCAACTACTATTCCAACAACAGTACCAACTACTATTCCAACAACCATACCCACTACCATACCAACAACCATACCCACTACCATACCAACAACCATACCCACTACCATACCAACAACCATACCAACTACGGTTCCAACAACTGTGCCTACTACGATACCAACAACCATACCAACTACAGTACCAACAACTGTACCAACTAGTGTTCCAACAACAGTACCAACTACTATTCCGACAACAGTACCAACTACTATTCCAACAACCATACCCACTACCATTCCAACAACCATACCCACTACAGTTCCAACAACTGTGCCTACTACCATACCAACAACCATACCAACTACAGTACCAACAACTGTACCAACTACTGTTCCAACAACAGTACCAACTACTATACCAACTACTGTACCGACTACTATTCCAACAACCATACCCACTACTATTCCAACAACCATACCCACTACCATTCCAACAACCATACCCACTACTATTCCAACAACATTGCCCACTACTATTCCAACAACAGTACCCACTACTATACTAACAACCATACCAACAACGATACCCACTACCATTCCAACAACAGTGCCCACTACTATTCCAACAACAGTACCAACTACTATTCCAACAACCATACCAACTACAATTCCAACAACTGTGCCTACTACCATACCAACAACCCTTCCCACTACCATTCCAACAACTATACACACTACAATACCAACAACTGTACCAACTACCGTTCCAACAACAGTTGCAACAACTACTATTCCAACAACAATACCCACTACCATTCGAACAACCATACCCACTACAGTTGCAACAACTGTTTCTCCAACTATACCATCAGTACCTACCACTGTGCCAACTCCACAAGGTGATTTTTTTATATCATTTACCAAGTACAGGACATAAAATGTCCTGATTGTCAATTATGCTACAGATAGTATAGATAATTGTAAAAATTACTTGAAATATCAATTTCGATTTTCAAGCTAAATTCATAATAAAATGGAAATCTTTTTATGCCCATGTTTTGACATAGTTCATCATGCTGCTGGTATAAGTAAGTGTGGTTTCAGAATAAAATTGCGTGGCGAGAGAGAATTTTGAATTTTGTCAGATCACAGATTAAAAATTTTACACTTATTAATACCTGATTTTTTCATAAGATTTTTTTTCATCACATAGCTTCATATATATATATATATATATATATATATATATATATATATATATATATATATATATATATATATATCAGTCTGTATGTACATAAGTGAAAGTCTATCTTGGAAACCATGCCACATATCCCCATGAAATTTTCTATGTATGCTAATTGGACCTCAGAGCATACTTTTAGCAAATTTGCTTTTGAAAATTCTAATACTTTTTGTTTTTTGAGGGTGGTTCTGTTTACTACGTAAGTATTATACTAAAATCAGTTTTTATTTTGTGTCCAGCTGCTGTGATGTAGTAGTTACATAGAAAGCGTTAGTAAATGTTGATGTATATGTCTTTGATAAAACGTTGTTTAGAGAGAATATGAGAGAGAGTATGATGAAATGTTCAAGAAAGAGAGAGAAAACATTAATATGTACAAGTGAATGCTTATATTAACAAGAGAGAGAGAGAAAGAGAGAGAGAGAATGATTATAGGTACGAAAAAGAGAGAATGTTTAAATGAATGTTCATATGTACAAGAGAGAATGTTTACATGCATGAGAGAGAGAAAAGAAGTTTATATGTACAAGAGATAGTGAGTGTGAATCTCAATATGTACAAGAGAGAGAATCTTTATATGTACAAATGAGAAAGAAAGAACCTTTACACGTACAAGATTGAGTGATAATGTTTACATGTACAAGAGCAGGTATGTATATATCTACAAGATAGATTGTTTATTAGTATGCAAGAGAACATCATTATGTGAGACAGAGAGATGGAAATCACCTCCCAAAATACAAATATGACATAACATGTACAAATGAGAGTGAAAGAGCATTTACTTGTACAAGAAAGAGAGAGAGAATGTTCATATGTACATGAGCAGGTATATCTACTTGTACAAGAGAGATTGTTTATTAGTATGCAAGAGAACAGTGGAATAATACTCCTGCTTCCATGAACTATAAAATTTTATAAGAGATTCTTATACTTGTACACAGACATTCAACTACGCTTTTGAAAAGACTTTTAACTGGAAACACACTTTTGTTTTTCCTGTGAAAGCGCTTAATTTCTCAACTTATCTTCCTGTACTATTTCTCTATTTTTCACTTGTTTCTGTCAGCTAAAAGATTGGGGTTTATTAGAGGAACTGGGTTCTTTGCATCTTTTGTTTTATTCAATTGTTCTTAGTACATGGATATTAACAAGCATTATTCAAAATAATCCCAACAGGCCATTATCATTGTAGTGAGTTCAATAATAGCTTGATAAATATCAGATCTTGAAGAGAGAAAGTAAAACTACTGGCATACAGAGGTGGGGGGGGCAGTGATACCATCTGAGGGCTGTATAATGTTGTAAAAATGTTTTAATTAATGTATTTGTTAATTTAATAAATCAAAATTGACTTGGCCTCGTTAACTCTGAAGTGATGTACAATAATTTGCTTTGTTCTCCATGGATCTTGAATTTAAGTTTTGTGGATCATTTGAAACTTTTACACGGGGCCATATTCAGGGGCGCAAGGACCACAGGGCTAGGAAATAGATATTCCTTATTATCACTGAATAAAATTTTTCTCATAACTACAAAAACATTTTCACAATTAAATAAAAAATGTTATGTAGGTTCTCTATTCTTTATAGGCAGAAAAATTTAAAAAAAACACTCTTTATTACTTAAATCTGTAGACTAGCAAACTTCTGTATTTTGTTAGATTCATTTTTTCCCATATCATGAAACAAACAAGCTGTCATCGTGTCTTTTGATCTTCAAGGATATAACAATGTTCTTGCATGAACTCAGATAAAAAATCACCTGTTCTATTGTAGATAAAGCAAGGTTGCCAAATTAACCATTTTCAGCTAGATTTTGCTGCATTTTTTCCAATTTATCCAGTAAAAAACTGTGATAGCTGGAAATCTGGAAATTTTTGAAATAATTACCAAGTTTCATGAAAGTAAATTCTCATTCTCAGTAATAATTTGTGTGGAGTCATGACATCAACTTCCCGTTCTCAACTTTGGACATTATTATAGTTGTATTTTAAATATTTTCATGATTCTAAATTCAATTTGATTTCAATTGCCAAAAAAGAAACAAAATGGTCATATTTTAATTGTTGAGTGTTTTTCTTGAATTATAAAAAAAAAACTTACAAATGGAGCAATAATTTGATAACAAATATACAAAACAATAATTCATTCTAATACAAAAATTGATAATTAGTGAGTTAAAATGAATATTTTAGTCACTGTGAATGGTTTGGGGTCATAGGGTGGCTTAGATATAATTTTGTGTTGCTTTAGTGAGACAGTGTACTATGTGTTCTATGACTTTTAGGGTGGTTGGAACCGAGTGTTGTGTTGGAGTTTCATGATTGAAAGAAGTTGAACATAAGACTGTTCACGTAGAACTCCTCAGTGGAATTTGGCAATATTCCAGAGCAGATTTCTAAGAAGAAGTTTGATTTCCAAGTTGAATTTTTGATCGCTGGATGGTCGAATATGAATTTGGCATCGTATTGGCAGGCTATTTTGAAAGGATTGCATACCTATTACATTTTGTTGTTAGACTACTTCTTTGATGGTCTTGATCTATGTGGCATCAGCTGCCATTTCGTCAGATGTGGAGTGTCTAACAAGCTGTTCGATATCATTCAGAGTGAAAGTGGATTTACTTCGTTTCAGCATGATCCCCTTTTCATGGCATGTTTTGAGGCAGTTGGCAAGGTTTCCTAAATGTTCTTTATGATTTTGCTCCCACACTGGAATATTGTCATGCAGGTTGGTGGTTCAGTGGAGATTGGCAAGGGCTTTCCAGATTTTGCTATGAAACATGCTACTTGATGCAGTGGGACCGAAGTATAAACATTCCATACAGTTGAATCTTTCATGTTTTGTTTTTTAATTCCTCGTCAATTTCAATTTGATGATATTCCCAACTTATGTCCATTTTACTAAATATTCTGGCCTCTTTCAGCTCATGTGTGATTCCTTGAGGGGTCTGTACATGGAATTTAGTTTATTTCACCCCATGATTCATGGGTGTGTTGTCTATGTTCATAAGGATGTTTCTATTTTGTTCATCTGTAATGGCCACATTCATTTCACAATCACAGGGAATCTGTGGGTCCATGTCTATGATAATGTCCTCTTTCTGTTGGAAGTCTAGCAGTTCGCTTACTTAAGGTTGGTAGTAGATTGGCACCTTCTGGAATGTTGGTTGAGTAAGGTCAAAGAAAGAGTCATACTCAAGATGTATCGAGGTTTTTTTTCAGCAAAGATTAGACCTTTGAAATTTTCTATAAGAGTGTTTTCTTTGGCCATTTCTTTAAGCGATATATCTAATGGCTGTGGATGGTTTGTTTTGAATGTGACCACTAATCCCCCTCTCAGCTTTTATAGAATGGCAATGTTGTTTCTGGTTTCTGGTTTGACTATCCTTATTGAGTTCTTCCTCCATCTTTTGCAACCCTCTTGGCTGAAGCAGATAAATCCTGTGGCCTACACTTGATTGCTACCTAATAATGGTTCTGGCTGATTTCATCATCAATGAAAATCCTTGTTGTAATTCTTGACCCTTTGTTGGTAGATAGTGTCATTCACATTATTCCCTCAACATCTAGTTTTATCCTCCCTGGATACAAGTTTTAAATGTGAGGTTTTGTTTGATGTGACTCTCAGCAATTGTAAAGCTGTATTTGTTCTACATTTGCTTTGGTTGTGGCCTTGTAGTCATTGGTTTCATCAGTATCACTGTCATCATTTACCCTTCTAACCTTTTAGCCACAACATGTTTGTGAGTGGGAAAAATGATTTTTGTTACCTTACATGAAACAATATATAATATATTGGCTGGGCATTGTCCTTGAGTGTGGTCACTTGAGCAGTTTTTGCCAACAGATCATTTGTCCCTCTCTTGGCTATTCCTGGAGCAGTATTTCCCCTTCTTACAGATCTTCATAAGTGTTCTGATCGTTTCATCAATTTTGTTGCTGCTCATGTCACTTTCTATGCAGCTAACTGTGGCACCTCAATCTTTCAGACTATGTACTCCTGTCTTCCTATTTTGCATGTCTGACCCCATTTCATCAGGGTTGTGAGGATGGGGTATTCTGCAAGAGTCTTCTTTTTGAGGAGTGTATCAGTCATCTCAAATATAGCAGCATCTTTCACTGCATAGCCTTGTCAGTATAGATGATTACTGAATTAGAGAATATGTTCTTTTTTCTAATGTATTTCCTTTGCCTGATTGACAGAAGTTTGTGCATGTGTTTCTTGAATGTTTCTGCCGTTTTAATTTTATTTACCCCCCCCCCCCGTCCATATATTGAAAACAATTAAACAGAATGACGAAAAACTAATAATATCATAATATTTTCATACCAGTTCCTGGGGCTTCTTATATCTCACCCTTGCTACCAGTGTAATATTTTCAAAACACCTAAATCCAGTTATGATAAGATCAGAACTTGAAGATCTTATAATACAGATATAATTTAGCTGATCTTGATGAGTACCAGCAAAAAGAAAGTCTGCTCTGTGTTTACATTGAATACTCAGCCTATCCAATAGCTATGCAAAGATTTAAGCAAAGATTTCTTAATTGAGTAACATGAAGTTATTATTGAGATCAATCCCTTATGAAGAGAGCCCCTTAGGTGACGGAACAGGTGGGTTTTACAACAAAGACTGTGGATGCTGCTAAGTGGGCATCCTTCTGCCTTAGAGAAACTTTTATTGCTAATCCCCAAGGCATAGTATGAATTTGGAATATTTCAATAACATCAAGTACATGTACTATATGTGTACATGATACCATTTAGACATGAACATGCAATCGAATATGAATGTTTATATAAAGCTTGAATTCTGCAATTAATGAAATTGATAAATTGTTAGATACTTCTATGAAGACAGCTCTTACTGAGACTGCAATGTTATTTCTTACCACTGTCATTCCTGTTTGGCTGAGGGCCAGTAGGTATTAATGGTCAGCAGTTAAGTGACATCAGTGCAGCTCAATTTGGTGAGTCAATTCCTAGTCATTATGAGTGACATATAGGAAAACAGGTGTTATACTTCAATTAAGCAAAAGATTTTGTTACAGTAACTATCAGGTACAAATATATTCACTGGAAACCAATGGTGTCCATTCTATGCTAAAAACTTTGTTCTCATATATACTATGAAGAGAACTTTATTACTAAAATGTCATGTGGGAGATGAATGAAGTATTATCTCAAATTAATAATTTACGATGTATCATGAATACTGATTTCACAATTTTTCTGCATAGATATGTGTTCATGGTGAAGAAACAATAGAAGAAAACTTGAGATATAGTTGGAGTGTGATATTGATAGAATATATTTTCAAATATGATATAAGTATTCAAGTTCTTATACAGTTATTGGGGTCATCAGTTATCGGAATAATTGTTTGTGTATGGTTCTATAGAGTTCTCTGCAAATAATGGGTACCCACTGTGTTTGTGGCCCACACATAGACGTCACTGGAGATGTTGAAGGAGGAAGGGAGATATATGGAGAATATGAGCGCCAAGTATGAATGTGGACGCAGAGATTAAATAAGATTGTTGAATTTAGCCCCACCATTAAAATATTTTGTCTTTTCATGCTAAAATATTTGGAAAATAGACAAAAAATGTTAATAGTAGCATGTACCTACATGTAACTTTGTAAAATAATTTTGCCACAGCATTGATATTTTCAAAATAATTAATAATTTTTTTTTCGAACAATGTTTTGAATGATGTTTTTATTGTAAAAGGATGCTATAAAAATACAAAGAAAAATAAATCATAAAATTAGGATAAATTCCTTATTAATTCATGTTATATGTTACCGTGCAAACGACGAGAGAAAGTATCCAGTTTAACTACACTGTAATTATAATGACACATGACTTATATAATGACATAGATTTCATTAAAATTGGTCGAGTTTTACACATGTTAATGCAAAATTGAAGTCACTGGTTTGTATAAAAAGTCAAATGGATTGTTCAACTAGATTTTTGTCTCTACTGGAAAAAAAAAGTCTGTGATTATCATTTACTACGGGTGTCTGTCATCATTGTCTCCTTTATCTCAATCGGATAACTTTGTTATTCCTTAAAATATTTCAACGAAATTGTGTATTTGGGCTTGTAGAGAGATTTTACAGAAGTTCTACATGTTGTTTGTTTATAATTGATAAAATTTCTCAAATTTTGAATAATTTTGCTATAATTTTGCCAACACCCCAGGAATTTAAAATGGTGAGTTACAGTCAATCTGATTGTTTGTTTTTTATGTGTAAATTACCATACTTCAAGATGCCAAAAATATTGAACTTTGAAACTATTAAACCAATTAGAATCAAAATTGTTATACAGGTTTTTGGGTACCTAATTACAGAAAATATCTATCTTTTTTAAGAATGTAGAATAGAATTGTATCTTGGAGTTGACTGTCTTAATAAACAACTAATTGCTTATCTGGTAGTTCACATCATACCAAATCATATCGATAGTGAGAGACTAACGCAAATGAAGAATTACAAATATTACAGCACAAATACAATGTTTACAAATTTAAATAATAATGCAGTAAATACCAAGGACTATTAAATCGAATTCCTATATAAATGTTATTGTTTATCTAGTTGCATATAAACTAACAAACAAAATATCTTTTGCTTGTGTTGAAAAAATTCCTAGCAGAAAACATTCAAAATCAAGTATCAGCCCCAAATTTTAAATTTTTTCTACATTCTAAAATAAACTTGGATTTTAGTTGTTTTTTCGTTATTTTAAAACAATTTTTTTGAATATTTGCCTTTATCAATTATTGAATATAAGTAATTCTAAATAAAGATTAGATCAGTTTATTCAGTGATCCTTACTAAAAATTAATCCATGTTTATTATGGCACTTTAACTTCATCATGCATATCAGTTAGTGAGAATACTTGAACACTGAAAAACTTCTCATGCTTCTTGAAATGGTTGATATAAAGTGGCCATCATCAGGAAGGAAGGTCATAAATTATTAGTGAGACATCCAGAAATAATTGAATACAATCTGCCAATAAGGATCCAGGTAGTTTCACATAACTTTGTCTCCAGCTGGAAAATCAGTAAGTGATTTGGGATGTTGAAAGGATTACTAAGTTGTTGTTATAATATTTTTGTAAATTGGTCTTACATTTTGAAATGCTTCATCGAGACTTATATTTTATTGTATAGAATATGATTATTAATTGTTTTTTTTCTGCAGATATATGTTTAAATGAAGAAGGAATTACACTTGGAAACCTTGATAATTTTATTGTGGATATTGAACCATCAACTAATCTTGACGGAATTGATGACATAATTGTTGGCGGTAAAGCGTTCAAGTTTCCCAGAAGGGATCCAAGTCCAACTCTAACACTGACTTTCTATGATCCGCAAATTCCACTGAATGTGAACTTTTTAAATACAAAGAATGTAGATTCTTATAAGATGACAGCAACTTATGTGGATGGTACATCTGTGGAGTTTACGGTGAGTAAAATGCTTTTCTCATAAAGTGGTATTTCTTCTCCAACATTGTATGATGATGTGGTATTGGTATTATGTCTCCTATATTGTGGTGAAGATAAGGGATTTTGCCTCCGCATGGTAAGTTTGTTAACACCACATGCTGACATCACTGGAAATATTGAAAGAGGAAGGGAGATGTATGGAGAACAAGTACGCCAAGTATGATCGTGTACGTGGATATTTAACAGAGTAAAAAAGACATATACATGTATTTAGAGGAACAAATCAAACATACGTTTAATAAATGAACATCTCTGACAATACAGGACTGAAATGGAAGTACGAATGAGACAACATGGATACGATCATGTTAAGAGAAGAGGAGGAAAGATGGGAGATAGCCTCTAATCGAATGATGGGAGCTTTGTGCCATTTAATCGTAGTCATTGGAGTGGAGGTGTCTGAACAGCTGTGAATCCATAAGACTTTAATGTACCAAGGAATGGTTATGGAGACCAGGTTCAGTATGTATGCCCATCTGCCAAGTCGTGTGGAGTGTACTCGAGATCGCGTGTGGGCAACTTGGGGGTTATTCTCTGATACTGGAAAACAGATGACACACAGACTATGTAAGACACAGAAAAGATGTGGGGAATGGTCCATGGGCTCTCCTTGAATTAAGGAGAATTAGAAGACAGGAAATAATGGTGAAATTCTGATCGGCTGAGAGGCCAGTGAAATGATACCAATCCTGGAGAGAGGAGGAGAGAGAGTAACCAGCTAGAAGCGCCAGGGTAAAAGAGCAATTGAACATTTGTCTTCAGGGATTTTATAGGGAATCAATGACTGAAATGATGTTTCAGATATCTAGCTACTTTCATATTTAATTCTTAACTAAAAGTATAGAGGGCACCACAGTACATTTGAGTGTTGTTTTGTGGAATTAGAAAAGTGAAAACTATTTTGAAGGTATAACCAATATATGTAAATCAAATTATTAGCTAATAAGTACAAAAAGTGTATTTATCTTGTCCATTATGATAAAAAAATTGCTGGAGAAATGGGTGAAAATGCACGAATCTTGCATTTCTCTTTGTCTTTTAAGGTAAATTTTGACTAATCTTCTGAATGAATGAAAGAGGAATATGGCCTGATTACAATAGATATGTGTGAGTGACTTTGTGTGACACTTTGATTCAATTACAGAATGTCAAGCCAAATTCTCCAGTAAGACTACCACAAACAGATGAATTGCGAAAGCTTCACATTTCTTTTAAGAAAATACATCCAAGGAAGAAAGTAGAAATTGAATTAAGTGTCAAGCTTTGCAGCAAAATAAGTAAGTATATTTGATGTAACACTTAGACTTAGATTGTTGATATCAATTTTCAAAAATTACCAATCTGTGGTGCAGGTACCAAAAGAGGCACATTGGATGATTAGAAGTGTTGCATTGCACCTCGTGGATGATAATGAAAAATTAAGCCTACTCCTGCAAAAAGTTATAGTAATTTTTGTTTATCTCTTTTTACATTATTTTTATCAATTTTTGTTCCATGAGTCAAACTAGATTAGAAGAATTTGCCAAAGATTTAATCTTTGAACGTGTTTTAGAGGTGCATCACAATATTTTTTTACTTTGGCGTTATATATTTACATAACATTACCTTGACGATATTAATGATTTTTAGCTTACTTGAAAAATTTTAATGTTGTTCGGAAAATTTTTCGATTTTTTGGCTAGAAGGAAAAAAACATCAATTTTGTCTGAAAAAAACAAAACAAATTTTTAATAAACTACAACATAGTACTGACTTTGAAGTCTTATTCACTATTTTATAACGAGTAATAAACATATCCGGTCCACATGTTGACATTTTAAAATTTTACAGCAGGGAAAGGGTGACAAATTTTACCGTTAGGAAAGGGTGTAATGTGACCAACTATGCATTTTATGGACTAATTTCTGTTACTTTTGGACATCCGTACATTTGACTGTACTAATTATGTACAATAATTAATGAGAAATAAAGTGTTTTCAATTCTTATTATATTAAACAAGAACAACATTTCATGGTTACCATTTTTGTTTTGTGTGTGCATGCTTATGTGGATGTAAATATTAGTGAATGAATGTGAGTATGTTCGTTCACATGCGTATGTATACATCTTTCCTTGTGAGTGGGGAGTGATGGGCCATGCCCTGCCACGCTGGCCCATGACGTGTTGGCAGGGGGGTCTGGTGGATTGTCCACTGTGGGTCAGTGGCTGAAGAGCTCCACCGGCACTTGATACCCATCCAAACTGTTCTTGTAAGTCAAGAATGGATGTTCGGAGCACCGGGGAGAAAAAAAAAAAAAAATTTCAACTCAATTTGATTCCATTTTTCGATTAAGTTGGATGCAAATTCCATGGGTAAGAATCTCTTTCTCTCTCTCCTACCTGTTGGGGTCAGTTAGGCAGCACTGGAGCATATCTCTCCCTTATATATAAAGTTTTTAACTGAGATAAAGTTCACCGATGTTGGAATAAAAAAAAAAAATTTAAAAATTGCGGTAGCATAGTCATCCTGGGGACTTCATTTTAGCAGTTGAAAAAGTTTGAATTTTTCATCTTTCGTTGCTAAATATTTCATGTCTGTCTCCCAGCAAGAATTCACTACTTAGATTAGATGGAAGACCGACCCATCCAACACTAGATTTGTCTGTTATTTCAGTGAATTGAAGAAGCTTCCTCTACTAACAAGTTAATTTCTGCCTTAATATATAAGAAATTTCTTCTTGTACTTAATTACCTCCCTTAGTAGATGCACAGTAACACATCATTTTTTAATATTAGAATTCTGCTTACATTGAAAGGTTCAGGACCCGAACTGCAAAATTTGTACTGCATTCTTCCCATTACTGTTCATTAAGGACACATTTCAAACTAGTTTGATCCTGAGTTGTCAGCTTGGGCTTGTTATTGCTTAAGTCCTGTTTGAACATCACCTATTGAATACCAACACAAGATTTGGGCATTGTTGATCCCAAAATGACCATAGACACTCCAAAAAGCTCTTTTTTTAAGAAACAAAAGAAATAGTTTTTAGATGGTGCCTAGTGGTGTACTCATGCAAATTTTCACAGTTGTAGCCCTAAAAATGTGACCAGGGACACACACACACACACACACACACACAAACACACAGCAAAGAAAGAAGAATCTGTAGCCCAATTGAGCAAGCCATTTGTGGGACTAAGGTGATTCAATAATAATAATAATGATAGCTGAACTTGATAATCTATCTTAGCCCATTGTAGAACAAAGGTACGGCTTCATGTGCTTGAGCCGGCTAAAGGATTGTTCTGCAACTAGGTTAGTTAATGATGGAGCCAGAAAACTGTTGTGCAAAGTGGACAGTTGACGATAAGGATTGCCCTACTTCTAGTGCTCATTGAAAGAAGCTCTTGTAGTATTTCAGTTTGACTTTGGGTGACATCTGAATGCATGTCCACTAAAAATTCTAATTTGTTCACATTTTCTGTATTGTCAAAATGCTTTGGATCTAAAGCACTAAATTTAGAAGCCACATTTTTAAAATGCTCAATTCTTTTACCTGTGCTATTTATAATAGATTAGATAAAAAGAAGACTTTAAGTACAAATTTCACAGAAAATTACTCAATTTGATGAATATTTGACTCGATTTGGAAAAATATTTGTTAACTTTTCCTGAAAATATAGTGAAATATACGATTCTTTTCAGGAAGTGTATGCACAGTTCAAAGGAGAAGTAGTGGATGAATGAATACCAAAAATCCTATTGAAATCTGATGTTTAGTTAATCTTTGGTAGAATTTTCAAATCTGGGCATGTTTTTGCCTAAAAATTTCCTAATTCAAATTATTACATTACACCATTTTACACTGTGTAAACAACTTTTTACTCACAAATATATCTGGATTTATATTGTAAAAGTAGATAATTTTCAAACAAGAATTCTTTATAATCTTTATTCTTAAATTGATTCTTAGTTGAATCTTGGCGTTCCTTCATTTACACTCCTTGAATGCATTTGTATCATTTGGCAGGAGGAGATTTGAGAAATATTCTGAGTCATTTTCCAAATAAGTTTTTTTATAAATCAATAAATAAAAGAAATTTTTGATTTTAAATGGGAATTATTCCAGTTCGGTACCAGAAAAATATCTGACAGAACTTGCAAAATATCTTTAAACAATAATTAAGGTAAATGAATTTCATGATGCATTGGTGAGTCAAAACAAGATTGATATATATACATATATTTTTAAAAAAATTTTTTTATTGACATTCAAAGTTTGAACACACATAAATATATACTTTGAAATTATCAATCGTAATATAAATGTTCATAATCTCTCGAAATGATTTATAGAAACAGTTGATTCACTTTATTTCATCAAATAATGAAAATTATTCTGTATTTTCCATTTTTATGATTATTCATCTGTATGAAGTTCTGAGATTTACAACCTCAATCAAAAGGACTTTTAAACTGACAAATGCCTTATTTAAGGCACAATAAAAGTTCCTTTTAATTTAATTGGCTGAAAGCTTTTCTGATATTGCAAAGGTTGAAACAAAAAAGTGCCAATCCTCTTTATCTTATTGTTTCATTGGTCCCTTCTTCGATGACTGTCAGGCCAAGTAAAAGCCAGAAATCCATTATTGCAAATATGATCTTGTCACTAAACGCATAGAAGTTTCATATGATAGGTGGAGAGGCAGAGGAGGAGTTCTGAAATGCAACAGAAAGACCATAAAGAGGTCTGGGAGAACAAGAACAGAATTGGGTAGCTAACCTGACTATGCATATCATAAAACAGTCAGCAAATGTAGCCCAGACATTCCCTGTGATATGGCCTCACCCCACTTGACTTCTCTATCAGGCCCCAGCTATTGTGAGCATTAACACTTCACAAACTTTCTTATTTTGACTGGGTGATTGCCTGTGTTGCCGGCAGAGGAATTTTTGCACCCCTTCACTCTTGCCTCATCTCGCTAAACTGTTGACTGATGAAGCTCTAAATAAATAACATGTTAATTGCAAAACTTTGTCTGATTAAAAGAATTCCCAGCAGGGGAGGATACAGTACAGACAAAACACCTTGCGAGAGGCACCCACATATATGCTTCATTTATGGCAAGATCACTTTTGATATTCAGTTTTAGAAACTCTCACTTTGTATAATTATTATTATCAATCAATATAATATAATAATTTTTATCAACAAATAATATAATATAATAAAAAACAAAGCAAGAAAATATACATGATGCTAATAATGAATAGTTGTATCTTGAATTGTTAAAAATCATTTAAAATCTGTGAAAATACGAATAACTTTATTCTTTAGTGACAATTACACCGAAATAGTTCTTAAAACAGCCTCTTGCTCAAAGAATCACTGGACCTTTGAAATCTCTTCATTTTCCTGATACATATTTGCTGAAAAAAATTTACTGAATATTTCTCGAGGCCACTTACATATATATATATATATATATATATATATATATATATATATATATATATATATATATATATATATATATACATATATATATATGTGTGTGTGTGTGTACATATAGATATATATATATATGTGTGTGTGTGTGTATGTGTTTTATATATATATACACATACACATATATATACATACATATATATATATATATACATACACATATGTACACACTTATACAAATATATACTTATGTATATATATTTAATGTACACACACACACTTTATATATATATATATATATATATATATATATATATATATATATATATATATATATATATATATATATATTTATATATATATATATATATATATTTATATATATATATATTTATATACATTTATCTGTATTGATATTGATATTGATGTATCTATTGATATATAATAATTTTTTGGCTCAAGTACTGGTCTGTTTGTTCCAGGTTCAGTGTCTGCAACTGTTCCGACAATTTCAACCATTGGACCAACAACTATACCTAGAAGTACAGGTTAATTTCCTTTTATCACATCTTAATTCTTATGTCTACTTTTTAGAACTGAGTTATATCTTTGTGCGTATTTTATTTTTTGATATTAATTTCACCATGATATCTATTTGAAATAATTAATAACAATTCTCTATGAGAGGATAATGTGGTCTTAGAGTACAGTAAACCCCTACCATAACAAACTAATGGGGGGATGTTTGTTGAAGCTGAAAGTTTGCAATACCTGACGATTGCCCCTTGCTCAGTTAATAAGAAATGATTTTGGAAGTTCTTCATATTTAATAAACATCATTCAGTAAATCCTAGGGCAGTTTGGTTACCCTTCATTCAGAAAACAGATTTTATTTGGTCTACATTGTTTATAAATGTAATGTGCCATGCGCTAAATTGTTTATCTTTCAACAGAGTTTTGTGTCTTTTTTGTATACAAAATTCATAAATACGTAGTTTTAATTTAGTCAAAATTTAATTTGATCCAAACAATGATGCCACAAACAAAATTTGGCGATCTTACATTAGGTTCCCAGGTATACCTCGAATATTATAGCAGTACAAATTATTTTGACCATGAAAAACTACATTTGAATTTGACATTTCAACATAAAATACATTATAACATTTCAATAGTTTTAACTGACTCATTTGTTCTAGAATTCAACTGTTTTAGGATTGCTTAAAATAAGTAAATGAATAGGAATTTTCTTTTTACAACTGTTACAGCTGGTGAAAAATATTGTCAATCGCTAAAGTCTAAAAAATCATAAGGAAATAACTTTGAAAATGAAGGTAAAGAGCCTGAAGTAAATATAGTTCCAGAAAAGGGACTAATGATTTTTTGATCAATTAAAAAAGTTTTAGGGGATTAAAGAAGGTAAATTAGGTAAGTAGGTCTGCTGCTTCAGACTATCTCTCATATAATCTCTCATATAGTATCTGAACAAAATAGGGGGATGAAAATTCACAATTGAAATTTCAATAAACTTATCTCTGTACGTATAGTTCAAAATCAAAATAAATTGAAATTCATATCATAAGATGGAAAATGGAAGGTTGTTTAGTCTATTCATTTGAAAATTTAAAAAACTATACAAAAAATAAATATCCATTGCTCACATCAGGGAATTACCATAGCCTGTGCATTGACCAGAGCTAATTACCTGAAAGATTATCTAAAAAAAAAAGGTCTTTTATCAGAAATCATCGAGAAAACACCAGTTCAAGATTAGGGCATTGTTGGTCCCAAAATGACCATAGAGGCCCAAAAAAGCATCTTTTTGAAAAAACAAAAACCGTTATTTTAGATGGTACTAAATGGTATACCAATGCAAATTTTCAAGGTTATAGCCCCCAAAATGTAACCAGGAGTGGCTGCAAATATACACGAATAGATGTGCACTTGGGCACATAGAGTCAAGCACTCAAAGAGAGAAGAATCTTAGCCTACTTGGCTGTTTGTTCGTTTGTTAATAAAATTATTTGATGTTAAGTTAAATGAAAAAAATTCATGATTTCAAACAAATTGTGAATTTATGCCAATAATCCATTATACTAATCAATTACCAAAAATGTTTGTGTTCATTTGTTTACAACATTTTGATTGTGTACACTCTGGCCTTTGTTGGATGTTCCTGGTTCTAGATTGTGGAATCACTTCTAAGAACATATGTTCAATTGGACTGGACACGTTGCAACAGTTTTTTGCTTGTCCTGTATGTCGCAGTTGTGTTTTCTGTGTGAAATTCCAAGTTGTTTCCCTTGCATTGAAGGATCTGTTTGTTTTTTCTGAGATGTCCTTTTTTGATGAGATGTTCCCAGATGCTACTGATATCAATGCTCTGTCATAGCTCAGGTTCAGGTGGGTTTATGGTATACGAATGTCCTGAATCCATCTCCTGTTTGGGTAATCAGTACATCTAGAGATGCTAATTTTTCATCTGCATCTTCACCCTCAATGGATGGTCTCAACACTTTCACATCCTCCTGGTAAGGCTAGAGTATGAAGGTACTATCCAAATATCTCAGCCAGGTGGATGGTTTTCAGCATTGCTGTTTTTAGTGCCATTTCCTTGAAATACTTCATGTAAGTGTTTGATATCACCTGAGACAAAGCTGATCCCATGGCCATCCCTTCATCCTATTAATTTATTTCAAAGTTCAATTGGAATTGTGTCATGTTGACACAAAAAGACAGCATCTCCATTTTGTCGATAGATACGTTGGTACATTCTTCAAGTGTTTTTGGATTCCAGCTTCACTTAGACCACTGGCATGGCCTTATCTGTGGAGACTTTGGTAAAAAGCTCAGCATATGGGTAGACTGGATGGGAATGTTCTTTATTATTTCCACAAAGTGGTCTGATTTCCGTACATATGATGAAGGTTTACCTGTCAGTAGGTTGACTATGTCAACTGGGAATCGGCTCAATGGCTGGCAAGCCAATCCTTGGCAATTCACAATAGGCTTTGGGGGATACCTTGCTTATGGATTTATGGGAGGCCATACATATTTGAAGGCTTACTGTGATGTTGCTTCTGCCCAAATAACGCAAAAAATTTTCAAAATTTGGGCAGACATAGACAGAGTCGATCCAGTTAGCATGAACCTAAATTTAAAATTGTCCCTGACCCCCACAGAAAAAACGTACTGAAGGCAGCTAAAAAGTTTTTCTAGACATAATAAAGAATGAATTTTTAGATTTTCAGCCTCATAGCTGGTTTGTGCGTGTCATACATACATAGCAATAATCAGATGCCTACAACACAAGGCAAAACAAATATGCAGTTGAGGTAACTTTTATTCTTTAAGATCTGAGAGCTTCCTTTCAGCTGATTCAGCATTGATATTAATATCATTTGGGAACTTTTTATCAAAGAGGATATCTCCGAAAAACCAAATAGATCATTCAATGCAAGGGGAGCAATTCTGAATTTGACACTGAAAACGCGACCCCAGCGAATAGGATATGCTTAAATGGATGTGACATACCCAGTTCAATCAAGCATGTGCTCTTAGGAAGTGATTCCATATTCTAGAACGAGGAACACTAAGCTAAGGCCCGAGGATACATGGCTGAAACTTTGTGGATAAATGGACAAATAGGCGAGGAAAATAGTCATACACAATGATCTTCCAGGTTTTTTATCTTTATTTTAAAAATTTACTTGAAATTTTTTTGATCTTCATTTAGTGGCAATATTCTTTACTGCCTGTATCAGTTGTAAAAGGAAAAGTGTTACTTATTTACTTATTTTAAGCAGTCGTAAAACAATTGAATATTAGAACAAATGAGTTAGTTAAAAACTATTGAAATGTTATAATGCATTTGTGTCGAAATGTACAAACATGCAGTTTTTCATGGTCAAAATAATTTCCACTGCTAAAATATAGGAGGTATACTTGGGAAACTAATTTACACTGCATATCAAGAATTACCAAATTTCAATTGTGGCATACTTGGTTAGATTAAATTAAATTTTGACTGAATTAAAATTACGTATTTATTTATTGTATAAAATGAGGCACAAAACTCTGTCAAAAGGAAAACAGTATAGCACATGATACGTTATGCTCACAACCAGTGAAGACCCCAAAAATATTCTTTTCGATGAATCAAATTTGAGTCTCTGGAAACATTCTGAGAAATCCACAATTTTGATAATGCCAAAAGTTGTTATAGTGAGATTCATTATAGCAAGGGTTTACTGTATTAATGAATTATTCTTATATTTAAAAAGAAATATGCCCCATGATTTTTGATTTCACCTATTAGATTTTCAACTCGTCTGGTGATAATTATTTTATGTATTCTAGTAAAGATGTATGATTTTGCGCTGAAAACTAATGGGGAATAAACCTTTTTTTATTACTTTATCACTGATGCTTTTGTGTTTATTTTAAATCACTTCTACTGATCCCAATTTCTGAGAATGAATACAATCTCTTGACAATTTTCTACAATTATGCCATGTGGTTTTAAAGATTGATATTAAGTAAGTTATCTAATGTTGTGCATATTTTATTTATAACACTATATTAGTTGATTAGAATCAAATTATTTCATTTTGTATATACATACATACATGCATTTATGTATGAATTATAAATGATAGAGTATATCTATTCATGCTTGTTGTATAGATGTACACATACACCCAGATATGGTTAAATTTGTAAGCTAGCATGAAAGTATTTCATTCTTTCAAATTTGTTTGGTTTCTATGTAGTACAAATATTAATAGGAGCATTTTATAACTTGATTGATAATCTTAAAGATTATTTTTTAACATTCTAAATAAAGATTAGATTAGTTTATTTGGTGATCCTTACTAACAATTAATCCATGTTTATTATGGCACTTTAACTTCATCATGCATATCAGTTAGTGAGAATACTTGAACACTGAAAAACTTCTCATGCTTCTTGAAATGGTTGATATAAAGTGGCCATCATCAGGAAGGAAGGTCATAAATTATTAGTGAGACATCCAGAAATAATTGAATACAATCTGCCAATAAGGATCCAGGTAGTTTCACATAACTTTGTCTCCAGCTGGAAAATCAGTAAGTGATTTGGGATGTTGAAAGGATTACTAAGTTGTTGTTATAATATTTTTGTAAATTGGTCTTACATTTTGAAATGCTTCATCGAGACTTATATTTTATTGTATAGAATATGATTAGTAACACTACCACAAACAAATGAATTGCAATCACTTGAAATTACTATTCAGAAAATAAATTCATTGAAGGCAGTAAAAATCGAACTCAGTGTCAAGCTTTGTAGTGAAATAAGTAAGTATATTTGTTGTAGCACTTGAACTTGGATTGCTGATATTGATTTTTAAATAAAGTAAAGGACTGACTATAAGATATGCCTAAAATGTTATTAATATTAGGAAAATAGTTTGTTTATTTTCTGGAGAAAGTCATACATTCGTAACTATATTTTCATAATGCATAGATATAAATAACTGCATATATATCTATATATGTATATGTATGTGTGTGTGTATGTGTATGTATATGTATGTTATATCAATATCTACAATATTTTTAGGCACAAGTATTCATTCAACTGTTCCAAGAACAACACCTCCAACTGGTGGGTCTACAGCAGGTAAATTTTCTTCAATAAAATCTTGATTTCTATCATTCATTACTTTTTAAGACTGAATTATATCTTTGTGCATGTTTTATTTTTGAATCAGATTTCTTTGAAATACTTATCTGGAAGAAATAATTGCAGTTCTTTGCAAAAGAAAAATATTATCATGGAGCATTTGTAAATTATTAGACACTGTCACCAAAACTGTTTACATGTCTCTTCAGGTTTTAAGTTGGTCAGGCAATGTATGTATGACACTTACAAGCTGCTCCAATGGAGCTCGAGCGTTGAAATTTAGAACGTTCCCTCCTAATCAAAAGAAATGTCCTTTTTTATTTTTCCAAATTCACCTGCTAAATAGGTTTTCAGTAAGGGATTCAATTTTTAATCTAAGCTTATGCTAAATTAGTCCCTTAACCTCATTCATTTATCACCTTTTTTTCCAATTTTTTAGTTATACACCCCAAAGCAGCATGCTGTCAAATAACTTTGGTTATATAGTGTTTTCTTTCAAAAACCAAACCAAACCAAACCAAACCAAAATTTTAATATTCTTTTAAAATACACCCTCATGCTTTTTGACTTCATCCACTGAATTCTATTCAACTTGACTTGAAATGATTTTCCCAAGTATATTGGTGAAGAGAGTGTTTCATTTTATGCTAAAAACTATTGAGTAATAAACTTCATTATCTTATTTTATTTCATTGTTGATGTTTTAGTGGCTATTTTGAATTCATTTTTCTAACGACAATGCAGAAATTTTATATGTGCCTATGACAGGTTATTTACCTCTATCAACAATGTTGAAAAGAGGTGTATGTATTTTGTATGTATCTATTTATCTGTCTGTTCATACAATATCTCTGAAAGTACTGAATGAATTTGAATTAAATTTTGTAGAGGGGTGGGCAATGAGGTAAGAGAAAAGTAGTAAAATTTTTCGGGGTGGTTCCAGGAATCTTTTTCAGATTGAGAGATATTTTGGGTTTTTTTCAAATCACAAATATGTATATGCACATGACTGTCAACACAGTATCTCCAAAAGTTCTCAATGAATTTCTCTGTGGAGGGGTGGAAAATAGACAACAGGTGAACTGATTGAATTTTGGTGTGGATCCATGAACAATGATCTCCTCTACATCACAGTTATCCGTTCAAACCACACAATATCACCCTATTTTCACGTCCATCATACCTCCTATTCTGAATGCTTTCTAGTTTTTGGATAATTATATCATATGATTTTTAATGAGCTACTAAATTAAGATTTACAGAGTTATCCTGATTATCATTCTTGTAATTCATTGCTGTTCAAACAATGATCCAGCCAATCCATTTTATTACCTTTTCCTGCTCTACTACCAGTACTTAAAGAGGGGGATTTTTTTCAGTAGTGTCCAATGATGATCGAAAGCAGAATTTTGAAAAAAATCAAAAAATAAAATTTTCGAATTCAAAAAGCAAAAATGAGTTTGATTTTTAAAAAAAATCATTGAAAGTAATTGACGATTTCTGTATGATTGTTGTGGATATTTCGTTTATGAATTTATTCTAGTTGATAGGTGATTAGAATCAAATGATAACCTCCTTTAAATGCATGCACACACACACACACACACACATTCAAGAAAAGTGTAAAATAGGGAAAGCCAAACATTTTAGCTTTGGTTTTTTTGGTATAGTGGTTTTTAGTGTGCCTTAACCATACATGTCTCCAGAAGACTGATGTGATTCTGTTTCTGGTCATCTTTCTCCACTGTCCAGTTGAGGGGGTTAAACTCAGGTCATTGGTTCACCAATCATGGTTTGGATTCAAATTCCATGGGTGTAATAAAGTTGTTGTTGTTGGTGAGTTCTCTGGGAAGAAGGAGGTTGATGCTGGAACTCCTTTTAAGGAGAGTGATAAAGGGAGGTGTGTGCATGTGTGAGTTAACAGTATAGCGTAATAGTATTTCAGTATAATTGTAGATTTGTGTTAAAAGTGATAATATGAGTGTGTGTATGAGAGAATCAATGTATGTTTAAGCTTGTGTTCACAATATAGTAGGATTGCATATAGACTGATTGTGGATTTTAGTGATGTGTTGATATGAATGAGTATGATTTTTTTTCAAATGCATCATTGCATGGGGGATTTTGAAAGAAAGGGAAGGAGGTTATGTTTTCCTAGGGAGTCAGAGCTGAAGTTCCAGCTCCAAATTGAAGAACTGTAGAACAAGTTTGAATTCAGCGTCGGTCTTGGAGAATTAATGAAACGTGTTTCCCCATCTTCTTTCTGCAACATTTTCGGTGTTCATTTTGTAGAAAGGGAAAACTGAAAATTTTGGTTCTCGTGGAGAACACTGAAAAATGTGTGAACTAACTTTGAGTATCCTGATCGATGGATCTCTTATTTGTTGCCGATGAACAATAGTCCTGTTTCTGAGGTGGAATGTTTTCCCCATAATATGTTCCTTGTGGCAACCGAGACAAATAATAGTATAGATTATATTTTTAACATCACGAGAGATTTGGGATTTGCTTTTAAAAGTTTTACCACAATTGAAAATATATTTATCTCTTTCTATTAGATGTATGCCTGAGCTACTATTCAGTCTATTGCATTTGGTTATCTTTTTCTCTGGTTCTGTTTTCTCAGAGAATGTGGCTTTCGTCAGTAGTTTTTCCTAAATTTGGAGGTTGACCTTTACTTTCAATTATTAAGGAATTAGTGAGGGTGTTGTTCATGTCGGGCTTCTTTTTAGGATGTGGATGTCTTGTTGAATTTTTAAAAAAAATTTATGGGTTTAAAGGGTTGTGGGTGTTGATGAATGGAATAATGGTGGTTGTATTAATTTTAGTGTTTACAGCTAGTAATTATTATCTATCAAGTTGTGTGGCTTTTTCAATTCTAGATTTAATTAGGGAGAGGGGATAGTTTTGTTTAAGTGGGTATTTTTTAGTTCCTTGACTCTAAGATTTAGAGTACCCTGTTCAAAAATTATTGTTCTTAAATGTTTGGCTATATATATGTGTGTGTGTGTGTGTGATTGAAAAAGATTTAAAAGTAGTTTTTCTAGATTCATGATTGTGCTATAATTTGCTTTCACAAACCAGACCAAAAGATATGATCTTTCATCATGTTCTTGTTATATGTTCTTTGGTAGCAGCATTTGATGAGTGTTAAGGATATGAACTTTGAGGGACAGTCTGCAGCCCTTTTTACCATAGTTTTTCACCATAATTGCAACCAGCTCCACCTAGTTCTTGACCCTGTGATAGCCCTGGAAGACCCAAACTACTGTGACAATGCTGTAGCAAGTTGCTTTCTCCTTCCTAGAGTGTGTCTTTGGGAATTCCTTGCATGCCAGGATCTTCTTTATCTGTGGTCCCAAGAAGACACCAACTTTGAAAGTTGCCTGAGACAGTACTCTGTGGCAGCATCTCCTCAGATGTATAAGACCTACAAGGCGTATTTTGGGATGTTTATTGGAGATCAAGACAAATTCTAGGCATATGATTTTACATACTATATAACAAACAGTCTCAAGACCTTGAAATATGATGATTATGGCTAGGTCATCTGAGACTTCAAAATGGTGGCATTCCTGATGGGTCTCAAGGGTGGTTTTACAAGTTTCTTTGCTATCTATCTCGGACATCTTGCCACACTACCAAAAGTGGTACTTGCAACATATAAAGATGAACAATGCCGCAAGGAATCACTGGATGACTCCTGGAAGGTGATGATGTGACAATTACACATCAAATTTGGCCTTATGAAACAATTTGTCACAGCAGCTGAGGGGAAATTACAAAGTAACAAAGTTCGTAGTGAATAATAGCTACTGAACATCTATGGCTGTCAAAGGTGGCAAAGGGTTCCATACTTCTTAGATGTGCATGCGTTTATGTGTTCCAGTGCTCCTGGCTATACTATTTTGTCTATAGTCTTGAAAATTGGCATTATTACCCCTTGTAAAAAAAAAATTTATTTTTTATTTTGGGGAATAAAATGTTTTTGATCTTTTTTTGGCCTTATCCTAACAGGCTTATTGGTAACATTTAGATTCTCCAGAATCAAGGTGTTTCTTTCACTCTATTTTAGATGTTTTCCAGTGGAAAACTCCAGCAATGTCATAAATAGAATCTATTCTGACCATGTTCTTCGTTGGAATATTTTTTGCATGACTTCAAATTCTAACACTATAGCTGTTCAATTATTGACTATGATAGCAAGATTTTTTTACACTTTTTAGACATAATCAATCAAAAAATAACACTTATTACTCCTCCAAAAGTTTTTAAAATGCCAAAAAGTGTTTCATACTTTTTGTGTAGAAGATTATGTGAATAAAATATTTTTTTTTCTATGTGGCACAAATATAGATTGAAAAGTAGAATAACTGGACAAGTCATCTGATATTAGAGAATACCTGGAAACTGAAAATCAGCCCATTCTCCTTTGATCATAACTTTTCACGCTTCTTGAACTTGTCTGTATGAAGTGTCTATCATGATGTATGCATATGTTTAATGATCTTTAGGGAAGGTAGGTCATTAATTATTAGTAAGATATCCAGAAATATTTCAATATTATCTTTCAATAAGGATTCAAGTAGTTTGGCATAACTTAGTCTCTAGGTGGTAGATCAAGATGTGATTTGAGGTGTTTAAAGGATTGCTTGGTGTAAAGTATTTTTGTGAACTGGTCCAACATTTTGAAATGCTTTATCAAGACTTGCATTTTGTTATGTAGAATATGATGATTATTTCTTTTCTATTCTGCAGAGATATGTTATTATGAAGAAGAAATTACTCTTAAAAACCTTGATAATTCTATTGTGGATATTGAACCATCAACTAATTTTGATGGAATAAATGATATAGTTGTTGGAGGTAATGCATTCAAGTTTTCCAGAAGGGATCCAAGTCCAACTCTAACACTGTCTTTCAGTGATCCACGAATTCCAGCTTATGTGGGTCTTTCAAATACAAAGAATGTAGATTCTTATAAGTTGACAGCAACTTATGTGGATGGTACAGTTTACACGTTTACGGTGAGTAAAATGCTTTTCACATAAGATGGTACTTCTTCTTTAACATTGAATAATAACATGCATTGAATTGCTGATTTATTAAGTAAATAAATTGAAAACATTTATTGAAGTTATTTCTAGAATAATAGTGGTAGATCTACATAGTTCTTTTATCATACATGGCTTCTATAGTGTATGAGGGGAGAGTAGTAATTGCTCTTGCTTTCTGTAGTGACAAGAGGATTTTGTCTCCACATGGTTTGATGTTTGCGCCACACATCAACGTCACTGGAAATGTTGAAGGAGGAAGGGAGAACAATAGTTGCCATGACAGTATGGAGAATATGCATGCCAAGTATGAGTGTGGATGCAGCGATTAAATAGAGTACGAAGGATTGTAAAGAAAACTTGACGAACAAATAAAACGTACATTTAATGAATAGACATTTATAATTATACAAGACTGAAAAGGAATGCATGTGAGGAAACATTAATACAATCATGAAGAAAAAATGCCTGTTTAGTTCTGAAGATCAGATCTGTGATAGACGGAGCAGTGCAATCTTGTAGCTAAGTAGAATAGGAAGATTGGATAACTTATAAGTGAAAGATAGGAGCTCTGTGTCAAGCAGTAGTAGCAGTCAGTATTAATGAAGCAGAGATGACTGAAATGCTTTGAATCCATAAGGCTTGGAGAAGACCAAAGAATGGTTATGGAAAATAGGTATCAGTGACATGTCTAATGGCCAAGTTGTGGGCAATGTATTTGTGATCGAGTATGAGCAATTTGGGGGTCATTCTCAGATGCTGGAAAACACATGACAGATAGACTACTTAAGTCACAGAAAACACTTGTGGTTTAGCCCATGTGCGCTTCCCAAAGTAAGGAGAATAAAAAGGCTGATAATCGTGATTGTTGTGTAGTAAATGCATTGTCATTCCATTCATAAGAGATGGAGGTGTATGTGTGCTTGAGAAGAGGACACAATAGAACAGTTGAGCTTATGAGAGATACCTTGACATCTGTGAAATAAAATGGGCAGTGTTTAGAACAGTGATTAGTCAGGGTGGGAAAAACGGTAAAGTTTGGTTTGACCAGAAGGCCTGCAAAATGATACCGATCCTAGGAAGACAGAAAGGGAGATAGAAAGTAACTGGCTAACAGAGTCGGGGCAAATGAGCGAGTGAACATTACCAGGGAGTTGCTGGGAGAAGTGACATTTTGGATATTTAGCTAAAAGTAGGATTTCATACTTACTTTTAACTAGAAATAAAGGGGCTGCCACACTAGCGATGAAATGAAATTATTAGCTATTACATAGAAAATGTGAGTTAAATTTTTGTTGATTATGGTGGGGAAATGATGCTGAAGAATTGTGTGAAGATGTGTGAATATATGCAAAATACAATGTATTGGATAATTCTTGTATGTTTGTATTTTTTCTTGTCATTTAAGATTGATTTCAACTAATATGCTGAATGAATGGATATGGCCAAATTATATTAGATAAATATGAGTAACTTTGTGTGACACTTTGATTAATTTACAGAATGTGAATCCGAATTCTCCAGTAAGACTGCCATCAACAAATGAATTGGATCTACTTGAATTTACTATTGAGAAAATAAATCCATCAAAGAGAGTTGAAATAGAACTCAGTGTCAAGCTTTGTAGTGAAATAAGTAAGTATATTTTACGATGCACTCAAACATGGCTGATATCAATTTTATTCATGGAGCCAAGCACTGAATATGATTTAAACCTTAAATGTGAGGTACAGTTATCCATTGATATTTGTGGGGGTTAGGGCACATGGGGGCTATGAATACGGAAAACTGCAAATCAGTTTTGCTGCCCCCCCCCACCTCCCCGAACCTTACTGATCCCCAAAACACATAAATCTTGTACCATATACAATGAGCAAACACTTTACCATTCCTAAATTGTAAGTGTACAAATAAATAAATGAATACAGTAAACCATTCAGTAAAAATTTCAAGTTTTAGTTCATGGTGGAATCAATGATTTTTTCAGTCAAAAACAGCCATAATTTGCTCAGAAATCCTTCATGGGTATGCAAAAGTATTTTTTCCTCTTTTTTTTACAAACTTTGTGCTATTTTCTTGGAGTTATAACCAAAATAAACTTTCAGGGAAGATATTTGATTATTGCAATATGTTCAAAAAGATTGTTAAAAAGTATATGCTTCTAAAAGAAAAATATGCAGTTAATTAATGAAAACCATAGATTTCATAAAAGTAAAGTGCAGTGATAATAAACAATTTTCTTTCTCCTTTTTATGCTACTATTCACATTCATCTCAATATTTTTGTTGCTTCTTTAAAATATTTATCCAGTCTGTGAAAATTTGTAATAAAAAGCAACAAAAATATCAAGATGAAGGTAGATAATGGTATAAAAATGAAAAAAATAATTGGAAATAAGAAAAACCTCTTTTAACTTTTTGTAGAAATTTTCATCCTTTGGTTCATACTTTTATAAGACACATGAGTATGCACACAATTATATATATAATATTATTTTCTACCCACAATTCTTAGCACAATATCTAAATTTCAGTTACTTGGAGACTATAGCAATTATCGACTCAGCTGGCAAGTCTGATTATCATTGCAACTTCTTCAATGTTATATAGCCCGTGAACCAGACCCCCAAACTTAAAATTATAGCACTAAGTTAGGGACAAAGGAAAACTATGGTTTTTGGAACGAAATGGATTCCTAAACATAGAAAATAAATAATAGCCTTGAATATCTATGGGTTTTTAAAATTTTATCAGCATTTTGTGTCTTTTAGGCAAAATGTGCATTTTTTCAAGTAATCAAGTATTATTGGTTCACAACTACTTTTGCATGAAGTTTGCTCTTTGGACTAGGAATACCTAATCAATACAGTTTTTACTTGTTGATATAACATATACAGAGAAAATAGAAAATGGAAAAATTGAATTACATGTGATTTTACTTTTCCAGCATCATTTTGTTATTTGTAACCCATTTTTCAGGTTAGCAGGTGACAAAAATGTATATAATACCTGGTATTAGGTATACGTACCATATACCCATGTTAAGAATGCTAAATAATTGAAACTTTAATGATTTCTAATCATGAAATGGAAGATGCATTTTAGTTAATGAGCCAGATCCCAAAATTCCAATATCAGTTTCAAATTAGGGGTAGAGTTTCAATATGATATTCTAATTTGCTGCAAGCGTAAAGAATTGGAAAATATATGATAGTCTTGCATATATATGGGGCGAAAAAGTTTTTAGCAGTATTAAAAAAACAATCATGAAAAGATCAAATTATTAAAAAATTTATAAGTAAGAGTAATTCTCATTTGTAAGAAATCTTGAGATGTGCCCACGTATCTCTATTGGACATCTTTTGATCTGTCAGTCGAACCCAGTTATGTTGAATAACAGAAATATGAAGGAAGGGAGAGGTATGATCTCATTAAAAGGTGTGACATCATTGAAAGAACACAATTCCAATCATTTTTTTAGAGGACCATTTTTTACTAGTGATGTCATAAGTCAATGTATGAAGTCCTCATTTTTGTACTTCAAAAAAGCCAAAAATGACCATTTACAATTTTTATTGAAAATTATACTATTGAAAAAATATACTTCTGTGCATTTCATTCAATTTGCCAAGCAAATACACTTATGCAATTTACATCTTTTGGATCACTAGCACTGAAATATACCAAGGACAACCTGAAGAGCTGGCAGACCCTCCATTCAAACTATAGCTAGTAGTTTTTTCCATCTATTTCAATTAATTTTCAACCTCTTCTGATTGGAATTGGTGTACCTAAGAATGTTTCTAGATCTTTCTTCCAGACTTTTGCTTGATTTGCCCTTTCTGAATGCTTTTAAAAAAGTCTAAGCATGATAGCAGCAGATGACTTTCAATTTCTCCTTGTCTTACACAGAACAACTGGTATCTTAATTCAAGTAGTATGTAAACCTTTCTAATTCTACCATTAATATTTCACTCTGACTCCAACCTGGAAATTATATCATGTGCTCCTTTACTAATAATCTTCAGTGCAGTAACCTTTTCTTTACCTGCAAAAGTACTGTCTGTGTCACAAACTCTAAATGCATGCAATACATTAAGGGCATCATAAACATTTTCAGGAATAAATGATAAATGATAATGAGGAAACTCACTGAAAAGCACAAAAACCTCAAACCACCAACAACAATAAGGGAAAAAAGAGAGGAGACTGAACTAAATAGAACAATCAAAAAGAAACTAAGAAAGGCAAAAGAAGGTATACGACAGCAATCATCAAACCCACTCTTGAAAAATGTTGAGACTTTGAACCAATAAAAAAAGCTCTCAGTGTAGGACAGAAATAAATAACTAGCATACTTGAAGAAAACGGAGACATAACAACAGATAAAGAAGGAATTGCCGAACACACCCAAAAGGATATCTAGACACAGATAATCAGTTTGAAAACTTCCCAGAAGTTACACCATGGGAGGTAAAACAAGCCATCAAACAAAAAAAAAAAAGGAAAAGCCCCAGGACCAGATGATATCACCATTGATTTACTCGAGAAAGCAGGTAAGATTGTCTATAAAAAAAACTAGATATTCTATTCAACTTGTGTCTGTAACAGTAAAGTTCCAAAAGACTGGAACATGGCAATCATAATACTTCTATATAAAAAAGGAAACTCCAAAGACCTCAACAACTACAGACCTTATAAGCCTACTCAAGTCCATCCACAAACTTTTCACAAACATCATCACCAACTGGATCACTAAAACACAAGATGAAAACCAACCATGGGAACAAACTGGATTTGGAAGAAGTTACTCAACCATGGACCATCACCATCCAGTAAATCAGCTGAAAGAGAAAGCAGCGGAGTACAATATGCCACTTGGTATAGCACTTATAGACATCAAGAAGGCATTTGACTCTGGAAATTCCCATGGTCATGAAGGCCATCACTCTACAAGGTGTAGACCCTGTATACGCCAAAGTACTACAACATATATACAATCACAGCAACTCTTTTATCAGGCTACATAAAGACTCTGAACCCTTCCAACTCCAAAAAGGAGTAAGACAAGGCGATAGCAGCTGTACTAAACTTTTCACAGCCTGCCTTGAGATGATCTTCCAAAACCTGGACTGGGAGAATAGAGGAATCGAAATAGACGGTGGGTATTTGAGCAACTTAAGATTTGCAGATGACTTGTCCTTCTTATAGAGAACCTACAAATGCTAGATGAACTAAACAATGAGAGCAAGAAAGTCAGCCTACACATGAACTTCAGCAAAACAAAAGTCAACCACATTTAGAATAAGAACACAACTGTCAAAATCAGCCTACACATGAACTTCAGCAAAACAAAAGTCAACCACATTTAGAATAAGAACACAACTGTCAAAATCAGCCTACACATGAACTTCAGCAAAACAAAAGTCAACCACATTTAGAATAAGAACACAACTGTCAAAATCAGCCTACACATGAACTTCAGCAAAACAAAAGTCAACCACATTTAGAATAAGAACACAACTGTCAAAATCGAAGATGCAAAACTGGGGAAAGTAGACCACTACATCTACCTAGGACAGCGAATCTCCATGAGACCCTCGAAAGAAGAAGAAATCAAGCAAAGAATCACACTAGGATGGCAAGCCTTTGGCAGAGCAAGCTCAACCTTCAAAAAAAAGATGATCCCATTAGTCCTAAAAAGAAGAAGGGTATGCATCCTCCCGATAGTCACTTATGGAGCTGAAACATGGAACCAAACCAAGAGACAGACCCGCAAACTGAGAAGCATGCAATGCGCGTACGAGAGAATCATGCTCAACCTTACATGGAGAGATCACAAGACAGCGCAGTATATAAGGAAGAAAATGGGAGTCCGAGACATCATAGAATCTACTAGAAAACTTAAATGGCAATGTGTCGGTCATGTTGCAAGAATGGCAGACAACTGATAGACATCACAGCTCACAACATGGATTCCCAGAAATCACATGCAAAAACAAGACTGGCAGAATACAAGATGGGGAGACAAACTAAACAAATTCAGAAAATACTGGCTCTGCGATGCCCACAATAGAGAAATGTGGCAAATCCTGGGGAAGGTTTATGTCCAAAGTCTGACGGTAAAAGACTGATGATGATGATGAAACATTTTGTCCTACATGAGCTTTTAGGGCTGCTAATTATATTAGCCCCCCTAAAATACAAATTACCAGAATTGATTTAAGGAGATAAATCTTGGTAAGTAGCGCGTTCACTGCTTAAGCACAAAAACAAGGTTAGTACACAGTTAGTTGGATTGTTAACAAAACGCGGAAATAAGGACAAACGAATAGGTTAACAACAGTGATAAGTTTTAATTCAGGAGTGAATTAAAATAAATGAGGACTGGAGTTCCTGCCGACATGGATATGTGGAGGGATCTACAAGAATAGGATGTAGAGATAAGAAGAATAAAGGGAAAGGAATGTCACTAATTAAATGCGAGATAGAGTCTGTAGAATGTCCCTCAGTTTAGTCATCCTAGTTGTAGCCACTATGAAGTTATCTTTAGAGGTCCAACCTAACTACGATGAGAGTGCTTAACTTAGATAGGATGTGTTCTTTAAGATGAAAGAAGAACGAATTACTTTTTATACGTGATGCGTGTGTAAGAAATAAATGTGTGTAAAAACTATATTAACTATCCTAACTAAAGAGAGAGAGAGAGAGAAGAGAACGAGCTTACTTCAAGACCGTCAGAACAGAGAGAGAGAGAGAGAGAGAGAGAGAGAGAGTTTGCCGCCACAGTTTAAATACCGTAAAGATAATGATCACTTATCCTATTGGTAGTTCTGTGTGATGTCAAAGAGGAAACTGTTATTTTCTCAGTTTAGTTTTGGTTTTGGATCTCATCATCTGAAATAGTGGTACAGTGATGCGTTTCTGAAATACAAGGCATAAGATGAACACATCAGTATCTACTGAAGATAACAATACAAGGGGTCCATATTTAGTAGCATTTTCACCATCTATTAGTAAGAGACCATCTGCTCTTTCATGAATACTTTTTAATATATACATCTCCTTAATACTAACTTTTGAGATTTTGCAGCACTTTCCTTCACAGGTTAAAAACAATTTTTCATTTTTTACCCTTTCTTTGTACTTTGTCATTTTCCATTCCGTCACCAAGAATGAGATGAAACTTGTTTTGTTACATATTCATACTATAAACCTTTTCCATTGTCTGATTATCTGTTTTTCAGTAATGCTTGTAACTTTCATTTCAAAATTTGATCCTCTTATTCGCTTTTCACTATTTTTAATTGATGATTCCTTATATCTATCAAATACATCAATTATATATTCGACTTCCTGAACTTTCTCTAAAAATCATGCAGATCAAATCCCTAGCAACTTCACCAAAGGTTGTTGGATTACCTATTAGCTTTTGTACAAGATAAACACCATCAATAATTGTGGCCAAATGATATGGAATAAATTCAGCAGTAGGTACATCCTTTTGCGAACTTATCCCTAAAGTGGTTTTATTAGTCTTGTGAAGTAGTCCCCTAGTGTTGCTAATGGTCATGAGAGTGATCTCAAAAAGTGAGAGTATTTCTTTCATTGTAAGATTGTGGGCTTTTGTTTTTTTAGTGCTGATAGAAACCTTTTTGGCCCATGTATATCCAAGACTATCATATATTTTCTGATTCTATACACTTGTGGCTATGAGAAAATCATATTGAGACTTTGCCCCTAATTTGGGTCTGTATAGGAAATTTGGGGATCTGGCTCATAAAGTAAAATACATTTTTCAAATCATGACTAAAAATAATCAAATCTTTAATTATTTAGCAGTTTTAGTGTGTGTATGTGGTATGTTATATCCAACACCATGTATTATACATGTTTTTGTCACTTTTTAACCAGAAAAATAGGTTATAAATAACAGAAATAGAGAGAGTTAAATCACAAGTAATTCAATTTTTTAAAAGATTTTCTATATTTTACATTTTCTTTGTATTTGTCATAACAATAGGTAAAAACTGTACTGATTTGAGGATTCTTAGTCCAAAAAACTTCACATGAAGGTTGTTGGGAAATCAATACTTGATTATTTGGAAAAATAAACATTTTGTCCTAAAGACACAAAAACATCTATACAATGTGAAAACTCATATTTACACAAGGCTATCATTTATTATCTATGTCTTGGTCCACTACATTCCAAAAATCATCCTTTTCCCTTAATTTGGTACCAAAAAATGGCTGGCCCATGGCCGAATATAATCTTGTATCTTATTTACATATGCTTTGCTATGACTGCACTTTGAAATGATAATAAAAATATCATTCTTTTCACAAGTTCTCCCATGAAGACATTTCTTTGCATCAGAGAGTAATCCAAAAGAAAATTCACCAGATATATTTTTTAACAGACAGGCCCAACAAAAAACACTAAAAACTCACAAATCATAAGTGCAAGGATATTTCAAATTTACTCACTATGATCTCTGGTTGTAGGAAAGGAAATATGAATATTGGTGGAAGTAAAATTGGAGTAGCTGTTATTGGCAAAGAGATTCAACATGAACAACAGATCTCAGTTTTCATTTCCACCTCATTTCATATGAGAGTTTGATGTGGCAGCACTATCACTTGGATGTTTTTCAGTTATGAACATTGTTACATAGATATAACAAATCCTTTATAGATTTACATTAATGTTTTGTGCTTGATATTTTGAGATATGAAAATTTTACATAATTTCTCATAAAACAATTCTCCTCATCTTGGAAATTGCAAATCTTAACATAGAGTAAATGAAAATTGAAGTGTATCATCATTGTCATTGTCAAGTTTCTATACTAGTAGCAACTGATAGTTTATACAGGTGATTGAGTAGTAGTAGTCCTTAGTACTCCAGCACTCTTATTAGTATTCTAGCCATCTTGATGGTCTTCATTCTTCTCTGGATTTCTAGTTCCTCTACTCTTTTCACAAGGCTTTTTGAGATCATTCCCAGCACTTAATAATTGGCACAAATGTAACCTTCATGTTCAATAATTATTTCAGTTCTGGAGCAAGATGCAGATATCGAGTTTTTCACTATTTCTTTGACTTTTACTCTATGGTCTGCTAAAACAGCAAAATCCACTACCTGACACATTTTTGTCTTTGTTCATGATAATTAGATCTGATCCTCTAGCTTGGATTGGGTGATCCATCTGAATCACAAAGCCCCAGAAAATTTTGTGTTTCCATTCTTGGGATCGATTCTGGTTAATGCATATATCATTGTTTTGTATGATCAAAAAACAGTCATTTGTACTGGTTACAAATTCTTAGCTATAAATGTTGGTTAACTGATACTATATTAAATGGAAGAACAAGTTACGATTCTCACTAAATGCTCTATATATAAAAAATAAGATATTCAAGAAGCATCTAATTTATAAGCAAAAACAATTACTTCCAATTAAATTTGTTATTATTAACAGTAGAATTAAAGGAGTGAATGTATTTTTTATTGTATCTCATCTACTGTCAATGGCAGAACACTAAGAATGGGATTGGAAATAATCATTTTGAGTAGTTGAGTGGTAATTTTTAATTGAATTCCTTTGAATCTTGAATAGACATTAAGAATCATTTCATAGAAAAGATAATGTTATTGACAAACACTCATATCAAGATATGTTCAACATCTAAAATCATACTTGCATAGTTCATTTAATACTAAAAAGTATTCAGAATTTGATACCAAAAATTCAATAATGTTAAATCCTTGTAAAATTGAGATTATTCTTGGATGAAAATTTAGTGCCAAGAATTTTAATTGTCTCTGGTAAAATATCTATCTCCTACTATCTATATTTTAGAAATGTTGCTCCTGACCAGGGGATAAATTACATCAAGTTGGAAGAAATCATTTCACATATTCATAACTTCCGTGATTATTTAGATCTAATATTAACATTAAAAAAAATCTGTTGTACACATAGATGAAATAAAATGGCTGTAGTTGGTTAAACCACTCAAAAGATACTAATTTTGAAGAAATCATGATACTTGAAAACAAAATGATTCTTCAACATAGGCTGAGAATAGTTGTAAATTTGATACAGGAAAAAATGTTATCTGGATTTGGTTGATAATCATGAATGAGATAATAATTGGGAATTGAATGCAAATAAGAAAGTTTCGGTGATTCGAAAAGAGTGAAAATTTGAATATCGTTGCAACATACTGGAAACTAATAAAAGCATCTTCTACTATTCCAGCCACTGTGCCTACCACGGTACCAACAACTAGGCCTACTACTATACCAACAACCATACCAACTACCATACCAACAACCTTACCCACTACCATTCCAACAACTGTGCCAACTACTATACCAACAACAGTACCAACTACTGTTCCAACAACAGTACCAACTACTATACCAACAACAATACCAACTACAGTACCAACAACCATACCAACTACAGTTCCAACAACTGTACCAACTACCATACCAACAACCATTCCCACTACCATTCCAACAACAGTACCAACTACAGTTCCAACAACTGTGCCTACTACGATACCAACAACAGTACCAACAACGATACCCACTACCATTCCAACAACCATACCCACTACTATTCCAACAACAGTACCAACAACTATTCCAACAACCATACCAACTACAATTCCAACAACCATACCCACCACAATACCAACAACTGTACCAACTACCATTCCAACAACTGAACCAACTACAGTACCAACAACAGTGCCTACTACTATTCCAACAACCATACCAACCACTGTTCCGACAACAGTACCAACTACTATTCCAACAACAGTACCAACTACTATTCCAACAACGATACCAACTACAGTTCCAACAACTGTGCCTACTACAGTTCCAACAACTGTGCCTACTACCATACCAACAACTGTACCAACTACTATTCCAACAACCATACCCACTACTATTCCAACAACAGTACCAACAACTATTCCAACAACCATACCAACTACAATCCCAACAACTGTGCCTACCACCATACCAACGACCATTCCCACTACCATTCCAACAACCATACCCACCACAATACCAACAACTGTACCAACTACCATTCCAACAACTGTACCAACAACAGTACCAACTACTATTCCAACAACCATACCCACCACAATACCAACAACTGTACCAACTACCATTCCAACAACTGTGCCTACTACCATACCAACAACGATACCCACTACCATTCCAACAACCATACCCACTACTATTCCAACAACAGTACCAACTACTATTCCAACAACCATACCCACTACAGTTCCAACAACCATACCCACTACCATTCCAACAACAGTACCAACAACTATTCCAACAACCATACCAACTACGATTCCAACAACTGTGCCTACCACCATACCAACGACCATTCCCACTACCATTCCAACAACCATACCCACCACAATACCAACAACTGTACCAACTACCATTCCAACAACTGTACCAACAACTGTTCCAACAACAGTACCAACTACTATTCCAACAACCATACCCACCACAATACCAACAACTGTACCAACTACCATTCCAACAACTGTGCCTACCACAGTTCCAACAACTGTGCCTACTACCATACCAACAACAATACCAACTACAGTACCAACAACTGTACCAACTACTATTCCAACAACAGTACCAACTACTATTCCAACAACCATACCCACTACAGTTCCAACAACCATACCCACTACCATTCCAACAACAGTACCAACAACTATTCCAACAACCATACCAACTACAATCCCAACAACTGTGCCTACCACCATACCAACGACCATTCCCACTACCATACCAACAACCATACCCACCACAATACCAACAACTGTACCAACTACCATTCCAACAACTGTTCCAACAACAGTACCAACTACTATTCCAACAACCATACCCACCACAATACCAACAACTGTACCAACTACCATTCCAACAACTGTGCCTACTACAGTTCCAACAACTGTGCCTACTACCATACCAACAACAATACCAACTACAGTACCAACAACTGTACCAACTACTATTCCAACAACAGTACCAACTACTATTCCAACAACCATACCCACTACAGTTCCAACAACCATACCCACTACCATTCCAACAACAGTACCAACAACTATTCCAACAACCATACCAACTACGATTCCAACAACTGTGCCTACCACCATACCAACGACCATTCCCACTACCATTCCAACAACCATACCCACCACAATACCAACAACTGTACCAACTACCATTCCAACAACTGTACCAACAACTGTTCCAACAACAGTACCAACTACTATTCCAACAACCATACCCACCACAATACCAACAACTGTGCCTACTACAGTTCCAACAACTGTGCCTACTACCATACCAACAACAATACCAACTACAGTACCAACAACTGTACCAACTACTATTCCAACAACAGTACCAACTACTATACCAACAACAATACCAACTACAGTACCAACAACCATACCAACTACAGTTCCAACAACTGTGCCTACCACCATACCAACGACCATTCCCACTACCATTCCAACAACCATACCCACCACAATACCAACAACTGTACCAACTACCATTCCAACAACTGTACCAACAACTGTTCCAACAACAGTACCAACTACTATTCCAACAACCATACCCACCACAATACCAACAACTGTACCAACTACCATTCCAACAACTGTGCCTACTACAGTTCCAACAACTGTGCCTACTACCATACCAACAACAATACCAACTACAGTACCAACAACTGTACCAACTACTATTCCAACAACCATACCCACTACAGTTCCAACAACTGTGCCTACTACAGTACCAACAACGGTACCAACAACGATACCCACTACTATTCCAACAACCATACCCACTACCATTCCAACAACATTGCCCACTACTATTCCAACAACCATACCAACTACAATACCAACAACCATACCCACTACCATACCAACAACTGTTCCTACTACCATTCCAACAACGATACCCACTACCATTCCAACAACCATACCAACTACATTACCAACAACAATACCAACTACTATTCCAACAACCGTACCCACTACCATTCCAACAACAGTGCCCACTACTATTCCAACAACCATACCCACTACCATACCAACAACGGTGCCTACTACTATACCAACAACAATTCCAACCACTGTGCCAACAACAATTCCAAGCACAATACCCACAACTGTACCAACAACAGTGCCTACTACTGTACCAACAACAATTCCAACCACTGTGCCAACAACTGTTCCAACAACTATTCCAACCACAATACCTACAACCGTACCAACAACAGTGCCCACAACTGTACCAACGACTATTCCAACCACTGTGCCAACAACAATTCCATCCACAATACCTACAACTGTGCCAACAACTATTCCAACCACTTCACCAACTACAATTCCGACCACAATACCCACAACTGTACCAACAACAGGTTTATTTCATTTGAATACTTCATTTTTTTAATTTCTTAATATATGTATCTTAGTCCATATTCTACTTTTCAATCGAACATCTTCACAATACGTGTTCGAGAGAAATAATTGCAAATAATTCAAACAAAATATTTTTCTAGAGCATCTGTAAATTTTAACTTAGAATATACCTGTCAAAAATGACGGTTTTATTTATATATGCATTGCCACAAAATTTCTTTTTGTATCAGTGCATTAATGATTTTGGAGTATTTTCAGGATTTTTCAATAAAACTAAGACAAAAATGTATCAATGCAATCGTAAAATTATAATTTGTAAAATAAGAATGTTGAATTTGGCCCCATCATTAAAATATTTTGTCTTTTTATGCTAAAATATTTGGAAAATAGACAAAAAATGTTAATAGTAGCATGCCACTGCATTAATATTTTCAAAATGATTAACAATTTTTTTTTTGAACCAAGTTTTGAATTATGTTTTTATTGTAAAATGATGCTCTAAAAATACCAAGAAAACAATTCATAAAATTAGGATTAATTCCTAATTAATTCATGTTAAATGTTACCGCACAAATGACAAGAGAAAGTATCCAATTTAGCTATACTGTAATTATAATGACACTTGACTTATATAATGACATAGATATCATTAAAATAGGTCGAGTTTTACACATGTTAATACTGAATTAAAGTCATTGGTTTGTATAAAAAGTCAAATGGATTGTTCAACTAGAACAGATTCAAAAAATTTATGCAGACAGGGAAATTCCCCAATCAGCACATCCCATTTGAGGTAACAAACCGAAATTTTTTTCCTATCAGCTCATTATTATGTTTTGTGTATTTTTCTTGAAGTATACCTCACACTTTTTAACTTTTTCTATTAGATTTTATGCAATTTGTCTGGTGATTTTTTTTTGTCTGCACTGGGAAAAAAAAGGACTGTGATTATCATTCAGTCGTGGTATCTGTTATCATCGTCTCCTTTATCTCAGTTAGATAACTTTGTTATCCCTTAAAATATTTCAATGAAATTGTGTATTTGGGCTTGTAGAGAGATTCTACAGAAGTTCTACATGTTGTTTGTTTATAATTGATAAAATTTTGAATAATTTTGCTATAATTTTGCCAACACCCCAGGAATTTAAAATGGTGAGTTACAGTCAATCTGATTGTTTGTTTACATTTTACGTGTAAATTACCATACTTCAAGATGCCAAAAATATTGAACTTTGAAACTATTAAACCAATTAGAATCAAAATTGTTATACAGGTTTTTGGGTACCTAATTACAGAAAATATCTATCTTTTTTAAGAATGTAGAATAGAATTGTATCTTGGAGTTGACTGTCTTAATAAACAACTAATTGCTTATCTGGTAGTTCACATCATACCAAATCATATCGATAGTGAGAGACTAACGCAAATGAAGAATTACAAATATTACAGCACAAATACAATGTTTACAAATTTAAATAATAATGCAGTAAATACCAAGGACTATTAAATCGATTTCCTATATAAATGTTATTGTTTATCTAGTTGTATATAAACTAACAAACAAAATATCTTTTGCTTGTGTTGAAAAAATTCCTAGCAGAAAACATTCAAAATCAAGTATCAGCCCCAAATTTTAAATTTTTTCTACATTTTAAAATAAACTTGGATTTTAGTTGTTTTTTCGTTATTTTAAAACAATTTTTTTGAATATTTGCCTTTATCAATTATTGAATATAAGTAATTCTAAATAAAGATTAGATCAGTTTATTCAGTGATCCTTACTAAAAATTAATCCATGTTTATTATGGCACTTCAACTTCATCATGCATATCAGTTAGTGAGAATACTTGAACACTGAAAAACTTCTCATGCTTCTTGAAATGGTTGATATAAAGTGGCCATCATCAGGAAGGAAGGTCATAAATTATTAGTGAGACATCCAGAAATAATTGAATACAATCTTCCAATAAGGATCCAGGCAGTTTCACATAACTTTGTCTCCAGCTGGAAAATCAGTAAGTGATTTGGGATGTTGAATGGATTACTAAGTTGTTGTTATAATATTTTTGTAAATTGGTCTTACATTTTGAAATGCTTCATCGAGACTTATATTTTATTGTATAGAATATGATTATTAATCATTCTTTTTCTTCAGAGATATGTTATAATGAAGAAGGAATTACACTTGAAAACTTTAATAATTTTGATGTGGATATTATTCCATCAACCAATTTTGATGGAATTAAAGATATAGTTGCTGGAGGTGATGCATTCAAGTTTCCCAGAAGAGATTTTAGTCCAGCCCTAAAAATATATTTCAATAATCCACAAATTCCAGTTAATGTGAACATTTTTAATACAAGGAATGTAGATACTTATAAGATGACAGCAACTTATGTGGATGGTACATCTGTAGTGTTTACCGTGAGTAAAATGCTTTTCATATAAAATGGTATTTCATCTTCAACATTGTATGATAATAAGCATAATTGAGTGTTGATTTGTGAAGTAAGTAAAGTAAAAACACTTGTTCTAGATTTAACCACCAGATAATCAAATTATTAGCTAATATATGAAAAAAAGTGTTTTAGTTTTCTCCATTATGATATCAAAATAATGCAGAAGATCTGTGTGGAAATGTGCTAAAGTATGCCCAGTAAAATATATTGGATAAAAACTTGTATGTCTGGTATCTTGCACTTCTTCATAACTTTTAAGGCCTGCTTTGACTAATGTTCTGAATAATTAATGAATATGGCCCACTTATATCAGACATATGTGAGTGACTTTTTGTGACACTTTGATTGATTTACAGGATCTGGATCCGAATTCTCGAGTAACACTACCACAAACAAATGAATTGCAATCACTTGAAATTACTATTCAGAAAATAAATTCATTGAAGGCAGTAAAAATCGAACTCAGTGTCAAGCTTTGTAGTGAAATAAGTAAGTATATTTGTTGTAGCACTTGAACTTGGATTGCTGATATTGATTTTTAAATAAAGTAAAGGACTGACTATAAGATATGCCTAAAATGTTATTAATATTAGGAAAATAGTTTGTTTATTTTCTGGAGAAAGTCATACATTCGTAACTATATTTTCATAATGCATAGATATAAATAACTGCATATATATCTATATATGTATATGTATGTGTGTGTGTATGTGTATGTATATGTATGTTATATCAATATCTACAATATTTTTAGGCACAAGTATTCATTCAACTGTTCCAAGAACAACACCTCCAACTGGTGGGTCTACAGCAGGTAAATTTTCTTCAATAAAATCTTGATTTCTATCATTCATTACTTTTTAAGACTGAATTATATCTTTGTGCATGTTTTATTTTTGAATCAGATTTCTTTGAAATACTTATCTGGAAGAAATAATTGCAGTTCTTTGCAAAAGAAAAATATTATCATGGAGCATTTGTAAATTATTAGACACTGTCACCAAAACTGTTTACATGTCTCTTCAGGTTTTAAGTTGGTCAGGCAATGTATGTATGACACTTACAAGCTGCTCCAATGGAGCTCGAGCGTTGAAATTTAGAACGTTCCCTCCTAATCAAAAGAAATGTCCTTTTTTATTTTTCCAAATTCACCTGCTAAATAGGTTTTCAGTAAGGGATTCAATTTTTAATCTAAGCTTATGCTAAATTAGTCCCTTAACCTCATTCATTTATCACCTTTTTTTCCAATTTTTTAGTTATACACCCCAAAGCAGCATGCTGTCAAATAACTTTGGTTATATAGTGTTTTCTTTCAAAAACCAAACCAAACCAAACCAAACCAAAATTTTAATATTCTTTTAAAATACACCCTCATGCTTTTTGACTTCATCCACTGAATTCTATTCAACTTGACTTGAAATGATTTTCCCAAGTATATTGGTGAAGAGAGTGTTTCATTTTATGCTAAAAACTATTGAGTAATAAACTTCATTATCTTATTTTATTTCATTGTTGATGTTTTAGTGGCTATTTTGAATTCATTTTTCTAACGACAATGCAGAAATTTTATATGTGCCTATGACAGGTTATTTACCTCTATCAACAATGTTGAAAAGAGGTGTATGTATTTTGTATGTATCTATTTATCTGTCTGTTCATACAATATCTCTGAAAGTACTGAATGAATTTGAATTAAATTTTGTAGAGGGGTGGGCAATGAGGTAAGAGAAAAGTAGTAAAATTTTTCGGGGTGGTTCCAGGAATCTTTTTCAGATTGAGAGATATTTTGGGTTTTTTTCAAATCACAAATATGTATATGCACATGACTGTCAACACAGTATCTCCAAAAGTTCTCAATGAATTTCTCTGTGGAGGGGTGGAAAATAGACAACAGGTGAACTGATTGAATTTTGGTGTGGATCCATGAACAATGATCTCCTCTACATCACAGTTATCCGTTCAAACCACACAATATCACCCTATTTTCACGTCCATCATACCTCCTATTCTGAATGCTTTCTAGTTTTTGGATAATTATATCATATGATTTTTAATGAGCTACTAAATTAAGATTTACAGAGTTATCCTGATTATCATTCTTGTAATTCATTGCTGTTCAAACAATGATCCAGCCAATCCATTTTATTACCTTTTCCTGCTCTACTACCAGTACTTAAAGAGGGGGATTTTTTTCAGTAGTGTCCAATGATGATCGAAAGCAGAATTTTGAAAAAAATCAAAAAATAAAATTTTCGAATTCAAAAAGCAAAAATGAGTTTGATTTAAAAAAAAAATCATTGAAAGTAATTGACGATTTCTGTATGATTGTTGTGGATATTTCGTTTATGAATTTATTCTAGTTGATAGGTGATTAGAATCAAATGATAACCTCCTTTAAATGCATGCACACACACACACACACACACATTCAAGAAAAGTGTAAAATAGGGAAAGCCAAACATTTTAGCTTTGGTTTTTTTGGTATAGTGGTTTTTAGTGTGCCTTAACCATACATGTCTCCAGAAGACTGATGTGATTCTGTTTCTGGTCATCTTTCTCCACTGTCCAGTTGAGGGGGTTAAACTCAGGTCATTGGTTCACCAATCATGGTTTGGATTCAAATTCCATGGGTGTAATAAAGTTGTTGTTGTTGGTGAGTTCTCTGGGAAGAAGGAGGTTGATGCTGGAACTCCTTTTAAGGAGAGTGATAAAGGGAGGTGTGTGCATGTGTGAGTTAACAGTATAGCGTAATAGTATTTCAGTATAATTGTAGATTTGTGTAAAAAGTGATAATATGAGTGTGTGTATGAGAGAATCAATGTATGTTTAAGCTTGTGTTCACAATATAGTAGGATTGCATATAGACTGATAGTGGATTTTAGTGATGTGTTGATATGAATGAGTATGATTTTTTTCAAATGCATCATTGCATGGGGGATTTTGAAAGAAAGGGAAGGAAGTTATGTTTTCTTAGGGAGTCAGAGCTGAAGTTCCAGCTCCAAATTGAAGAACTGTAGAACAAGTTTGAATTCAGTGTCGGTCTTGGAGAATTAATGAAATGTGTTTCCCCATCTTCTTTCTGCAACATTTTCGGTGTTCATTTTGTAGAAAGGGAAAACTGAAAATTTTGGTTCTCGTGGAGAACACCGAAAAATGTGTGAACTAACTTTGAGTATCCTGATCGATGGATCTCTTATTTGTTGCCGATGAACAATAGTCCTGTTTCTGAGGTGGAATGTTTTCCCCATAATATGTTCCTTGTGGCAACCGAGACAAATAATAGTATAGATTATATTTTTAACATCACGAGAGATTTGGGATTTGCTTTTAAAAGTTTTACCACAATTGAAAATATATTTATCTCTTTCTATTAGATGTATGCCTGAGCTACTATTCAGTCTATTGCATTTGGTTATCTTTTTCTCTGGTTCTGTTTTCTCAGAGAATGTGGCTTTCATCAGTAGTTTTTCCCTAAATTTGGAGGTTGACCTTTACTTTCAATTATTAAGGAATTAGTGAGGATGTTGTTCATGTCGGGCTTCTTTTTAGGATGTGGATGTCATGTTGAATTTTTTAAAAAAATTTATGGGTTTAAAGGGTTGTGGGTGTTGATGAATGGAATAATGTTGGTTGAATTAATTTTAGTGTTTACAGCTAGTAATTATTATCTATCAAGTTGTGTGGCTTTTTCAATTCTAGATTTAATTAGGGAGAGGGGATAGTTTTGTTTAAGTGGGTATTTTTTAGTTCCTTGACTCTAAGATTTAGAGTACCCTGTTCAAAATTATTGTTCTTAAATGTTTGGCTATATATATGTGTGTGTGTGTGTGTGATTGAAAAAGATTTAAAAGTAGTTTTTCTAGATTCATGATTGTGCTATAATTTGCTTTCACAAACCAGACCAAAAGATATGATCTTTCATCATGTTCTTGTTATATGTTCTTTGGTAGCAGCATTTGATGAGTGTTAAAGATATGAACTTTGAGGGACAGTCTGCAGCCCTTTTTACCATAGTTTTTCACCATAATTGCAACCAGCTCCACCTAGTTCTTGACCCTGTGATAGCCCTGGAAGACCCAAACTACTGTGACAATGCTGTAGCAAGTTGCTTTCTCCTTCCTAGAGTGTGTCTTTGGGAATTCCTTGCATGCCAGGATCTTCTTTATCTGTGGTCCCAAGAAGACACCAACTTTGAAAGTTGCCTGAGACAATACTCTGTGGCAGCATCTCCTCGGATGTATGAGACCTACAAGGCGTATTTTGGGATGTTTATTGGAGATCAAGACAAATTCTAGGCATATGATTTTACATACTATATAACAAACAGTCTCAAGACCTTGAAATATGATGATTATGGCTAGGTCATCTGAGACTTCAAAATGGTGGCATTCCTGATGGGTCTCAAGGGTGGTTTTACAAGTTTCTTTGCTATCTATCTCGGACATCTTGCCACACTACCAAAAGTGGTACTTGCAACATATAAAGATGAACAATGCCGCAAGGAATCACTGGATGACTCCTGGAAGGTGATGATGTGACAATTACACATAAAATTTGGCCTTATGAAACAATTTGTCACAGCAGCTGAGGGGAAATTACAAAGTAACAAAGTTCGTAGTGAATAATAGCTACTTAACATCTATGGCTGTCAAAGGTGGCAAAGGGTTCCATACTTCTTAGATGTGCATGCGTTTATGTGTTCCAGTGCTCCTGGCTATACTATTTTGTCTATAGTCTTGAAAATTGGCATTATTACCCCTTGTAAAAAAAAAATGTATTTTTTATTTTGGGGAATAAAATGTTTTTGATCTTTTTTTGGCCTTATCCTAACAGGCTTATTGGTAACATTTAGATTCTCCAGAATCAAGGTGTTTCTTTCACTCTATTTTAGATGTTTTCCAGTGGAAAACTCCAGCAATGTCATAAATAGAATCTATTCTGACCATGTTCTTCGTTGGAATATTTTTTGCATGACTTCAAATTCTAACACTATAGCTGTTCAATTATTGACTGTGATAGCAAGATTTTTTTACACTTTTTAGACATAATCAATCAAAAAATAACACTTATTACTCCTCCAAAAGTTTTTAAAATGCCAAAAAGTGTTTCATACTTTTTGTGTAGAAGATTATGTGAATAAAATATTTTTTTTTCTATGTGGCACAAATATAGATTGAAAAGTAGAATAACTGGACAAGTCATCTGATATTAGAGAATACCTGGAAACTGAAAATCAGCCCATTCTCCTTTGATCATAACTTTTCACGCTTCTTGAACTTGTCTGTATGAAGTGTCTATCATGATGTATGCATATGTTTAATGATCTTTAGGGAAGGTAGGTCATTAATTATTAGTAAGATATCCAGAAATATTTCAATATTATCTTTCAATAAGGATTCAAGTAGTTTGGCATAACTTAGTCTCTAGGTGGTAGATCAAGATGTGATTTGAGGTGTTTAAAGGATTGCTTGGTGTAAAGTATTTTTGTGAACTGGTCCAACATTTTGAAATGCTTTATCAAGACTTGCATTTTGTTATGTAGAATATGATGATTATTTCTTTTCTATTCTGCAGAGATATGTTATTATGAAGAAGAAATTACTCTTAAAAACCTTGATAATTTTATTGTGGATATTGAACCATCAACTAATTTTGATGGAATAAATGATATAGTTGTTGGAGGTAATGCATTCAAGTTTTCCAGAAGGGATCCAAGTCCAACTCTAACACTGTCTTTCAGTGATCCACGAATTCCAGCTTATGTGGGTCTTTCAAATACAAAGAATGTAGATTCTTATAAGTTGACAGCAACTTATGTGGATGGTACAGTTTACACGTTTACGGTGAGTAAAATGCTTTTCACATAAGATGGTACTTCTTCTTTAACATTGAATAATAACATGCATTGAATTGCTGATTTATTAAGTAAATAAATTGAAAACATTTATTGAAGTTATTTCTAGAATAATAGTGGTAGATCTACATAGTTCTTTTATCATACATGGCTTCTATAGTGTATGAGGGGAGAGTAGTAATTGCTCTTGCTTTCTGTAGTGACAAGAGGATTTTGTCTCCACATGGTTTGATGTTTGCGCCACACATCAACGTCACTGGAAATGTTGAAGGAGGAAGGGAGAACAATAGTTGCCATGACAGTATGGAGAATATGCATGCCAAGTATGAGTGTGGATGCAGCGATTAAATAGAGTACGAAGGATTGTAAAGAAAACTTGACGAACAAATAAAACGTACATTTAATGAATAGACATTTATAATTATACAAGACTGAAAAGGAATGCATGTGAGGAAACATTAATACAATCATGAAGAAAAAATGCCTGTTTAGTTCTGAAGATCAGATCTGTGATAGACGGAGCAGTGCAATCTTGTAGCTAAGTAGAATAGGAAGATTGGATAACTTATAAGTGAAAGATAGGAGCTCTGTGTCAAGTAGTAGTAGCAGTCAGTATTAATGAAGCAGAGATGACTGAAATGCTTTGAATCCATAAGGCTTGGAGAAGACCAAAGAATGGTTATGGAAAATAGGTATCAGTGACATGTCTAATGGCCAAGTTGTGGGCAATGTATTTGTGATCGAGTATGAGCAATTTGGGGGTCATTCTCAGATGCTGGAAAACACATGACAGATAGACTACTTAAGTCACAGAAAACACTTGTGGTTTAGCCCATGTGCGCTTCCCAAAGTAAGGAGAATAAAAAGGCTGATAATCGTGATTGTTGTGTAGTAAATGCATTGTCATTCCATTCATAAGAGATGGAGGTGTATGTGTGCTTGAGAAGAGGACACAATAGAACAGTTGAGCTTATGAGAGATACCTTGACATCTGTGAAATAAAATGGGCAGTGTTTAGAACAGTGATTAGTCAGGGTGGGAAAAACGGTAAAGTTTGGTTTGACCAGAAGGCCTGCAAAATGATACCGATCCTAGGAAGACAGAAAGGGAGATAGAAAGTAACTGGCTAACAGAGTCGGGGCAAATGAGCGAGTGAACATTACCAGGGAGTTGCTGGGAGAAGTGACATTTTGGATATTTAGCTAAAAGTAGGATTTCATACTTACTTTTAACTAGAAATAAAGGGGCTGCCACACTAGCGATGAAATGAAATTATTAGCTATTACATAGAAAATGTGAGTTAAATTTTTGTTGATTATGGTGGGGAAATGATGCTGAAGAATTGTGTGAAGATGTGTGAATATATGCAAAATACAATGTATTGGATAATTCTTGTATGTTTGTATTTTTTCTTGTCATTTAAGATTGATTTCAACTAATATGCTGAATGAATGGATATGGCCAAATTATATTAGATAAATATGAGTAACTTTGTGTGACACTTTGATTAATTTACAGAATGTGAATCCGAATTCTCCAGTAAGACTGCCATCAACAAATGAATTGGATCTACTTGAATTTACTATTGAGAAAATAAATCCATCAAAGAGAGTTGAAATAGAACTCAGTGTCAAGCTTTGTAGTGAAATAAGTAAGTATATTTTACGATGCACTCAAACATGGCTGATATCAATTTTATTCATGGAGCCAAGCACTGAATATGATTTAAACCTTAAATGTGAGGTACAGTTATCCATTGATATTTGTGGGGGTTAGGGCACATGGGGGCTATGAATACGGAAAACTGCAAATCAGTTTTGCTGCCCCCCCCCACCTCCCTGAACCTTACTGATCCCCAAAACACATAAATCTTGTACCATATACAATGAGCAAACACTTTACCATTCCTAAATTGTAAGTGTACAAATAAATAAATGAATACAGTAAACCATTCAGTAAAAATTTCAAGTTTTAGTTCATGGTGGAATCAATGATTTTTTTCAGTCAAAAACAGCCATAATTTGCTCAGAAATCCTTCATGGGTATGCAAAAGTATTTTTTCCTCTTTTTTTTACAAACTTTGTGCTATTTTCTTGGAGTTATAACCAAAATAAACTTTCAGGGAAGATATTTGATTATTGCAATATGTTCAAAAAGATTGTTAAAAAGTATATGCTTCTAAAAGAAAAATATGCAGTTAATTAATGAAAACCATAAATTTCATAAAAGTAAAGTGCAGTGATAATAAACAATTTTCTTTCTCCTTTTTATGCTACTATTCACATTCATCTCAATATTTTTGTTGCTTCTTTAAAATATTTATCCAGTCTGTGAAAATTTGTAATAAAAAGCAACAAAAATATCAAGATGAAGGTAGATAATGGTATAAAAATGAAAAAAATAATTGGAAATAAGAAAAACCTCTTTTAACTTTTTGTAGAAATTTTCATCCTTTGGTTCATACTTTTATAAGACACATGAGTATGCACACAATTATATATATAATATTATTTTCTACCCACAATTCTTAGCACAATATCTAAATTTCAGTTACTTGGAGACTATAGCAATTATCGACTCAGCTGGCAAGTCTGATTATCATTGCAACTTCTTCAATGTTATATAGCCCGTGAACCAGACCCCCAAACTTAAAATTATAGCACTAAGTTAGGGACAAAGGAAAACTATGATTTTTGGAACGAAATGGATTCCTAAACATAGAAAATAAATAATAGCCTTGAATATCTATGGGTTTTTAAAATTTTATCAGCATTTTGTGTCTTTTAGGCAAAATGTGCATTTTTTCAAGTAATCAAGTATTATTGGTTCACAACTACTTTTGCATGAAGTTTGCTCTTTGGACTAGGAATACCTAATCAATACAGTTTTTACTTGTTGATATAACATATACAGAGAAAATAGAAAATGGAAAAATTGAATTACATGTGATTTTACTTTTCCAGCATCATTTTGTTATTTGTAACCCATTTTTCAGGTTAGCAGGTGACAAAAATGTATATAATACCTGGTATTAGGTATACGTACCATATACCCATGTTAAGAATGCTAAATAATTGAAACTTTAATGATTTCTAATCATGAAATGGAAGATGCATTTTAGTTAATGAGCCAGATCCCAAAATTCCAATATCAGTTTCAAATTAGGGGTAAAGTTTCAATATGATATTCTAATTTGCTGCAAGCGTAAAGAATTGGAAAATATATGATAGTCTTGCATATATATGGGGCGAAAAAGTTTTTAGCAGTATTAAAAAAACAATCATGAAAAGATCAAATTATCAAAAAATTTATAAGTAAGAGTAATTCTCATTTGTAAGAAATCTTGAGATGTGCCCACGTATCTCTATTGGACATCTTTTGATCTGTCAGTCGAACCCAGTTATGTTGAATAACAGAAATATGAAGGAAGGGAGAGGTATGATCTCATTAAAAGGTGTGACATCATTGAAAGAACACAATTCCAATCATTTTTTTAGAGGACCATTTTTTACTAGTGATGTCATAAGTCAATGTATGAAGTCCTCATTTTTGTACTTCAAAAAAGCCAAAAATGACCATTTACAATTTTTATTGAAAATTATACTATTGAAAAAATATACTTCTGTGCATTTCATTCAATTTGCCAAGCAAATACACTTATGCAATTTACATCTTTTGGATCACTAGCACTGAAATATACCAAGGACAACCTGAAGAGCTGGCAGACCCTCCATTCAAACTATAGCTAGTAGTTTTTTCCATCTATTTCAATTAATTTTCAACCTCTTCTGATTGGAATTGGTGTACCTAAGAATGTTTCTAGATCTTTCTTCCAGACTTTTGCTTGATTTGCCCTTTCTGAATGCTTTTAAAAAAGTCTAAGCATGATAGCAGCAGATGACTTTCAATTTCTCCTTGTCTTACACAGAACAACTGGTATCTTAATTCAAGTAGTATGTAAACCTTTCTAATTCTACCATTAATATTTCACTCTGACTCCAACCTGGAAATTATATCATGTGCTCCTTTACTAATAATCTTCAGTGCAGTAACCTTTTCTTTACCTGCAAAAGTACTGTCTGGGTCACAAACTCTAAATGCATGCAATACATTAAGGGCATCATAAACATTTTCAGGAATAAATGATAAATGATAATGAGGAAACTCACTGAAAAGCACAAAAACCTCAAACCACCAACAACAATAAGGGAAAAAAGAGAGGAGACTGAACTAAATAGAACAATCAAAAAGAAACTAAGAAAGGCAAAAGAAGGTATACGACAGCAATCATCAAACCCACTCTTGAAAAATGTTGAGACTTTGAACCAATAAAAAAAGCTCTCAGTGTAGGACAGAAATAAATAACTAGCATACTTGAAGAAAACGGAGACATAACAACAGATAAAGAAGGAATTGCCGAACACACCCAAAAGGATATCTAGACACAGATAATCAGTTTGAAAACTTCCCAGAAGTTACACCATGGGAGGTAAAACAAGTCATTAAACAAAAAAAAAAAAGGAAAAGCCCCAGGACCAGATGATATCACCATTGATTTACTCGAGAAAGCAGGTAAGATTGTCTATAAAAAAAACTAGATATTCTATTCAACTTGTGTCTGTAACAGTAAAGTTCCAAAAGACTGGAACATGGCAATCATAATACTTCTATATAAAAAAGGAAACTCCAAAGACCTCAAAAACTACAGACCTTATAAGCCTACTCAAGTCCATCCACAAACTTTTCACAAACATCATCACCAACTGGATCACTAAAACACAAGATGAAAACCAACCATGGGAACAAACTGGATTTGGAAGAAGTTACTCAACCATGGACCATCACCATCCAGTAAATCAGCTGAAAGAGAAAGCAGCGGAGTACAATATGCCACTTGGTATAGCACTTATAGACATCAAGAAGGCATTCGACTCTGGAAATTCCCATGGTCATGAAGGCCATCACTCTACAAGGTATAGACCCTGTATACGCCAAAGTACTACAACATATATACAATCACAGCAACTCTTTTATCAGGCTACATAAAGACTCTGAACCCTTCCAACTCCAAAAAGGAGTAAGACAAGGCGATAGCAGCTGTACTAAACTTTTCACAGCCTGCCTTGAGATGATCTTCCAAAACCTGGACTGGGAGAATAGAGGAATCGAAATAGACGGTGAGTATTTGAGCAACTTAAGATTTGCAGATGACTTGTCCTTCTTATAGAGAACCTACATGACCTCCAACAAATGCTAGATGAACTAAACAAAGAAAGCAAGAAAGTCAGCCTACACATGAACTTCAGCAAAACAAAAGTCAACCACATTTAGAATAAGAACACAACTGTCAAAATCAGCCTACACATGAACTTCAGCAAAACAAAAGTCAACCACATTTAGAATAAGAACACAACTGTCAAAATCAGCCTACACATGAACTTCAGCAAAACAAAAGTCAACCACATTTAGAATAAGAACACAACTGTCAAAATCAGCCTACACATGAACTTCAGCAAAACAAAAGTCAACCACATTTAGAATAAGAACACAACTGTCAAAATCAGCCTACACATGAACTTCAGCAAAACAAAAGTCAACCACATTTAGAATAAGAACACAACTGTCAAAATCAGCCTACACATGAACTTCAGCAAAACAAAAGTCAACCACATTTAGAATAAGAACACAACTGTCAAAATCAGCCTACACATGAACTTCAGCAAAACAAAAGTCAACCACATTTAGAATAAGAACACAACTGTCAAAATCGAAGATGCAAAACTGGGGAAAGTAGACCACTACATCTACCTAGGACAGCGAATCTCCATGAGACCCTCGAAAGAAGAAGAAATCAAGCAAAGAATCACACTAGGATGGCAAGCCTTTGGCAGAGCAAGCTCAACCTTCAAAAAAAAGATGATCCCATTAGTCCTAAAAAGAAGAAGGGTATGCATCCTCCCGATAGTCACTTATGGAGCTGAAACATGGAACCAAACCAAGAGACAGACCCGCAAACTGAGAAGCATGCAATGCGCGTACGAGAGAATCATGCTCAACCTTACATGGAGAGATCACAAGACAGCGCAGTATATAAGGAAGAAAATGGGAGTCCGAGACATCATAGAATCTACTAGAAAACTTAAATGGCAATGTGTCGGTCATGTTGCAAGAATGGCAGACAACTGATAGACATCACAACTCACAACATGGATTCCCAGAAATCACATGCAAAAACAAGACTGGCAGAATACAAGATGGGGAGACAAACTAAACAAATTCAGAAAATACTGGCTCTGCGATGCCCACAATAGAGAAATGTGGCAAATCCTGGGGAAGGTTTATGTCCAAAGTCTGACGGTAAAAGACTGATGATGATGATGATGAAACATTTTGTCCTACATGAGCTTTTAGGGCTGCTAATTATATTAGCCCCCCTAAAATACAAATTACCAGAATTGATTTAAGGAGATAAATCTTGGTAAGTAGCGCGTTCACTGCTTAAGCACAAAAACAAGGTTAGTACACAGTTAGTTGGATTGTTAACAAAACGCGGAAATAAGGACAAACGAATAGGTTAACAACAGTGATAAGTTTTAATTCAGGAGTGAATTAAAATAAATGAGGACTGGAGTTCCTGCCGACATGGATATGTGGAGGGATCTACAAGAATAGGATGTAGAGATAAGAAGAATAAAGGGAAAGGAATGTCACTAATTAAATGCGAGATAGAGTCTGTAGAATGTCCCTCAGTTTAGTCATCCTAGTTGTAGCCACTATGAAGTTATCTTTAGAGGTCCAACCTAACTACGATGAGAGTGCTTAACTTAGATAGGATGTGTTCTTTAAGATGAAAGAAGAACGAATTACTTTTTATACGTGATGCGTGTGTAAGAAATAAATGTGTGTAAAAACTATATTAACTATCCTAACTAAAGAGAGAGAGAGAGAGAGAAGAGAACGAGCTTACTTCAAGGCCGTCAGAACAGAGAGAGAGAGAGAGAGAGAGAGTTTGCCGCCACAGTTTAAATACCGTAAAGATAATGATCACTTATCCTATTGGTAGTTCTGTGTGATATCAAAGAGGAAACTGTTATTTTCTCAGTTTAGTTTTGGTTTTGGATCTCATCATCTGAAATAGTGGTACAGTGATGCGTTTCTGAAATACAAGGCATAAGATGAACACATCAGTATCTACTGAAGATAACAATACAAGGGGTCCATATTTAGTAGCATTTTCACCATCTATTAGTAAGAGACCATCTGCTCTTTCATGAATACTTTTTAATATATACATCTCCTTAATACTAACTTTTGAGATTTTGCAGCACTTTCCTTCACAGGTTAAAAACAATTTTTCATTTTTTACCCTTTCTTTGTACTTTGTCATTTTCCATTCCGTCACCAAGAATGAGATGAAACTTGTTTTGTTACATATTCATACTATAAACCTTTTCCATTGTCTGATTATCTGTTTTTCAGTAATGCTTGTAACTTTCATTTCAAAATTTGATCCTCTTATTCGCTTTTCACTATTTTTAATTGATGATTCCTTATATCTATCAAATACATCAATTATATATTCGACTTCCTGAACTTTCTCTAAAAATCATGCAGATCAAATCCCTAGCAACTTCACCAAAGGTTGTTGGATTACCTATTAGCTTTTGTACAAGATAAACACCATCAATAATTGTGGCCAAATGATATGGAATAAATTCAGCAGTTGGTACATCCTTTTGCGAACTTATCCCTAAAGTGGTTTTATTAGTCTTGTGAAGTAGTCCCCTAGTGTTGCTAATGGTCATGAGAGTGATCTCAAAAAGTGAGAGTATTTCTTTCATTGTAAGATTGTGGGCTTTTGTTTTTTTAGTGCTGATAGAAACCTTTTTGGCCCATGTATATCCAAGACTATCATATATTTTCTGATTCTATACACTTGTGGCTATGAGAAAATCATATTGAGACTTTGCCCCTAATTTGGGTCTGTATAGGAAATTTGGGGATCTGGCTCATAAAGTAAAATACATTTTTCAAATCATGACTAAAAATAATCAAATCTTTAATTATTTAGCAGTTTTAGTGTGTGTATGTGGTATGTTATATCCAACACCATGTATTATACATGTTTTTGTCACTTTTTAACCAGAAAAATAGGTTATAAATAACAGAAATAGAGAGAGTTAAATCACAAGTAATTCAATTTTTTAAAAGATTTTCTATATTTTACATTTTCTTTGTATTTGTCATAACAATAGGTAAAAACTGTACTGATTTGAGGATTCTTAGTCCAAAAAACTTCACATGAAGGTTGTTGGGAAATCAATACTTGATTATTTGGAAAAATAAACATTTTGTCTTAAAGACACAAAAACATCTATACAATGTGAAAACTCATATTTACACAAGGCTATCATTTATTATCTATGTCTTGGTCCACTACATTCCAAAAATCATCCTTTTCCCTTAATTTGGTACCAAAAAATGGCTGGCCCATGGCCGAATATAATCTTGTATCTTATTTACATATGCTTTGCTATGACTGCACTTTGAAATGATAATAAAAATATCATTCTTTTCACAAGTTCTCCCATGAAGACATTTCTTTGCATCAGAGAGTAATCCAAAAGAAAATTCACCAGATATATTTTTTAACAGACAGGCCCAACAAAAAACACTAAAAACTCACAAATCATAAGTGCAAGGATATTTCAAATTTACTCACTATGATCTCTGGTTGTAGGAAAGGAAATATGAATATTGGTGGAAGTAAAATTGGAGTAGCTGTTATTGGCAAAGAGATTCAACATGAACAACAGATCTCAGTTTTCATTTCCACCTCATTTCATATGAGAGTTTGATGTGGCAGCACTATCACTTGGACATTTTTCAGTTATGAACATTGTTACATAGATATAACAAATCCTTTATAGATTTACATTAATGTTTTGTGCTTGATATTTTGAGATATGAAAATTTTACATAATTTCTCATAAAACAATTCTCCTCATCTTGGAAATTGCAAATCTTAACATAGAGTAAATGAAAATTGAAGTGTATCATCACTGTCATTGTCAAGTTTCTATACTAGTAGCAACTGATAGTTTATACAGGTGATTGAGTAGTAGTAGTCCTTAGTACTCCAGCACTCTTATTAGTATTCTAGCCATCTTGATGGTCTTCATTCTTCTCTGGATTTCTAGTTCCTCTACTCTTTTCACAAGGCTTTTTGAGATCATTCCCAGCACTTAATAATTGGCACAAATGTAACCTTCATGTTCAATAATTATTTCAGTTCTGGAGCAAGATGCAGATATCGAGTTTTTCACTATTTCTTTGACTTTTACTCTATGGTCTGCTAAAACAGCAAAATCCACTACCTGACACATTTTTGTCTTTGTTCATGATAATTAGATCTGATCCTCTAGCTTGGATTGGGTGATCCATCTGAATCACAAAGCCCCAGAAAATTTTGTGTTTCCATTCTTGGGATCGATTCTGGTTAATGCATATATCATTGTTTTGTATGATCAAAAAACAGTCATTTGTACTGGTTACAAATTCTTAGCTATAAATGTTGGTTAACTGATACTATATTAAATGGAAGAACAAGTTACGATTCTCACTAAATGCTCTATATATAAAAAATAAGATATTCAAGAAGCATCTAATTTATAAGCAAAAACAATTACTTCCAATTAAATTTGTTGTTATTAACAGTAAAATTAAAGGAGTGAATGTATTTTTTATTGTATCTCATCTACTGTCAATGGCAGAACACTAAGAATGGGATTGGAAATAATCATTTTGAGTAGTTGAGTGGTAATTTTTAATTGAATTCCTTTGAATCTTGAATAGACATTAAGAATCATTTCATAGAAAAGATAATGTTATTGACAAACACTCATATCAAGATACGTTCAACATCTAAAATCATACTTGCATAGTTCATTTAATACTAAAAAGTATTCAGAATTTGATACCAAAAATTCAATAATGTTAAATCCTTGTAAAATTGAGATTATTCTTGGATGAAAATTTAGTGCCAAGAATTTTAATTGTCTCTGGTAAAATATCTATCTCCTACTATCTATATTTTAAAAATGTTGCTCCTGACCAGGGGATAAATTACATCAAGTTGGAAGAAATCATTTCACATATTCATAACTTCCGTGATTATTTAGATCTAATATTAACATTAAAAAAAATCTGTTGTACACATAGATGAAATAAAATGGCTGTAGTTGGTTAAACCACTCAAAAGATACTAATTTTGAAGAAATCATGATACTTGAAAACAAAATGATTCTTCAACATAGGCTGAGAATAGTTGTAAATTTGATACAGGAAAAAATGTTATCTGGATTTGGTTGATAATCATGAATGAGATAATAATTGGGAATTGAATGCAAATAAGAAAGTTTCGGTGATTTGAAAAGAGTGAAAATTTGAATATCGTTGCAACATACTGAAAACTAATAAAAGCATCTTCTACTATTCCAGCCACTGTGCCTACCACGGTACCAACAACTAGGCCTACTACTATACCAACAACCATACCAACTACCATACCAACAACCTTACCCACTACCATTCCAACAACTGTACCAACTACTATACCAACAACAGTACCAACTACTGTTCCAACAACAGTACCAACTACTATACCAACAACAATACCAACTACAGTACCAACAACCATACCAACTACAGTTCCAACAACTGTACCAACTACCATACCAACAACCATTCCCACTACCATTCCAACAACAGTACCAACTACAGTTCCAACAACTGTGCCTACTACGATACCAACAACAGTACCAACAACGATACCCACTACCATTCCAACAACCATACCCACTACTATTCCAACAACAGTACCAACAACTATTCCAACAACCATACCAACTACAATTCCAACAACCATACCCACCACAATACCAACAACTGTACCAACTACCATTCCAACAACAGTACCAACTACTATTCCAACAACCATACCCACCACAATACCAACGACTGTACCAACTACCGTTCCAACAACTGAACCAACTACAGTACCAACAACGGTTCCTACTACCATTCCAACAACCATACCAACCACTGTTCCGACAACAGTACCAACTACTATTCCAACAACAGTACCAACTACAGTTCCAACAACTGTGCCTACTACGATACCAACAACAGTACCAACAACTATTCCAACAACCATACCAACTACAATTCCAACAACTGTGCCTACCACCATACCAACGACCATTCCCACTACCATTCCAACAACCATACCCACCACAATACCAACAACTGTACCAACTACCATTCCAACAACTGTACCAACAACTGTTCCAACAACAGTACCAACTACTATTCCAACAACCATACCCACCACAATACCAACAACTGTACCAACTACCATTCCAACAACTGTGCCTACTACCATACCAACAACAATACCAACTACAGTACCAACAACTGTACCAACTACTATTCCAACAACAGTACCAACTACTATTCCAACAACCATACCCACTACAGTTCCAACAACTGTGCCTACTACAGTACCAACAACGGTACCAACAACGATACCCACTACTATTCCAACAACAATACCCACTACCATTCCAACAACATTGCCAACTACTATTCCAACAACCATACCAACTACAGTACCAACAACCATACCCACTACCATACCAACAACTGTTCCTACTACCATTCCAACAACGATACCCACTACCATTCCAACAACCATACCAACTACATTACCAACAACAGTACCAACTACTATTCCAACAACTGTGCCTACTACAGTTCCAACAACTGTGCCTACTACAGTACCAACAACGGTACCAACAACGATACCCACTACTATTCCAACAACCATACCCACTACCATTCCAACAACAGTGCCCACTACTATTCCAACAACAGTACCAACTACTATACCAACAACAATACCAACTACAGTACCAACAACTGTACCAACAACTGTTCCAACAACAGTACCAACTACTATTCCAACAACCGTACCCACCACGATACCAACAACTGTACCAACTACCATTCCAACAACTGTACCAACAACTGTTCCAACAACAGTACCAACTACTATTCCAACAACCATACCCACCACAATACCAACAACTGTACCAACTACCATTCCAACAACTGTGCCTACTACAGTTCCAACAACTGTGCCTACTACCATACCAACAACAATACCAACTACAGTACCAACAACTGTACCAACTACCATACCAACAACCATACCAACTACAATTCCAACAACTGTGCCTACCACCATACCAACGACCATTCCCACTACCATTCCAACAACCATACCCACCACAATACCAACAACTGTACCAACTACCATTCCAACAACTGTACCAACAACTGTTCCAACAACAGTACCAACTACTATTCCAACAACCATACCCACCACAATACCAACAACTGTACCAACTACCATTCCAACAACTGTGCCTACTACAGTTCCAACAACTGTGCCTACTACCATACCAACAACAATACCAACTACAGTACCAACAACTGTACCAACTACCATACCAACAACCATACCAACTACAATCCCAACAACTGTGCCTACCACCATACCAACGACCATTCCCACTACCATTCCAACAACCATACCCACCACAATACCAACAACTGTACCAACTACCATTCCAACAACTGTACCAACAACTGTTCCAACAACAGTACCAACTACTATTCCAACAACCATACCCACCACAATACCAACAACTGTACCAACTACCATTCCAACAACTGTGCCTACTACAGTTCCAACAACTGTGCCTACTACCATACCAACAACAATACCAACTACAGTACCAACAACTGTACCAACTACCATACCAACAACCATACCAACTACAATTCCAACAACTGTGCCTACCACCATACCAACGACCATTCCCACTACCATTCCAACAACCATACCCACCACAATACCAACAACTGTACCAACTACTATTCCAACAACCGTACCCACTACCATTCCAACAACAGTGCCCACTACTATTCCAACAACCATACCCACTACCATTCCAACAACAGTGCCCACTACTATTCCAACGACCGTACCAACTACAGTACCAACGACTGTACCCACTACAATACCAACAACTGTACCAACTACCGTTCCGACAACAGTACCAACTACAGTTCCAACTACTGTGCCTACTACCATTCCAACAACCGTACCAACCACGGTACCAACAACTGTACCAACTACTGTTCCGACAACAGTACCAACTACAGTTCCAACTACTGTGCCTACTACCATTCCAACAACCGTACCAACCACGGTACCAACAACTGTACCAACTACTATTCCAACAACAGTACCAACAACGATACCCACTACTATTCCAACGACTGTTCCTACAACCATTCCAACAACAGTACCAACTACCGTTCCAACAACCGTACCAACTACAGTTCCAACAACTATGCCTACTACAATACCAACAACCGTACCAACTACTATTCCAACAACAGTACCAACTACTATTCCGACAACCATACCCACCACCGTTCCAACAACTGTGCCTACTACCATTCCAACAACCATACCCACTACCATTCCGACAACGGTGCCCACTACTATTCCAACAACTATACCCACCAGCGTTCCAACAACTGTGCCTACTACCATTCCAACAACCGTACCAACTACGGTACCAACAACTGTACCAACTACTGTTCCGACAACTGTACCTACTACTATTCCAACAACCATACCCACTACTATTCCAACAACCATACCCACTACCATTCCAACAACATTGCCCACTACTATTCCAACAACAGTACCCACTACTATACCAACAACCATACCAACAACAATACCCACTACCATTCCAACAACAGTACCAACTACTATTCCAACAACCATACCAACTACGGTACCAACAACTGTACCAACTACTGTTCCGACAACAGTACCAACTACTATTCCAACAACAGTACCAACTACTATTCCAACAACCATACCAACTACCATACCAACAACCATACCCACTACCATACCAACAACCATACCCACTACAGTACCAACGACCATACCAACTACGGTTCCAACAACTGTGCCTACTACGATACCAACAACCATACCCACTACCATTCCGACAACAGTGCCCACTACTATTCCAACAACAGTACCAACCACTATTCCAACAACCATACCCACTACCATTCCAACATCCATACCCACTACAGTTCCAACAACTGTGCCTACTACCATACCAACAACCATACCAACTACAGTACCAACAACTGTACCAACTACTGTTCCAACAACAGTACCAACTACTATACCAACAACTGTACCGACTACTATTCCAACAACCATACCCACTACCATTCCAACAACCATACCCACTACCATTCCAACAACAGTACCAACTACTATTCCAACAACCATACCAACTACGGTACCAACAACTGTACCAACTACTGTTCCGACAACAGTACCAACTACTATTCCAACAACCATACCCACTACCATACCAACAACCATACCCACTACCATACCAACAACCATACCCACTACAGTACCAACGACCATACCAACTACGGTTCCAACAACTGTGCCTACTACGATACCAACAACCATACCAACTACAGTACCAACAACTGTACCAACTAGTGTTCCAACAACAGTACCAACTACTGTTCCGACAACAGTACCAACCACTATTCCAACAACCATACCCACTACCATTCCAACAACCATACCCACTACAGTTCCAACAACTGTGCCTACTACGATACCAACAACCATACCAACTACAGTACCAACAACTGTACCAACAACTGTTCCAACAACAGTACCAACTACTATACCAACAACTGTACCGACTACTATTCCAACAACCATACCCACTACTATTCCAACAACCATACCCACTACCATTCCAACAACCATACCTACTACTATTCCAACAACATTGCCCACTACTATTCCAACAACAGTACCCACTACTATACCAACAACCATACCAACAACGATACCCACTACCATTCCAACAACCATACCCACTACCATTCCAACAACAGTACCAACTACTATTCCAACAACCATACCAACTACAATTCCAACAACTGTGCCTACTACCATACCAACAACCCTTCCCACTACCATTCCAACAACTATACACACTACAATACCAACAACTGTACCAACTACCGTTCCAACAACAGTTGCAACAAGTACTATTCCAACAACAATACCCACTACCATTCGAACAACCATACCCACTACAGTTGCAACAACTGTTTCTCCAACTATACCATCAGTACCTACCACCGTGCCAACTCCACTAGGTGATTTTTTTATATCATTTACCAAGTACAGGACATAAAATGTCCTGATTGTCAATTATGCTACAGATAGTATAGATAATTGTAAAAATTACTTGAAATATCAATTTCGATTTTCAAGCTAAATTCATAATAAAATGGAAATCTTTTTATGCCCATGTTTTGACATAGTTCATCATGCTGCTGGTATAAGTAAGTGTGGTTTCAGAATAAAATTGCGTGGCGAGAGAGAATTTTGAATTTTGTCAGATCACAGATTAAAAATTTTACACTTATTAATACCTGATTTTTTCATAAGATTTTTTTTCATCACATAGCTTCATATATATATATATATATATATATATATATATATATATCCGTCTGTATGTACATAAGTGAAAGTCTATCTTGGAAACCATGCCACATATCCCCATGAAATTTTCTATGTATGCTAATTGGACCTCAGAGCATACTTTTAGCAAATTTGCTTTTGAAAATTCTAATACTTTTTGTTTTTTGAGGGTGGTTCTGTTTACTACGTAAGTATTATACTAAAATCAGTTTTTATTTTGTGTCCAGCTGCTGTGATGTAGTAGTTACATAGAAAGCGTTAGTAAATGTTGATGTATATGTCTTTGATAAAACGTTGTTTAGAGAGAATATGAGAGAGAGTATGATGAAATGTTCAAGAAAGAGAGAGAAAACATTAATATGTACAAGTGAATGCTTATATTAACAAGAGAGAGAGAGAAAGAGAGAGAGAGAATGTTTATAGGTACGAAAAAGAGAGAATGTTTAAATGAATGTTCATATGTACAAGAGAGAATGTTTACATGCATGAGAGAGAGAAAAGAAGTTTATATGTACAAGAGATAGTGAGTGTGAATCTCAATATGTACAAGAGAGAGAATCTTTATATGTACAAATGAGAAAGAAAGAACCTTTACACGTACAAGATTGAGTGATAATGTTTACATGTACAAGAGCAGGTATGTATATATCTACAAGATAGATTGTTTATTAGTATGCAAGAGAACATCATTATGTGAGACAGAGAGATGGAAATCACCTCCCAAAATACAAATATGACATAACATGTACAAATGAGAGTGAAAGAGCATTTACTTGTACAAGAAAGAGAGAGAGAATGTTCATATGTACATGAGCAGGTATATCTACTTGTACAAGAGAGATTGTTTATTAGTATGCAAGAGAACAGTGGAATAATACTCCTGCTTCCATGAACTATAAAATTTTATAAGAGATTCTTATACTTGTACACAGACATTCAACTACGCTTTTGAAAAGACTTTTAACTGGAAACACACTTTTGTTTTTCCTGTGAAAGCGCTTAATTTCTCAACTTATCTTCCTGTACTATTTCTCTATTTTTCACTTGTTTCTGTCAGCTAAAAGATTGGGGTTTATTAGAGGAACTGGGTTCTTTGCATCTTTTGTTTTATTCAATTGTTCTTAGTACATGGATATTAACAAGCATTATTCAAAATAATCCCAACAGGCCATTATCATTGTAGTGAGTTCAATAATAGCTTGATAAATATCAGATCTTGAAGAGAGAAAGTAAAACTACTGGCATACAGAGGTGGGGGGGGGGCAGTGATACCATCTGAGGGCTGTATAATGTTGTAAAAATGTTTTAATTAATGTATTTGTTAATTTAATAAATCAAAATTGACTTGGCCTCGTTAACTCTGAAGTGATGTACAATAATTTGCTTTGTTCTCCATGGATCTTGAATTTAAGTTTTGTGGATCATTTGAAACTTTTACACGGGGCCATATTCAGGGGCGCAAGGACCACAGGGCTAGGAAATAGATATTCCTTATTATCACTGAATAGAATTTTTCTCATAACTACAAAAACATTTTCACAATTAAATAAAAAATGTTATGTAGGTTCTCTATTCTTTATAGGCAGAAAAATTTAAAAAAAACACTCTTTATTACTTAAATCTGTAGACTAGCAAACTTCTGTATTTTGTTAGATTCATTTTTTCCCATATCATGAAACAAACAAGCTGTCATCGTGTCTTTTGATCTTCAAGGATATAACAATGTTCTTGCATGAACTCAGATAAAAAATCACCTGTTCTATTGTAGATAAAGCAAGGTTGCCAAATTAACCATTTTCAGCTAGATTTTGCTGCATTTTTTCCAATTTATCCAGTAAAAAACTGTGATAGCTGGAAATCTGGAAATTTTTGAAATAATTACCAAGTTTCATGAAAGTAAATTCTCATTCTCAGTAATAATTTGTGTGGAGTCATGACATCAACTTCCCGTTCTCAACTTTGGACATTATTATAGTTGTATTTTAAATATTTTCATGATTCTAAATTCAATTTGATTTCAATTGCCAAAAAAGAAACAAAATGGTCATATTTTAATTGTTGAGTGTTTTTCTTGAATTATAAAAAAAAAACTTACAAATGGAGCAATAATTTGATAACAAATATACAAAACAATAATTCATTCTAATACAAAAATTGATAATTAGTGAGTTAAAATGAATATTTTAGTCACTGTGAATGGTTTGGGGTCATAGGGTGGCTTAGATATAATTTTGTGTTGCTTTAGTGAGACGGTGTACTATGTGTTCTATGACTTTTAGGGTGGTTGGAACCGAGTGTTGTGTTGGAGTTTCATGATTGAAAGAAGTTGAACATAAGACTGTTCACGTAGAACTCCTCAGTGGAATTTGGCAATATTCCAGAGCAGATTTCTAAGAAGAAGTGTGATTTCCAAGTTGAATTTTTGATCGCTGGATGGTCGAATATGAATTTGGCATCGTATTGGCAGGCTATTTTGAAAGGATTGCATACCTATTACATTTTGTTGTTAGACTACTTCTTTGATGGTCTTGATCTATGTGGCATCAGCTGCCATTTCGTCAGATGTGGAGTGTCTAACAAGCTGTTCGATATCATTCAGAGTGAAAGTGGATTTACTTCGTTTCAGCATGATCCCCTTTTCATGGCATGTTTTGAGGCAGTTGGCAAGGTTTCCTAAATGTTCTTTATGATTTTGCTCCCACACTGGAATATTGTCATGCAGGTTGGTGGTTCAGTGGAGATTGGCAAGGGCTTTCCAGATTTTGCTATGAAACATGCTACTTGATGCAGTGGGACCGAAGTATAAACATTCCATACAGTTGAATCTTTCATGTTTTGTTTTTTAATTCCTCGTCAATTTCAATTTGATGATATTCCCAACTTATGTCCATTTTACTAAATATTCTGGCCTCTTTCAGCTCATGTGTGATTCCTTGAGGGGTCTGTACATGGAATTTAGTTTATTTCACCCCATGATTCATGGGTGTGTTGTCTATGTTCATAAGGATGTTTCTATTTTGTTCATCTGTAATGGCCACATTCATTTCACAATCACAGGGAATCTGTGGGTCCATGTCTATGATAATGTCCTCTTTCTGTTGGAAGTCTAGCAGTTCGCTTACTTAAGGTTGGTAGTAGATTGGCACCTTCTGGAATGTTGGTTGAGTAAGGTCAAAGAAAGAGTCATACTCAAGATGTATCGAGGTTTTTTTTCAGCAAAGATTAGACCTTTGAAATTTTCTATAAGAGTGTTTTCTTTGGCCATTTCTTTAAGCGATATATCTAATGGCTGTGGATGGTTTGTTTTGAATGTGACCACTAATCCCCCTCTCAGCTTTTATAGAATGGCCATGTTGTTTCTGGTTTCTGGTTTGACTGTCCTTATTGAGTTCTTCCTCCATCTTTTGCAACCCTCTTGGCTGAAGCAGATAAATCCTGTGGCCTACACTTGATTGCTACCTAATAATGTTTCTGGCTGATTTCATCATCAATGAAAATCCTTGTTGTAATTCTTGACCCTTTGTTGGTAGATAGTGTCATTCACATTATTCCCTCAACATCTAGTTTTATCCTCCCTGGATACAAGTTTTAAATGTGAGGTTTTGTTTGATGTGACTCTCAGCAATTGTAAAGCTGTATTTGTTCTACATTTGCTTTGGTTGTGGCCTTGTAGTCATTGGTTTCATCAGTATCACTGTCATCATTTACCCTTCTAACCTTTTAGCCACAACATGTTTGTGAGTGGGAAAAATGATTTTTGTTACCTTACATGAAACAATATATAATATATTGGCTGGGCATTGTCCTTGAGTGTGGTCACTTGAGCAGTTTTTGCCAACAGATCATTTGTCCCTCTCTTGGCTATTCCTGGAGCAGTATTTCCCCTTCTTACAGATCTTCATAAGTGTTCTGATCGTTTCATCAATTTTGTTGCTGCTCATGTCACTTTCTATGCAGCTAACTGTGGCACCTCAATCTTTCAGACTATGTACTCCTGTCTTCCTATTTTGCATGTCTGACCCCATTTCATCAGGGTTGTGAGGATGGGGTATTCTGCAAGAGTCTTCTTTTTGAGGAGTGTATCAGTCATCTCAAATATAGCAGCATCTTTCACTGCATAGCCTTGTCAGTATAGATGATTACTGAATTAGAGAATATGTTCTTTTTTCTAATGTATTTCCTTTGCCTGATTGACAGAAGTTTGTGCATGTGTTTCTTGAATGTTTCTGCCGTTTTAATTTTATTTACCCCCCCCCCCGTCCATATATTGAAAACAATTAAACAGAATGACGAAAAACTAATAATATCATAATATTTTCATACCAGTTCCTGGGGCTTCTTATATCTCACCCTTGCTACCAGTGTAATATTTTCAAAACACCTAAATCCAGTTATGATAAGATCAGAACTTGAAGATCTTATAATACAGATATAATTTAGCTGATCTTGATGAGTACCAGCAAAAAGAAAGTCTGCTCTGTGTTTACATTGAATACTCAGCCTATCCAATAGCTATGCAAAGATTTAAGCAAAGATTTCTTAATTGAGTAACATGAAGTTATTATTGAGATCAATCCCTTATGAAGAGAGCCCCTTAGGTGACGGAACAGGTGGGTTTTACAACAAAGACTGTGGATGCTGCTAAGTGGGCATCCTTCTGCCTTAGAGAAACTTTTATTGCTAATCCCCAAGGCATAGTATGAATTTGGAATATTTCAATAACATCAAGTACATGTACTATATGTGTACATGATACCATTTAGACATGAACATGCAATCGAATATGAATGTTTATATAAAGCTTGAATTCTGCAATTAATGAAATTGATAAATTGTTAGATACTTCTATGAAGACAGCTCTTACTGAGACTGCAATGTTATTTCTTACCACTGTCATTCCTGTTTGGCTGAGGGCCAGTAGGTATTAATGGTCAGCAGTTAAGTGACATCAGTGCAGCTCAATTTGGTGAGTCAATTCCTAGTCATTATGAGTGACATATAGGAAGACAGGTGTTATACTTCAATTAAGCAAAAGATTTTGTTACAGTAACTATCAGGTACAAATATATTCACTGGAAACCAATGGTGTCCATTCTATGCTAAAAACTTTGTTCTCATATATACTATGAAGAGAACTTTATTACTAAAATGTCATGTGGGAGATGAATGAAGTATTATCTCAAATTAATAATTTACGATGTATCATGAATACTGATTTCACAATTTTTCTGCATAGATATGTGTTCATGGTGAAGAAACAATAGAAGAAAACTTGAGATATAGTTGGAGTGTGATATTGATAGAATATATTTTCAAATATGATATAAGTATTCAAGTTCTTATACAGTTATTGGGGTCATCAGTTATCGGAATAATTGTTTGTGTATGGTTCTATAGAGTTCTCTGCAAATAATGGGTACCCACTGTGTTTGTGGCCCACACATAGACGTCACTGGAGATGTTGAAGGAGGAAGGGAGATATATGGAGAATATGAGCGCCAAGTATGAATGTGGACGCAGAGATTAAATAAGATTGTTGAATTTAGCCCCACCATTAAAATATTTTGTCTTTTCATGCTAAAATATTTGGAAAATAGACAAAAAATGTTAATAGTAGCATGTACCTACATGTAACTTTGTAAAATAATTTTGCCACAGCATTGATATTTTCAAAATAATTAATAATTTTTTTTTCGAACAATGTTTTGAATGATGTTTTTATTGTAAAAGGATGCTATAAAAATACAAAGAAAAATAAATCATAAAATTAGGATAAATTCCTTATTAATTCATGTTATATGTTACCGTGCAAACGACGAGAGAAAGTATCCAGTTTAACTACACTGTAATTATAATGACACATGACTTATATAATGACATAGATTTCATTAAAATTGGTCGAGTTTTACACATGTTAATGCAAAATTGAAGTCACTGGTTTGTATAAAAAGTCAAATGGATTGTTCAACTAGATTTTTGTCTCTACTGGAAAAAAAAAGTCTGTGATTATCATTTACTACGGGTGTCTGTCATCATTGTCTCCTTTATCTCAATCGGATAACTTTGTTATTCCTTAAAATATTTCAACGAAATTGTGTATTTGGGCTTGTAGAGAGATTTTACAGAAGTTCTACATGTTGTTTGTTTATAATTGATAAAATTTCTCAAATTTTGAATAATTTTGCTATAATTTTGCCAACACCCCAGGAATTTAAAATGGTGAGTTACAGTCAATCTGATTGTTTGTTTTTTATGTGTAAATTACCATACTTCAAGATGCCAAAAATATTGAACTTTGAAACTATTAAACCAATTAGAATCAAAATTGTTATACAGGTTTTTGGGTACCTAATTACAGAAAATATCTATCTTTTTTAAGAATGTAGAATAGAATTGTATCTTGGAGTTGACTGTCTTAATAAACAACTAATTGTTTATCTGGTAGTTCACATCATACCAAATCATATCGATAGTGAGAGACTAACGCAAATGAAGAATTACAAATATTACAGCACAAATACAATGTTTACAAATTTAAATAATAATGCAGTAAATACCAAGGACTATTAAATCGAATTCCTATATAAATGTTATTGTTTATCTAGTTGCATATAAACTAACAAACAAAATATCTTTTGCTTGTGTTGAAAAAATTCCTAGCAGAAAACATTCAAAATCAAGTATCAGCCCCAAATTTTAAATTTTTTCTACATTCTAAAATAAACTTGGATTTTAGTTGTTTTTTCGTTATTTTAAAACAATTTTTTTGAATATTTGCCTTTATCAATTATTGAATATAAGTAATTCTAAATAAAGATTAGATCAGTTTATTCAGTGATCCTTACTAAAAATTAATCCATGTTTATTATGGCACTTTAACTTCATCATGCATATCAGTTAGTGAGAATACTTGAACACTGAAAAACTTCTCATGCTTCTTGAAATGGTTGATATAAAGTGGCCATCATCAGGAAGGAAGGTCATAAATTATTAGTGAGACATCCAGAAATAATTGAATACAATCTGCCAATAAGGATCCAGGTAGTTTCACATAACTTTGTCTCCAGCTGGAAAATCAGTAAGTGATTTGGGATGTTGAAAGGATTACTAAGTTGTTGTTATAATATTTTTGTAAATTGGTCTTACATTTTGAAATGCTTCATCGAGACTTATATTTTATTGTATAGAATATGATTATTAATTGTTTTTTTTCTGCAGATATATGTTTAAATGAAGAAGGAATTACACTTGGAAACCTTGATAATTTTATTGTGGATATTGAACCATCAACTAATCTTGACGGAATTGATGACATAATTGTTGGCGGTAAAGCGTTCAAGTTTCCCAGAAGGGATCCAAGTCCAACTCTAACACTGACTTTCTATGATCCGCAAATTCCACTGAATGTGAACTTTTTAAATACAAAGAATGTAGATTCTTATAAGATGACAGCAACTTATGTGGATGGTACATCTGTGGAGTTTACGGTGAGTAAAATGCTTTTCTCATAAAGTGGTATTTCTTCTCCAACATTGTATGATGATGTGGTATTGGTATTATGTCTCCTATATTGTGGTGAAGATAAGGGATTTTGCCTCCGCATGGTAAGTTTGTTAACACCACATGCTGACATCACTGGAAATATTGAAAGAGGAAGGGAGATGTATGGAGAACAAGTACGCCAAGTATGATCGTGTACGTGGATATTTAACAGAGTAAAAAAGACATATACATGTATTTAGAGGAACAAATCAAACATACGTTTAATAAATGAACATCTCTGACAATACAGGACTGAAATGGAAGTACGAATGAGACAACATGGATACGATCATGTTAAGAGAAGAGGAGGAAAGATGGGAGATAGCCTCTAATCGAATGATGGGAGCTTTGTGCCATTTAATCGTAGTCATTGGAGTGGAGGTGTCTGAACAGCTGTGAATCCATAAGACTTTAATGTACCAAGGAATGGTTATGGAGACCAGGTTCAGTATGTATGCCCATCTGCCAAGTCGTGTGGAGTGTACTCGAGATCGCGTGTGGGCAACTTGGGGGTTATTCTCTGATACTGGAAAACAGATGACACACAGACTATGTAAGACACAGAAAAGATGTGGGGAATGGTCCATGGGCTCTCCTTGAATTAAGGAGAATTAGAAGACAGGAAATAATGGTGAAATTCTGATCGGCTGAGAGGCCAGTGAAATGATACCAATCCTGGAGAGAGGAGGAGAGAGAGTAACCAGCTAGAAGCGCCAGGGTAAAAGAGCAATTGAACATTTGTCTTCAGGGATTTTATAGGGAATCAATGACTGAAATGATGTTTCAGATATCTAGCTACTTTCATATTTAATTCTTAACTAAAAGTATAGAGGGCACCACAGTACATTTGAGTGTTGTTTTGTGGAATTAGAAAAGTGAAAACTATTTTGAAGGTATAACCAATATATGTAAATCAAATTATTAGCTAATAAGTACAAAAAGTGTATTTATCTTGTCCATTATGATAAAAAAATTGCTGGAGAAATGGGTGAAAATGCACGAATCTTGCATTTCTCTTTGTCTTTTAAGGTAAATTTTGACTAATCTTCTGAATGAATGAAAGAGGAATATGGCCTGATTACAATAGATATGTGTGAGTGACTTTGTGTGACACTTTGATTCAATTACAGAATGTCAAGCCAAATTCTCCAGTAAGACTACCACAAACAGATGAATTGCGAAAGCTTCACATTTCTTTTAAGAAAATACATCCAAGGAAGAAAGTAGAAATTGAATTAAGTGTCAAGCTTTGCAGCAAAATAAGTAAGTATATTTGATGTAACACTTAGACTTAGATTGTTGATATCAATTTTCAAAAATTACCAATCTGTGGTGCAGGTACCAAAAGAGGCACATTGGATGATTAGAAGTGTTGCATTGCACCTCGTGGATGATAATGAAAAATTAAGCCTACTCCTGCAAAAAGTTATAGTAATTTTTGTTTATCTCTTTTTACATTATTTTTATCAATTTTTGTTCCATGAGTCAAACTAGATTAGAAGAATTTGCCAAAGATTTAATCTTTGAACGTGTTTTAGAGGTGCATCACAATATTTTTTTACTTTGGCGTTATATATTTACATAACATTACCTTGACGATATTAATGATTTTTAGCTTACTTGAAAAATTTTAATGTTGTTCGGAAAATTTTTCGATTTTTTGGCTAGAAGGAAAAAAACATCAATTTTGTCTGAAAAAAACAAAACAAATTTTTAATAAACTACAACATAGTACTGACTTTGAAGTCTTATTCACTATTTTATAACGAGTAATAAACATATCCGGTCCACATGTTGACATTTTAAAATTTTACAGCAGGGAAAGGGTGACAAATTTTACCGTTAGGAAAGGGTGTAATGTGACCAACTATGCATTTTATGGACTAATTTCTGTTACTTTTGGACATCCGTACATTTGACTGTACTAATTATGTACAATAATTAATGAGAAATAAAGTGTTTTCAATTCTTATTATATTAAACAAGAACAACATTTCATGGTTACCATTTTTGTTTTGTGTGTGCATGCTTATGTGGATGTAAATATTAGTGAATGAATGTGAGTATGTTCGTTCACATGCGTATGTATACATCTTTCCTTGTGAGTGGGGAGTGATGGGCCATGCCCTGCCACGCTGGCCCATGACGTGTTGGCAGGGGGGTCTGGTGGATTGTCCACTGTGGGTCAGTGGCTGAAGAGCTCCACCGGCACTTGATACCCATCCAAACTGTTCTTGTAAGTCAAGAATGGATGTTCGGAGCACCGGGGAGAAAAAAAAAAAAAAATTTCAACTCAATTTGATTCCATTTTTCGATTAAGTTGGATGCAAATTCCATGGGTAAGAATCTCTTTCTCTCTCTCCTACCTGTTGGGGTCAGTTAGGCAGCACTGGAGCATACCTCTCCCTTATATATAAAGTTTTTAACTGAGATAAAGTTCACCGATGTTGGAATAAAAAAAAAAAATTTAAAAATTGCGGTAGCATAGTCATCCTGGGGACTTCATTTTAGCAGTTGAAAAAGTTTGAATTTTTCATCTTTCGTTGCTAAATATTTCATGTCTGTCTCCCAGCAAGAATTCACTACTTAGATTAGATGGAAGACCGACCCATCCAACACTAGATTTGTTTGTTATTTCAGTGAATTGAAGAAGCTTCCTCTACTAACAAGTTAATTTCTGCCTTAATATATAAGAAATTTCTTCTTGTACTTAATTACCTCCCTTAGTAGATGCACAGTAACACATCATTTTTTTAATATTAGAATTCTGCTTACATTGAAAGGTTCAGGACCCGAACTGCAAAATTTGTACTGCATTCTTCCCATTACTGTTCATTAAGGACACATTTCAAACTAGTTTGATCCTGAGTTGTCAGCTTGGGCTTGTTATTGCTTAAGTCCTGTTTGAACATCACCTATTGAATACCAGCACAAGATTTGGGCATTGTTGATCCCAAAATGACCATAGACACTCCAAAAAGCTCTTTTTTTAAGAAACAAAAGAAATAGTTTTTAGATGGTGCCTAGTGGTGTACTCATGCAAATTTTCACAGTTGTAGCCCTAAAAATGTGACCAGGGACACACACACACACACACACACACACACACACACACACACACACAAACACACAGCAAAGAAAGAAGAATCTGTAGCCCAATTGAGCAAGCCATTTGTGGGACTAAGGTGATTCAATAATAATAATAATGATAGCTGAACTTGATAATCTATCTTAGCCCATTGTAGAACAAAGGTACGGCTTCATGTGCTTGAGCCGGCTAAAGGATTGTTCTGCAACTAGGTTAGTTAATGATGGAGCCAGAAAACTGTTGTGCAAAGTGGACAGTTGACGATAAGGATTGCCCTACTTCTAGTGCTCATTGAAAGAAGCTCTTGTAGTATTTCAGTTTGACTTTGGGTGACATCTGAATGCATGTCCACTAAAAATTCTAATTTGTTCACATTTTCTGTATTGTCAAAATGCTTTGGATCTAAAGCACTAAATTTAGAAGCCACATTTTTAAAATGCTCAATTCTTTTACCTGTGCTATTTATAATAGATTAGATAAAAAGAAGACTTTAAGTACGAATTTCACAGAAAATTACTCAATTTGATGAATATTTGACTCGATTTGGAAAAATATTAGTTAACTTTTCCTGAAAATATAGTGAAATATACGATTCTTTTCAGGAAGTGTATGCACAGTTCAAAGGAGAAGTAGTGGATGAATGAATACCAAAAATCCTATTGAAATCTGATGTTTAGTTAATCTTTGGTAGAATTTCAAATCTGGGCATGTTTTTGCCTAAAAATTTCCTAATTCAAATTATTACATTACACCATTTTACACTGTGTAAACAACTTTTTACTCACAAATATATCTGGATTTATATTGTAAAAGTAGATAATTTTCAAACAAGAATTCTTTATAATCTTTATTCTTAAATTGATTCTTAGTTGAATCTTGGCGTTCCTTCATTTACACTCCTTGAATGCATTTGTATCATTTGGCAGGAGGAGATTTGAGAAATATTCTGAGTCATTTTCCAAATAAGTTTTTTTATAAATCAATAAATAAAAGAAATTTTTGATTTTAAATGGGAATTATTCCAGTTCGGTACCAGAAAAATATCTGACAGAACTTGCAAAATATCTTTAAACAATAATTAAGGTAAATGAATTTCATGATGCATTGGTGAGTCAAAACAAGATTGATATATATATACATATATTTTTTAAAAAATTTTTTTATTGACATTCAAAGTTTGAACACACATAAATATATACTTTGAAATTATCAATCGTAATATAAATGTTCATAATCTCTCGAAATGATTTATAGAAACAGTTGATTCACTTTATTTCATCAAATAATGAAAATTATTCTGTATTTTCCATTTTTATGATTATTCATCTGTATGAAGTTCTGAGATTTACAACCTCAATCAAAAGGACTTTTAAACTGACAAATGCCTTATTTAAGGCACAATAAAAGTTCCTTTTAATTTAATTGGCTGAAAGCTTTTCTGATATTGCAAAGGTTGAAACAAAAAAGTGCCAATCCTCTTTATCTTATTGTTTCATTGGTCCCTTCTTCGATGACTGTCAGGCCAAGTAAAAGCCAGAAATCCATTATTGCAAATATGATCTTGTCACTAAACGCATAGAAGTTTCATATGATAGGTGGAGAGGCAGAGGAGGAGTTCTGAAATGCAACAGAAAGACCATAAAGAGGTCTGGGAGAACAAGAACAGAATTGGGTAGCTAACCTGACTATGCATATCATAAAACAGTCAGCAAATGTAGCCCAGACATTCCCTGTGATATGGCCTCACCCCACTTGACTTCTCTATCAGGCCCCAGCTATTGTGAGCATTAACACTTCACAAACTTTCTTATTTTGACTGGGTGATTGCCTGTGTTGCCGGCAGAGGAATTTTTGCACCCCTTCACTCTTGCCTCATCTCGCTAAACTGTTGACTGATGAAGCTCTAAATAAATAACATGTTAATTGCAAAACTTTGTCTGATTAAAAGAATTCCCAGCAGGGGAGGATACAGTACAGACAAAACACCTTGCGAGAGGCACCCACATATATGCTTCATTTATGGCAAGATCACTTTTGATATTCAGTTTTAGAAACTCTCACTTTGTATAATTATTATTATCAATCAATATAATATAATAATTTTTATCAACAAATAATATAATATAATAAAAAACAAAGCAAGAAAATATACATGATGCTAATAATGAATAGTTGTATCTTGAATTGTTAAAAATCATTTAAAATCTGTGAAAATACGAATAACTTTATTCTTTAGTGACAATTACACCGAAATAGTTCTTAAAACAGCCTCTTGCTCAAAGAATCACTGGACCTTTGAAATCTCTTCATTTTCCTGATACATATTTGCTGAAAAAAATTTACTGAATATTTCTCGAGGCCACTTACATATATATATATATATATATATATATATATATATATATATATATATATATATATATATATATATATATATACATATATATATATGTGTGTGTGTGTGTACATATAGATATATATATATATGTGTGTGTGTGTGTATGTGTTTTATATATATATACACATACACATATATATACATACATATATATATATATATACATACACATATGTACACACTTATACAAATATATACTTATGTATATATATTTAATGTACACACACACACTTTATATATATATATATATATATATATATATATATATATATATATATATATATATATATATATATATATTTATATATATATATATATATATATATTTATATATATATATATTTATATACATTTATCTGTATTGATATTGATATTGATGTATCTATTGATATATAATAATTTTTTGGCTCAAGTACTGGTCTGTTTGTTCCAGGTTCAGTGTCTGCAACTGTTCCGACAATTTCAACCATTGGACCAACAACTATACCTAGAAGTACAGGTTAATTTCCTTTTATCACATCTTAATTCTTATGTCTACTTTTTAGAACTGAGTTATATCTTTGTGCGTATTTTATTTTTTGATATTAATTTCACCATGATATCTATTTGAAATAATTAATAACAATTCTCTATGAGAGGATAATGTGGTCTTAGAGTACAGTAAACCCCTACCATAACAAACTAATGGGGGGATGTTTGTTGAAGCTGAAAGTTTGCAATACCTGACGATTGCCCCTTGCTCAGTTAATAAGAAATGATTTTGGAAGTTCTTCATATTTAATAAACATCATTCAGTAAATCCTAGGGCAGTTTGGTTACCCTTCATTCAGAAAACAGATTTTATTTGGTCTACATTGTTTATAAATGTAATGTGCCATGCGCTAAATTGTTTATCTTTCAACAGAGTTTTGTGTCTTTTTTGTATACAAAATTCATAAATACGTAGTTTTAATTTAGTCAAAATTTAATTTGATCCAAACAATGATGCCACAAACAAAATTTGGCGATCTTACATTAGGTTCCCAGGTATACCTCGAATATTATAGCAGTACAAATTATTTTGACCATGAAAAACTACATTTGAATTTGACATTTCAACATAAAATACATTATAACATTTCAATAGTTTTAACTGACTCATTTGTTCTAGAATTCAACTGTTTTAGGATTGCTTAAAATAAGTAAATGAATAGGAATTTTCTTTTTACAACTGTTACAGCTGGTGAAAAATATTGTCAATCGCTAAAGTCTAAAAAATCATAAGGAAATAACTTTGAAAATGAAGGTAAAGAGCCTGAAGTAAATATAGTTCCAGAAAAGGGACTAATGATTTTTTGATCAATTAAAAAAGTTTTAGGGGATTAAAGAAGGTAAATTAGGTAAGTAGGTCTGCTGCTTCAGACTATCTCTCATATAATCTCTCATATAGTATCTGAACAAAATAGGGGGATGAAAATTCACAATTGAAATTTCAATAAACTTATCTCTGTACGTATAGTTCAAAATCAAAATAAATTGAAATTCATATCATAAGATGGAAAATGGAAGGTTGTTTAGTCTATTCATTTGAAAATTTAGAAAACTATACAAAAAATAAATATCCATTGCTCACATCAGGGAATTACCATAGCCTGTGCATTGACCAGAGCTAATTACCTGAAAGATTATCTAAAAAAAAAAGGTCTTTTATCAGAAATCATCGAGAAAACACCAGTTCAAGATTAGGGCATTGTTGGTCCCAAAATGACCATAGAGGCCCAAAAAAGCATCTTTTTGAAAAAACAAAAACCGTTATTTTAGATGGTACTAAATGGTATACCAATGCAAATTTTCAAGGTTATAGCCCCCAAAATGTAACCAGGAGTGGCTGCAAATATACACGAATAGATGTGCACTTGGGCACATAGAGTCAAGCACTCAAAGAGAGAAGAATCTTAGCCTACTTGGCTGTTTGTTCGTTTGTTAATAAAATTATTTGATGTTAAGTTAAATGAAAAAAATTCATGATTTCAAACAAATTGTGAATTTATGCCAATAATCCATTATACTAATCAATTACCAAAAATGTTTGTGTTCATTTGTTTACAACATTTTGATTGTGTACACTCTGGCCTTTGTTGGATGTTCCTGGTTCTAGATTGTGGAATCACTTCTAAGAACATATGTTCAATTGGACTGGACACGTTGCAACAGTTTTTTGCTTGTCCTGTATGTCGCAGTTGTGTTTTCTGTGTGAAATTCCAAGTTGTTTCCCTTGCATTGAAGGATCTGTTTGTTTTTTCTGAGATGTCCTTTTTTGATGAGATGTTCCCAGATGCTACTGATATCAATGCTCTGTCATAGCTCAGGTTCAGGTGGGTTTATGGTATACGAATGTCCTGAATCCATCTCCTGTTTGGGTAATCAGTACATCTAGAGATGCTAATTTTTCATCTGCATCTTCACCCTCAATGGATGGTCTCAACACTTTCACATCCTCCTGGTAAGGCTAGAGTATGAAGGTACTATCCAAATATCTCAGCCAGGTGGATGGTTTTCAGCATTGCTGTTTTTAGTGCCATTTCCTTGAAATACTTCATGTAAGTGTTTGATATCACCTGAGACAAAGCTGATCCCATGGCCATCCCTTCATCCTATTAATTTATTTCAAAGTTCAATTGGAATTGTGTCATGTTGACACAAAAAGACAGCATCTCCATTTTGTCGATAGATACGTTGGTACATTCTTCAAGTGTTTTTGGATTCCAGCTTCACTTAGACCACTGGCATGGCCTTATCTGTGGAGACTTTGGTAAAAAGCTCAGCATATGGGTAGACTGGATGGGAGTGTTCTTTATTATTTCCACAAAGTGGTCTGATTTCCGTACATATGATGAAGGTTTACCTGTCAGTAGGTTGACTATGTCAACTGGGAATCGGCTCAATGGCTGGCAAGCCAATCCTTGGCAATTCACAATAGGCTTTGGGGGATACCTTGCTTATGGATTTATGGGAGGCCATACATATTTGAAGGCTTACTGTGATGTTGCTTCTGCCCAAATAACGCAAAAAATTTTCAAAATTTGGGCAGACATAGACAGAGTCGATCCAGTTAGCATGAACCTAAATTTAAAATTGTCACTGACCCCCACAGAAAAAACGTACTGAAGGCAGCTAAAAAGTTTTTCTAGACATAATAAAGAATGAATTTTTAGATTTTCAGCCTCATAGCTGGTTTGTGCGTGTCATACATACATAGCAATAATCAGATGCCTACAACACAAGGCAAAACAAATATGCAGTTGAGGTAACTTTTATTCTTTAAGATCTGAGAGCTTCCTTTCAGCTGATTCAGCATTGATATTAATATCATTTGGGAACTTTTTATCAAAGAGGATATCTCCGAAAAACCAAATAGATCATTCAATGCAAGGGGAGCAATTCTGAATTTGACACTGAAAACGCGACCCCAGCGAATAGGATATGCTTAAATGGATGTGACATACCCAGTTCAATCAAGCATGTGCTCTTAGGAAGTGATTCCATATTCTAGAACGAGGAACACTAAGCTAAGGCCCGAGGATACATGGCTGAAACTTTGTGGATAAATGGACAAATAGGCGAGGAAAATAGTCATACACAATGATCTTCCAGGTTTTTTATCTTTATTTTAAAAATTTACTTGAAATTTTTTTGATCTTCATTTAGTGGCAATATTCTTTACTGCCTGTATCAGTTGTAAAAGGAAAAGTGTTACTTATTTACTTATTTTAAGCAGTCGTAAAACAATTGAATATTAGAACAAATGAGTTAGTTAAAAACTATTGAAATGTTATAATGCATTTGTGTCGAAATGTACAAACATGCAGTTTTTCATGGTCAAAATAATTTCCACTGCTAAAATATAGGAGGTATACTTGGGAAACTAATTTACACTGCATATCAAGAATTACCAAATTTCAATTGTGGCATACTTGGTTAGATTAAATTAAATTTTGACTGAATTAAAATTACGTATTTATTTATTGTATAAAATGAGGCACAAAACTCTGTCAAAAGGAAAACAGTATAGCACATGATACGTTATGCTCACAACCAGTGAAGACCCCAAAAATATTCTTTTCGATGAATCAAATTTGAGTCTCTGGAAACATTCTGAGAAATCCACAATTTTGATAATGCCAAAAGTTGTTATAGTGAGATTCATTATAGCAAGGGTTTACTGTATTAATGAATTATTCTTATATTTAAAAAGAAATATGCCCCATGATTTTTGATTTCACCTATTAGATTTTCAACTCGTCTGGTGATAATTATTTTATGTATTCTAGTAAAGATGTATGATTTTGCGCTGAAAACTAATGGGGAATAAACCTTTTTTTATTACTTTATCACTGATGCTTTTGTGTTTATTTTAAATCACTTCTACTGATCCCAATTTCTGAGAATGAATACAATCTCTTGACAATTTTCTACAATTATGCCATGTGGTTTTAAAGATTGATATTAAGTAAGTTATCTAATGTTGTGCATATTTTATTTATAACACTATATTAGTTGATTAGAATCAAATTATTTCATTTTGTATATACATACATACATGCATTTATGTATGAATTATAAATGATAGAGTATATCTATTCATGCTTGTTGTATAGATGTACACATACACCCAGATATGGTTAAATTTGTAAGCTAGCATGAAAGTATTTCATTCTTTCAAATTTGTTTGGTTTCTATGTAGTACAAATATTAATAGGAGCATTTTATAACTTGATTGATAATCTTAAAGATTATTTTTTAACATTCTAAATAAAGATTAGATTAGTTTATTTGGTGATCCTTACTAACAATTAATCCATGTTTATTATGGCACTTTAACTTCATCATGCATATCAGTTAGTGAGAATACTTGAACACTGAAAAACTTCTCATGCTTCTTGAAATGGTTGATATAAAGTGGCCATCATCAGGAAGGAAGGTCATAAATTATTAGTGAGACATCCAGAAATAATTGAATACAATCTGCCAATAAGGATCCAGGTAGTTTCACATAACTTTGTCTCCAGCTGGAAAATCAGTAAGTGATTTGGGATGTTGAAAGGATTACTAAGTTGTTGTTATAATATTTTTGTAAATTGGTCTTACATTTTGAAATGCTTCATCGAGACTTATATTTTATTGTATAGAATATGATTAGTAACACTACCACAAACAAATGAATTGCAATCACTTGAAATTACTATTCAGAAAATAAATTCATTGAAGGCAGTAAAAATCGAACTCAGTGTCAAGCTTTGTAGTGAAATAAGTAAGTATATTTGTTGTAGCACTTGAACTTGGATTGCTGATATTGATTTTTAAATAAAGTAAAGGACTGACTATAAGATATGCCTAAAATGTTATTAATATTAGGAAAATAGTTTGTTTATTTTCTGGAGAAAGTCATACATTCGTAACTATATTTTCATAATGCATAGATATAAATAACTGCATATATATCTATATATGTATATGTATGTGTGTGTGTATGTGTATGTATATGTATGTTATATCAATATCTACAATATTTTTAGGCACAAGTATTCATTCAACTGTTCCAAGAACAACACCTCCAACTGGTGGGTCTACAGCAGGTAAATTTTCTTCAATAAAATCTTGATTTCTATCATTCATTACTTTTTAAGACTGAATTATATCTTTGTGCATGTTTTATTTTTGAATCAGATTTCTTTGAAATACTTATCTGGAAGAAATAATTGCAGTTCTTTGCAAAAGAAAAATATTATCATGGAGCATTTGTAAATTATTAGACACTGTCACCAAAACTGTTTACATGTCTCTTCAGGTTTTAAGTTGGTCAGGCAATGTATGTATGACACTTACAAGCTGCTCCAATGGAGCTCGAGCGTTGAAATTTAGAACGTTCCCTCCTAATCAAAAGAAATGTCCTTTTTTATTTTTCCAAATTCACCTGCTAAATAGGTTTTCAGTAAGGGATTCAATTTTTAATCTAAGCTTATGCTAAATTAGTCCCTTAACCTCATTCATTTATCACCTTTTTTTCCAATTTTTTAGTTATACACCCCAAAGCAGCATGCTGTCAAATAACTTTGGTTATATAGTGTTTTCTTTCAAAAACCAAACCAAACCAAACCAAACCAAAATTTTAATATTCTTTTAAAATACACCCTCATGCTTTTTGACTTCATCCACTGAATTCTATTCAACTTGACTTGAAATGATTTTCCCAAGTATATTGGTGAAGAGAGTGTTTCATTTTATGCTAAAAACTATTGAGTAATAAACTTCATTATCTTATTTTATTTCATTGTTGATGTTTTAGTGGCTATTTTGAATTCATTTTTCTAACGACAATGCAGAAATTTTATATGTGCCTATGACAGGTTATTTACCTCTATCAACAATGTTGAAAAGAGGTGTATGTATTTTGTATGTATCTATTTATCTGTCTGTTCATACAATATCTCTGAAAGTACTGAATGAATTTGAATTAAATTTTGTAGAGGGGTGGGCAATGAGGTAAGAGAAAAGTAGTAAAATTTTTCGGGGTGGTTCCAGGAATCTTTTTCAGATTGAGAGATATTTTGGGTTTTTTTCAAATCACAAATATGTATATGCACATGACTGTCAACACAGTATCTCCAAAAGTTCTCAATGAATTTCTCTGTGGAGGGGTGGAAAATAGACAACAGGTGAACTGATTGAATTTTGGTGTGGATCCATGAACAATGATCTCCTCTACATCACAGTTATCCGTTCAAACCACACAATATCACCCTATTTTCACGTCCATCATACCTCCTATTCTGAATGCTTTCTAGTTTTTGGATAATTATATCATATGATTTTTAATGAGCTACTAAATTAAGATTTACAGAGTTATCCTGATTATCATTCTTGTAATTCATTGCTGTTCAAACAATGATCCAGCCAATCCATTTTATTACCTTTTCCTGCTCTACTACCAGTACTTAAAGAGGGGGATTTTTTTCAGTAGTGTCCAATGATGATCGAAAGCAGAATTTTGAAAAAAATCAAAAAATAAAATTTTCGAATTCAAAAAGCAAAAATGAGTTTGATTTTTAAAAAAAATCATTGAAAGTAATTGACGATTTCTGTATGATTGTTGTGGATATTTCGTTTATGAATTTATTCTAGTTGATAGGTGATTAGAATCAAATGATAACCTCCTTTAAATGCATGCACACACACACACACACACACATTCAAGAAAAGTGTAAAATAGGGAAAGCCAAACATTTTAGCTTTGGTTTTTTTGGTATAGTGGTTTTTAGTGTGCCTTAACCATACATGTCTCCAGAAGACTGATGTGATTCTGTTTCTGGTCATCTTTCTCCACTGTCCAGTTGAGGGGGTTAAACTCAGGTCATTGGTTCACCAATCATGGTTTGGATTCAAATTCCATGGGTGTAATAAAGTTGTTGTTGTTGGTGAGTTCTCTGGGAAGAAGGAGGTTGATGCTGGAACTCCTTTTAAGGAGAGTGATAAAGGGAGGTGTGTGCATGTGTGAGTTAACAGTATAGCGTAATAGTATTTCAGTATAAGTGTAGATTTGTGTTAAAAGTGATAATATGAGTGTGTGTATGAGAGAATCAATGTATGTTTAAGCTTGTGTTCACAATATAGTAGGATTGCATATAGACTGATTGTGGATTTTAGTGATGTGTTGATATGAATGAGTATGATTTTTTTTCAAATGCATCATTGCATGGGGGATTTTGAAAGAAAGGGAAGGAGGTTATGTTTTCCTAGGGAGTCAGAGCTGAAGTTCCAGCTCCAAATTGAAGAACTGTAGAACAAGTTTGAATTCAGCGTCGGTCTTGGAGAATTAATGAAACGTGTTTCCCCATCTTCTTTCTGCAACATTTTCGGTGTTCATTTTGTAGAAAGGGAAAACTGAAAATTTTGGTTCTCGTGGAGAACACTGAAAAATGTGTGAACTAACTTTGAGTATCCTGATCGATGGATCTCTTATTTGTTGCCGATGAACAATAGTCCTGTTTCTGAGGTGGAATGTTTTCCCCATAATATGTTCCTTGTGGCAACCGAGACAAATAATAGTATAGATTATATTTTTAACATCACGAGAGATTTGGGATTTGCTTTTAAAAGTTTTACCACAATTGAAAATATATTTATCTCTTTCTATTAGATGTATGCCTGAGCTACTATTCAGTCTATTGCATTTGGTTATCTTTTTCTCTGGTTCTGTTTTCTCAGAGAATGTGGCTTTCGTCAGTAGTTTTTCCTAAATTTGGAGGTTGACCTTTACTTTCAATTATTAAGGAATTAGTGAGGGTGTTGTTCATGTCGGGCTTCTTTTTAGGATGTGGATGTCTTGTTGAATTTTTAAAAAAAATTTATGGGTTTAAAGGGTTGTGGGTGTTGATGAATGGAATAATGGTGGTTGTATTAATTTTAGTGTTTACAGCTAGTAATTATTATCTATCAAGTTGTGTGGCTTTTTCAATTCTAGATTTAATTAGGGAGAGGGGATAGTTTTGTTTAAGTGGGTATTTTTTAGTTCCTTGACTCTAAGATTTAGAGTACCCTGTTCAAAAATTATTGTTCTTAAATGTTTGGCTATATATATGTGTGTGTGTGTGTGTGATTGAAAAAGATTTAAAAGTAGTTTTTCTAGATTCATGATTGTGCTATAATTTGCTTTCACAAACCAGACCAAAAGATATGATCTTTCATCATGTTCTTGTTATATGTTCTTTGGTAGCAGCATTTGATGAGTGTTAAGGATATGAACTTTGAGGGACAGTCTGCAGCCCTTTTTACCATAGTTTTTCACCATAATTGCAACCAGCTCCACCTAGTTCTTGACCCTGTGATAGCCCTGGAAGACCCAAACTACTGTGACAATGCTGTAGCAAGTTGCTTTCTCCTTCCTAGAGTGTGTCTTTGGGAATTCCTTGCATGCCAGGATCTTCTTTATCTGTGGTCCCAAGAAGACACCAACTTTGAAAGTTGCCTGAGACAGTACTCTGTGGCAGCATCTCCTCAGATGTATAAGACCTACAAGGCGTATTTTGGGATGTTTATTGGAGATCAAGACAAATTCTAGGCATATGATTTTACATACTATATAACAAACAGTCTCAAGACCTTGAAATATGATGATTATGGCTAGGTCATCTGAGACTTCAAAATGGTGGCATTCCTGATGGGTCTCAAGGGTGGTTTTACAAGTTTCTTTGCTATCTATCTCGGACATCTTGCCACACTACCAAAAGTGGTACTTGCAACATATAAAGATGAACAATGCCGCAAGGAATCACTGGATGACTCCTGGAAGGTGATGATGTGACAATTACACATCAAATTTGGCCTTATGAAACAATTTGTCACAGCAGCTGAGGGGAAATTACAAAGTCACAAAGTTCGTAGAGAATAATAGCTACTGAACATCTATGGCTGTCAAAGGTGGCAAAGGGTTCCATACTTCTTAGATGTGCATGCGTTTATGTGTTCCAGTGCTCCTGGCTATACTATTTTGTCTATAGTCTTGAAAATTGGCATTATTACCCCTTGTAAAAAAAAAATGTATTTTTTATTTTGGGGAATAAAATGTTTTTGATCTTTTTTTGGCCTTATCCTAACAGGCTTATTGGTAACATTTAGATTCTCCAGAATCAAGGTGTTTCTTTCACTCTATTTTAGATGTTTTCCAGTGGAAAACTCCAGCAATGTCATAAATAGAATCTATTCTGACCATGTTCTTCGTTGGAATATTTTTTGCATGACTTCAAATTCTAACACTATAGCTGTTCAATTATTGACTGTGATAGCAAGATTTTTTTACACTTTTTAGACATAATCAATCAAAAAATAACACTTATTACTCCTCCAAAAGTTTTTAAAATGCCAAAAAGTGTTTCATACTTTTTGTGTAGAAGATTATGTGAATAAAATATTTTTTTTTCTATGTGGCACAAATATAGATTGAAAAGTAGAATAACTGGACAAGTCATCTGATATTAGAGAATACCTGGAAACTGAAAATCAGCCCATTCTCCTTTGATCATAACTTTTCACGCTTCTTGAACTTGTCTGTATGAAGTGTCTATCATGATGTATGCATATGTTTAATGATCTTTAGGGAAGGTAGGTCATTAATTATTAGTAAGATATCCAGAAATATTTCAATATTATCTTTCAATAAGGATTCAAGTAGTTTGGCATAACTTAGTCCCTAGGTGGTAGATCAAGATGTGATTTGAGGTGTTTAAAGGATTGCTTGGTGTAAAGTATTTTTGTGAACTGGTCCAACATTTTGAAATGCTTTATCAAGACTTGCATTTTGTTATGTAGAATATGATGATTATTTCTTTTCTATTCTGCAGAGATATGTTATTATGAAGAAGAAATTACTCTTAAAAACCTTGATAATTTTATTGTGGATATTGAACCATCAACTAATTTTGATGGAATAAATGATATAGTTGTTGGAGGTAATGCATTCAAGTTTTCCAGAAGGGATCCAAGTCCAACTCTAACACTGTCTTTCAGTGATCCACGAATTCCAGCTTATGTGGGTCTTTCAAATACAAAGAATGTAGATTCTTATAAGTTGACAGCAACTTATGTGGATGGTACAGTTTACACGTTTACGGTGAGTAAAATGCTTTTCACATAAGATGGTACTTCTTCTTTAACATTGAATAATAACATGCATTGAATTGCTGATTTATCAAGTAAATAAATTGAAAACATTTATTGAAGTTATTTCTAGAATAATAGTGGTAGATCTACATAGTTCTTTTATCATACATGGCTTCTATAGTGTATGAGGGGAGAGTAGTAATTGCTCTTGCTTTCTGTAGTGACAAGAGGATTTTGTCTCCACATGGTTTGATGTTTGCGCCACACATCAACGTCACTGGAAATGTTGAAGGAGGAAGGGAGAACAATAGTTGCCATGACAGTATGGAGAATATGCATGCCAAGTATGAGTGTGGATGCAGCGATTAAATAGAGTACGAAGGATTGTAAAGAAAACTTGACGAACAAATAAAACGTACATTTAATGAATAGACATTTATAATTATACAAGACTGAAAAGGAATGCATGTGAGGAAACATTAATACAATCATGAAGAAAAAATGCCTGTTTAGTTCTGAAGATCAGATCTGTGATAGACGGAGCAGTGCAATCTTGTAGCTAAGTAGAATAGGAAGATTGGATAACTTATAAGTGAAAGATAGGAGCTCTGTGTCAAGTAGTAGTAGCAGTCAGTATTAATGAAGCAGAGATGACTGAAATGCTTTGAATCCATAAGGCTTGGAGAAGACCAAAGAATGGTTATGGAAAATAGGTATCAGTGACATGTCTAATGGCCAAGTTGTGGGCAATGTATTTGTGATCGAGTATGAGCAATTTGGGGGTCATTCTCAGATGCTGGAAAACACATGACAGATAGACTACTTAAGTCACAGAAAACACTTGTGGTTTAGCCCATGTGCGCTTCCCAAAGTAAGGAGAATAAAAAGGCTGATAATCGTGATTGTTGTGTAGTAAATGCATTGTCATTCCATTCATAAGAGATGGAGGTGTATGTGTGCTTGAGAAGAGGACACAATAGAACAGTTGAGCTTATGAGAGATACCTTGACATCTGTGAAATAAAATGGGCAGTGTTTAGAACAGTGATTAGTCAGGGTGGGAAAAACGGTAAAGTTTGGTTTGACCAGAAGGCCTGCAAAATGATACCGATCCTAGGAAGACAGAAAGGGAGATAGAAAGTAACTGGCTAACAGAGTCGGGGCAAATGAGCGAGTGAACATTACCAGGGAGTTGCTGGGAGAAGTGACATTTTGGATATTTAGCTAAAAGTAGGATTTCATACTTACTTTTAACTAGAAATAAAGGGGCTGCCACACTAGCGATGAAATGAAATTATTAGCTATTACATAGAAAATGTGAGTTAAATTTTTGTTGATTATGGTGGGGAAATGATGCTGAAGAATTGTGTGAAGATGTGTGAATATATGCAAAATACAATGTATTGGATAATTCTTGTATGTTTGTATTTTTTCTTGTCATTTAAGATTGATTTCAACTAATATGCTGAATGAATGGATATGGCCAAATTATATTAGATAAATATGAGTAACTTTGTGTGACACTTTGATTAATTTACAGAATGTGAATCCGAATTCTCCAGTAAGACTGCCATCAACAAATGAATTGGATCTACTTGAATTTACTATTGAGAAAATAAATCCATCAAAGAGAGTTGAAATAGAACTCAGTGTCAAGCTTTGTAGTGAAATAAGTAAGTATATTTTACGATGCACTCAAACATGGCTGATATCAATTTTATTCATGGAGCCAAGCACTGAATATGATTTAAACCTTAAATGTGAGGTACAGTTATCCATTGATATTTGTGGGGGTTAGGGCACATGGGGGCTATGAATACGGAAAACTGCAAATCAGTTTTGCTGCCCCCCCCCACCTCCCTGAACCTTACTGATCCCCAAAACACATAAATCTTGTACCATATACAATGAGCAAACACTTTACCATTCCTAAATTGTAAGTGTACAAATAAATAAATGAATACAGTAAACCATTCAGTAAAAATTTCAAGTTTTAGTTCATGGTGGAATCAATGATTTTTTCAGTCAAAAACAGCCATAATTTGCTCAGAAATCCTTCATGGGTATGCAAAAGTATTTTTTCCTCTTTTTTTTACAAACTTTGTGCTATTTTCTTGGAGTTATAACCAAAATAAACTTTCAGGGAAGATATTTGATTATTGCAATATGTTCAAAAAGATTGTTAAAAAGTATATGCTTCTAAAAGAAAAATATGCAGTTAATTAATGAAAACCATAAATTTCATAAAAGTAAAGTGCAGTGATAATAAACAATTTTCTTTCTCCTTTTTATGCTACTATTCACATTCATCTCAATATTTTTGTTGCTTCTTTAAAATATTTATCCAGTCTGTGAAAATTTGTAATAAAAAGCAACAAAAATATCAAGATGAAGGTAGATAATGGTATAAAAATGAAAAAAATAATTGGAAATAAGAAAAACCTCTTTTAACTTTTTGTAGAAATTTTCATCCTTTGGTTCATACTTTTATAAGACACATGAGTATGCACACAATTATATATATAATATTATTTTCTACCCACAATTCTTAGCACAATATCTAAATTTCAGTTACTTGGAGACTATAGCAATTATCGACTCAGCTGGCAAGTCTGATTATCATTGTAACTTCTTCAATGTTATATAGCCCGTGAGCCAGACCCCCAAACTTAAAATTATAGCACTAAGTTAGGGACAAAGGAAAACTATGGTTTTTGGAACGAAATGGATTCCTAAACATAGAAAATAAATAATAGCCTTGAATATCTATGGGTTTTTAAAATTTTATCAGCATTTTGTGTCTTTTAGGCAAAATGTGCATTTTTTCAAGTAATCAAGTATTATTGGTTCACAACTACTTTTGCATGAAGTTTGCTCTTTGGACTAGGAATACCTAATCAATACAGTTTTTACTTGTTGATATAACATATACAGAGAAAATAGAAAATGGAAAAATTGAATTACATGTGATTTTACTTTTCCAGCATCATTTTGTTATTTGTAACCCATTTTTCAGGTTAGCAGGTGACAAAAATGTATATAATACCTGGTATTAGGTATACATACCATATACCCATGTTAAGAATGCTAAATAATTGAAACTTTAATGATTTCTAATCATGAAATGGAAGATGCATTTTAGTTAATGAGCCAGATCCCAAAATTCCAATATCAGTTTCAAATTAGGGGTAGAGTTTCAATATGATATTCTAATTTGCTGCAAGCGTAAAGAATTGGAAAATATATGATAGTCTTGCATATATATGGGGCGAAAAAGTTTTTAGCAGTATTAAAAAAACAATCATGAAAAGATCAAATTATTAAAAAATTTATAAGTAAGAGTAATTCTCATTTGTAAGAAATCTTGAGATGTGCCCACGTATCTCTATTGGACATCTTTTGATCTGTCAGTCGAACCCAGTTATGTTGAATAACAGAAATATGAAGGAAGGGAGAGGTATGATCTCATTAAAAGGTGTGACATCATTGAAAGAACACAATTCCAATCATTTTTTTAGAGGACCATTTTTTACTAATGATGTCATAAGTCAATGTATGAAGTCCTCATTTTTGTACTTCAAAAAAGCCAAAAATGACCATTTACAATTTTTATTGAAAATTATACTATTGAAAAAATATACTTCTGTGCATTTCATTCAATTTGCCAAGCAAATACACTTATGCAATTTACATCTTTTGGATCACTAGCACTGAAATATACCAAGGACAACCTGAAGAGCTGGCAGACCCTCCATTCAAACTATAGCTAGTAGTTTTTTCCATCTATTTCAATTAATTTTCAACCTCTTCTGATTGGAATTGGGATACCTGGGACTGTTTCTAGATCTTTCTTCCAGACTTTTGCTTGATTTGCCCTTTCTGAATGCTTTTAAAAAAGTCTAAGCATGATAGCAGCAGATGACTTTCAATTTCTCCTTGTCTTACACAGAACAACTGGTATCTTAATTCAAGTAGTATGTAAACCTTTCTAATTCTACCATTAATATTTCACTCTGACTCCAACCTGGAAATTATATCATGTGCTCCTTTACTAATAATCTTCAGTGCAGTAACCTTTTCTTTACCTGCAAAAGTACTGTCTGGGTCACAAACTCTAAATGCATGCAATACATTAAGGGCATCATAAACATTTTCAGGAATAAATGATAAATGATAATGAGGAAACTCACTGAAAAGCACAAAAACCTCAAACCACCAACAACAATAAGGGAAAAAAGAGAGGAGACTGAACTAAATAGAACAATCAAAAAGAAACTAAGAAAGGCAAAAGAAGGTATACGACAGCAATCATCAAACCCACTCTTGAAAAATGTTGAGACTTTGAACCAATAAAAAAAGCTCTCAGTGTAGGACAGAAATAAATAACTAGCATACTTGAAGAAAACGGAGACATAACAACAGATAAAGAAGGAATTGCCGAACACACCCAAAAGGATATCTAGACACAGATAATCAGTTTGAAAACTTCCCAGAAGTTACACCATGGGAGGCAAAACAAGCCATCAAACAAAAAAAAAAAAGGAAAAGCCCCAGGACCAGATGATATCACCATTGATTTACTCGAGAAAGCAGGTAAGATTGTCTATAAAAAAAACTAGATATTCTATTCAACTTGTGTCTGTAACAGTAAAGTTCCAAAAGACTGGAACATGGCAATCATAATACTTCTATATAAAAAAGGAAACTCCAAAGACCTCAACAACTACAGACCTTATAAGCCTACTCAAGTCCATCCACAAACTTTTCACAAACATCATCACCAACTGGATCACTAAAACACAAGATGAAAACCAACCATGGGAACAAACTGGATTTGGAAGAAGTTACTCAACCATGGACCATCACCATCCAGTAAATCAGCTGAAAGAGAAAGCAGCGGAGTACAATATGCCACTTGGTATAGCACTTATAGACATCAAGAAGGCATTTGACTCTGGAAATTCCCATGGTCATGAAGGCCATCACTCTACAAGGTGTAGACCCTGTATACGCCAAAGTACTACAACATATATACAATCACAGCAACTCTTTTATCAGGCTACATAAAGACTCTGAACCCTTCCAACTCCAAAAAGGAGTAAGACAAGGCGATAGCAGCTGTACTAAACTTTTCACAGCCTGCCTTGAGATGATCTTCCAAAACCTGGACTGGGAGAATAGAGGAATCGAAATAGACGGTGAGTATTTGAGCAACTTAAGATTTGCAGATGACTTGTCCTTCTTATAGAGAACCTACATGACCTCCAACAAATGCTAGATGAACTAAACAAAGAAAGCAAAAAAAGTCAGCCTACACATGAACTTCAGCAAAACAAAAGTCAACCACATTTAGAATAAGAACACAACTGTCAAAATCAGCCTACACATGAACTTCAGCAAAACAAAAGTCAACCACATTTAGAATAAGAACACAACTGTCAAAATCAGCCTACACATGAACTTCAGCAAAACAAAAGTCAACCACATTTAGAATAAGAACACAACTGTCAAAATCAGCCTACACATGAACTTCAGCAAAACAAAAGTCAACCACATTTAGAATAAGAACACAACTGTCAAAATCAGCCTACACATGAACTTCAGCAAAACAAAAGTCAACCACATTTAGAATAAGAACACAACTGTCAAAATCAGCCTACACATGAACTTCAGCAAAACAAAAGTCAACCACATTTAGAATAAGAACACAACTGTCAAAATCGAAGATGCAAAACTGGGGAAAGTAGACCACTACATCTACCTAGGACAGCGAATCTCCATGAGACCCTCGAAAGAAGAAGAAATCAAGCAAAGAATCACACTAGGATGGCAAGCCTTTGGCAGAGCAAGCTCAACCTTCAAAAAAAAGATGATCCCATTAGTCCTAAAAAGAAGAAGGGTATGCATCCTCCCGATAGTCACTTATGGAGCTGAAACATGGAACCAAACCAAGAGACAGACCCGCAAACTGAGAAGCATGCAATGCGCGTACGAGAGAATCATGCTCAACCTTACATGGAGAGATCACAAGACAGCGCAGTATATAAGGAAGAAAATGGGAGTCCGAGACATCATAGAATCTACTAGAAAACTTAAATGGCAATGTGTCGGTCATGTTGCAAGAATGGCAGACAACTGATAGACATCACAACTCACAACATGGATTCCCAGAAATCACATGCAAAAACAAGACTGGCAGAATACAAGATGGGGAGACAAACTAAACAAATTCAGAAAATACTGGCTCTGCGATGCCCACAATAGAGAAATGTGGCAAATCCTGGGGAAGGTTTATGTCCAAAGTCTGACGGTAAAAGACTGATGATGATGATGATGAAACATTTTGTCCTACATGAGCTTTTAGGGCTGCTAATTATATTAGCCCCCCTAAAATACAAATTACCAGAATTGATTTAAGGAGATAAATCTTGGTAAGTAGCGCGTTCACTGCTTAAGCACAAAAACAAGGTTAGTACACAGTTAGTTGGATTGTTAACAAAACGCGGAAATAAGGACAAACGAATAGGTTAACAACAGTGATAAGTTTTAATTCAGGAGTGAATTAAAATAAATGAGGACTGGAGTTCCTGCCGACATGGATATGTGGAGGGATCTACAAGAATAGGATGTAGAGATAAGAAGAATAAAGGGAAAGGAATGTCACTAATTAAATGCGAGATAGAGTCTGTAGAATGTCCCTCAGTTTAGTCATCCTAGTTGTAGCCACTATGAAGTTATCTTTAGAGGTCCAACCTAACTACGATGAGAGTGCTTAACTTAGATAGGATGTGTTCTTTAAGATGAAAGAAGAACGAATTACTTTTTATACGTGATGCGTGTGTAAGAAATAAATGTGTGTAAAAACTATATTAACTATCCTTACTAAAGAGAGAGAGAGAGAGAAGAGAACGAGCTTACTTCAAGACCGTCAGAACAGAGAGAGAGAGAGAGAGAGAGAGAGAGTTTGCCGCCACAGTTTAAATACCGTAAAGATAATGATCACTTATCCTATTGGTAGTTCTGTGTGATGTCAAAGAGGAAACTGTTATTTTCTCAGTTTAGTTTTGGTTTTGGATCTCATCATCTGAAATAGTGGTACAGTGATGCGTTTCTGAAATACAAGGCATAAGATGAACACATCAGTATCTACTGAAGATAACAATACAAGGGGTCCATATTTAGTAGCATTTTCACCATCTATTAGTAAGAGACCATCTGCTCTTTCATGAATACTTTTTAATATATACATCTCCTTAATACTAACTTTTGAGATTTTGCAGCACTTTCCTTCACAGGTTAAAAACAATTTTTCATTTTTTACCCTTTCTTTGTACTTTGTCATTTTCCATTCAGTCACCAAGAATGAGATGAAACTTGTTTTGTTACATATTCATACTATAAACCTTTTCCATTGTCTGATTATCTGTTTTTCAGTAATGCTTGTAACTTTCATTTCAAAATTTGATCCTCTTATTCGCTTTTCACTATTTTTAATTGATGATTCCTTATATCTATCAAATACATCAATTATATATTCGACTTCCTGAACTTTCTCTAAAAATCATGCAGATCAAATCCCTAGCAACTTCACCAAAGGTTGTTGGATTACCTATTAGCTTTTGTACAAGATAAACACCATCAATAATTGTGGCCAAATGATATGGAATAAATTCAGCAGTAGGTACATCCTTTTGCGAACTTATCCCTAAAGTGGTTTTATTAGTCTTGTGAAGTAGTCCCCTAGTGTTGCTAATGGTCATGAGAGTGATCTCAAAAAGTGAGAGTATTTCTTTCATTGTAAGATTGTGGGCTTTTGTTTTTTTAGTGCTGATAGAAACCTTTTTGGCCCATGTATATCCAAGACTATCATATATTTTCTGATTCTATACACTTGTGGCTATGAGAAAATCATATTGAGACTTTGCCCCTAATTTGGGTCTGTATAGGAAATTTGGGGATCTGGCTCATAAAGTAAAATACATTTTTCAAATCATGACTAAAAATAATCAAATCTTTAATTATTTAGCAGTTTTAGTGTGTGTATGTGGTATGTTATATCCAACACCATGTATTATACATGTTTTTGTCACTTTTTAACCAGAAAAATAGGTTATAAATAACAGAAATAGAGAGAGTTAAATCACAAGTAATTCAATTTTTTAAAAGATTTTCTATATTTTACATTTTCTTTGTATTTGTCATAACAATAGGTAAAAACTGTACTGATTTGAGGATTCTTAGTCCAAAAATCTTCACATGAAGGTTGTTGGGAAATCAATACTTGATTATTTGGAAAAATAAACATTTTGTCTTAAAGACACAAAAACATCTATACAATGTGAAAACTCATATTTACACAAGGCTATCATTTATTATCTATGTCTTGGTCCACTACATTCCAAAAATCATCCTTTGCCCTTAATTTGGTACCAAAAAATGGCTGGCCCATGGCCGAATATAATCTTGTATCTTATTTACATATGCTTTGCTATGACTGCACTTTGAAATGATAATAAAAATATCATTCTTTTCACAAGTTCTCCCATGAAGACATTTCTTTGCATCAGAGAGTAATCCAAAAGAAAATTCACCAGATATATTTTTTAACAGACAGGCCCAACAAAAAACACTAAAAACTCACAAATCATAAGTGCAAGGATATTTCAAATTTACTCACTATGATCTCTGGTTGTAGGAAAGGAAATATGAATATTGGTGGAAGTAAAATTGGAGTAGCTGTTATTGGCAAAGAGATTCAACATGAACAACAGATCTCAGTTTTCATTTCCACCTCATTTCATATGAGAGTTTGATGTGGCAGCACTATCACTTGGACATTTTTCAGTTATGAACATTGTTACATAGATATAACAAATCCTTTATAGATTTACATTAATGTTTTGTGCTTGATATTTTGAGATATGAAAATTTTACATAATTTCTCATAAAACAATTCTCCTCATCTTGGAAATTGCAAATCTTAACATAGAGTAAATGAAAATTGAAGTGTATCATCACTGTCATTGTCAAGTTTCTATACTAGTAGCAACTGATAGTTTATACAGGTGATTGAGTAGTAGTAGTCCTTAGTACTCCAGCACTCTTATTAGTATTCTAGCCATCTTGATGGTCTTCATTCTTCTCTGGATTTCTAGTTCCTCTACTCTTTTCACAAGGCTTTTTGAGATCATTCCCAGCACTTAATAATTGGCACAAATGTAACCTTCATGTTCAATAATTATTTCAGTTCTGGAGCAAGATGCAGATATCCAGTTTTTCACTATTTCTTTGACTTTTACTCTATGGTCTGCTAAAACAGCAAAATCCACTACCTGACACATTTTTGTCTTTGTTCATGATAATTAGATCTGATCCTCTAGCTTGGATTGGGTGATCCATCTGAATCACAAAGCCCCAGAAAATTTTGTGTTTCCATTCTTGGGATCGATTCTGGTTAATGCATATATCATTGTTTTGTATGATCAAAAAACAGTCATTTGTACTGGTTACAAATTCTTAGCTATAAATGTTGGTTAACTGATACTATATTAAATGGAAGAACAAGTTACGATTCTCACTAAATGCTCTATATATAAAAAATAAGATATTCAAGAAGCATCTAATTTATAAGCAAAAACAATTACTTCCAATTAAATTTGTTATTATTAACAGTAGAATTAAAGGAGTGAATGTATTTTTTATTGTATCTCATCTACTGTCAATGGCAGAACACTAAGAATGGGATTGGAAATAATCATTTTGAGTAGTTGAGTGGTAATTTTTAATTGAATTCCTTTGAATCTTGAATAGACATTAAGAATCATTTCATAGAAAAGATAATGTTATTGACAAACACTCATATCAAGATATGTTCAACATCTAAAATCATACTTGCATAGTTCATTTAATACTAAAAAGTATTCAGAATTTGATACCAAAAATTCAATAATGTTAAATCCTTGTAAAATTGAGATTATTCTTGGATGAAAATTTAGTGCCAAGAATTTTAATTGTCTCTGGTAAAATATCTATCTCCTACTATCTATATTTTAGAAATGTTGCTCCTGACCAGGGGATAAATTACATCAAGTTGGAAGAAATCATTTCACATATTCATAACTTCCGTGATTATTTAGATCTAATATTAACATTAAAAAAAATCTGTTGTACACATAGATGAAATAAAATGGCTGTAGTTGGTTAAACTACTCAAAAGATACTAATTTTGAAGAAATCATGATACTTGAAAACAAAATGATTCTTCAACATAGGCTGAGAATAGTTGTAAATTTGATACAGGAAAAAATGTTATCTGGATTGGGTTGATAATCATGAATGAGATAATAATTGGGAATTGAATGCAAATAAGAAAGTTTCGGTGATTCGAAAAGAGTGAAAATTTGAATATCGTTGCAACATACTGGAAACTAATAAAAGCATCTTCTACTATTCCAGCCACTGTGCCTACCACGGTACCAACAACTAGGCCTACTACTATACCAACAACCATACCAACTACCATACCAACAACCTTACCCACTACCATTCCAACAACTGTGCCAACTACTATACCAACAACAGTACCAACTACTGTTCCAACAACAGTACCAACTACTATACCAACAACAATACCAACTACAGTACCAACAACCATACCAACTACAGTTCCAACAACTGTACCAACTACCATACCAACAACCATTCCCACTACCATTCCAACAACAGTACCAACTACAGTTCCAACAACTGTGCCTACTACGATACCAACAACAGTACCAACAACGATACCCACTACCATTCCAACAACCATACCCACTACTATTCCAACAACAGTACCAACAACTATTCCAACAACCATACCAACTACAATTCCAACAACCATACCCACCACAATACCAACAACTGTACCAACTACCATTCCAACAACAGTACCAACTACTATTCCAACAACCATACCCACCACAATACCAACGACTGTACCAACTACCGTTCCAACAACTGAACCAACTACAGTACCAACAACGGTGCCTACTACCATTCCAACAACCATACCAACCACTGTTCCGACAACAGTACCAACTACTATTCCAACAACAGTACCAACTACTATTCCAACAACGATACCAACTACAGTTCCAACAACTGTGCCTACTACAGTTCCAACAACTGTGCCTACTACCATACCAACAACTGTACCAACTACTATTCCAACAACCATACCCACTACTATTCCAACAACAGTACCAACAACTATTCCAACAACCATACCAACTACAATCCCAACAACTGTGCCTACCACCATACCAACGACCATTCCCACTACCATTCCAACAACCATACCCACCACAATACCAACAACTGTACCAACTACCATTCCAACAACTGTACCAACAACAGTACCAACTACTATTCCAACAACCATACCCACCACAATACCAACAACTGTACCAACTACCATTCCAACAACTGTGCCTACTACCATACCAACAACTGTGCCTACTACCATACCAACAACAATACCAACTACAGTACCAACAACTGTACCAACTACTATTCCAACAACAGTACCAACTACTATTCCAACAACCATACCCACTACAGTTCCAACAACCATACCCACTACCATTCCAACAACAGTACCAACAACTATTCCAACAACCATACCAACTACGATTCCAACAACTGTGCCTACCACCATACCAACGACCATTCCCACTACCATTCCAACAACCATACCCACCACAATACCAACAACTGTACCAACTACCATTCCAACAACTGTACCAACAACTGTTCCAACAACAGTACCAACTACTATTCCAACAACCATACCCACCACAATACCAACAACTGTACCAACTACCATTCCAACAACTGTGCCTACTACAGTTCCAACAACTGTGCCTACTACCATACCAACAACAATACCAACTACAGTACCAACAACTGTACCAACTACTATTCCAACAACAGTACCAACTACTATTCCAACAACCATACCCACTACAGTTCCAACAACCATACCCACTACCATTCCAACAACAGTACCAACAACTATTCCAACAACCATACCAACTACAATCCCAACAACTGTGCCTACCACCATACCAACGACCATTCCCACTACCATACCAACAACCATTCCCACCACAATACCAACAACTGTACCAACTACCATTCCAACAACTGTACCAACAACAGTACCAACTACCATTCCGACAACCATACCCACCACAATACCAACAACTGTACCAACTACCATTCCAACAACTGTGCCTACTACAGTTCCAACAACTGTGCCTACTACCATACCAACAACAATACCAACTACAGTACCAACAACTGTACCAACTACTATTCCAACAACAGTACCAACTACTATTCCAACAACCATACCCACTACAGTTCCAACAACCATACCCACTACCATTCCAACAACAGTACCAACAACTATTCCAACAACCATACCAACTACGATTCCAACAACTGTGCCTACCACCATACCAACGACCATTCCCACTACCATTCCAACAACCATACCCACCACAATACCAACAACTGTACCAACTACCATTCCAACAACTGTACCAACAACAGTACCAACTACTATTCCAACAACCATACCCACCACAATACCAACAACTGTACCAACTACCATTCCAACAACTGTGCCTACTACAGTTCCAACAACTGTGCCTACTACCATACCAACAACAATACCAACTACAGTACCAACAACTGTACCAACTACTATTCCAACAACCATACCCACTACAGTTCCAACAACTGTGCCTACTACAGTACCAACAACGGTACCAACAACGATACCCACTACTATTCCAACAACCATACCCACTACCATTCCAACAACATTGCCCACTACTATTCCAACAACCATACCAACTACAATACCAACAACCATACCCACTACCATACCAACAACTGTTCCTACTACCATTCCAACAACGATACCCACTACCATTCCAACAACCATACCAACTACATTACCAACAACAGTACCAACTACCATTCCAACAACTGTGCCTACTACAGTTCCAACAACTGTGCCTACTACCATACCAACAACAATACCAACTACAGTACCAACAACTGTACCAACTACTATACCAACAACAATTCCAACCACTGTGCCAACAACAATTCCAAGCACAATACCCACAACTGTACCAACAACAGTGCCTACTACTGTACCAACAACAATTCCAACCACTGTGCCAACAACTGTTCCAACAACTATTCCAACCACAATACCTACAACCGTACCAACAACAGTGCCCACAACTGTACCAACGACTATTCCAACCACTGTGCCAACAACAATTCCATCCACAATACCTACAACTGTGCCAACAACTATTCCAACCACTTCACCAACTACAATTCCGACCACAATACCCACAACTGTACCAACAACAGGTTTATTTCATTTGAATACTTCATTTTTTTAATTTCTTAATATATGTATCTTAGTCCATATTCTACTTTTCAATCGAACATCTTCACAATACGTGTTCGAGAGAAATAATTGCAAATAATTCAAACAAAATATTTTTCTAGAGCATCTGTAAATTTTAACTTAGAATATACCTGTCAAAAATGACGGTTTTATTTATATATGCATTGCCACAAAATTTCTTTTTGTATCAGTGCATTAATGATTTTGGAGTATTTTCAGGATTTTTCAATAAAACTAAGACAAAAATGTATCAATGCAATCGTAAAATTATAATTTGTAAAATAAGAATGTTGAATTTGGCCCCATCATTAAAATATTTTGTCTTTTTATGCTAAAATATTTGGAAAATAGACAAAAAATGTTAATAGTAGCATGCCACAGCATTAATATTTTCAAAATGATTAACAATTTTTTTTTTGAACCAAGTTTTGAATTATGTTTTTATTGTAAAATGATGCTCTAAAAATACCAAGAAAACAATTCATAAAATTAGGATTAATTCCTAATTAATTCATGTTAAATGTTACCGCACAAATGACAAGAGAAAGTATCCAATTTAGCTATACTGTAATTATAATGACACTTGACTTATATAATGACATAGATATCATTAAAATAGGTCGAGTTTTACACATGTTAATACTGAATTAAAGTCATTGGTTTGTATAAAAAGTCAAATGGATTGTTCAACTAGAACAGATTCAAAAAATTTATGCAGACAGGGAAATTCCCCAATCAGCACATCCCATTTGAGGTAACAAACCGAAATTTTTTTCCTATCAGCTCATTATTATGTTTTGTGTATTTTTCTTGAAGTATACCTCACACTTTTTAACTTTTTCTATTAGATTTTATGCAATTTGTCTGGTGATTTTTTTTTGTCTGCACTGGGAAAAAAAAGGACTGTGATTATCATTCAGTCGTGGTATCTGTTATCATCGTCTCCTTTATCTCAGTTAGATAACTTTGTTATCCCTTAAAATATTTCAATGAAATTATGTATTTGGGCTTGTAGAGAGATTCTACAGAAGTTCTACATGTTGTTTGTTTATAATTGATAAAATTTTGAATAATTTTGCTATAATTTTGCCAACACCCCAGGAATTTAAAATGGTGAGTTACAGTCAATCTGATTGTTTGTTTACATTTTACGTGTAAATTACCATACTTCAAGATGCCAAAAATATTGAACTTTGAAACTATTAAACCAATTAGAATCAAAATTGTTATACAGGTTTTTGGGTACCTAATTACAGAAAATATCTATCTTTTTTAAGAACGTAGAATAGAATTGTATCTTGGAGTTGACTGTCTTAATAAACAACTAATTGCTTATCTGGTAGTTCACATCATACCAAATCATATCGATAGTGAGAGACTAACGCAAATGAAGAATTACAAATATTACAGCACAAATACAATGTTTACAAATTTAAATAATAATGCAGTAAATACCAAGGACTATTAAATCGATTTCCTATATAAATGTTATTGTTTACCTAGTTGTATATAAACTAACAAACAAAATATCTTTTGCTTGTGTTGAAAAAATTCCTAGCAGAAAACATTCAAAATCAAGTATCAGCCCCAAATTTTAAATTTTTTCTACATTTTAAAATAAACTTGGATTTTAGTTGTTTTTTCGTTATTTTAAAACAATTTTTTTGAATATTTGCCTTTATCAATTATTGAATATAAGTAATTCTAAATAAAGATTAGATCAGTTTATTCAGTGATCCTTACTAAAAATTAATCCATGTTTATTATGGCACTTCAACTTCATCATGCATATCAGTTAGTGAGAATACTTGAACACTGAAAAACTTCTCATGCTTCTTGAAATGGTTGATATAAAGTGGCCATCATCAGGAAGGAAGGTCATAAATTATTAGTGAGACATCCAGAAATAATTGAATACAATCTTCCAATAAGGATCCAGGCAGTTTCACATAACTTTGTCTCCAGCTGGAAAATCAGTAAGTGATTTGGGATGTTGAATGGATTACTAAGTTGTTGTTATAGTATTTTTGTAAATTGGTCTTACATTTTGAAATGCTTCATCGAGACTTATATTTTATTGTATAGAATATGATTATTAATCATTCTTTTTCTTCAGAGATATGTTATAATGAAGAAGGAATTACACTTGAAAACTTTAATAATTTTGATGTGGATATTATTCCATCAACCAATTTTGATGGAATTAAAGATATAGTTGCTGGAGGTGATGCATTCAAGTTTCCCAGAAGAGATTTTAGTCCAGCCCTAAAAATATATTTCAATAATCCACAAATTCCAGTTAATGTGAACATTTTTAATACAAGGAATGTAGATACTTATAAGATGACAGCAACTTATGTGGATGGTACATCTGTAGTGTTTACCGTGAGTAAAATGCTTTTCATATAAAATGGTATTTCATCTTCAACATTGTATGATAATAAGCATAATTGAGTGTTGATTTGTGAAGTAAGTAAAGTAAAAACACTTGTTCTAGATTTAACCACCAGATAATCAAATTATTAGCTAATATATGAAAAAAAGTGTTTTAGTTTTCTCCATTATGATATCAAAATAATGCAGAAGATCTGTGTGGAAATGTGCTAAAGTATGCCCAGTAAAATATATTGGATAAAAACTTGTATGTCTGGTATCTTGCACTTCTTCATAACTTTTAAGGCCTGCTTTGACTAATGTTCTGAATAATTAATGAATATGGCCCACTTATATCAGACATATGTGAGTGACTTTTTGTGACACTTTGATTGATTTACAGGATCTGGATCCGAATTCTCGAGTAACACTACCACAAACAAATGAATTGCAATCACTTGAAATTACTATTCAGAAAATAAATTCATTGAAGGCAGTAAAAATCGAACTCAGTGTCAAGCTTTGTAGTGAAATAAGTAAGTATATTTGTTGTAGCACTTGAACTTGGATTGCTGATATTGATTTTTAAATAAAGTAAAGGACTGACTATAAGATATGCCTAAAATGTTATTAATATTAGGAAAATAGTTTGTTTATTTTCTGGAGAAAGTCATACATTCGTAACTATATTTTCATAATGCATAGATATAAATAACTGCATATATATCTATATATGTATATGTATGTGTGTGTGTATGTGTATGTATATGTATGTTATATCAATATCTACAATATTTTTAGGCACAAGTATTCATTCAACTGTTCCAAGAACAACACCTCCAACTGGTGGGTCTACAGCAGGTAAATTTTCTTCAATAAAATCTTGATTTCTATCATTCATTACTTTTTAAGACTGAATTATATCTTTGTGCATGTTTTATTTTTGAATCAGATTTCTTTGAAATACTTATCTGGAAGAAATAATTGCAGTTCTTTGCAAAAGAAAAATATTATCATGGAGCATTTGTAAATTATTAGACACTGTCACCAAAACTGTTTACATGTCTCTTCAGGTTTTAAGTTGGTCAGGCAATGTATGTATGACACTTACAAGCTGCTCCAATGGAGCTCGAGCGTTGAAATTTAGAACGTTCCCTCCTAATCAAAAGAAATGTCCTTTTTTATTTTTCCAAATTCACCTGCTAAATAGGTTTTCAGTAAGGGATTCAATTTTTAATCTAAGCTTATGCTAAATTAGTCCCTTAACCTCATTCATTTATCACCTTTTTTTCCAATTTTTTAGTTATACACCCCAAAGCAGCATGCTGTCAAATAACTTTGGTTATATAGTGTTTTCTTTCAAAAACCAAACCAAACCAAACCAAACCAAAATTTTAATATTCTTTTAAAATACACCCTCATGCTTTTTGACTTCATCCACTGAATTCTATTCAACTTGACTTGAAATGATTTTTCCAAGTATATTGGTGAAGAGAGTGTTTCATTTTATGCTAAAAACTATTGAGTAATAAACTTCATTATCTTATTTTATTTCATTGTTGATGTTTTAGTGGCTATTTTGAATTCATTTTTCTAACGACAATGCAGAAATTTTATATGTGCCTATGACAGGTTATTTACCTCTATCAACAATGTTGAAAAGAGGTGTATGTATTTTGTATGTATCTATTTATCTGTCTGTTCATACAATATCTCTGAAAGTACTGAATGAATTTGAATTAAATTTTGTAGAGGGGTGGGCAATGAGGTAAGAGAAAAGTAGTAAAATTTTTCGGGGTGGTTCCAGGAATCTTTTTCAGATTGAGAGATATTTTGGGTTTTTTTCAAATCACAAATATGTATATGCACATGACTGTCAACACAGTATCTCCAAAAGTTCTCAATGAATTTCTCTGTGGAGGGGTGGAAAATAGACAACAGGTGAACTGATTGAATTTTGGTGTGGATCCATGAACAATGATCTCCTCTACATCATAGTTATCCGTTCAAACCACACAATATCACCCTATTTTCACGTCCATCATACCTCCTATTCTGAATGCTTTCTAGTTTTTGGATAATTATATCATATGATTTTTAATGAGCTACTAAATTAAGATTTACAGAGTTATCCTGATTATCATTCTTGTAATTCATTGCTGTTCAAACAATGATCCAGCCAATCCATTTTATTACCTTTTCCTGCTCTACTACCAGTACTTAAAGAGGGGGATTTTTTTCAGTAGTGTCCAATGATGATCGAAAGCAGAATTTTGAAAAAAATCAAAAAATAAAATTTTCGAATTCAAAAAGCAAAAATGAGTTTGATTTGAAAAAAAAATCATTGAAAGTAATTGACGATTTCTGTATGATTGTTGTGGATATTTCATTTATGAATTTATTCTAGTTGATAGGTGATTAGAATCAAATGATAACCTCCTTTAAATGCATGCACACACACACACACACACACATTCAAGAAAAGTGTAAAATAGGGAAAGCCAAACATTTTAGCTTTGGTTTTTTTGGTATAGTAGTTTTTAGTGTGCCTTAACCATACATGTCTCCAGAAGACTGATGTGATTCTGTTTCTGGTCATCTTTTTCCACTGTCCAGTTGAGGGGGTTAAACTCAGGTCATTGGTTCACCAATCTTGGTTTGGATTCAAATTCCATGGGTGTAATAAAGTTGTTGTTGTTGTTGGTGAGTTCTCTGGGAAGAAGGAGGTTGATGCTGGAACTCCTTTTAAGGAGAGTGATAAAGGGAGGTGTGTGCATGTGTGAGTTAACAGTATAGCGTAATAGTATTTCAGTATAATTGTAGATTTGTGTAAAAAGTGATAATATGAGTGTGTGTATGAGAGAATCAATGTATGTTTAAGCTTGTGTTCACAATATAGTAGGATTGCATATAGACTGATTGTGGATTTTAGTGATGTGTTGATATGAATGAGTATGATTTTTTTTCAAATGCATCATTGCATGGGGGATTTTGAAAGAAAGGGAAGGAAGTTATGTTTTCCTAGGGAGTCAGAGCTGAAGTTCCAGCTCCAAATTGAAGAACTGTAGAACAAGTTTGAATTCAGCGTCGGTCTTGGAGAATCAATGAAACGTGTTTCCCCATCTTCTTTCTGCAACATTTTCGGTGTTCATTTTGTAGAAAGGGAAAACTGAAAATTTTGGTTCTCGTGGAGAACACTGAAAAATGTGTGAACTAACTTTGAGTATCCTGATCGATGGATCTCTTATTTGTTGCCGATGAACAATAGTCCTGTTTCTGAGGTGGAATGTTTTCCCCATAATATGTTCCTTGTGGCAACCGAGACAAATAATAGTATAGATTATATTTTTAACATCACGAGAGATTTGGGATTTGCTTTTAAAAGTTTTACCACAATTGAAAATATATTTATCTCTTTCTATTAGATGTATGCCTGAGCTACTATTCAGTCTATTGCATTTGGTTATCTTTTTCTCTGGTTCTGTTTTCTCAGAGAATGTGGCTTTCGTCAGTAGTTTTTCCTAAATTTGGAGGTTGACCTTTACTTTCAATTATTAAGGAATTAGTGAGGGTGTTGTTCATGTCGGGCTTCTTTTTAGGATGTGGATGTCTTGTTGAATTTTTTAAAAAAATTTATGGGTTTAAAGGGTTGTGGGTGTTGATGAATGGAATAATGGTGGTTGTATTAATTTTAGTATTTACAGCTAGTAATTATTATCTATCAAGTTGTGTGGCTTTTTCAATTCTAGATTTAATTAGGGAGAGGGGATAGTTTTGTTCAAGTGGGTATTTTTTAGTTCCTTGACTCTAAGATTTAGAGTACCCTGTTCAAAATTATTGTTCTTAGATGTTTGGCTATATATATGTGTGTGTGTGTGTGTGATTGAAAAAGATTTAAAAGTAGTTTTTCTAGATTCATGATTGTGCTATAATTTGCTTTCACAAACCAGACCAAAAGATATGATCTTTCATCATGTTCTTGTTATATGTTCTTTGGTAGCAGCATTTGATGAGTGTTAAGGATATGAACTTTGAGGGACAGTCTGCAGCCCTTTTTACCATAGTTTTTCACCATAATTGCAACCAGCTCCACATAGTTCTTGACCCTGTGATAGCCCTGGAAGACCCAAACTACTGTGACAATGCTGTAGCAAGTTGCTTTCTCCTTCCTAGAGTGTGTCTTTGGGAATTCCTTGCATGCCAGGATCTTCTTTATCTGTGGTCCCAAGAAGACACCAACTTTGAAAGTTGCCTGAGACAATACTCTGTGGCAGCATCTCCTCGGATGTATGAGACCTACAAGGCGTATTTTGGGATGTTTATTGGAGATCAAGACAAATTCTAGGCATATGATTTTACATACTATATAACAAACAGTCTCAAGACCTTGAAATATGATGATTATGGCTAGGTCATCTGAGACTTCAAAATGGTGGCATTCCTGATGGGTCTCAAGGGTGGTTTTACAAGTTTCTTTGCTATCTATCTCGGACATCTTGCCACACTACCAAAAGTGGTACTTGCAACATATAAAGATGAACAATGCCGCAAGGAATCACTGGATGACTCCTGGAAGGTGATGATGTGACAATTACACATCAAATTTGGCCTTATGAAACAATTTGTCACAGCAGCTGAGGGGAAATTACAAAGTCACAAAGTTCGTAGAGAATAATAGCTACTGAACATCTATGGCTGTCAAAGGTGGCAAAGGGTTCCATACTTCTTAGATGTGCATGCGTTTATGTGTTCCAGTGCTCCTGGCTATACTATTTTGTCTATAGTCTTGAAAATTGGCATTATTACCCCTTGTAAAAAAAAAATGTATTTTTTATTTTGGGGAATAAAATGTTTTTGATCTTTTTTTGGCCTTATCCTAACAGGCTTATTGGTAACATTTAGATTCTCCAGAATCAAGGTGTTTCTTTCACTCTATTTTAGATGTTTTCCAGTGGAAAACTCCAGCAATGTCATAAATAGAATCTATTCTGACCATGTTCTTCGTTGGAATATTTTTTGCATGACTTCAAATTCTAACACTATAGCTGTTCAATTATTGACTGTGATAGCAAGATTTTTTTACACTTTTTAGACATAATCAATCAAAAAATAACACTTATTACTCCTCCAAAAGTTTTTAAAATGCCAAAAAGTGTTTCATACTTTTTGTGTAGAAGATTATGTGAATAAAATATTTTTTTTTCTATGTGGCACAAATATAGATTGAAAAGTAGAATAACTGGACAAGTCATCTGATATTAGAGAATACCTGGAAACTGAAAATCAGCCCATTCTCCTTTGATCATAACTTTTCACGCTTCTTGAACTTGTCTGTATGAAGTGTCTATCATGATGTATGCATATGTTTAATGATCTTTAGGGAAGGTAGGTCATTAATTATTAGTAAGATATCCAGAAATATTTCAATATTATCTTTCAATAAGGATTCAAGTAGTTTGGCATAACTTAGTCCCTAGGTGGTAGATCAAGATGTGATTTGAGGTGTTTAAAGGATTGCTTGGTGTAAAGTATTTTTGTGAACTGGTCCAACATTTTGAAATGCTTTATCAAGACTTGCATTTTGTTATGTAGAATATGATGATTATTTCTTTTCTATTCTGCAGAGATATGTTATTATGAAGAAGAAATTACTCTTAAAAACCTTGATAATTTTATTGTGGATATTGAACCATCAACTAATTTTGATGGAATAAATGATATAGTTGTTGGAGGTAATGCATTCAAGTTTTCCAGAAGGGATCCAAGTCCAACTCTAACACTGTCTTTCAGTGATCCACGAATTCCAGCTTATGTGGGTCTTTCAAATACAAAGAATGTAGATTCTTATAAGTTGACAGCAACTTATGTGGATGGTACAGTTTACACGTTTACGGTGAGTAAAATGCTTTTCACATAAGATGGTACTTCTTCTTTAACATTGAATAATAACATGCATTGAATTGCTGATTTATCAAGTAAATAAATTGAAAACATTTATTGAAGTTATTTCTAGAATAATAGTGGTAGATCTACATAGTTCTTTTATCATACATGGCTTCTATAGTGTATGAGGGGAGAGTAGTAATTGCTCTTGCTTTCTGTAGTGACAAGAGGATTTTGTCTCCACATGGTTTGATGTTTGCGCCACACATCAACGTCACTGGAAATGTTGAAGGAGGAAGGGAGAACAATAGTTGCCATGACAGTATGGAGAATATGCATGCCAAGTATGAGTGTGGATGCAGCGATTAAATAGAGTACGAAGGATTGTAAAGAAAACTTGACGAACAAATAAAACGTACATTTAATGAATAGACATTTATAATTATACAAGACTGAAAAGGAATGCATGTGAGGAAACATTAATACAATCATGAAGAAAAAATGCCTGTTTAGTTCTGAAGATCAGATCTGTGATAGACGGAGCAGTGCAATCTTGTAGCTAAGTAGAATAGGAAGATTGGATAACTTATAAGTGAAAGATAGGAGCTCTGTGTCAAGTAGTAGTAGCAGTCAGTATTAATGAAGCAGAGATGACTGAAATGCTTTGAATCCATAAGGCTTGGAGAAGACCAAAGAATGGTTATGGAAAATAGGTATCAGTGACATGTCTAATGGCCAAGTTGTGGGCAATGTATTTGTGATCGAGTATGAGCAATTTGGGGGTCATTCTCAGATGCTGGAAAACACATGACAGATAGACTACTTAAGTCACAGAAAACACTTGTGGTTTAGCCCATGTGCGCTTCCCAAAGTAAGGAGAATAAAAAGGCTGATAATCGTGATTGTTGTGTAGTAAATGCATTGTCATTCCATTCATAAGAGATGGAGGTGTATGTGTGCTTGAGAAGAGGACACAATAGAACAGTTGAGCTTATGAGAGATACCTTGACATCTGTGAAATAAAATGGGCAGTGTTTAGAACAGTGATTAGTCAGGGTGGGAAAAACGGTAAAGTTTGGTTTGACCAGAAGGCCTGCAAAATGATACCGATCCTAGGAAGACAGAAAGGGAGATAGAAAGTAACTGGCTAACAGAGTCGGGGCAAATGAGCGAGTGAACATTACCAGGGAGTTGCTGGGAGAAGTGACATTTTGGATATTTAGCTAAAAGTAGGATTTCATACTTACTTTTAACTAGAAATAAAGGGGCTGCCACACTAGCGATGAAATGAAATTATTAGCTATTACATAGAAAATGTGAGTTAAATTTTTGTTGATTATGGTGGGGAAATGATGCTGAAGAATTGTGTGAAGATGTGTGAATATATGCAAAATACAATGTATTGGATAATTCTTGTATGTTTGTATTTTTTCTTGTCATTTAAGATTGATTTCAACTAATATGCTGAATGAATGGATATGGCCAAATTATATTAGATAAATATGAGTAACTTTGTGTGACACTTTGATTAATTTACAGAATGTGAATCCGAATTCTCCAGTAAGACTGCCATCAACAAATGAATTGGATCTACTTGAATTTACTATTGAGAAAATAAATCCATCAAAGAGAGTTGAAATAGAACTCAGTGTCAAGCTTTGTAGTGAAATAAGTAAGTATATTTTACGATGCACTCAAACATGGCTGATATCAATTTTATTCATGGAGCCAAGCACTGAATATGATTTAAACCTTAAATGTGAGGTACAGTTATCCATTGATATTTGTGGGGGTTAGGGCACATGGGGGCTATGAATACGGAAAACTGCAAATCAGTTTTGCTGCCCCCCCCCCACCTCCCTGAACCTTACTGATCCCCAAAACACATAAATCTTGTACCATATACAATGAGCAAACACTTTACCATTCCTAAATTGTAAGTGTACAAATAAATAAATGAATACAGTAAACCATTCAGTAAAAATTTCAAGTTTTAGTTCATGGTGGAATCAATGATTTTTTCAGTCAAAAACAGCCATAATTTGCTCAGAAATCCTTCATGGGTATGCAAAAGTATTTTTTCCTCTTTTTTTTACAAACTTTGTGCTATTTTCTTGGAGTTATAACCAAAATAAACTTTCAGGGAAGATATTTGATTATTGCAATATGTTCAAAAAGATTGTTAAAAAGTATATGCTTCTAAAAGAAAAATATGCAGTTAATTAATGAAAACCATAAATTTCATAAAAGTAAAGTGCAGTGATAATAAACAATTTTCTTTCTCCTTTTTATGCTACTATTCACATTCATCTCAATATTTTTGTTGCTTCTTTAAAATATTTATCCAGTCTGTGAAAATTTGTAATAAAAAGCAACAAAAATATCAAGATGAAGGTAGATAATGGTATAAAAATGAAAAAAATAATTGGAAATAAGAAAAACCTCTTTTAACTTTTTGTAGAAATTTTCATCCTTTGGTTCATACTTTTATAAGACACATGAGTATGCACACAATTATATATATAATATTATTTTCTACCCACAATTCTTAGCACAATATCTAAATTTCAGTTACTTGGAGACTATAGCAATTATCGACTCAGCTGGCAAGTCTGATTATCATTGTAACTTCTTCAATGTTATATAGCCCGTGAGCCAGACCCCCAAACTTAAAATTATAGCACTAAGTTAGGGACAAAGGAAAACTATGGTTTTTGGAACGAAATGGATTCCTAAACATAGAAAATAAATAATAGCCTTGAATATCTATGGGTTTTTAAAATTTTATCAGCATTTTGTGTCTTTTAGGCAAAATGTGCATTTTTTCAAGTAATCAAGTATTATTGGTTCACAACTACTTTTGCATGAAGTTTGCTCTTTGGACTAGGAATACCTAATCAATACAGTTTTTACTTGTTGATATAACATATACAGAGAAAATAGAAAATGGAAAAATTGAATTACATGTGATTTTACTTTTCCAGCATCATTTTGTTATTTGTAACCCATTTTTCAGGTTAGCAGGTGACAAAAATGTATATAATACCTGGTATTAGGTATACATACCATATACCCATGTTAAGAATGCTAAATAATTGAAACTTTAATGATTTCTAATCATGAAATGGAAGATGCATTTTAGTTAATGAGCCAGATCCCAAAATTCCAATATCAGTTTCAAATTAGGGGTAGAGTTTCAATATGATATTCTAATTTGCTGCAAGCGTAAAGAATTGGAAAATATATGATAGTCTTGCATATATATGGGGCGAAAAAGTTTTTAGCAGTATTAAAAAAACAATCATGAAAAGATCAAATTATTAAAAAATTTATAAGTAAGAGTAATTCTCATTTGTAAGAAATCTTGAGATGTGCCCACGTATCTCTATTGGACATCTTTTGATCTGTCAGTCGAACCCAGTTATGTTGAATAACAGAAATATGAAGGAAGGGAGAGGTATGATCTCATTAAAAGGTGTGACATCATTGAAAGAACACAATTCCAATCATTTTTTTAGAGGACCATTTTTTACTAATGATGTCATAAGTCAATGTATGAAGTCCTCATTTTTGTACTTCAAAAAAGCCAAAAATGACCATTTACAATTTTTATTGAAAATTATACTATTGAAAAAATATACTTCTGTGCATTTCATTCAATTTGCCAAGCAAATACACTTATGCAATTTACATCTTTTGGATCACTAGCACTGAAATATACCAAGGACAACCTGAAGAGCTGGCAGACCCTCCATTCAAACTATAGCTAGTAGTTTTTTCCATCTATTTCAATTAATTTTCAACCTCTTCTGATTGGAATTGGGATACCTGGGACTGTTTCTAGATCTTTCTTCCAGACTTTTGCTTGATTTGCCCTTTCTGAATGCTTTTAAAAAAGTCTAAGCATGATAGCAGCAGATGACTTTCAATTTCTCCTTGTCTTACACAGAACAACTGGTATCTTAATTCAAGTAGTATGTAAACCTTTCTAATTCTACCATTAATATTTCACTCTGACTCCAACCTGGAAATTATATCATGTGCTCCTTTACTAATAATCTTCAGTGCAGTAACCTTTTCTTTACCTGCAAAAGTACTGTCTGGGTCACAAACTCTAAATGCATGCAATACATTAAGGGCATCATAAACATTTTCAGGAATAAATGATAAATGATAATGAGGAAACTCACTGAAAAGCACAAAAACCTCAAACCACCAACAACAATAAGGGAAAAAAGAGAGGAGACTGAACTAAATAGAACAATCAAAAAGAAACTAAGAAAGGCAAAAGAAGGTATACGACAGCAATCATCAAACCCACTCTTGAAAAATGTTGAGACTTTGAACCAATAAAAAAAGCTCTCAGTGTAGGACAGAAATAAATAACTAGCATACTTGAAGAAAACGGAGACATAACAACAGATAAAGAAGGAATTGCCGAACACACCCAAAAGGATATCTAGACACAGATAATCAGTTTGAAAACTTCCCAGAAGTTACACCATGGGAGGCAAAACAAGCCATCAAACAAAAAAAAAAAAGGAAAAGCCCCAGGACCAGATGATATCACCATTGATTTACTCGAGAAAGCAGGTAAGATTGTCTATAAAAAAAACTAGATATTCTATTCAACTTGTGTCTGTAACAGTAAAGTTCCAAAAGACTGGAACATGGCAATCATAATACTTCTATATAAAAAAGGAAACTCCAAAGACCTCAACAACTACAGACCTTATAAGCCTACTCAAGTCCATCCACAAACTTTTCACAAACATCATCACCAACTGGATCACTAAAACACAAGATGAAAACCAACCATGGGAACAAACTGGATTTGGAAGAAGTTACTCAACCATGGACCATCACCATCCAGTAAATCAGCTGAAAGAGAAAGCAGCGGAGTACAATATGCCACTTGGTATAGCACTTATAGACATCAAGAAGGCATTTGACTCTGGAAATTCCCATGGTCATGAAGGCCATCACTCTACAAGGTGTAGACCCTGTATACGCCAAAGTACTACAACATATATACAATCACAGCAACTCTTTTATCAGGCTACATAAAGACTCTGAACCCTTCCAACTCCAAAAAGGAGTAAGACAAGGCGATAGCAGCTGTACTAAACTTTTCACAGCCTGCCTTGAGATGATCTTCCAAAACCTGGACTGGGAGAATAGAGGAATCGAAATAGACGGTGAGTATTTGAGCAACTTAAGATTTGCAGATGACTTGTCCTTCTTATAGAGAACCTACATGACCTCCAACAAATGCTAGATGAACTAAACAAAGAAAGCAAAAAAAGTCAGCCTACACATGAACTTCAGCAAAACAAAAGTCAACCACATTTAGAATAAGAACACAACTGTCAAAATCAGCCTACACATGAACTTCAGCAAAACAAAAGTCAACCACATTTAGAATAAGAACACAACTGTCAAAATCAGCCTACACATGAACTTCAGCAAAACAAAAGTCAACCACATTTAGAATAAGAACACAACTGTCAAAATCAGCCTACACATGAACTTCAGCAAAACAAAAGTCAACCACATTTAGAATAAGAACACAACTGTCAAAATCAGCCTACACATGAACTTCAGCAAAACAAAAGTCAACCACATTTAGAATAAGAACACAACTGTCAAAATCAGCCTACACATGAACTTCAGCAAAACAAAAGTCAACCACATTTAGAATAAGAACACAACTGTCAAAATCGAAGATGCAAAACTGGGGAAAGTAGACCACTACATCTACCTAGGACAGCGAATCTCCATGAGACCCTCGAAAGAAGAAGAAATCAAGCAAAGAATCACACTAGGATGGCAAGCCTTTGGCAGAGCAAGCTCAACCTTCAAAAAAAAGATGATCCCATTAGTCCTAAAAAGAAGAAGGGTATGCATCCTCCCGATAGTCACTTATGGAGCTGAAACATGGAACCAAACCAAGAGACAGACCCGCAAACTGAGAAGCATGCAATGCGCGTACGAGAGAATCATGCTCAACCTTACATGGAGAGATCACAAGACAGCGCAGTATATAAGGAAGAAAATGGGAGTCCGAGACATCATAGAATCTACTAGAAAACTTAAATGGCAATGTGTCGGTCATGTTGCAAGAATGGCAGACAACTGATAGACATCACAACTCACAACATGGATTCCCAGAAATCACATGCAAAAACAAGACTGGCAGAATACAAGATGGGGAGACAAACTAAACAAATTCAGAAAATACTGGCTCTGCGATGCCCACAATAGAGAAATGTGGCAAATCCTGGGGAAGGTTTATGTCCAAAGTCTGACGGTAAAAGACTGATGATGATGATGATGAAACATTTTGTCCTACATGAGCTTTTAGGGCTGCTAATTATATTAGCCCCCCTAAAATACAAATTACCAGAATTGATTTAAGGAGATAAATCTTGGTAAGTAGCGCGTTCACTGCTTAAGCACAAAAACAAGGTTAGTACACAGTTAGTTGGATTGTTAACAAAACGCGGAAATAAGGACAAACGAATAGGTTAACAACAGTGATAAGTTTTAATTCAGGAGTGAATTAAAATAAATGAGGACTGGAGTTCCTGCCGACATGGATATGTGGAGGGATCTACAAGAATAGGATGTAGAGATAAGAAGAATAAAGGGAAAGGAATGTCACTAATTAAATGCGAGATAGAGTCTGTAGAATGTCCCTCAGTTTAGTCATCCTAGTTGTAGCCACTATGAAGTTATCTTTAGAGGTCCAACCTAACTACGATGAGAGTGCTTAACTTAGATAGGATGTGTTCTTTAAGATGAAAGAAGAACGAATTACTTTTTATACGTGATGCGTGTGTAAGAAATAAATGTGTGTAAAAACTATATTAACTATCCTTACTAAAGAGAGAGAGAGAGAGAAGAGAACGAGCTTACTTCAAGACCGTCAGAACAGAGAGAGAGAGAGAGAGAGAGAGAGAGTTTGCCGCCACAGTTTAAATACCGTAAAGATAATGATCACTTATCCTATTGGTAGTTCTGTGTGATGTCAAAGAGGAAACTGTTATTTTCTCAGTTTAGTTTTGGTTTTGGATCTCATCATCTGAAATAGTGGTACAGTGATGCGTTTCTGAAATACAAGGCATAAGATGAACACATCAGTATCTACTGAAGATAACAATACAAGGGGTCCATATTTAGTAGCATTTTCACCATCTATTAGTAAGAGACCATCTGCTCTTTCATGAATACTTTTTAATATATACATCTCCTTAATACTAACTTTTGAGATTTTGCAGCACTTTCCTTCACAGGTTAAAAACAATTTTTCATTTTTTACCCTTTCTTTGTACTTTGTCATTTTCCATTCCGTCACCAAGAATGAGATGAAACTTGTTTTGTTACATATTCATACTATAAACCTTTTCCATTGTCTGATTATCTGTTTTTCAGTAATGCTTGTAACTTTCATTTCAAAATTTGATCCTCTTATTCGCTTTTCACTATTTTTAATTGATGATTCCTTATATCTATCAAATACATCAATTATATATTCGACTTCCTGAACTTTCTCTAAAAATCATGCAGATCAAATCCCTAGCAACTTCACCAAAGGTTGTTGGATTACCTATTAGCTTTTGTACAAGATAAACACCATCAATAATTGTGGCCAAATGATATGGAATAAATTCAGCAGTAGGTACATCCTTTTGCGAACTTATCCCTAAAGTGGTTTTATTAGTCTTGTGAAGTAGTCCCCTAGTGTTGCTAATGGTCATGAGAGTGATCTCAAAAAGTGAGAGTATTTCTTTCATTGTAAGATTGTGGGCTTTTGTTTTTTTAGTGCTGATAGAAACCTTTTTGGCCCATGTATATCCAAGACTATCATATATTTTCTGATTCTATACACTTGTGGCTATGAGAAAATCATATTGAGACTTTGCCCCTAATTTGGGTCTGTATAGGAAATTTGGGGATCTGGCTCATAAAGTAAAATACATTTTTCAAATCATGACTAAAAATAATCAAATCTTTAATTATTTAGCAGTTTTAGTGTGTGTATGTGGTATGTTATATCCAACACCATGTATTATACATGTTTTTGTCACTTTTTAACCAGAAAAATAGGTTATAAATAACAGAAATAGAGAGAGTTAAATCACAAGTAATTCAATTTTTTAAAAGATTTTCTATATTTTACATTTTCTTTGTATTTGTCATAACAATAGGTAAAAACTGTACTGATTTGAGGATTCTTAGTCCAAAAATCTTCACATGAAGGTTGTTGGGAAATCAATACTTGATTATTTGGAAAAATAAACATTTTGTCTTAAAGACACAAAAACATCTATACAATGTGAAAACTCATATTTACACAAGGCTATCATTTATTATCTATGTCTTGGTCCACTACATTCCAAAAATCATCCTTTGCCCTTAATTTGGTACCAAAAAATGGCTGGCCCATGGCCGAATATAATCTTGTATCTTATTTACATATGCTTTGCTATGACTGCACTTTGAAATGATAATAAAAATATCATTCTTTTCACAAGTTCTCCCATGAAGACATTTCTTTGCATCAGAGAGTAATCCAAAAGAAAATTCACCAGATATATTTTTTAACAGACAGGCCCAACAAAAAACACTAAAAACTCACAAATCATAAGTGCAAGGATATTTCAAATTTACTCACTATGATCTCTGGTTGTAGGAAAGGAAATATGAATATTGGTGGAAGTAAAATTGGAGTAGCTGTTATTGGCAAAGAGATTCAACATGAACAACAGATCTCAGTTTTCATTTCCACCTCATTTCATATGAGAGTTTGATGTGGCAGCACTATCACTTGGACATTTTTCAGTTATGAACATTGTTACATAGATATAACAAATCCTTTATAGATTTACATTAATGTTTTGTGCTTGATATTTTGAGATATGAAAATTTTACATAATTTCTCATAAAACAATTCTCCTCATCTTGGAAATTGCAAATCTTAACATAGAGTAAATGAAAATTGAAGTGTATCATCACTGTCATTGTCAAGTTTCTATACTAGTAGCAACTGATAGTTTATACAGGTGATTGAGTAGTAGTAGTCCTTAGTACTCCAGCACTCTTATTAGTATTCTAGCCATCTTGATGGTCTTCATTCTTCTCTGGATTTCTAGTTCCTCTACTCTTTTCACAAGGCTTTTTGAGATCATTCCCAGCACTTAATAATTGGCACAAATGTAACCTTCATGTTCAATAATTATTTCAGTTCTGGAGCAAGATGCAGATATCGAGTTTTTCACTATTTCTTTGACTTTTACTCTATGGTCTGCTAAAACAGCAAAATCCACTACCTGACACATTTTTGTCTTTGTTCATGATAATTAGATCTGATCCTCTAGCTTGGATTGGGTGATCCATCTGAATCACAAAGCCCCAGAAAATTTTGTGTTTCCATTCTTGGGATCGATTCTGGTTAATGCATATATCATTGTTTTGTATGATCAAAAAACAGTCATTTGTACTGGTTACAAATTCTTAGCTATAAATGTTGGTTAACTGATACTATATTAAATGGAAGAACAAGTTACGATTCTCACTAAATGCTCTATATATAAAAAATAAGATATTCAAGAAGCATCTAATTTATAAGCAAAAACAATTACTTCCAATTAAATTTGTTGTTATTAACAGTAGAATTAAAGGAGTGAATGTATTTTTTATTGTATCTCATCTACTGTCAATGGCAGAACACTAAGAATGGGATTGGAAATAATCATTTTGAGTAGTTGAGTGGTAATTTTTAATTGAATTCCTTTGAATCTTGAATAGACATTAAGAATCATTTCATAGAAAAGATAATGTTATTGACAAACACTCATATCAAGATATGTTCAACATCTAAAATCATACTTGCATAGTTCATTTAATACTAAAAAGTATTCAGAATTTGATACCAAAAATTCAATAATGTTAAATCCTTGTAAAATTGAGATTATTCTTGGATGAAAATTTAGTGCCAAGAATTTTAATTGTCTCTGGTAAAATATCTATCTCCTACTATCTATATTTTAGAAATGTTGCTCCTGACCAGGGGATAAATTACATCAAGTTGGAAGAAATCATTTCACATATTCATAACTTCCGTGATTATTTAGATCTAATATTAACATTAAAAAAAATCTGTTGTACACATAGATGAAATAAAATGGCTGTAGTTGGTTAAACCACTCAAAAGATACTAATTTTGAAGAAATCATGATACTTGAAAACAAAATGATTCTTCAACATAGGCTGAGAATAGTTGTAAATTTGATACAGGAAAAAATGTTATCTGGATTTGGTTGATAATCATGAATGAGATAATAATTGGGAATTGAATGCAAATAAGAAAGTTTCGGTGATTCGAAAAGAGTGAAAATTTGAATATCGTTGCAACATACTGAAAACTAATAAAAGCATCTTCTACTATTCCAGCCACTGTGCCTACCACGGTACCAACAACTAGGCCTACTACTATACCAACAACCATACCAACTACCATACCAACAACCTTACCCACTACCATTCCAACAACTGTGCCAACTACTGTTCCAACAACAGTACCAACTACTATACCAACAACAATACCAACTACAGTACCAACAACCATACCAACTACAGTTCCAACAACTGTACCAACTACCATACCAACAACCATTCCCACTACCATTCCAACAACAGTACCAACTACAGTTCCAACAACTGTGCCTACTACGATACCAACAACAGTACCAACAACGATACCCACTACCATTCCAACAACCATACCCACTACTATTCCAACAACAGTACCAACAACTATTCCAACAACCATACCAACTACAATTCCAACAACCATACCCACCACAATACCAACAACTGTACCAACTACCATTCCAACAACGGTACCAACTACTATTCCAACAACCATACCCACCACAATACCAACGACTGTACCAACTACCGTTCCAACAACTGAACCAACTACAGTACCAACAACGGTGCCTACTACCATTCCAACAACCATACCAACCACTGTTCCGACAACAGTACCAACTACTATTCCAACAACAGTACCAACTACTATTCCAACAACGATACCAACTACAGTTCCAACAACTGTGCCTACTACAGTTCCAACAACTGTGCCTACTACCATACCAACAACTGTACCAACTACTATTCCAACAACCATACCCACTACCATACCAACAACAATACCCACTACAGTTCCAACAACTGTGCCTACTACATTACCAACAACGGTACCAACAACGATACCCACTACCATTCCAACAACCATACCCACTACCATTCCAACAACAGTACCAACTACTATTCCAACAACCATACCCACTACAGTACCAACTACTATTCCGACAACCATACCCACCACCGTTCCAACAACTGTGCCTACTACCATTCCAACAACCATACCCACTACCATTCCGACAACAGTACCAACTACTATTCCAACAACGATACCAACTACAGTTCCAACCACTGTGCCGACAACTGTTCCAACCACAGTGCCAACAACTGTACCAACAACAGTGCCAACAACTGTCCCGACAACTATTCCAACAACAATCCCAACCACAGTGCCAACAACCGTACCAACAACGGTGCCGACAACTGTACCAACAACTATTCCAACCACTGTACCAACAACTATTCCAACCACTGTGCCAACAACTGTTCCAACAACTATTCCAACCACAATACCAACAACAATCCCAACCACAGTGCCAACAACTGTACCAACCACAGTGCCAACCACTGTGCCAACAACTGTTCCAACAACTATTCCAACCACAATACCATCAACTATACCAACAACGGTGCCGACAACTGTACCAACAACTATTCCAACAACTGTACCAACAACTATTCCAACCACTGTACCAACAACAATCCCAACCACAGTGCCAACAACTGTACCAACAACTATTCCAACAACTGTGCCAACAACTGTACCAACAACTATTCCAACCACAGTGCCGACAACTGTACCAACAACTATTCCAACCACTGTACCAACAACAATCCCAACCACGGTGCCAACAACTGTACCAACCACAGTACCGACAACTGTACCGACAACTATTCCAACCACTGTTCCAACAACTGTTCCAACAACAATTCCAACAACAATCCCAACCACGGTGCCAACAACTGTACCAACAACTATTCCAACAACTGTACCAACAACTATTCCAACCACTGTACCAACAACAATCCCAACCACAATACCTACAACTGTACCGACAACTATTCCAACCACTGTGCCAACAACTGTTCCAACAACTATTCCAACCACAATCCCTACAACCGTACCAACAACAGTGCCGACAACTGTACCAACGACTATTCCAACAACTGTACCAACAACTGTACCAACAACTATTCCAACCACTATACCAACAACAATCCCAACCACGGTGCCAACAACTGTACCAACAACTATTCCAACCACTGTTCCAACAACTGTACCAACAACAGTGCCGACAACTGTACCAACAACAGTACCGACAACTGTACCAACAACTATTCCAACCACTGTCCCTACAACTGTTCCAACAACAATTCCAACCACGATACCTACAACTATTCCAACCACTGTCCCTACAACTGTTCCAACAACAATTCCAACCACGATACCTACAACTGTACCAACAACAGTGCCTACTACTGTACCAACAACTATTCCAACCACTTTGCCAACAACTGTTCCAACCACAGTGCCTACAACTGTACCAACAACTATTCCAACCACTGTACCAACAACTGTTCCAACAACAATTCCAACCACAATACCTACAACTGTACCAACAACAGTGCCTACTACTGTACCAACAACAATTCCAACCACAGTGCCTACAACTGTTCCAACCACAGTGCCTACAACTGTACCAACAACTATTCCAACCACAGTGCCGACAACTATACCAACAACAATTCCAACCACAATACCTACAACAGTACCAACAACAGTGCCGACAACTGTACCAACAACTATTCCAACCACAGTGCCGACAACTATACCAACAACAGTGCCGACAACTGTACCAACAACTATTCCAACAACTGTACCAACAACTGTACCAACAACTATTCCAACCACTATACCAACAACAATCCCAACCACAGTGCCAACAACTGTACCAACAACAGTGCCGACAACTGTACCAACAACAATGCCGACAACTGTACCAACAACTATTCCAACCACTGTACCAACAACAATTCCAACCACTGTGCCAACAACTGTTCCAACAACAATTCCAACAACAATACCTACAACTGTACCAACAACTATTCCAACCACTGTGCCAACCACTGTTCCAACAACAATTCCAACAACAATCCCAACCACGGTGCCAACAACTGTACCAACAACTATTCCAACCACTGTTCCAACAACTGTACCAACAACAGTGCCGACAACTGTACCAACAACAGTACCGACAACTGTACCAACAACTATTCCAACCACTGTCCCTACAACTGTTCCAACAACAATTCCAACCACGATACCTACAACTATTCCAACCACTGTCCCTACAACTGTTCTAACAACAATTCCAACCACGATACCTACAACTGTACCAACAACAGTGCCTACTACTGTACCAACAACTATTCCAACCACTGTGCCAACAACTGTTCCAACCACAGTGCCTACAACTGTACCAACAACTATTCCAACCACTGTACCAACAACTGTTCCAACAACAATTCCAACCACAATACCTACAACTGTACCAACAACAGTGCCTACTACTGTACCAACAACAATTCCAACCACAGTGCCTACAACTGTTCCAACCACAGTGCCTACAACTGTACCAACAACTATTCCAACCACAGTGCCGACAACTATACCAACAACAATTCCAACCACAATACCTACAACAGTACCAACAACAGTGCCGACAACTGTACCAACAACTATTCCAACCACAGTGCCGACAACTATACCAACAACAGTGCCGACAACTGTACCAACAACAATTCCAACCACTGTACCAACAACTGTACCAACAACAATTCCAACCACTGTACCAACATCTGTTCCGACCACTGTACCAACAACTGTTCCAACAACAATTCCAACCACAGTGCCTACAACTGTACCAACAACAATTCCAACCACTGTACCAACATCTGTTCCGACCACTGTACCAACAACTGTTCCAACAACAATTCCAACCACCATACCTACAACTGTACCAACAACAGTGCCGACAACTATACCAACAACTATTCCAACTACCGTGCCAACAACCGTGCCAACGACAATTCCAACCACAATTCCTACAACGGTACCAACCACAGTGCTGACAACTGTACCAACAACTTTTCCAACCACAGTGCCTACCCCAATAGGTTAATTCCATTTTATCATATTACTTTTTAAAATTTTCAAAATATATATCCTAGTCCATATTTTGTTTTTGGATTGAACATCTTTTCAATACATATTTGAGAGAAATAATTGCCAATAATTCAAAGAAAAATATCATTTTAGAGCATCTGTAAATTTTGTTTTAGAATATACCTCTCAAAAATGGCGTTATCATTTATATAAGCATTGCCGCAAAATATCTTTTTGTGTCAGAGCATTAATAAATTTCGTTTCAAGACAAAAATATGCAATGGTATGATTACGATTTGTAAAAAAAGACTATTGTATTTGGCTCCACCATTAATATATTTTGTCTTTTTATGCTATAATATTTTGAAAATAGATAAAAAATATCAATAATAGCTATACTGTAATTATAATGACACATGACTAATGATATAGATTTTATTAAAATTGGTAGTGTTTTATACATGTAAAATTGAAGTCATTGGTTTGTATAAAAAGTCAAATGGATTGTTCAACTAGAACAGATTAAAAAAATGTAGACTGGGAAATTATTCAATTAGCGCATACCTCACACTTTTTAACTTTTTCTATTAGATTTTATGCAACTTAACTGGTGATTATTTTTGTCTCTCCTGAAAAAAAAAAGTCTGTGATTATCATTTACTACGGGTGTCTGTCATCGTTGTCTCCTTTATCTCAATTGAATAACTTTGTTATTCCTTAAAATATTTCAATGAAATTGTGTATTTGGGCTTGTAGAGAGATTCTACTGAGGTTCTACATGTTTTTTGTTATCTCTATTATTGTTTTGGACTATCCACATCTTGGTTGTTTTCCATACAACGTTTCGGCCATTGTACTCTACAGCCTCCATCAGGTATCATCTGGTAGGTGTGGGGGAAGTAACGAACTGAACCCTTTATTTAACTGACGGGGGTATATAGACCACACTCCCCAAGTAGTAGTATTGTCTCACACTGAGATTGAACCAAAAACCATTAGATCACTTGCAGTAATTCCGTCTGATTCTCTAACCACTATGCCATGTATCCATGCAGACAACTGGTGCCAATTTTTAGGAGCCTTAAACCTCCGGTGGCAGTTTTTGGTATTTGATGTTACTGTTTTCTGTCTTTCATTATCAGAGGTTCCCATATGGTATCCATTTCAATGCTAGGATTACTGAGGCAGTTTTTCTTGCCTAGCATATGGGCTGACTCTTTCAATTTTCGAATCTTCTAGTGTTCTTCCCCAAAATTGAAAGAGTCAACTGTTTTCTGTCTCAACTGTTTTCTGGAGGGGACCTTTATAATTTCAAGATTTTATGTTGAAAAGTAATGAGAATCCAACATTTTTGTTTATTATATCTTATTGCGGATGCTCTTGTCGTTATTTTAACTCATTTAGGCCGTTTTTTTCAAAGCAAAGTGGTGGCAAGGACATAATGGATGGATTTGAGTTTTCTTGTTTTCTATTTATTATTCATTGAGGTGAAAAGATGAAGATTTTATTTGGGACAAAATTATCTTTTTGCTTGTTTGCTCAAATGAGATGCAGTGATTGGTAAATTTTCCTGCCAGCATTTCTGTTTTGAATCTGAGGTAAATTTGTCAAATTACACATGCAAAAAAAAAGTCAGTTTGAAAAAAAATGAACTGAAAGACTTTAAAAATTCATCAAAGTCTATGAAGAAAAATTACCATTGAGGTAAGATTTTCTCATTACTTTTCACATATTTGAAGTGTGTCGGAAATTCCTAGTATTTCCACAAAATTTGAGTATTATTTCAATTAATGCTTGTTAGTACCAGCACGTTAAGGTGGGTTTGCCAAAAATATTAGTGGTTCCACAGAAACTTAAAGTGATTCCAGTTGACAGTTCTTTGGAATTGTTGTGGAATGTGTGTGCTGAAGTGAAACAATTTCTCACAATTTCTGTATGTTGATTGTTGATTTGTGTAGATCACCAAATTGATGAAGATCATCATCTGCTCCGAAAGACTGTAGTGTGATCTTTGTATTTGAGTTTGCGCGAATATGTAAAAAGTTTCTCAGTATGTGTCTAGATAAAGACAGTCAGATAAAGCAAGGTCAGTGAAAATCTGTCTGTTAACAAAGTGGAACTGAGATCACTGAGCCCCTCTGTAATTTGGATGGTGACTATGATGACAGGTATGTGTGAGTAAGACTGTTGTGGATCCCTCTTGTAAGCGAGGGGACTAGTGTTTGAGCCAGACTGACTGAAGTTTTTGGCTGAGGGACAGCCATATATGGACGCTTCCCTTCCTCAGGTAGGCTCCAGCAAACATCCGTCTTGGAGAGTCCAGATAGGCTCGGAAAAGATATTTTGTAACATGTCTGCTTCCTACTAGATCCGCATTTTGTCCTGCCACTGATGACTTTTCTTTCACATGAGTGGGCAAAGTTGCGCCTTTTTTCCAAGTGGTTTGTAACCACTTTTTGCACAAATCATGAGGGATCCACACAAGGGCCAATCAAAAACCACACATAAGCTGCAAATCAAATCAATCGAAAACGTGAGAAACAACAATTTAGTCAACAATAGAACTTGATCAATAATTTTGAAATAATTATTTGATACCTTTTAGAAAATACACAATTGATTTTTATATTTATTTAATAACATTAAAAAAACAATTCATGAATTTTAAAACTATTGGTTGCTTGAATTACTTGAGTTGTACGATATTTCTTTTTGAATTTCCAAACTTATTCTTGGATGAAGTATTGCAACAGCTATTCAAAATTAGTAATGATACTATCAATAATAGAAATTCTGTCCATAATGATACTTCTTTGATTTGTTTATTTCGGAATATTTCCTCACATAATTAACCCTTTTTTGTTTTAACTTGAATAAGAATATAAACAGAAATCAAAAACTGAATAAAAAGAAATGCTGCCAACAAAATATGGCAAAAAGCAGCGTGAAAGTATGACCCTGTTGTATATCAAATCAGAATGAAGGAAAAATGCTCAACTACCTATGTTGAACTTTACTGAAGTTCATGTGTAGGCCGACTTTTTTGCTTTCTTCATTTAGTTTGTCTTGCATTAGTTGGAGGTTGTGTAGGTTTTCTGCAAAAAGGGTAACGTTGTCTGCAAATCTGAGGTTGCTCAGATATTTTGCTGTCTTTTTTGATTCTTCTATTCTCCCAGTCTACGTTTTGGAAGATTATCTCGAGGCAGGCTGTGAAGAGTTTGGGTGAGCTGGTATTACCTTTTCTTACTCCTTTTTAGAGCTGAAAGGGCTCAGAGTCTTTATGTGGCCTGATAAAGGAGCTGTTGTAAATGTATATATGCCATATACAGGGTATACACCTTGTAAAGCGATGGCCCTCAGGACCAAGGGAATTTCCACAGAGTCAAAGGCTTTCTTGAAGTCTATAAATGCTACAGCAAATAGCATTTTGTATCCTGCTGGTTTCTCTTTCAGCTGATTCATTGAATGGAGATGGTCAATGGTGGAGTAGTTTCTTCTAAAGCCAGCTGGTTTCAGTGGTTGGTTTTCATGTAGTGTTTTAGTTATCCGGTTAGTGATGATTTTTGTGAATAGTTTGTTGATGCAGTTGAGTAGGCTTATATGTTTGTAGTTGTTGAGGTCTTTTGGATTTCTGTACACTAGCATGAAAGTGTTTTACTCTTTAATGATCATGATGTAGTCACTGAGGCTTCTTGAGCTGTGTCTAACTACAATCACTACTTGCTCTGATAGTATCCCATGGGTGATTCCTACTATGAGTATTTCAATCAAAATTTTTCTTTCAACTGGAGTTTGAGGATTTTATTCAGTGGACTATCTCTAAAAATAAATTCTAGCACTAATTTAAACTTATTCATGTATGTGTAGGTCATAAAGAAGGAGTTGGTAGGTTGTTAATGAGTATGCTGCAGAAGTGTAAAGAATGAGGGAATTAAATTTATTTGTTTAAAGAATCAAAAATCTATAATTGCCCCAGCTCTAAAATGTTCAGGGGCTAAAATTATAAACTTTTTTCCTCAAAAGGAGAAAGCAAGCAAAGAATTACTCAAGTAGGCAAAATTGTTGATTTATTTTAATTAAACTTATTGTTTTATCTAAAGCCTAGATTTTCAGCTATTGCAGATTTTCGTCATCCAAATAAGAAAAAAAATCAGTCAGAAAAATGGTTAACTGGCAACCTTGCATAAAATACCTTTTCTGAAAAGCTGCCCACCCTCTAATACCAGATTGCTTCAGGCTCCTATACTAAAGGGAGTTTTATCTGAAGTTTATGATTGAAATAAAACTTTTTTAAAGATTGTCTTTTATTTTAGTGACTTTTCTCAAGTTTTACACTTGTAATTCTTTTGAGATTTTTAGATCCAAAATCAAGACAAAAGAATCCTAAGATATCTAGCTGTTCCAGAAGATTATCTTGAAAAATATCTCTAGATTTTTCCTTAATTGAGGCTCGTGTCCTTGACTTTCCTCCTGCTGGTACAAGGGAGATAACTCGATTGGTCAAAAATTTCATTTATTTTCATTCGATATTTTATAATTTTTTATTATTTATTATGACTACTTTTACCTTTTAGCCTATTTTCTTTTTTTACTTTTTCAAATTTCTATTCATGTCTTCTGTGCATGAAAAAAATTTACCATTTGTAAATTTTTAAAGCTTTAAATGGGCGAAGGGAAGAAAAATATTTAAATCTGTCTGAGTGAGAGATACAATTGAACCACTTACTTTCAACAACTTACCGTCAATTCCATACCTTTATTTGACAAACCCGGTTATCTCTCTTGGACAGGCCAGAGGGAATATTAGGACTTTTTCCTTTTTACGGGTGCAAAAAAGTGTCCATTAAATCAATAATTTAAAAAAAAATTAATGATTGAAACCCTAAGAAGAGGAAAATTAAAGAAAAAAACAACCGATGTCAGTCAAGTTTCTAATGAAGAAATAATCAACTTATTAATCGTTCAAAAGTTGATTGTAAACTCAACCCATTCAGTCAAAGTCATACATACATACGCTCTAGAGAGGATTTTTTAAAAGGTATAATCAAACATCTTAAGATAGATAAGATATCAATGCAAAAATAAAATTATAACCTTTCAATTCATTGAAATTTCCAAAAATATTCTACACTTTCATATGGTGACAAAATCTGATATAGACATAATTATGCCTTTGAATTCAAAAGTATACTTTTTGCAAACTTTGTATGACTTTTGGAATTACTTCAAAGCAAAATTCAACAGATAACTTATTTTAGTTGTATAGAATTATCCCAAGATATTACTTCGATCATTTAAAAGTATTACATATTTTATAACTTGATATAAATATTAGTATAAATTCAGTTGAAATATTTGTACTACTGTGTTGACTGATGCTTTTTGACCAAACACAATTGTATCTTGCAGTAGTCTGTAACTACACTGTTATCTTCTCAACTGATGTTTCTTGTATTGATGCCTTTTGACTAGGATGATAATTCCAAATTACAGTTTTACTTGGCGTGGTAGATCCAATAATTAAAAAAAAAGAAAGAAATAGCATACCAAAGGTCCTCAGCACCCAGGGATAAAGATAATTTTAGCACCACCATCCCTGAAATGTTTGATAATTTTTTTTTATGAATGATTAGAAGTACCCACTTGATAATAATTAGTGTCATAAAAAATGAAATACCTCTTTGAAATGTATTGCAAAATTTAAGTATCGTTTTTAAAGCTGTAATTTTGGTTATAATTGCCTAATGTTAGTTGTAAAACAAAAAAAAATGTTTTTTTTGCTTACTCACACAGAATTTCTAAGCTTCACGTCATGTTTATATTTTTGAATAAATTCTGCCATTTTTTAGGTGTTGATTGATGCATAAAAAATCCTTCAGAAATAGAATTTACCTTAGTGAAATTTAATTCAAAGAAAATGAATTAATCGATGGGATTAAAAAAAAGTATTGCCTAGCTACAGAAATAGAGTGAAAAAAAATTATTTACCAGAGGTGTTGTTTTACTGGTGAATAGAGTTCAAATGTCAGCATCATATTTTCTAACAAAGAAAACCGAAATTGAGACTTTTCATCCGATTATGTTTTTTAGGAAGTTTCTGCAATTTATCTAAAGATTCCAACTGTTATCTTACTCTAAGCTCATCATACAAATTTTCAACATTACCTATCACATTTCCAATCAGTGTATCTAGAACTTTTGCAGCCTAATATTATGCTGACATCTGTATCAAGTACTGACCACCATTTCACTTGCTTCATGCACTCTTGTAGCTACTACTGTCCCAACTTCTGTGCCCATAACAATCCCAACTATTTTGGTTGCAACCTTAATGTTCATAATGTAGTCACTGTGGCTTCTTTTTTTTATGGGATGGTAATATACAAAGATTCCTATTTTCTGACAATGGGCAGTGCCCAGCTCCTTGGAGGGGAACGTCTGCCATTGATCAACTTGGCCATTTGACTGACTGACAGTTTACTGACTGATCTCAAACCTATATTCATTAGGATATCAGGGTATCTACCTAGGATTTTTTACCTGGAATTTCTGTTAGGTACTCATATTTAGTGACCTGAATGATTGATTGGGACACACACACAATCTTCCATAATTGGTAATATTGTAGTTACAATCAACAAAAGGCAAGTTTCCAAATTTAGCAATATTCAGTAATGCATCTGACCACACCTAAAAAGTCTTATTTGGAAGTATTGGCTATGTGAAATGTATAATCAATGAGTGAATCATCTTTTAGACATCCCTGTGTGCATGATGAGAATCATGACCACTGTCCTCTTCACCTGGCCCCAAAATATATTTCTCCTTTTTTCCTCATCTTTCTTTTCCTTTCTAATTAGGGTGTGTTTTTATCTCTATTTTGACTTTCCATTAAAAGAAAATACATCATACTCTTTTTTTTCTTGACATTAGCAATATGCATCCTTTTTTCAAATATCAAATATGCTACACAATTGTTTCATAGTGGCTGCCCCAATCATTCCATGTTCTAAAAACAAAGAGATTTCTCCTTTTTAGTCCACTAGGAGAAATAAAATTTGAAGTATTTGTTTCTACAGTGAGTTTTGCCTTGTGTATTCCTGTATGTGCATCTTCATTATCAGCTCTCTTTCACAAATGCTCATGAATTCAAAAGAATTTTTATGCCAGCAACAATTGCAACACATCAGGTGTTCAATTTGGTGCTATTTTGGCAGCCACTCTGCCTTTTTTATTTTGGGTAAGGTAGTGATGGACCTCCCAGAATTATCTAGTAAAGAAGCTGCTACATTATTTTTAGTCGGTATATCTCTGCGAGGAGTAGATGGGCATCTAATCACTGTTGAGCAGGCCACAAGGCTACCATAAGTTACACCTATTTAAAGAAAGTGATAATACTTATATCTGACTCTGTAGTTTCAATATTCCTTGGTCTTATCCTTTGTATAAAACTGGATCACATATGTCAATTTGGGATACAGATGGACAAGTTTCCCAGTATAAATAAAAGCAACAGACATAGCAACAGAAGACAGGCAATTCTTGAGGGAAAACAAACTTTTAGTTATCCAACAATAAGAGAGGAAAAATATGTGTTGTTTTTGTGTATGTCTTTGTTAATGAGATGTAATAAGTTTTGAGTCTGTGTTTATAATGTTATTGTGATGGGAGGTATTTGGTATAAGTGAAATAAAGTTCATAATGTGTGTATATGAACAGAAAATATTTATTTTGTTAAGAATGTTCATAAGAAATTGTGTATCTCTCTCTCTCTTCTCTCTCTCTCTCTCTTTATATATATATATATATATATATATATATATATATATATATATATATATATATATATATATATATATATATATAGGAGCCTTCTGTTTGTGTGTTTGTTTGTGCCATTATCATGCTAAACTGCGAGGTCTATTGAACTAATATTTTGCATAAATACTCACAAGACTAGTTGTGATATGTACTGTGTGAGGTTGATCTTAAAAGTCATTTGAGGTTATTTCTTGCCAACTGAAGTGTTTCAAGCAAAATACTGAGTTCACTTTGAAGTACAAAAATGTGTGCAACTCTGAGAAATATTTTCAGACAAAAACAACCTTTCCGTACTGGCATCCTATAGGAAAGCACTAAAATTATGTACCCAGAAGCCCTGTCAAACTGTCAAAATTTGTTCTGTTTAGTGCATCAGATATTTTTTGGTATCAGCGACTTTTTTCATGTATGAATAGCGTAAATAATCTTTTTTTCCATTTGTTGTATTGTGTAAAGAAAATATGTAAAGAACTTTTTTTCCCTGTGTTATGTTTGCAATTATTTTTCCCCTGGCCACACCAGGTATCCTTGCTAATAATAGATAATTTCATGATTATTGATATTCCTTTGCTTCTTGAACTCACAGCTACTACTCCTGTACCTACAAAAAATTTCTGAAAGTATTCCTTCAAGTCTTGGTAGAGTCAATGTAATTTTGTAATTGTATCATGGAACCAATTAGTTAAATGCTTATTTTCTTTACAAATTGTGATATTTCCATAAATATTTAGCATAGTTTCCAAGATTTGAAAAAAATCAATTCATCAGATTGTTAACTTACATAGAATAATATCTTTTGCTGACATTCAGGAAATATACTACTGATATTTAAAACCAAATAGTTGTAAATGAGTTTTTAAGACTAATTCTGTTTGTTCAATAACAATGGTCAACAAACTTTTTATCCCATAGAAAATCATATTTGTGTCTGATGTATTTTTGCATGCAGAATCCAAATATGTTTTCAGAATCTCTCTATCATCAATAGTTTCTTTGTTCTAGCATTCTCGCATATCATTACCTATAGTATGTATTTACCTGCATTCTATGGATCATTTGAAGCAAAAAGTTCAACTAATACATATATTTCCAAGAGTTGTGAAGTACAATAGCTTTTTTAAAATTACAAGCCTAGATAAATGAGTCTCTAGGATGCATATGGAAACATGATTGGACATGTTAGGACATTAAAACCCTCTCTTGCCCTCTCTTGAGTAGGATTTCTCTTGTTAGTTGCATGCTATAATTCAGTGTGTAAACAGTGTCTTTTCCACTCTATTGATGGATTGCACTTTTGTGTACTCAATTATTATGCTGATACTCTATCCACCATTATATACGTATGGTTCATGCAGTAAAGTTTTCATCATTCCTATAGTTTGGAGAGAACCCAAAGATCACGCTTTGGATTGCTACTTCTGTTTAACAAATATAAATGGTATAAGATCAAAATCCAAGCATACTGTTAAATATCAAATTTTACCATCTGCTCTGAGGCCATTACTTCATAGTCAGGAGTTACCAGAGCCTCCAAGAAATATGACACTGAGTAATATTGATCCTGGTGATGAGATAGTAGATCTTGTAGAAAAAATTTGGATCCAACATTTGAAGCAAGTTCTTCAAGTAAATCACATTTGCTGAATCAAGGAGTACTTAATGATCTAATCCACTTTTTAAATTTGCCTAAAAGGGGTGGAATCTTCACCAGAAAGTAACTAAAGTATGTAATCATTGTGATTGCCATGAACATTTTCAAAGAATTTTTCTCCCTTAAAGATGGGCTGATGATTTGCATTGATGTTTGTTCTGTTATGGAAGCACTTGGTCATGAATATAACACAGATGAATTGCACTTGTTTATTGACTCATCTAAAGTAAGCTTGAAAGCAGTTCTGTTCCACAATGGAAGTTTCCCTCTATTCCTACAGCATCTTTTGGAAAAATTGAGGTACGGGGATATCAAGTAGAATGTTTGTGGGAACCTTCTATTTGGAATGCAACTTGGTTACATGAAGTTCTGTTTTCTCTATGAGTGGGACAGTTGGGACAAAAATCATTGTGTAAAAAAAGTATGGCTAAAATGAACATCACTGACTTGATGGAAAAAGAATGTCATCAATCCTATTCTTGTTGATTCTGAGAAGATGAAGAACTTTGTCAAAGATAAAGATAAAACTGGCCATGGAGTCACATATTTGAGGAATAAATTCCTCAAAATCACTAATGCAAAAATTAAGAAGGGTGTTTTTATAGGACCACAGGGAATAGCTTTGAGATGAAAATTTTGATGAAAAACTAGATGAAATTGAAAGAAAAATGCATGGCTATCATTTAAGGGATTTGACAAAGATTTTTTGGAAATCATAGATCAGAAAACAACTGTGATATTGTAAAGGATCTATTGACTTCATACAAAGCTGTGGGGTGCAATATTGATAAAAAAAAAAACACTTTTGGGACTCGCACTTGGACTTTTTTCTTGGAAAATCTTAGGGCAGTTAGTGACAAGCACAGTAAAAGTTTTCACCTTTACATTTTGGACACGGAAAAGCAGTACTAAAGAAAGTGGAGTCCTTTCATGTTGACTGATTACTGCTGGATACTAAAAAAGGATGTTCCTGTGGCCAAATACATCCGAAAATCATGCACTTCTACATTTTAGAGGTAAGTTTTTCAAGTGTTATACCAGGCTTATTTATGAATGACAATATACACTTTTTGTTAAACTTAATTGCTCTATTACTTAGAAACCATGCTTGATAGAAGAATTCCAAAAAGAGATTCAAATTCCACATGAAAAGGTTCTCTATGGTCCACCTATTTCGGGCTGTGGGACAAAAATAAGTTAAAAATTTTGTTGACCAGTGTGATCAGAAATCATTTCAAGTTTTTGCATTGTTTATATAAAAATAAGCATTTTTAGACCCAAAATTATAAGCAGATATTTCAAAGTAAAATGTATTTATGACTTAAACTAAATAATCATACTTTGAGCTACATAGGTAAGAAACATAAGCTGTAGGATTTGCTATCATGGATTGAAGGAAAAATGCAGACCACATTTTGGCAATAAAAACAAGAAAAACTTTTCATCATCATCAACATCATCACCACCACCACCACCACCACCACCACCACCACCATCATCATCATCATTCCCCCTCCTCTTCCTCCTTTTAGTATCTGTAAGTGGACATAGACCTTCCCTGAGAAATATCGTTAGCGAAGGGTTGAGTGAGCTCTTTTTGTATGCCAAGTGGTTGCAGTTTGGTGTAGAACATTTTCCTGCATTCTTTCTTGTTGTTAATTTGAATTTTACATCATACCATTCTCTGGTTGCTCCCAACATTGAATTTATTTAGGATCTGGATATCTTTGATAGAGTCACTTTTGTCTGCTAGGATGTAGTTGATTTCATCCTTGGTTTCATGACCATTTTCTATTGGTTTTCTCTTTGAAGAAGTTGTCCATGATTTTAAACCTGTTCACTGTTGCTAATTCAACTAGATCTTCACCTTTTTTTATCTATATTTTGTATCTGAACTTACTAATGTAACTTTCATTACCTTTTCCTACTGGAGCTTTGAAGTTTCCCATAATAATGTTGAAGTATTTGGGGGGTTCTAAGAGTATGGAGTTTAGGTCATTGTAGAAGTTGTCTATCTCCTCCTTAGTAAACTAGGAAGTGGGAGCATAGATGAATGATGTTTAGTTTTTACCTCTTTGAGAGCTGTACATTTATACTGGCTACATGATCCGGGTTAGTTTTAAGTCTTGCAACATTATCTTTGATTTCTTTATTAATAAGAAAGCCAACACGGCTTTGTTTTCCTTTTTCTTTTCTGCAACTGTAAAAAAGATGTTTTCTCTTTTGTTTGATTTGTTCTTCTCTTTGTCATTTCATTACAATGGTACTGATAATGTCCCATTTAATGTTTTTGATTTCATTTTCAAGATCTTTTAGATGCATGTCTGAAGAGAGTTTTCTGATATAGTAGATAGTTTTGTTTTCTGGACATTGTGTTTGGATTGGGGTTCAGGTTTTGGCAGTTACCCTTGGAATATATCACTCTTACCCAAACAAAGTGATGTGGCTGGCACTTTTGAAACAGTTGACTAAGCAAGAATGGCTATTTTGGGCATGGTTGATGTGCTTTAAGGGCTATACCCAAGCCTCAAACACAACAACAAGAACATCACCGAGAAAACAACACTATACAACGTCAGCATACTCTCTATTGATATACACTTATAGTAGGAGTTTGAACTTGGGAAGAACATATTATAGAAAATATGAGAGAGTTAATTTCTGGTTGCGTAGTGTTCTATTTTGCATGATAGGTAAAGAATCATAGTAGCAATCATGATATCATATGTTCCATTTCACTAAGTAAAGGCAAACTAGAATGATAGCTGTGTAGAGATTGTCGATAAGAGTAAAGAAAGAACAAAAGAAAATATTTAGAGGATTATGAGGAGGTCTGAGAATAACAACATTGCACAAGAGTATGATGAAGATTTTTGCATGTCAGGTTTTTGTATTGATTTGATAGACCTAGTTATGCCCACACTTGGAAAATCTTCTACACCCTATTTTAAATTGTAATCAAAATTTTTTAAAATCTGACGTAAGTTTTTCTTGTTTTTGTTAGAAAGATAAAAGTTCAAAATTGTGTAAAAAGCAAACAAATTTTCATTAATTATAACATTGATTTACAAACGGCCCAATTCTATGTTTACTTTTATCAGCAAAACATCAATCATTATGCATCTATAGGTGTTGACAGGTGTTTGCTGTAAATGGTAAACAGTGTTTTGCTGATTTTCTTAAATTTGGTGCTCATAAGGACCATAATTTATGAGCCTTATGTTAATGAATTAATTTTTGTCAAAAGCTCAATCCTATAGATTTTTATTCCAGAGAAGAACCATGTTTTTATTTGAAAGTAATCGCAAAGAAAGGTTGCTTTAAAAAACTTAATTCTTGAACTCTGGTCTCAATGGAAACAACACCTAACCTCAAATATTTTCTTTTTGAATTCTTGGTCACAAGTAAAATGAAATATTTTGCATAAATGTTTAATTGAATTGAAATACCCTCTCTTGAAGAAAGCATAACAGTAATAAACCCTACTAGGGATGTACCAAGAATTTTGCTTAGAATGACTCTTTCAATTAGTTGAACAAATAAATAGGGGAGGAATCTTTGGGTGGACTGACTGGTGTTTCTTGGGTTGGTATCACCTGGAGCATTAATTCAGGGTGTCACCCCAACTCGAAAATTTTTTTTGCTCAAAATCAACTTGAAAAAAATTTTCAAAAAATGTGTGAACATGTTGAAAAAATCTGTTACTTGAAAATGGCTAGATTCGGTTAAACTGGCCAAAATAGAAGTTTTGCAAAGCCAAAACAAGAAACACTTGAAATTTAGTAACGCTGGTCACCAATCCCACTTCCCAGACTTGCCCTCTTCCCTACGATATCTGGAATTTCGGCAATCTTTTGTACTACAGGTATACGTATCACAGAAGATACATTAAATTTCCTCTTTGCTCAAAATCTGAGGGAAATTTCTTTCTATGTATGCTCCTACCTTGTAAAATCACTTCCCGGTGGGTTTAAATGTTTTAAAATAAAAAATCATATTTACGGTAATAGTTGAAGTTTTCCTTTTTTTTTCAGTATGTTACAAAAAAAAAACAAATATATTTTCATCCTCAAATTTTAAAACTATTACTTCTAGAGCATTATTTTTATGTTTTTCATCGCACTTTGTAAATTGTCTCACTAATATTAAATGTGTTGAAAATCAAAAAGGTTTTTAGTTAGTGCCATCTATTGAAAGTTTTAATCCTATGTATACAAGTTTTTGCATACCCCAAAGATACAAAGACAGTACTTTTTTTGGTATCTATTTACCATTGAATTACTATGAGTTATTTGGTTCTGCACAGATTTTCTATTTAAAGTAGCAAGGATAAGATATTTACCTCTTATAAAATCTAAATCCATGTCAACATATTTTAGGAGCAGTGACATGGAAAACTGCATTTTTATCATCTGCCGAAAATCACCATTTCCCAGTTGCAAAAGAACATGAAGAAATGCAATTGTTAGCAGTTTACCAGAGAAAGTTAAACACTGTAAATAGGAAACGACAATCATTTATGAATTTAATTTTATTGTCCGTTTTGAAAAAAATTGTAGAGCAGCAAGTGTCTCTGTATCGTCTGAGTGACAATGCTATTTAAGACACATAAGCGGAACCCTCGCTAAAGCAAACCTTGCTACAACAAATTTTGGCTTCAACAAACACATGGACCATCACAAAGTTTCTCCTCATTAGTGAACAAAGTTTGATATGTATGACGAATATGTGGACTATCAAACTTAGCATTATGCCAGTTTTGTTATGCAGCTTTAAGATCAAGATCAATGTGTAGTATGTGTTCTTCTCATGTTAACAAAACAGCATTATTTTCTTATTTTCAATTTTAAACATTATTGTGGTTGTATTTTGATTGTTTTCTTCATGAATTTTAATTTAATTTGAATACTTTTTCAATTGACAAAAACAAAAATTGTTATGAATCTTATTAATCGTTGTCACTGAAAACCATGTGACTCAGCATTCCTGTTTTAAATTTCAAAGTTTCACTCATGTGAAAAAAGTCAAGTACCTAATCATTCAACTTATTATAACTCTTCATTTTCATCAATTATTAAGTTTTATATTAGAATAAATTATCATTTGTTTTGTATTTGTGATTAAATTATTGTTTTGCTTGTAAATTGTTTTGATAGTTTCATAGAATTAAAAAAAACATTCAACAATTAAATTACAACCAAATAGTTTCATTTTTGTTTGTTGAAAGAATAAAGTAAAATTCACAAAAACAATCAAAATACAACTATAATGTTTCAAGTTGAAAATGGAGGAATTTATGTCATTGAAGTGATAAAAACATATACTACACTTTGATCTCAAACCAAAGGATATAAAAGGCTGGACCATGAAAGTAGGATAATGCCTCAAAATGAAACTTTCAAAAATATTTTCAACTATTGCTCGCATTTTAAAGTAGTGCTAAGATACTGTATGGTAGATGCTAAGATATAGAGATAGATAAAATGAGAAAAAAATTAAAAGAATGAGGAAGAATAAATGTCTTTTCTAGTTGCCTTTAATTTGAAGAAATTTTTTATCAACTGAAAAAGCAGTTTCTCAAAAAATAAAGCAGCATAGATTTGTCAATAAAATAATAAATTGAGCAAAATTGAGGAGCAGCGGGGTTCAAGAAAAGCTTCTGAAAGGTACAAATTTCTGAAACTGTCTCTAAAAATAGCTGAAATCATTTTTTCAAGATTTTAATTCCAGCTAACTTAATTGCTAAAAATGTTTTATATACTCATTCAAAGTCCACTTATCAAATAAAATAACTCCAGATCAAATTATTAATGAGAATAAAAAGTTTACTTTTATTGAACTTACCTACTATTTTCAAAATTGGACAGATTTTTGGCTATTGTAAATTTTTATTGGGTAAATTAGAAAAAACGTTCAGTCAGATCTAGCTGAAAAATGGTTAATTTGGCCACACTGCACAGTCTTCAACAGAACAGGTGACTTTTTGATTGAGTTCATGCAAGGAAGATCAAGATACGTAATGACAACTTGTTTGTTTTATATCATGTGTGGAAATGAATTTGACAAAACACAGAACTTGGCTAGTCTATAGATTTAAGAAATGAAGTTTTTTTTGGTTTTTCTTCTACCTGTAAAATATAGAGAATTATAATTATAATCCAGAGATTTTATTTTATTATGGGAAGTAAAAAGAAATTAGGCATTCATCATGGTGTTACCCCTCATATGGTGTCACCTGGGGCAGGAAGCCCCCTCCCCCATTGGTATGCCTCAGGGTTGAAATGACTGGCCTTTAGTACTCACTAAAACGCCTCAAATGAAAAATAACAATGAAAAAAAAGCAGAAAAAAATGTATTGAAAAAATACCTCAGATCAATATAATTCATCATGATGAATTAAATTATTTAGCATTGTTTCATTTCAATAACAAAATCTCAGTTGCATGTAAATAGTGAAAGAAGAAACAAAAGACAGAAAAAAATATATAAAAAATATCCCAGATCAATACATCTCATCACATCAGTATATGTATGGTTACATTCTAATAAAATCTGTGTCAGAATTTTCAAAAATCAAATTAATCAGAATATTTTCAAAAAATTTCTAAGAAAAAGATCTAATGCAAATATTTTTCTTTCTACAGAAAGTAGCCCTAAAATATAAGTTATAAAAATTTAAAAGATGCCAAGAAGAGCAATATTTTATTTTCCAGTTTTTAAAATTCAAATGTAGGGTGCAGATCCCACAAAACTTTTTAAAAAAGATAAAGAAAATCTATTCCTCCATGAACTCACCTTTGATATGTGTAAGACTCTTTGACATGTGTAAATTTTGTGTAAAAAAAATCTTCAAATGAATTGTAGTTACTACATGAGAAATTATTTTTGTTTTTTGATTTGGAAGAGAAAGTTCTTTTTTTTTTTTAAATTTCATCCTTTATTAAATATGTACCAAAAATTTTATCAAAATATAATGATTAATTAATTTTTATAGACTTCCAAAATCCAGATGTTTTTTGCAAAAAAAAAAATGAAAAATTTTCTAACACAAATTTTTTTTGTTCTTGTTCCCAGACCAGGAAGATAATTGGTCACCACTAAGTTATTATCAGAAATGTTGAACTATAACTCATAATTTAAATATATGCAGCGAAAAATTCGAATGATTGATTTAGACTGGAAATTTTGAATTGGACTTCGAAGTATTATTTAACTAGACTGAATATCTGCCCTTATAGGCGGAATAAACTGATGTCCAAAAAAAATTTATAAATCTGAAAGTTAGGTTGATGGAAATCAGATAGTATTTTATTTAAAAAAAAGAGAATTACCAAAAAGAAAATAGAAGTAAATACATCAATGTCAATTATATTGTTATTATTATTATTTTTTCCAACTAATTACTTAAATTTTAATTTTTTCAAATTTTTATTACAACTGAACTCAGGCTGGGTACCTTTCAGCAGTGAGAAATAAATTAACTGTGTTGATTGGAATAGAGAATTAAACTCACGACCCTCTGATCTGAAGTCACTCTATATCTCTATCTATTAAGATGAAAGTTAATTGTAGCAAAAGAATTAATGTTTTTTTTCAATACATCATCTAATAAAATGCATAGAAATAAAATAAAATTAGATTGAACTTAACTATCATTTAATAACAAACATGGTGCATAAAAGGTAGGTGTAGTGTTTAAGTCTTTGATTTGGACTAAAGCTTGGAACAGAGTTCCAGTAATGAGAATGGTCACATGTCAAGGGAGCCACCCACTGGCATAGAGGGTCAAGAGTTTGATTCCCGCCTGGATCTTATTCTTTAATCTGATCCATGTTATTAATTTATTTACTCATTGTGTTGTGATAAAAAGTAACGATTAAGATGAAAGTAAATAGCAAAAAAAATAATATTGATATTCAACATACTTCATCTGATAGAATAAATAAAAAAATAAAAAAATTGTTATTGTTTTGAATAAATTGAAATGTCAGTTTTAATAATTTTTGTACCGTTTTTAATATTGATTGGGCAAGGGTGTGAAACTTTACAGTTAGAAAGGTTAGTTATTTCTAAAACTTTAAACAAGTAAATGAATTAAACTTTTTGGAGATTAGATGTATGAAAAATTATTTATATTTATTATATGATTTGAAGAAATTTTACATAAAACTTACATACGTAACATCTGTGCAAATCTATAAGTCAATTTTTAAAATCATAATGTTAGTATCAAGATAAATGTAATATTTTTTTCTAATTTTTTTCATTTAATTAATTTAATGACTTTTTCTTTAAAGAGATATTCTTATCAACTATTCCTGTTTCCAATATTTTTGTATGCTTTCAATGTAAATACATCTTTTTTTAAAGAACAAAGTTCTATTTCCATCAGAAATTGCTGTTTTATTTTGACAGCAGAAGAAAAATGAAGAAACATAGCTATTACATTTTTTGTAGAGAGGGGGAGAGTAAAAGCCAAAGTTCTCAGAGAGGGGGACTTTCAGAGAAAGAAAATGACTATGCTGGCAACACTGAGATTTTGAGAGAAAGAGAAAATCTCTCTAAACTAATCTGTTCTCTTTCTTACTTTCTCACCCTCTGTACAAAAGGATACAAAGCAATTTCCTGCTCTTTGACTCTAGCTGAAAAATCCATTAGCTTGTGGAATTTGACTGTTCTTGAGTGCAAAAATTGTGTCCGTCTCGAAATGGATTTTCTATTGAGAATCACTTAACCCTGCTGGAAACATTTTACGGGTTGATTTTCATAATCTAATTGGCTAAATACCTGCCAAAAGTACCCACAGAAAATTTAATGGGGTTATGTCAAGTAATTTTTATGGTAGACTGTCATATATGGATAGATGGACAGATAGATGGATGTTTGGTGAATTACAATGAGATTATTGACATGACTGACAGAAAACTTGTCTGATAGGGTGGGTTTCTGGGTAGTTCCTGACAAAGGCCTAAATGGGACTTATCAATACCTAATCTGGAATGAGGAAATCATTTACTCTGACAGTTAATTTCATATCATTACAAATTGAGTTTCTGGTCAGCAAGAAAAGCGAAGATAATTAGAATTTATTACGATCATGCTAGGATTCAAATGTATGATCTTTGGCTTGATTAGCAAGCATCCTATTCATAAGATTATCACCTGAATTATGAAAATTTCAGTGGAATTACCATTATAACTTTCTGTTAGCTGCAGTGGCAGCCAGCCAGAAGTAAGTGATTGGTTACCAAAACTAAAATAAGCCACGATTCAGCACTGATTACTGTTTGTTTCTTATAGTAGAGGTGGCGTGTGGGATTTTCTTTTATTTGTTAATACTCATGAAAAAATTCATGGATATATTTGAATTTCCATGAAAATATTTTCTAAGAAAAAATAATAATAAATTTGTTTCAGTAGAAGAGTTTATAGTCTCAGATTATGGGAAGAAGGTATTTTTATCTGCAAAAATCCTTACAGAGCGCAAGCCGAGAAAATCACACTGATCATTATACAAAAAATAGGATTGTTATATTGTTAATGAAGTGGAAAAATTCACTGATATACAGGTTTGCCCTGCTATTCAAAAGTATGGTGTTCCTATTGAAGCCTTTTGTAAGCCGAAATGGCAAAGAAGCAATTACCATTAATTAATATTGGAGAATTTTTTTGCATGTTCCCAGACCCTAAAACTGAGTATGGTATGTCAGGTTGAGTTAGTTGAGGTTATGGTGGTAAGAGATACTCGAGACTCAGGTGTTGAGATTGTGCACTGCCTCTATAACAGCTTGTTCCAAAACAAAAGCTGTACACTTCTTTAACTTTCCGACTTTTTCTGGAAAAGTGTTTTTAAACCTAACTTTTGAGAAGGGGGTTTATCTGTATGTGGATTCTATTTGATTTTTTTTGTCAAAAGAAACTAAAAAAACTTGTATCATTCAAAGGTGAAACTATAAAAAGCTTCAAAATTCTAAATATAAGTTCAGAAAAATAAAAATATTAAGTCTGTTAATCACAAAAAAAAATGTTATGCAGTTTTATTGAAATCATTTGGTAATTATGAGCAAGGAGTTATTTTCAAATTTGTTTAAATTTTATTGAATTTTTGAAAAGGTCTTAAAATGACTATATTTCACTGATATATGGAAAGTGTACCTTTTTTACTCTTGAGTATGATGCAAGAAAAAAAAAAAATTTTCTAAAAAATAGTTTGATGTCTAATTCTGCAGTATTTGCTTAGATTCATATATATATATAATGTGGATTTTAATGTTGAATACATATTTTCGACCTAAATTGTATATGAAAATGTCCATAGACATTTTTATTTAATAGATAAATTGATAGATTTTTCCTGGTTGTATTGTCTTGTACGTTTTTTTTATTTGTTTGAAATTATTGCATTCTGAATCTTTCTTATCATATTTTTTGACTTCTACATATATATATGTATATTAAAGAATATCAAGGTATAAGTTGCGAAATATAGAGACTTTTCTCTGTATAGCAAAATCAATTACCCCAAGTACAAATGGGAACTTGGACATTGAAAAGATAGAAAATTGTAAATCTTTTTGGAGTAAACTACATACAAGGACAAACAAACATTTTTCCATTTTTACAGCAAAAAGTGTGAAAGATTGTTGTGAAATCAGATTATATGCTCTTTTAGTAGATATTGATATTTCTCATGTAACCTATTTTTCTTAATCCTTAAAGTGCCTATTTTATAATTCTGCCTGTTAATAGATTGAAATAATGTCCAATATGGTTTAAATGAACCCTATATTACACCTAGTGCAAACCCAAACTAGGAAACAAAAAAATAGAAAATTGCATAATGCATAACTTTTGAATAACACAACATACAGAGATAAATAAGCATATTTATCTATACAATTCTGACCAAAAATATTATGAAAATGGTCATAATTAAGAATGCATCTTGGCTCTATTTCAAAGTGAAAACGCAAAAAGGTGAAAAGATGTTGAGAAATGAGATTATATGATTTTATATATAAATATTGACTATTTTTCTCAATCCTTTAAGTATGTATTTTAAGATTCTGCCTTTTAATAGGCTAAAATTATGCTGATAGGGTTTGAATTAACTTTCTTTGCACCTAATGCAAATCGAAACTCAGACATAAAAAATAGAACACTGCATAACTTTTGAAGTAAGCAATATACAGAGATAAAGGAACATATTTTTGCATACAATTCCAATCTGAGGAATTCTGAAACATGGTTATTACTGAGATCCAAACATATCTTTACACTGTTTTAGGACAAAAACAGCACAACAGCCAAAAGATGTTGAGAAAACCGATCATATGTTTACAAAAATATAAAGTAGGTATTAACTGTTTGTCCTGTAAGGCTACCTGAGAAGTGAGAAAATTTCTTAGTGGATTCGTTCATAATTACCTCTCCTACATCATTGGTATATATCCCCTACACAAACATGTTTCTAGTAGATTTAGAACAGCAACACACAACAGATTAATGCTCATCTAAAAGTTTTCAGGATTTTGAGGGGATGTTGTGGTTAAATTCAAGTTTGTGTAAAATCTTGTTGGATAGTGTGTTGAAATATTGTCCTGTTAAGATAACTGTCCTCTGAATGACAGTTGAGATATATTTAATAAAATGTATGTTTGGTACGAGGCAATAAACCCCGACTTGTTTGTGAAAGATTTTGTAATGATACAGATTTAGAGGAGTAGAAGAATTCCTTTCCATAATTTGTAAAGCTTCTTGCTGTACTGATAGTGATTTAACTCTTTCTATGATGACATTTGACAATGATGCGATTCCAAAGTGGATGAGATGAATTCCTGGGTTTGCTTTTAGGGCAGCCTTTTTAGTTCCTAGTTTACTAGTAACATTGCATCGAATGTAAATCTGGAAGAATGGCACAGAGTTGAGGACGTACAAGCTTGTATTATATGTGAAGTGGTGTATGTATCTAGTTTTATCTCTCACTCCAGCTCATATCCAGAGTCCTTGGAGGTTATAGTCATTGAATACTGGTGTAAGGTGTATCAACTCCACCATGACATCAGTATCATTGCATTGTACATTAACAAGACAGTCTAAAACATTAGAAGGAATGCAAAGATCAGCTTCTTTATGAGTTGACTGTAACCCTGGAGTTGTTAATTCTTATACATTGCCAATCTTCAGATGAATTTCCCACCTCTCCAAGTACTATTGAGTGCTCTGAATCATGTATCTCTACTTCTTGGTATATCAGCTCGTAAGTTCGGTTTATTTTGATTTGTTTTTTTTTTGTTTGTTTTTTTTGTTTTTTTAGAAAAATAGAAGATATTTTCACTAATCCCAAGAGAAAATGAATCGTGTTGGAATTGGTGAATTCTTGTAACCATATCTGGTTTGTGCAATTTTGTGCTAAACCTGTTCAAATTATTTCATTTACTCAGGTGATCCCAATCTGTGGAAATGTCTGAACAATGGATAGTTGAATTTTATTCTGACAGTTGGAAGGCCACAGGGACTCACCTAAAAATCATAGCTTATCAGAATCATTCCATAAAGTATCTGAGACAATCTTCTTGAAGTGTACTTCAGAATAAAGCCCTATTGATAAAAAAAACAAACTGTCATCCAGATTGATATGTTTTATTTCCTAGAACATGTTATGTCCTGAAAAAGAATAAATATAAGAGTAATGAATTCTTTTCTCCCCAGCTGGTTTGGAGATTTACATATCTCCTTATCTTGGGAAAACCTTACTACCTATTTCTCTTGTGTGGTCATAAAAATAGAGCATTTTGTTCATCTTCGACACTTGCCATTCCTTTAATGTAGATTTATCTGTTATTCATTAACCCTCGTCAACCCATCAAATCTATGATATTCCTCAGGCCATGTGGGTGGTTTAGAGATGTAATCAGATGTATAATCTATCTTCCAAGTTGGAAATTTGATAAAAAAATATCTACCAGCTGTGAATGGTAACCTGAGAAGGGGTGGATTCTAACAAGCTTGGCAGTTAACTGTCAAATTTTTTATGTTCACTATTTCAGATTTTTAAGGAAAACTTACATGAAAATATGGCAATGGAACTTGGAGAAAGAATAAAATATTATATTGTCTGTTTCATGATTGTATGGACAGAAATGAAATTTTGGTGATATTATGTTATGTGGATATATAAGAAAGATGTGAGAGAGATAATTGTGCATGGACCCACCCCCAGATTTATCAACTCCTCCTGTAGCTTATGACAAGATTAACGGTCTGATACCTACTTTATATATGAAAATGTATAATATGTTTTCTCAACATTCTTTCATAGTAGCAACCCCAATCAATGCATATTTTGAAAATGGGGTTTTCACGTGCAAAATTTAAATGTGGGATATTTGCTTTCTAGAGTGTGTCCTGCTGTGTGTTTTTTACAACTTGCGTGCCTTTTTATTCCTGGCTTATATTTTTTACCGCTGCACCTTAATTCTGCTATATGCACTAGTTATATTTATATTGTGTTGATAGTCAAGTGATTTTTCTAAACTCAAAAATAAAAATGTAAATGATCAAACACATGAATAAAATCAAGTATGGTTGTTTCTCAAATGAGAGAAGTGTGATTCAATGCTAAATTTATTCGTTGGATGGTTTATTGAGATAACTCAAATTCTCCAAATTCAGGATTTATTAGAAATAATGATTTTGGATTTCTATATATTATTCATCAGTAATTCTTGAACTGTACTTAAGATGGATAGTGAAGCAAACAATGATAATTTAGATACTATGAAAAACAACCTTTTTGAAATGAATGATTTTTCATAAGTTTTTGTAGGAAGATGATATTTCTAAACCAAAACATAAAGTTAGTGGTGTTGAGATGTTTCTTGTATTTGTTGAGGAATATTACTTATAGAAGTTATAGAATATAGAACAAAATTATTTTGTAGAGAAAAAAATCATTGGAAAAAGTGAGTACTTACATTTAACATGTCTTCTTAACTTTTTTTTATTTTACTTTGAGCAATTCAGTTTGAAGTAAGGCTAAAAAACGAAGAAAAAACATAGCAAAACTCTCAAAATAGAAAATAAAGAATCATTAACAGATGCAATATTAACATTCTACTTTCTTATATGAACATACTTTATCTATTACTCATGATTGCTATTTATCAACTCCAGAACTGTGTACCGTAGCGAATCTGACTATCAAACAGATTTTACATATGGCTACAAATGTGGAGAATAATTCTGAAAACTCTTTGCTGCCGGGAAAGACACTGAAGGTTATAGATGAGTCAGAAGTCCTTCTCAAATATTACTTCAGGGAACCTCTCAGCATCCGTTCAGTGGGATTAATAAATTATAAGAACATTGCAAAATATGAGATAGTATCTTTAAATCTGGTAAGTTGACTTTTCATTTATAAGAATATTAACTATATGATAATTATAGAGACAATTTTAAGACTGGTTCCTGGTGGACATTGTTTTGCATGGCACTCATTTTCTCTCTTCATTTACATGGTTGGCTATTTGATTTATTACTCGGTTAATTCCAATTCTGATGAAAAGTGTTTCCAAATAAATTGTCTCTATAATTATCACATTCTGTCTGACATAAAATGTTCCCTCTAATGATATGTAAATACTAACTGTATAACTGAAAAGGATTGGAAGAAAATTCTATTTATAATTGTATTAAACTCCTTGTGTGTTATTTTTGATAACATGATCTAACTGTATCTAAATCTTAAAAATGTTCAAGTATAGCCAAAACTTATTGAATTTCCTACATGTACTTGGTAGGTATTATCATGCAATAATATTTTTGGATTTTTCATCTTTATAACAATATGGTGACTCAAATATTCAAACAAATTATTTTAGGAAGGCATTTAATTGAAATATATCAATTACTTGAAAAGTTATTAGAAAAGAGTATCTTGAGATCAAGTAAAAGAAAATTAATGCTTTAGCCTCCATCTTTACTGAGAATAATAATAAGAGCTATTTCTTGAAATTATAAAAGAGAGTGATTTGCCCCTGAATCCAATGTATAGCATGTCTATTTTAAGAGCACAGTGGAGTTGCTTGGCAATGAGATAGTGCTGCGATAGTTGGGTCTGACTCCATTCTAATGATAGTTGCACAAAAGTGACATCAATGGCTGCAATAAAAATTTTTTGATTCCACTTAACTAACTTGTGCATCTCAATAGGAAATACAATCAAATTTTGAAGAGAAAAAGAAGTGAAAAATATGATAAAGATGAACAAATACCAAGATTAGATTAATTGAAGAGAAAAATGTATGAGGACAGTTGGAGAACCATCCTTTTAAAAACATGCTATTAGGGAAAATGAACAGCATGTACAAATTTCGACTCAAAGAAATCTTTTGGTAGTTTAGGTATGGACTCAGAAATCAGCAGAAAAACTTGATGTGTTCAAATCTTTTGTATTGTACGAAAAGCTTTTGCTTTCCCTCTGAAAATTTATGTTATTTTGCTGAGAAGATATTATGCAATATTTTCCAAAGCAAAAATATCCTGTGTCATTTAGGATTGGAGTTATGATAAGTGAAAAAGAAGTCTCTGCAAAAAATTGATTTGCTAGACAAATGGCATTTTAATTTTTCTAGATTTTGACCTGAAAAAAACTTTCCTGATTATCAAATTCAATGATTTTTTGGTTAATCAATTCTGAATCATTAAAGATAATAAAGAAACTATTACTTATGGTAGAAATTTACATCAAGTTTCCATTTTTAATATGAATTATATATGTGCCATTTTTCAAAATATTGAAGTGTACTTTGCACTGATTTAGTTTGATTTAGTATTTATTGACCATATCTGCAGGAATAATTTTTCACGTGTTCTCTGATTCTACTCACATGGGAGTGAAATAAGAATTGCTGAGAAACTCATCAGTGATAATTTTTCTTCATATGATCAATTAAAATGAACTTGAACAATGTGTAGACAGAAATGTGTTTTTTTATTATTGAATTTTTAAGACTTGAATTAAATGGCCTTCATCGGAACAGCAAACTGAGTGGTGTCAGTTCATTAATGATGCTGCCGGAATCATAGAATAGGCAGGAGAGATGTTAATCAGTGACTCCCGACTGACCACCATAGTCAGTTTTGCAATGGAGATGTTTGGAGTGGAAGAGAGCAAGGCCACTGGCTCTACTTACAACCTGAATAGAAGGGCAGACTGTATATACCACTTGCAACAGGAGCTTCAAACTATAACTAAACAGTGCAAGGTTGCTGGCTGAGCTCTGCAGCATCATTAGAAAGAAGCTCATGACTCTGCACAAAGCTGAATGGCATCGGAAAGTAAGGAAAGAAAGAGCCAGGAAGCTAGCTGCCTTTATAAAAGATCCATTTGAAGTCAAAAAAATAGTAAGAGCAGAGGTGCAGTGGCCATCTTGCCTGCTCTGATCAAGCTAGAGAAGTTCAGATCTATCTTGCTCCTTAATGTGTTAAGTAGGAGAATGACTAACTTCCTCCTTAGGAACAGATACATAAATCCCTCATACAGAAAAGTGGTATTCCAGGAATCCCAGGGTACCTGGAATATACTGGAGTTGTTACCCAGCTTATCAGGGAGGCATATGAGAGGAGAGAGATCTAGTTGTGCTTTGGTTTGACCTCACTCATGCATACTGATTTATACCCAGTAAAATAAAGAACTTATCCTGGACTGTGATGGGGACTTCAGGCTTAGTGTCATTTCTGGAGATAAAACATTGGATTGGTACTGACTTGAAAGGGGTATAATTACTGGGTGTTCGATCTCATTTGTTCTCTTCACTATTGTAGTGAACATGTTGGTAAAGGCAGCTGAAATAAAGTGCAGGGGCTTTCTATTTGGAACTGGCATTCAGCAACCCCCAAAGTCTTGTCTCCTGGGCAAGGATGAGATTCAAACCAAGCAAATCCAAGCAAAGCCATGGTGTTGAAACGGGAGAAAAAGGCGGACGAATTCCAATCCTCTTTGGATGGTGTTCCAATTCCATCCATCACTGAAAAACCAGTCAATAGCCTTGGCAAGGTGTTTGATTGTAGCCTTAGAGATACAACAATGATTCAGGCAGCTATTAGGGAGCTTGAAAATTGGCTTATCACAGTGAATAAGTGCAGTACTGTACAGGAGAAGCTACAAATTCCAAGTCCCTTTCAGCTGCCTAAGCAATGAGTTCAGGGTCTCTCACACGAGGGAAGCAGGATTGGGTGTGATTACATAACCATGCAATGATAAGGCCTAAGGCAGGGAAAGGTACCTTTTGGTCTTGGAGGAGGTGCGGGAAGGAGTTAAAGAGGAGTGGATCAGTAGGATGGTGGGCATGTGACAGCAAGGTGTATGGATAATGTGGGAGGGTGAACTGGAGAGGAAGTATCGTGGAATGACATCTGGCAGGCAGAACCCCAACAGAAATTTGTGATTCAGAATGTGTATAATGTCCTCCCTAGCCTCATGAACCTCCACAAATGGGGCAAGAGTGAGTCTATCATGGTGCCCTGAGAAAGGCCTGCAATAGTCTGACAGAGGGCTGCTCGTTGCATGAAAAGGTTCTGAAAACAGTTGTGGAGAACATCTCCAGTGTCATAGCCAGCAGCAAAAGAAGAGTATCATCTTTGTTAGTGCTGGAGAGTGGTCTCAATCAAAGTCTAAACCAATGGGCAGTCTACTTGCCTCTGCACTGGACTGGGAGCTGCTGTTTGACTTGGGGAGGCAGCTCAGGTTTCCATACCAAGTTGTTGCAACATCACTGAGGCCACACTCCCTCAAACAGGTCATCCTAAGGGAGTTAATGTTTCGCTGGGTGGACTGCATGGAGGAGGCCAATGAAAGGAAACAAAGCACCAGGATTTAGTGGGACACTAGTTTGATGATGTTTAGACATGAAACACCCAATAACCTCAGTAACATCACTATAAATGTTGTCTGGAACATGTTTGCATTTGTTTAAAAACTGAAATTCTATATTATCACTTACTTAACTCTTTTCAAGATATGAAAAAAGATAAACATGTTTTTTTTATTACCATTAGAAATATACATTTCAGCTAGCCATAAAAGAGATAACTTTATTGTGAAAGACAGAATCATATTAATGATTTAAATCTCAATCAGTGAATGGTAATATTATTTCATTGATTCATTAGATTTAGAATCTGATATTGATTTGTATTTTATTTAACAGTAAACATTAAATCTAATATTTTCTTTTTTGTTTAAAATATTCAGACCAAGTTACCAAATGAAACAATTTTCTTCGATCCACCAAAATCAATGAATTACATTGAGTTCAAGATCTTTACCTCGGAATTACCTGCAGAAATACATACAGACATCAAATATTGTGAATTAAGTAAGTATTTTGTGAACTTATCACTTCATTTAAACTAATATTCCTTGTTGTTCTCATTGTTTATATGGTATTCAAATAGCATAATGAATGATTAGATTTGAAATCTAGTGTTCAAAGGAAGTACTAGTGACAATAGCAAAGGAAGTCATACCGGAGAAGAAAAAATAAGAGGAAAATAAATGGATGACAAGTTGAATTCTTGACCTAATCACAGAGAAGCAGCTGCAGATAACCCAAAGAAATAGAGCAAAATATAAGAGGCACAACAAAACCATCACAGATAAGTGCAAAGAAACAAGAGAAAAATGGCTAGATAGAGAATATGCAGAGATCAAGGAACACAGAGACAGCTAGTATACGTAAAATGACCAAAGAAATAGCAGGATAGAAAACATGCTCATTCACCAGGATGTATAAAATCTAATGAGGGAACAATCATCATGGAAGAAGAAAAGACACTGCAACAGTGGAGAGAAACTTTTAGTACATAGAAGCATTGAAGGATCCAAGATATTAAAATCTAAAGTGAGAACAGCAATGTCCAAAATGAAGAGGAACCAAGCAGCAGAACCAGAGAAAATTGTCTCACAGATGTTGGCAGCTTTAGAAGATTTTGTAGTGGAGAAGCTTATGGAAGTTATAAATGAAATGTTCAACAGCAGTGAATATATAGATCAATTCTCATAACCAGGTACAAATGAATGCAAACTTCATCAAATAATGAGCTTGATGAGGCACATAATGAAACCAACAATTAGGAATCTCATGAATACAGCTCATAGTAGAATTAGAGTGGGAATAGAGGGAGAACAATGTGGTTTTGTTTAAGACGATGGAACAAAAATGCAATTTTTATGGTCAGAATGGTATCAGAATGAGTAATTGACATGCAGAAAGACCTATACTTGTGTTTCATAGATTACACAAAGATTACACGAGGTCCCTAATGTACAACACAAAGAACTTCTAAGAGTGTTAGGTAAGCTGGAGCTATATGGGAAGGATATATGAATAATCTGCAATTTGTGTTGGGAACAAAGAGCTTGTATACAAATAGAGAATGAGTTGAGTGAGTACACCAAAAAAGAATGTGGTGAGTGACAAGTATTGTGTTTTCTCATCAGATCTATTTAACTTGTACTGAGAAATGATTTTAAAATGATTTATTATTTGTACACATTACATTAGCAGCATACACTATGCAGCTGATACTGTATTGATGACAAATTCAGACGAGAAACTGAAAGAACAGTTCGACAAGTTAGTTGATGAAAGTAAGAAAGACAGCAATGCAATTCAAGGGTTTACACAGGTTTGTGCAAACTGGTTACTGAAATTACAGGAAGTTATAGAGCCAGTTCTTGAATTTCCTTGGTTACACAGATGTCAGCATTTCTATATTTAGAAAATATCTGTTGAAATATTAGCAAGTGGCTATTGCATTTTCATTAACTGCCAGGAATTCCAACACTTGTAAAGTTCTGGAAAAAAATTTATTTCTCAAGGTTGTTGAAGTTATTTAAGACAACGAAAACTAAATAATGTAGCCAATTTCAAAATCTATCGCAGCTTCTTTTTTTTTTTTGCTTATTTTTTAAACGATTGAGCAACAGCATTGACAAAGAAACAAGTTTTTATTTTACTTGGGCCCTTAAAAAATTACAGTGTGTTTGAAATTGATATTTTGTTAACCCCTTATTATCATAAGAAGGTTTCCAACATTCAGATCCTAAACGGAAGTGCTGAGGAGTGACACTATTCTAAATGTTTTTGTGTGGTATCAGGTGTGTTCAGTGATATGCTAAAAGTCTATTGCAGTCTGACCACTGGAAAGGTATGATTTTCAAGATTGCCTTCAAGATTGCTGCCAAATCCTCATAATGCCCATTTCTCTTTTATTAATCACTCTACACAAGTTTTCCCAAGTTTTTTTTGTAGTATCAAGTGTATTTGTTAACAATTCAAATTCACTGTCTAACCACTGGAAGGGTATAATTTCTAAGATGGTGTCCAAATTGACAGCTAACTTGGTTGGTTGCATTTAGGAAAAAAAGCCATCCTAACCCCCCCCCCCAAATCACAACAAAAGGTTTGTCAATGTTTTTTATGGTACCAAGATAGTGTACATAGCCTTATTACAGACATACTTCATGATTTATAGATATTTTCATATAGCAGTACATACTATATAGATGAATTCCTTGATCCACCCCATAATTTGATAACACCTGCATTATCCTGTGGCTCACTTTTCCACAAAATTTCATAGAAATTCATTGCAGACTTCCAGAGATATTGTATGCACAGACATGAATAAATATAGAAATGTATGAAGAAAAAAATTGAAAAATATCACCCAACCAAAAAAACAAATTCCTGGATCCACTCCAAAATTTAATCTTCCACAAAATTTTATTGAAATTCATTCAGAACTTTTGTGTAGACACAGGAGTGAATAGAGGAATGCAAAAATATCTTTCAATCAGAAAACAAATTTCTGGATCTGCCCCCAAATTTAGTGACTCTTTTCTCATCATGTAGCATACCCTTCAATAAAATTTACTGTGAACATTTAAAGATATTGTGTACACGGACAAAAGCAAATACAAAAATGTGTGAGGAAAAAAAAACGGAACAGTATCTCTCAAACAAAAACAAATTCCTGGATCCACCCCAAAAGTTAATCATTTCTTCCTTAAATTTCATTGACATTCATGGAGAACTTTTGGAGATATTGTATGAACAGACAGGAGTGAACACCAAAAAGTAAGAACAAAAGAAAACAGAAAAATATCTCTCAGAAACGATTCTTGGACCGGCTCCAAAATTCAATCACTTCTTCCCTACAATTCAGTTTAGTTTTTAGCAAAATTTAATTGAAATTCATTGAGAAATTTCTGGTGATCTGTTATCAGAAAAGCAAGTTGATTGACTTGTCATAGCATTTCAAATATATGGAGGAATCTGATGTGCTGTTTTTGACATTGAATGAGAGAGTGTGTTGAAATTTCATGAAAGAAAAATAGAAGTTAATACATAAATTTTACTGTCACAGCTTTAAATAAATTAGATTATTTATATCTGCAGAAAAAAATTACTAATAATAAATAATGCATTTAATTGCAATAAAGGTAAAAAGCACTAGTCTTTTAATTGGAGATCTGTTGTTCATTTGATTCACATATTTTGGACCGTAAGAATTTATTTTGGATCATTTTTGAGAAATGTACTTATATTGAGGTTTCAAACCTTACTTTATACTTCTAGTAAAAAGTTCCCACGGGACCCCATTTCAGCCTACACTAAGATTTTGGCTATTGGAAAACCACAAAGATATTTATGTGAATTAAATTAGAAATGACAATAATAACACATTTTATAAAAACAAAGTGAATTCATTTATAAGTAGGTTCTCATGATAAATTGTTAACTCATTGTATTAGCTTTCAAAATGCCAATTTGTTATCTTTGTAATAGATTATTGTTTAGGAGACATTCAAAATAATTGATGAAATTTCTAAATATAGCACACCATTCTTAAATATCTCTCCTCAAACTGGATACAGTTTGAGGAGAGATATTTGAGAATATTTGAGAGGACACATTTCAAAAAATAAATCTACTAAATAATTAGATTTTTTCTATGATATATTTCTGGAATAGGAGCTTACAAGGACATTTTTGGAATCTGGTGACATTTCCAAGGGAATCTGATCTTTATTGCAAATATTGTTCATATTTATGTATATTTAAAAGTATTTTATGAATTTTGAAATTGATGTGTGAATATTTTATATGATTGAAGATTCCTACAGAGGCCTAATAAAGTAACAAATAAACAAAAAATTAAAGAAGATTTCCAAAAGGTTTACCATTTTCAATTGTTTATATTGTTTTTCAATGACTATTGCTGTTTTATTGTACACACACATCTGCAAAAACTTTTTGAGATTATATCGCAAAACATTTGTATAGTTGTTTCCTCTATGTAACTTCACTTGTTAGGCAAGTAGCTTGATTATTGCATATTCTAATTCCAAATAATAATTTCATGATATGATCATTAAACTAAAGATTAATGAAAAATGATACATGGAATATTTACTACATATTTTTTAATGAAAGATGAGATTCCTTTACAAAAAAAATGGCCGAAAATCAGCACTTAGACTTATGCTCAGGTCAATCAAAAATGGCCAATAATGAAAGAAGCCATTGAACAGATGAAGAAAGGAGCTGCCCCTGGACCAGACAACATCACCATCGACCTACTCCGAAAAGTAGGTAAAATCATCACTAGGAAACTGGCCGTCCTCTTCAACTTGTGTCTAAAACACAGTAAAGTCCCAGACGATTGGAACACTGCTATCATAATGCTTTTATATAAAAAAGGAAACCCGAAAGACCTCAACAACTATAGGCCTATAAGCCTACTCAACTGTGTATACAAACTTTTCACAAAGATCATCACCAACCGAATCACAAAAACACTCGATGAAAACCAGCCACGTGAACAGGCTGGCTTTAGAAGAAGCTACTCGACCATGGACCACCTGCACTCGATAAATCAACTGAAAAAAAAAGCAGCAAAGTATAAACTACCACTTGCCGTAGCATTTATCGACTTCAAAAAGGCGTTCGACTCAGTAGAAATCCCTAAGGTCATGGAGGCCATCAGTCGGCAAGGTGTAGATCCAGTATATGTTGAAGTGTTGAAACATATATACAATCACGGCAGCTCATTTATCAGGCTACATAAAGACTCGGACCCCTTCCAGCTCCAGAAAGGAGTAAGACAAGGTGATACCAGCTCACCTAAACTCTTCACAGCCTGCCTCGAGATGATTTTCAGAAGGCTAGACTGGGAGAATAAAGGAATTAAAATAGACGGCGAGTATCTGAGCAACCTCAGATTTGCAGACGACATAGCCCTTTTCGCAGAGAGCCTACACGACCTCAAACTAATGATAGATGAACTAAATGAAGAGAGCAAGAAAGTTGGCCTAAACATGAACTTCAGCAAGACCAAGATCATGTGCAACAACCACATCGGAGATAAAAACACTAAGATCAAAATCGAGGACACTGAACTCGAGAAAGTAGACCACTACATCTACCTAGGGCAACGAATCTCCATGAGACCCTCAAAAGAAGAAGAAATCAAGCAAAGAATCACACTAGGATGGCAAGCCTTTGGCAGAGCTAGCTCAACCTTCAAAAATAATAAGATCCCATTAATACTAAAGAGAAGGGTGTATAACCAATGCATCCTCCCAATAGTCACCTATGGAGCTGAAACATGGAACTTAACCAAGAAACAGACCCGTAAGCTGAGAACCATGCAACGTGCACATGAAAGAATAATGCTGGGCCTCACATGGAGAGACCACAAAACAGCACAGTACATCCGGGAAAAGACAAGAGTTAGAGACATCATAGAATCCATAAAAAATCTTAAATGGCGGTGGGCTGGCCATGTTGCAAGAATGGCAGACAATCGATGGACATCACGACTCACAACATGGATTCCCCGAGACCATATGCGTAACCGAGGCCGGCAAAATGTTAGATGGAGAGATGAGCTAGACAAGTTCAGGAAGTACTGGCTCCGTGTCGCCCATGATAGAGAAGTGTGGCAAATCCTGGGGAAGGTCTATGTCCAACAACGGACGCTAAAAGACTGATGATGATGATGATGAATCTTACCTATATGAATGTATATTAGCAAGTGATAATACCATTTGTTTGGGCTCAGTGTTTTATGAAATGCTATGTAGGAAGTATACAATGTGTATTGTGTAATATCCATTTTAAATCATTTTTTTTTAGTAGATTCACTGATGAGAATTTCATTTTTACAACCTGAAAACAATGATCAATATGCTGCAGAAGAAAGAAACTTATGTCTTGGGCCATAACAATATATTCATAAGAGGGGTATACCTTTCATGATGATATTATGGCAAAATAACGGAATTATATTTGAGTTGGTCAACTTTCTGAAATTTTATGCTCAATTTTTAACTAATCTTATATTCGCAGTTGACCTATATTAAGAAATATACCGTAATTATACTAGGCCAGTGCCCATTTTGAGCAGCCTGCCATGTAAAATGATTTTAGGGTCCAGCGTACGAAACTATAGCTTTGAAGTATTTGGGTTATTACTCTTCAGTGTTACCAATTTAGATATTTTATATTTAAATTTAGATAATTTTAAATGTTTCATTTATCTTTATTAGATTGCTTGATAACCCCTGATCCAAATTCAACACTGCACTGCCTCGTGTGCCAACTAATATATCTGGCAATGTCAACCACGGTGCACACACACACACACACACACACACACACACATGCAGGTTTCTTTGATTGTTGTTAAATTACAAACTATAAACATTTTCTTGTTCGAGTTTCATATAAAGTCAGTATAATATTTTTTTTTATTATTCACCTGAATATTCGTATGATATATTCATTCTATGAGCAGAAGAACATTAAAATTTCAAGATTTTCAAAAAGGATTGAAAATTCTGAAAATTAGGAGGAAACTTTTACAATGTACTACAAAAGTGATTTTTCTGGTTTATATCATTTTGGCATGACTATTAAACAATTGATGGTGCATTGTGTTTAGAAACAACAAAACAAATTCAATGATTTGTTTTATTTTGACATACATAAATAAATTCATGTCTTTTTCATATTTAAAATTTATCACTTTCTATTTTCTTGTCTTTATTTCTTTTTTGTAGCTGTTCCTTGTAAGTATATTTTCTGTTTTTAATACTTCTTTGATGTACATAGATCATATTTAAAATTTCTATTCTTTCCTTTTGTTTTATCTTGCATATTTTTTGTGGTAATACAATTTAATTTGCTCTGGTTTAATTAGGTTTTATCTTATCTTATTTGATTTGCTTCTGGTGTAAAAGTTTTTCGTTATTAGCACTTAAGATTACTACTTTTATAGTGTAATTTTAGTATGTGGGTAAATCAAAAAGTGCATGACATGGCACAGTTAGCTGAAATTTGATCTGAAATTTTCACTGTATAATGTACAATATATGTGACTATTGAGGATACACAGCATTGCCTGGGGAAAACAACCATACCCACTACAGTTTCAACAACAGTACCTACTACTGCTCCAACCACTATACCCACTACAGTTCCTACAACAGTACCTACTACTGCTCCAACAATCATACTCACTACAGTTTTAACAACAGTACCCACAACTACTCCAACAACCATATTCACTACAGTTCCAACAGCAGTACCTACTACTGCTCCAACAATCATACCCACTACAGTTTTAACAACAGTACCCACAACTACTCCAACAACCATATTCACTACAGTTCCAACAGCAGTACCTACTACTGCTCCAACAATCATACCCACTACAGTTTTAACAACAGTACCCACAACTACTCCAACAACCATATTCACTACAGTTCCAACAGCAGTACCTACTACTGCTCCAACAATCATACCCACTACAGTTTTAACAACAGTACCCACAACTACTCCAACAACCATATTCACTACAGTTCCAACAGCAGTACCTACTACTGCTCCAACAATCATACCAACTACAGTTTTAACAACAGTACCCACAACTACTCCAACAACCATACTCACTACAGTTCCAACAACAGTACCTACTACTGCTCCAACAATCATACCCACTACAGTTTTAACAACAGTACTCACAACTACTCCAACAACCATATTCACTACAGTTCCAACAACAGTACCTATTACAGCTCCAACAATCATACTCACTACAGTTTTAACAACAGTACCCACAACTACTCCAACAACCATATTCACTACAGTTCCAACAACAGTACCTACTACTGCTCCAACAATCATACCCACTACAGTTTTAACAACAGTACCCACAACTACTCCAACAACCATATTCACTACAGTTCCAACAGCAATACCTACTACTACTCCTGCAACAATACCAACTATAGTTCCAACAAATGTGCCAATTGCCATACCAATAACTACAAATATAACAGAGCAAGAAGAATTATATTCTTTAGCATATTTTTTTCTTACACAACATAACTAAGGAAAAGAAGATTATTTACACTATTTTACACATGAAAAAGTAGCTATTACTGAAAAATATTCTCATGCACAACACAAAACAAATGATGCTCAGGCATATCTTGAATAGTGTGGGTTTTGATGCAATATGGTTAAAGTATTGCTGTGCAAATTAATGTAACTAAGTATAAACTTGAAAAATCATATTGAATTATCATAAGACTTGAACACTACAGATTAACTGCTCTAATCAAGATATACCTGTTGTTCCTCTGGGAATACATCAGTGCATCTTCAACTGGATTTCAGTATGAACAGATTGTTTTTTTTCCAGTTTTTTGTCGGAAAATGTTTTCAGGGTTGCACAACATTTTACAAACAAAAAAAATCAAGTTTTTTTGCACTTAGAACTTTTTTGTTTGACTAAAACAAAAGAAATCAAGTTTTCTAGCACTTCAAGCTCTTTTATATGGCTATATACAGACATACATACATTTACATTTTTTCCTCTCACACAAGACAAATGAAAAGACAGACTGTTTACACTTTCACACATGAAAAAGATTGTTACTGGAAAAATATTCTGGTGCACAAAACAAAACAAATAATGTAATCCCTCAATTTGACAGGGGTTTCTTGGAACGCAACATTTGTGCTTCTTCTACTGGAGGCCACTATGAAAATGTTTTTTTTTTTTTTTCTGAAAATATTTTTCAGGTTGCACAATATTTCACAAACAAAACCAAAAAGTTTTTTTAGATCTCTAACTTCTTTTCTTTGGCTGAAAAAACATTTTAATTCAAAATCAACATCTCATAACCTCCAATGACCTTGGAGGGCAGCAGCACCTATCCTTTCATCTTTTTCTCTGCCCAAGTTAATCCCACATATCAATTTGACTCCAGTAGTATAATGGTTTGGCTGCAATATGACTGAGAGAAAGCTATTTAAATCACAAATTGACCTCTGGTAACCTTCATTAACCTTGATGATTAGCATCACCTATCCTATCATCTTCATGCTCAAGTTAACCCCACAAACTATTTTGCCTCCAGGACTGTAACTGTTTGGCTGCAGTATGGCTGAAAAAATCTATTTTGATTATTGTGTTTTTTCTTGTCTTTACCTCTGTTGACCTCCATTGCAAACTCAATATAATGTTAGCAATTAATTCAGTTGGCTAAAAATGACCAGAAATTACCTTTGTTGATCCCAAAGGACCTCAGAGGTCAACCTCATATAGCCATGTACTCCTATGCCAAATTTCAGTTTCCTAGGTGCAAAATTGTTACTTAAAACTCCATCAGGTCACTATCAGGAGGATGCATTGGTTGTATATCCTTCTTTTTAGAACTAATGGGATTTTCTTGTTCTTGAAGGTTGAATTTTCTCTTCGAAAAGCTTGCCAACCTAGAGTGATTCTTTGCCTGATCTCTTCTTCTGAGGATTTCATCAAGATTTGATGTCCTAGGTAGATGTAGTGGTCTACTTTCTTCAGTACTGCATTTTCGATATTTATTGTTGTGTCTTTACCCTCAGCATGTTTGTTGTGTGTGATCTTTATTTTACTGAAGACCAACTTTCTTGTTTTGTTCATTCAGTTCATCTAGCATTTTCTGGAGATCATGAAGGTTCTCAGCAAAAATGATGGTGTCATCAGCAGATCAGAGGTTACTTAGGTATTAGCCATCTATTTTGATTCCCTCATTTACTTAGTCTGGTTTCCAGAAGATCATCTTGAGGCCATGGATGAGTTGGGGTGAGCTGGTATCACCTTATCATACCTTTTTTTCTTGCTGAAAGGGCTCATATGTAGCCTGATAAAGGAGCTTCTGTGTCGATAGATGTGTTGCAAGACTCTGACATATACCCTGGTCTACACTTTGAAGTGTGATAGCATCAATATCCATAGGGATTTCAAAGGCCTTCTTGAAGTCAGCAAATGTTACATTGAGTAGCATTTTATATTCTGCTTTCTCTTTTAGTTGGCTTATTAGTCTGTAGTTGTTTAGATCTTTCAGGTTCCCTTTTTTATATAATAGCATTGTGATTACATTGTTCCAATCTTGTGGGACTTTACTCTGAGGTATAAGTTGAATAGAATGGCTAGTATCCAAGTGATGACATAACCAGCTTTTCTGAATAGGTCGATAGTGATATTACCTGGTCTAGGTGCCTTTCCTTTTTTGTTTGTTTGATGTCTTGCTTTACCTTCCACAGAGTAACTTCTCAGAACTTTTCAATTTTGTTACCTGTGACTTTTGTATCTTGTTCATTGTTCTGTTTCCCTTGTTTGTAGGAATGAAGGTTTTTGTTGAATTCTTCTGACAATTCAGTCCCAATCCATTGTTAGGTCACCATTTTCTTTGAGCACACTAGTTATTTGCATTTTTCCTGTACTTTGAGTTTTCTGAATAGTTTTGAAACCCTCATTTTTTTCAAGAATTTTTTTGATGACTGCTACAGTGCATCTTTGTATTTTCTAGATGGTTTCGTTTAGTCAATTTGCTTCAATCTTATCTCTTGTTGTCGTTGGCTGGAGATTTCCGTGTTTTTCTGTGAAATTCTTAGTTTCCTCTGAGAATTTACTGATGGTTTGTTTGTTGTTTAGTTTAGATATCCTTCTTCCCTTCATTCATCCTTACATATCTAAAATACCCTTTTCTATCGCTCAATGCAACATCCAACTAACCTTGCCATTACCCATACATTAGCCTTCTTTTCCCTCTTCCTCTATTCCTCCAACTCAGGCTCACTAACAATTTCTTTTTACTGTTTTGAATCAACTGTGGTGGGTTAGGATTTGGGTTAGGTTAAAGGGTGGGTTATTTTGAAAATTTTCTTTTATAGTTTTTATCTTCATGAATACCTGCATCTACTTTCTAGGGATAAATTTGAATTTAATATTTTTCAATGACTTGGCTCTAAAGAAAGGGTCCCATTCACAATACAAAATTTTATATTTTGTGTCTATCTTCAGGTTCAAATAATACTGATATTTATTCCAAGATGTATCCAGGTTAACACAAGTATTGCTGTATTTTACAATGTACATATATTCCAAAACTGGACACTTCTTTTGTGTCTGTTGAATTTGTTAATGGTAGGCATCTTAATATATGAATAGAAAAAGGTTTGCGATGAACACATTTTCTTACACTGTTTTCAAAAAAACTCTTTTTCCTTTTCAGATTAATTAATGAGCTTATATCTTACTAGCAGGGAATTCTGGAGTTGCCTAAGATAAGAAATAAAAAAAAATTTACAACACAGTAAAAATGACCTTCCTCTTTATATATCTTCTCACATAACACGAACAGGAGGGATTAATGCTACACTTGACTCAGGAGTGAGTGTGCCCCCACCCCCGGTATGCAAGTAGTTATTTGTTCCCTGAGCAATGCCAGGAATCTTTGCTAGTTACTAAGTAAACCACTCTTCCTTTTGAGAATTCTGCAATTTTTTTTCCTACCTAAAAGTAATTTTCATTTTACTAGAAAGAAAAAAATCATGATTTCAAAAGCATCTTGAGCTGAAAATGATCTGTATTTGGTGGAAATTCATTTTACTGACAGAATTTTACTAAAAATATAGAATTAATGTACAGTATTCAGGTCTTGATTATTTGAATGACAATAAAAACAATTATGATAAAATGAATTTTAAGATTTCGTCAGCAATGTAAGTTTGCATTCATATTTAAAATCTATAGAAAATTCAGAAGAATTCATTTGACTGATTGAGATTACTTAAATCTTAATATTTTAGGTGATGTTGAAAATATAATGGAAACAGAGTTTGAAGATTTGAACATAGCTGTCTCAAGTAATAATGAAAACAAGAGCCTGTTGGAATCTGGTGGTGGTGTGTTCTCTTTTTCACCAGAAGATCAAAAAGCTTTCATCACTATACAGACAAGAGAACCAAAAAATCTTGTTGCAGTGAAAAATACCGTAATGGTATTTCTGAGTTACAACCTGACACTGTTCTTGGGATCTAAGCAAATATCAGAATTTGTTGTAAGTTGAATCATTTAATATTCACATCTCAAATATATATGGGTTTCCATAAATTTCTATGCTTCTATTTTGTAAGAATTTCAAAAATATAATACCCTGCCTCAAATTTTGCTGTATTATGAAACATTCTAATACAGTCTATCTCTAAATACTGTGTTGTTTCAAGGACAAGATTTAGAATTTGCAGTAGTCCCTCAAATTTTTTTTTTTGGGGGGGGTAGATCTTTTGCAATATTCAAATTCCTCAATGAACAATAGCCCTCAACCCCCAACTCACCCACTTTGTTGTACAGTTACAAAACTTGTGCACAATCCAACACAAACAATTGACTAAAGTAACTGTATAATTTGTAACTCCTTGTGCTCCATATATATATATATATATATATATATATATATATATATATATGCAGCACAAGGAGTTACAAATTATACATTCTTTTTACTCACTCCTTTATGATATGTTTGCTTAATTATGCTTCAATTAATGAATAACTCTTCTAAGTATAATTCAAGAAATGCACGCCTGCATATATGTATGCAGTGAGATAACTTGACAACTTGATAACTGACCATTGCACAAAGTTAATATTTGCCATATACATTAGTCAGCATGCCAGGCATTGCAGTGCTGTTGCTTGGATCAGCAGTTCTTTAGAATCTAATAAAGATAAATGAAAAATTAAAGATCACAGATTTTTTATCAAAAATTATTGATCAAAATCTAGGTATAGAATATCTAAATTGGCAGCACTGAAAGTTACTTGAATACTTAGAAGCTGCAGTTTTGTATGACAGAAGGAAATTTATTTTATATGACAATTATGGCATAAAGTTCATTATACCATAAAGTCCAGTCCCTTCCAAACATAGCCCCTTCGGATTGGGTACTGCACTAGTTCATTGAACTATGATTTCGAGTTACTATCTTAGAAAATGTTGATAATTCATATACTTAATGCTTTTTTGGATATCACATTTGAATGACATGTAACTATTTTAACTATTATGACTTCTCTTGAGTTAAATATCCTTGCTGTATTTTTCAGAATCTTGCACCTTCAGAAGAAGTTAAATTCCAGGATCCAGTTAAAGTTGATACCATAAAGATGGCATTTGAATCTAAAGATGGTACAATAGAAGTAGAAACAGCCATAATAGCTTGTGTAAAAAGTGAGTATATTTATTCAGTGGTAAAAAATATGAAAATGATGTTTACTGTCCAAATGATTAAATGAGAACTTGAAAATAAGCAATTTTGAAGAAATTTGAAAATCAAGTACTTTTCAAAAAATTATTCTGACACTCATATAAGAGTTATAAACATGGTTACTGCTTACACCTGACCTAATATGTTATAGATAACAGGAAAAAACTCAGAGGACTCTATCTACCATCCTGTTGAAGTGAGTAGCTTTGCAGCCATGTGCAATTGTAACAAAGCTATTGATGTTGAACTTATGGCTTGTCCTTGAGATATCTTATTGTAATTTTATTGCTAAAAATGCACAAGTTGTCCTATTAAATAGTTTTGCTTTGAAAAACTTTCGGAAAAATTTCTTAGATTTATTCTTTTGTCCATTTTGCTTATAGCTTTTTATTAAATAAATGCCTGCAGCTAATATTAAACATTTTTTCAGAATATTTTCAATAAATGCAATTTTTTTATGTAAAATTCAGTTTGATGATAATTTTTCTGCTAATATATAATTAAAAAAATGATGAACATATTAATTCTAAGGTAAAATTTCTGTCAATTCGAGGTGATTATAATTTGCACTTTTACTTGCTGTCAAATACTATAAAACCATATACAGTGAGGTTCATTATCAACCAAGTTTTATATCTTTAAAAATGGTGAATTGCTCATTTTTTTACTGACCTCATTTCCATGTCATTCATGTTCATTTTCAATTTATGCTTAGCCTTTCTATGGTGAATATAAAATAATTCATAGATTGGTCAGTATATCTTCAATTTATATATCTTTAATAACTTGTCCATGATAGAGACATTGACCATCAGATTTTTATGAATGCTCAGATGAGTTAATATTTCTATCATATTTTATATTTTCCTTTACCTATAAAATCTTGTTACCTTATCTTTTCATTAAACATAATTGTTTGGTCATTTCTTTAAATAGTAAGAATATGTGAAGTGCCATTATATTATTATTTTTTATTCTTTGGCTCATTTTCCAGTTTAGTATCCATTTTTTTCAACGATTGTTTATGTTATGATTATGAATCTGAATTTAAAAGGATTTTGACTCTACAGTAACTAAGTACTTATCTTTTTTTGATATCGTACCTTTCGAAAATCCCTAAATTCTTTAAACTCCAAGTGGATGGTTCAATTTACAATGTAAATCTCATGCTAAATTGGATCCTTAATTTGTGTTCAGCTACGTTTCCACTTATCTAAAAGTTTGTTATCATAACTCAAGACTATAGATCTATAGCCATCAAATTTTCTGTAGATAATAATGGGGACCCAGAGCATATTTTTTACATATTAAATTTTGAAAATCCAACAAAAAAATAATTGTGTGTGGTCTTTGTGCTCTCCCCAATAATAATGATCTGTTTTCCATGTATCTATCTATCTAATACTATTAGTCTGATTCCATTTTTCTGTATGTGACCTGTGAGATGCTAAAAAAATGTATTTTATAGAATTAAGATATCCCTAAAAGAACAGTTTTGATCACTTATTTCGATGAAGAACCCATATCGGCCTTCCACAGGAACTTGCTGAAAATCCTGCATAAAATCCTAAAATTTTATATGATAATCTATGTAAATAAATAATATATATGTATTGCCTGCCTAAATCCTCCACATTTATCTATTGAAATATCTCTAATAGAATGTATTTTCCAATCCTTTTTTTTTCAAAATCATAGTTACATTATAATTGTAATTAATGTCTTTTCTTTTACTCAAGATCCTTGCCTTGAATTGGTCTTTAATAATACGGAAATCTCAATGTCTGCAAGTTCAACTTTACCTGGTAAAGATCCAAGAGATGCGCTTTTGCATTCTGGCAGTTCATGGTCTCCAGATCAATACAATGCATCTATGTTATCTGCATTTGTGCACAATTTTGGTACTGATCCAAGTATCCATGAAGTTTCTTTCAATATTACAAATGTTCAGAAGGTACTAGTTCAACTTCTGACATTGGAAGGATGTAATGAATATAGTAAGGTAAGTGCTATGCTATTTCTGTTCATTCATTTTTTTTGTTTCATTTGATGAACAAATCAGTTGAAGATATACCATCACTTAATTGAAATCTGAAACCCCCAATGCCCCTTAACTTGTCTTTAGAAACTATCAACAGCAACATAGGTTTCTTCAGTTTTCAAGTTAGTCTGGCTACCTATCCATCATGTGTACTGGCTGCACCAGTAGAACTAGAAGACTGAAAATTTAAGCATTTATTCCTTATTATGTCTAAAAAAAAATTTCTTTGAAAATTCACTGCATTTTTTGTGGAAGGGTTCAATTCACAATGTAATTTTATCCTAAACTGGTTCCTTACTTTCTATCCAGCCAGACTTGTTTTATGAAAATTCAAACTTTTTTAATTATCACTGCCCTACAAGAGGAAAGAAAAGTAACTTATCCTTTGACCATCCCTTTTTCTAATTTTTAATTGATCACCCCCAGAAGTTTGTGCAGTATCAATACTCTCTGGTTAATATTCACATTGTAAGTGAATAGCTAATTCGATCTCTTTCTGTGATAATTAGGATCAATTCTGTATTTTAAATGTACTTTCACATAAATATCAAAAACCTTTTGATTATTCATAGCACTTCTTATTTGATTTCATAGATTTTATTTATTGATTTATACAGATGAATATTTCACTTATCACCTCTTTTTGTTAGATATTCTGTTTAGTAACGTACTGATAAAAATAATAATTTACTTGTTTCTCTTGATATTTAAAAAATTCCTTGAAAACAATTCTGAATTATCCCATCTTGTTACATCTCCTCTTCTACAAAAAAATGCAAAAATTTGATTTATAAAATGTTAAATTATAGAAATGAGAAGATTTGTAAGAATTGGGCCAAAATATATGACTTAATGTAAAGTACAAAATTTTATGACTCAAGATATCTATCAACATTCAATAAAATGTTTTTTGAAAAAGTTTTGAAGAACATTCTTAAAATATATGGATTATGAATTTTTGAAATAAATGCCAAGTGGGAATGACTTAAAGCAAGATCACATTAAAGTTTTAATGAGATTTAAGAGCAACAATGCAGTATAAAAGAGCAAAAATTGATCGCAATGATAGATTATAAGATTTCAATAATCTGTAGTACTGAAAATAATTTTCTTCACCAAAAAATCATGCCTACCTCCTCATAATGTGCATCTCTCTTTTATGTAAACCAAAATAATCTAATTAAGAGTAAAGTTTTTATTCACATTTATATATGCATACACAGTTTGCTTATTGATGATGATTGCATTATTTTCAAGAAAATAATTCATTTACCACAGGTGATACATCCGAGTCCAGGGAAAAAAACTCCTGTTTCATTGAAATTTCCTAAGGGTATTAAAGCAAGTTTAGTGGTTCTGAAGATGCTACCTGATGTCAACCTCACAATTGTTGAGGATTTTACTGTAGTTATTTGTCCTACCCAAACAAGTAAGTCAGCCTCTTAATTAACTGTATGTTTTTGCTTCCTTTGGTTATAGCAGTCAAACTGAAAGTAAATTTTGTTTAATTCTGAGTCAATTCAAATTGATCCCATTCAAAATAAATTTTGTAAATGTATTTAATGTTTGATTTTTTTTACATAGAATAATATTGAAGCAAATTTTTTATAGGATTCAAATCCTTTCTCTCATTTTCTCAATTATCATTGGTAAAAATTTTAGAAGTATATTGAATTACCATGCATTAATTAGAAGAATGCAAAATCTTCCATTGCTTTAATAATGTCTAAGAAGCACATATTGTGCATGCCTTGTATCATATATATATGCCTTAAATTTTAGTAATTGATAAATTCATATATTTATTTCAGCCACAGTTCCTGTTACTGGTGAGTCCTCTGTGTTTTTTCTATATGCATAATTATAAAATATCATCTTTCAGATCTGTTGTAATGAAATTGATAATAATGATAATGATAATGATTAAGTATTATGAGTGTGTTATATAATTTTGGTATTTAAAAAAGAATTCCAAGAATAAATTCATGTTAAGAAGTCATGTCATTTCATAAGTTTGCCTTTATTTATTTTATTTTATTTATTCATTCCATTATGAAACAATTTTCAATTTCCAATTAAATGGACATTGCAAAGATTATTTGGAAAAAATCATCAACTGATAATGACAATCGTATGTCCTTTGAATTTCATTAGTAAAGCAAGTATTTCTTTTCTTTCTGTTCCTTGTCATTTTGCTTTCTTAACTCATTTCTTTGTGTAGCTTTTCTCCTTTCTCTCAAATTTTCCTTTGGAGTTAAATATTTGCCTCAAGTACAAAAATAATTGCCAAGTAAACTGTTTAATTACAGGATGGTAGTTTGAATTACCTTTTTTTAAAATTTTTCAGCTGTATCAACAACAAAACCACCAGGCCAGTATAACCTTTTTATAACTACAATATTCATTACAAATTACAACATCTACAATTTTGTTATTTCAAAATGGTTTTTGTCTTCATTTAACTTGTTATAAAGGCTTACTGCTGTGGAGTCTTCAATCTTAAAGAATTCTCTATTTTATTTTTATTCATTTCTCAACTAAGGAACGTTAAAGATTAACATCATGTAAAATTAAGCTTGATTAATCAGCATTGAAACAATATCTATTTTCTATAATCTAATGTTTATCTAAGTTGAGAGTTGATTATGACGAGAGAAAAGTGTTCAGTTTCATTGAAAATGAAAAGATTGTATACTGCCAATTATTATGTAACAATTCATGAACATATTGAGGTATTTTTAGGTCTGGGTGTTGGAGTTTATTGTGTGTAGGAGTGATTGCTGTAAGATCTCATTCACTGTTCCATCGAAATCAAATTGAGTCAGGCAGGTTTTGTTGAGGCTTAGTTGAAGTCACCAGGTTGTTGGAGTCAGATCAAGTCACCAGATTGTATAATAGTTGGCTGGTAAGATACTATTCTGACTAGCTACTGCTTGGTACTGAGTTGTTGTGGATATTCCTATGGTAATGCAATATCAGGTTAAGTGGATGAATTGATTGCAGAACAAAAAATGAAGAAGTTGAATTCAGTGACATTAAGCTTGTGAAGAAAATGAAGAAACTAGAATACAAACCAATTAGTAACCACAGTTACAAAAGAGTTATTTGTATTCACTAGAATTTGTTGTATAGCATGCTAAAATGAAGAAGAGTATGATGATGAAGTCCATAATAGTTCAGATTATGAATTCCTATTAAAGTTGGTTCATAGTTATGTTCATGTTGAGCACTGTCTTGAGATGAATGTTTTTCCATGTGAAATATTAAATATTTGGAATTGTTGTGTTTGAGTAGTGTGGATGTGAATCATATAAGGAAATTTGCTAATCTCAGAGACCATTGTCACTTTAACCTTGTATGGGTCAAAAAAGGCTTAGGTAGTCTGCAGATGGGGTTCTGGAAATGGTCTTCAGCAGTACCTACTGTTTATCCTAAGTTTTTGTCAAAATTGGTCCTGTTTTGGAGGAGTGAAGACTATCACTATAAAGACTAAAGATGATTAATTCAATATAAAAATTTATCTTTTAACAAGAAATATATATATATATATATATATATATATATATATATATATATATAAATGAACAAAAGAGAATGAGATACAGGCGTGAAATATATGATGACTTTATTTGTTAATTAATTGATTCACAAATAAATTAATTAGTACGTGTTTTGGGAGGGGTTCCCATCTTCAGTAGCATGTGTGTTCCTTTTAGTGGTTAAGTGGTTTCTGTATGGAAAACAAATTTAGCATCAAATGTTTTGCTTTGAAAGAAGAAACGGAAATTAAGAATGAGGATTCATGGAAGGTCATTTTCCACCTATGTAAGTTTTAAAAATGAAGAAGAAGTCTTATTGTTATTATCATGAATTATTTCATTATTTCATGGATCTTATTTATAGATAATTTTGAATTGCGTTTAGTTTGCATGACTTTCCTTGATTCATTCCTATCAACAACTTTTGAGTGCAATGAGGCTGGGCATATTAGGATAACATTTTTATTTTTCTTCTTTCTTATTTTGTCTTCTTTCTTATTTTTCTTTCTTTCTCATTTTTTCTTCTTTAATGTTCTAATTTCAGATTTCTGCATATTTGATCTTTGCACCTTCGTGAAAGAATTTGGGTACGAAGGACCTTCCGCATTTGGTTGGATTGAAAGTGATGGAATCCCAGGACCTTCTCAAGGAGATACACGGGTTTATTTAGGCGATAAGATTCCCAATGATATGATTGTTTCTGTTGGTTGCAATACATGGTCAGTATTTTAATTTTGTTCAAAGAAAATAGTTTGAATAAGCTTCTTTTTTTTTTTCTTCTAAATTTAGAGAATTCATACATATATACTGGCAAAGTGTACCACTTACTTATTGTCTATTCATTATTTGGGATATTCGTGATTTTTTCAACTTTTCCAAAAGTAGAGAAGTAACAATATTTGTGCAGAAATTGCAGTAGAACTGTGTAGATCAATCTAGTGAATAATTGAAGCTAATATATAAACACAATGAATGACTCAAAACTTTTGAAGTACTCAACTGAGTGCATTCTACTACTGTACTCATTTTTTTTTTTCACCATAGAGATTGTACTTCCTTTCACTTCTGGCGGCTTATTTTTTTTATTACTGGAGAACTGTTTTTTGGAAATAGAGAAGTAAGATGCAAAGGTTAGAAATATAAAGCATAGGTTATTACCTTATTTGAATGATCATTGCATGTATGTGTGATTATTTCCCATTTATTTTATTTTATCTTATCTTACATCCTAGTTCATGACAAGAGTGAAAATAAGAAGGCTACTTAACTGATAGAAATGAATTTCTTACTTTCACTATCTTGGGTAAATCCAAGAAAAATGTTCATGATTATTATGATGGTAGTGATAATTAAGTAATTTTAGTTGTAAAAATAGTATAAGAGTAATAAGAACAATGAAAGTATTGCCAGTATAATTACCTTGATAGGAAGAACAGAATGGATCTTCATTTTTTTTATAAGATTCAAATTAGCTAGCCAATGCAGCACAAAAAAATGTTCCTGACATTATCTTCATTTTTACTAATGCTAATTACACAGCTATGTCTAAAAGATGGTGAGATATGAAGGAAATATCTACAATACCATTGATTAGCACCAAAAAATGAATAGATAAAATAAAATATTATGTTTGCTTGAAGGAAAAAAGCATAATTAAAGGTTGGATTGAAAGAAATAGTGTATGTGTTCTCAGAACGTATTCATAGTTTGCTGATGATTAATTAGGTCTAGATATATTTTGGGCCATTCTCATAAACCAATGGACTGCAAGATATACTGTATAATGGTTTGGTACTTGGTATTCCATCTGATACAGCATACACAACATTCATACAGCTCGAATTCTATGCTAGGTACTTCATTCTGTTTGACTGACAAATACTATTTCATGTTTCTGTTATGTCACATATGAGGACATAAATAATTGATCAAAAAAGAAATATGGTTTGTATTTAGCAGTCGTTCATTGCAATAATCAAACACAGATCTGCTGTGAAAATTTGGATCTTCAGCTAATCTTAATCTAGTCGCTTTGGTAGTAATGTCAATACATCACACCTCCCATCTTGAGATATGAGATATATATGTCTCTAATATACAAGATCATTTTTTTTTCTTTTTTGACACATGAACAATCACAGGAGTAGACTAACCTTATGTTTCTATAATTTGTATCATTCTGACCAGTATCAGGACTTATTCAATTCTGTATTGTGTTGATTTGTTAATCGCATGACCACGTCTTGTCATTGTCTTGCCAATTTCTCAAGGTTGCTCATTTGAAGGTGACTACTCAACTATATCTGGCACAGATGGTTCTTCACAACTTGGTTCCTATGATAGATGTGCTGTTGTCAGCTCAAACTGATCACTAGTCTCTTTCAATGGTTGTATGCATCATTGATTCCTCCTATAAAGGCAGCTGGTGTGATATAGGCTGTGCTATCCTTAAATGATGACTCATAAGGAGTTTTGCAGATTATTTACCAACCTTGTCTAATGGTGTATCTCACAGGTCTAGCAATAGGGATCTTTGTTTTCCTCCCTACATTTTTATTAGTGTTTCCATAGCTTTCACTGCATTCTCAGCTTGTCCATTCAGTTATGGGAATTACTGACTGAATGTGATATGATGAAAACCCAACGTTTAGGTAAACTTTCTGAATTCTGCAGACAATAGTTGAGTAGCATTATCTGGAATCAAAATATTTGGAATTCTGTGGCAGGCAAAAATTGATTTCAGCTCATTTATTACTGTGAAACTGATTAAATTTCTAAGTTGCATTACTTCTGTAAACTTTGAGTAATAGTCCACAACCAATAGATATTCAACCATCTCCATTGGATGAAAATAGGTTGACACCAACCTTTGACCTGGCATGTTCCCCTATCTCGTGAAACAGTTACGGTTCTTTAATGTTATCCATCCAGCACATATGGTACACTTTTTGACTGCTTCCTGAATTTGTGAATTCATGTCAGGCCAGATCTCTGGCTCACTGCTTGCTTCTCACAATACCTTGATGTAATTTGTGAATCTAGTTCCATTTCACAACTGAGTGATTCAGAGACAATTACTCTGTTACTTTTAAAGAGTAGTTGATCATGATACACAATTTCTTCACAGAACTCCCAATATAGTTTCACTGATGGTGGACATTCCTTTCTTGATTCCCGCTAACCATTATGATGTCTCATTGGGTTGTCAGACTAACACTTTAACAAGTTGCTGTCTGAAACTGTTCCAGTTTAGCTACTGACACCGGAAGTGAGCCTATAACGTTCATGTCTATGTGTTTCACTTTATCACAGATAGTATATTGATTTCTTTGTGGTGAGTGAATAACTTTGCTAGGTCTTCATGCAGATCTGGATAATATAGTGATAAGTCTTCCAGTTGGCCTAATTTCACATATGCGTCATTTTCCTGGATTGGCAATACTTTTAGACTAACAACTTGAAACATGAAATTTGTAATTTTTTGTTGACTGAACATTTAACTTTAACCCAGCTTTCTATTTGGAATATTGACTTTGAGCTTGATACTGCAGCAGAGACAAATATTTTTTCTAAATAACATGCTACACTCATTTTACATTGGTCCATTGCAGCCAATATCCAACTGAAGAGCTATTGTCAGCATACCATTCAACTTCAAGCTTGACATTGCCACACAGACAAATATTTTTTTCCAAATAAAAAGCTTCTCTCATCCTTATCTCTTTGATAGTTATTTCATATAACCTAAAGGCCAGTGGCTGGAAAGATAGTGTTTCCTGAGGAACTGATATTTTGTGGTCATATTGAATTGTTCCCACATACTTATTGATAAATCGATCTCTATCTTGTCCATTACTAATACTGTACATTTATTTTTACTTGGTACTTTGAACAATACTAGTAGGCTCAAAACTTTCAGTATGAAGTGGATTACTACTTTGAATGTTGTGCTAGGTATTGAAATATTATAAAGTAGTATTATGATTGAATTCTTTTATGGTCTTATAGACAAAATCCTACAAGACAATGTCATATTTTCTTTATAAACTACAGATAATGAAATATAAAGTAGTTTACAAAATGAGTGGAATTACCGCTCACTATTAATGTTTAATAAATAAATATTTGCAACATTCAAAAGAATGATAATTGTTACTAGGAAAATATTAATCAATTGTCAGATTGTAAATTATTAGAAAGTTCATTTAAAGTAATTAAAATAAAAATTAAAAGTAATTAAAAAATTCAATTTACGTATCAGAGAATTACTTCTGGAACATTGAAAAATTGACTGACTTGATTTGTTGAGCTATAAAATGTTATTGTTTAATTTGATATTCCTGAATGTGGGGATAATGTTAATTCACTTACATCTGTCAGTGGTCTAACAAAATATACTACAGAATCTAGGAAAACATTTAGTAATGAATACACTCATTGTAATCAACAAATGTTTAGTAAAATAGTTTATCTCTATTTAAATAATTGCACTTATGTAATAGCAGAATTGTATGATTTCTTTTTGAAATTTGAAAAACTAAAATGCAAACCTATGATATCAATTTTACAATGGTTGCAATAAACTCAGATTTTTGAAAACACAGGTACACTAATTAATTGTTTTTTGTAAAGGTGAGACAAACATACAAATTCCGGTAAGAAAAAATAGGTGAATACCATTTAATACGATAATGTTTTAGATCTGAATTATATTTGAAATTTCAAATTTTAACAAGATGTAAAAGATTTTTTACAAAAAAATTTGTTCATATTCAGTACATGCTCAGCTGGTGTGATTACTTGTACCAAAAAAATATGTGAAGGTGAGAATTATTTTCATTTTCATTCTTTAAAATTCTCATCAACTTGATATGTTTATAAAAATTGTCCTTTCATTTGCTTAAATGGTATATAAAATAATATATTGTCATTCTTTCAATATTAGCATCAACATTGAATTGTTACACTGCAAAAGTGATATATTTTCCTATAATCTATTAGTTACTTACAGATTTTCAATCAATTATATAATAAACCTCAATTTTATATAGCTGCTGAAATTGAATCACAATAGATAGAACATTCCAATTTTCTTGTTCAAAGCTATTTTCAACTATTGAGTAATGATATCAATTTTTTAAAACTAATTATATTCAATTCACGTCCAAATTTTGTTATGTAGGATGTAATAATCATTGAATATGATATAGTTGGACTATTTTCGTGGTCTTTAAATTAATTTATTTATGTTTTGGCTGTGTACATTCTGGGAACCACTTCTCTATAAAGCGATTTCTGGAAAAAATGAACTGATCATCAAAATAGATTATCGAATCGAAGGAAAGCAACTTGGAATTCGGCACAAAACACAACAGCATGTATAGGAATATATATTTAAAAAAAACCCCAGATGTGACATGTCTAGTTCAAAATGAGCATGAAGTGATTCCACATTCAAGAACCAAGAATGCCCAATGAAGGCCAGAGGGTACATAGCTGAAACTTTGTGAATAAATGAACATATAGACAAGGAATAGTCTGACCATATCATTCACAATAATTATATTTGGATACATTTTCTATGTTTTGCTTTATTTTGGCCTAATTCTGAATTTTTGTTTGATTGCATCATGTGCTACTTTAACACATCTATTTTGCATATGTCTTAGGCTGTGAATATTCTCATTGGTCAAACTGGACATCATGTAGTAAAGAATGTGGAAATGGCTATAGAGAGAGAAATAGGAAAAAATTACCTAAAAAAGGAAATGAAGACTGTAACCTACCAGAGACTGAGATTGAAGATTGTAACACCGGTGTTTGTGAAAGTAAGTGCTTATAAGAATAAAGAAAAATAATTTGCATAAATATTTTATGAATAAATTCCTATAATTTGATTCCTTTGAATTTTCCATGCGTCTGAAAAGGTTTCTCTGATTTGTTTTTCAATTTTTTCCTTTGTCCAATTATTTTTATTCTTCTATGAGTATTAAAATGATAATATTTCTGATATAAATTTTACTACTCAAAATTTTAGACTAAAGACTTGCAAAAATTACCAAGCTGATGCTTGAAACAGAAACCGGGACTCCGGCTTCCATACTCCATTGGGACTTGTCTCTTAAGAGTTGGGACACTCAACCTTTCCTTACTCAAAATTCTCATTAAAAAGGCCAGAGAAAACTTTTTCAAGTTGAAGAAATAAAATATCTGATAGAAAAAACACTCAAAACTTTGCTAGCAATTATTGGATTTCTACATTCATACTTATGATCTGTACAATACTGACAAAACTAGCAACATATACTTTACTATTTACTTCAGTGAAAAAATTGTTACCATAATTTTTCTATAATTCTGATAATTCAGTTGTCAACTGAAAGTAAATGATTGCATTTTTTGCTATGTCATGTTTAAATATCTATAGTAATGACAATAATGAAATTTTTATTACTTGTACAATGTATTGAAATGAAGAAAAGCATCATAATAAAGATGGTCATAATTGAATAGAAGAGTTCACACGCTAGTCAGCTTGTAGTCATATTCATGTTGAGTAGTGTTGAGAGTTTTGCTGCTTGAAGTAGTTGATATGGTGCTTAGTCAAAATGCCTAATCAGAAAAATCCAAAATCCACAAAACAAAAGTACATAATGTCCATTGTGAATGGCCTGACGAAAAAACATCCAACAAGCAAAAACATCCATTGCAAGAATGTCCAATGCAAAAAGGGTGAATGCAATAAGATCCAATGCAAAGCCAATTCATTCATATTTACACACAACATACACACATACTACATACGCATATGTACATGTACACATACATGTACTCAAGCTTCACACCATTTCAGAGCATTCCCTCCCATTCATTCTATAATATGAAATATTGCTAACTGTTGTCATTAATCTTACATTTTAAGACTTTTTTCTCTACCTTACATACTAAATACACATGTGTACACTAACGCATAAACAAAAACACATACAGACGCTCAACATAGCGTACATATACTACTTACACACATAACACATGAAAAATCAAATGATAAAATTAAAGATAGAGAAGAACTGCTTTACTCATACTGGATATGCTTAAACCAAAACACAACCAAATTATTCATATATACACACATGCTTCATTCATTGGACCTTTTAGATATTGGACGTTTTGACTTGTAACTGTTGATATACATTACTGCTTTGCTATGAGTCAGTGAGTAATATTGTGTGCATGTGGGTAGTGAGAATGTACAATGTGAGGAAGACTATCTAACTTAAGGAAACTTCCATCATCATTGCTGATTGAGCCTTGGTGTGCCTTGTATTTGTGTTTGAAAAAGAGGCCCTGATAATTCCAGTAAATTAATTCAGCGCTTTTGATTGACTGGAAAATATTGTGCTGTAAAATGGTGCTTCTCTGTCTATTTTTATGACCTACTGGAACTTGCTGTTTTGATCTCATTTCTGGTCTTTGAAGAATAAGAATGGTCACTACAGTCTTACCTAAAATATACTTTTGTCATCATGTGGTTTTCTGTGAAAAACATTATACATATAATAGGGTTATATTCAGGTACTTTTGGAGGGGATATGTGAGATATATACTTTTATGTAAGATACATAGCATTATGAAGCATATAAGTATTTCTCAAAATAGAAATGCTATTAATATGTTATATCCATAGTGAAAAGATAATTTCTAATGGCAGATTTACTTTTAGGTGCTCTTTTGAACAATCATTTGTTGGATTCATTGAATGAAAAATTATTTTGTGCTAAAATTGGTACAATTTTATTGCAGTATTGCCATCTTGGTCTGCATGGTCACCATGGTCTTCATGTACCCAGAATATTAAATCTTGTGTAGCTGGGGTCAAACAAAGGGTCCGCAAATGTGACAGTCCACCTTCTAATTCTCTCATGCACAGATGTGTTGGTATTTATATCGATTTTGAACCTTGCACAAATAACTGCACACATGGTATGTATATATATATGTATTTGCACTCATTATTTTTTTTTTTACTTATTCTTATTATAATTAAACAAAATAACCACAATTTAAAGCTACTTCTTCATATTCTTTTTCTATAAAAATATTAATTCCGAGTTGAGATTTTAATTTTTATATTTTTTTAAAAGAAAATCCATCGATTCTTAGCTCATACTCAGCTATAGAGCATGCTTATTTACACCATATGTATGCAATTTATATGTCTTCATAATTGTTTCATGTCTAATCTTATCTTTTTAACATACAAGAAATCCTCAGCTGATTTTTCATCTTTGTTTATATATCAACTATCAGAACAATATAACTGATTTATCTGAATAAAAAATTGGTGCTATCTATTTATGAATTAAGTTTATCAATAAAAAAAATTAAATATGATGTGTTTATTTTCTTTTGCCAAATGTACATATAAAAACTGTCTTATCAGAAAACTGCTGTTATGCAAATACAAGTTATAATGTTGGACTAATTCTAGAGTTATGTTTGTCCGATGTTGAATACTATAACTATTTTTCAATCATTTTAACCGCTGCAAAAATACCATGCTAAAGTAGTGCTATTACGGATCAGTATGAAAAAAAGAACTCTTACTTTGAATTTTATATATTAGCTAAGTGATAACTTGCTCACACCAATATCTCTATGTTGGAGCACTTCAATATAGTTCAAGGGTAGTTCAACTAACTGACAGCAACTATTAGTAAGATTAGTTTGCTGATTATTGCTGTACTAAGAGTTTTCTTTCATTTTATTTATAACATAGCAGTTTTGTATCAGAGTATCAATAGGGTTGGATTCAATAAGGCTTGCATCCAGCGAAGGATAGCCAACAAGATTAGCTTGTTGATCATTGCTATCCATCATGTGTCCCCATTCATTTTTTTGACTGATTAATGTAGCTTAGTTTGGTATCAGAACATCAGAAGTAGGAAATCGAATGAAGATTGAATCCACCAACAACAGGCAGCAAGATTAGCTTGCTGATTATTGTTATACAACGTGCATACTGGTATGTTTTTTTTCAAATTTCAAATCATAAACATAACAGTTTAGTATCAGATCATCAATAGTGGGGAATCCAATGGAAAGTTAATATAATATTTGCTTACCCTGAATCCATAGTTTCAAATGGTGGGTAAGAAGTATTTTTATTAACAAAATTGTTACCTCTGGGTGGGACAGTCCAGTGTTATGGATAGCAAACCAAAAAACTCACTCTGTTCATTATTAGATTAGGTTGAATTTAGCATATACAGTGAGCGCAAAAAGTATCCAATACATTTAAAATTCAAAAAGTTCATTTTAACATTGTCTAACGTTAACTTTATCAAACTTCAGAATTGATGGAATTTGGCCCAAAGATTAAAAATATAGATTGAACGTTGAAAAGTTGTGTACAAGAATAGAAAATCTTTGGTCAAAATTCTGTCAATTTTGAAAATAGACCTTTCAAATTGTATTAAATATTTTTTGCTCTCTTTTTATTGCCTTTATGCGTTAAGTTCATTGTAAAATTAGATATCACTTGTTATCAAATTATATAATACATTTTCTTCATCTAACAATAACCGTTACTGCATTTGTTCTAATTATTCAGTGAATTTGACGAGTGAGCCTGGTTTTGAGACCACAAAGTGCTTGAATCGATCGCACTTAACTTGCGCGGATTATCGATTCAATGAAAGGATGGTTTATGGCTTTGAATGTATACCGGCTTATGTATGTCCTGGCAACAATGTGTTATATAATGGTTATTGTATTGAACCAACAAATTGTCCTTGTTATGATAGAAATGGTATAGAATGGTTAATCGGTTCTCATGTGCCATCAGAAGTTCCAGGGAAGAAGTGGTGAGTGGAATATTTTGCTCAAGAGAAACAAAATGGAAGAAAGATTTTTCATGATTTCTCTCATGTTTTTACAAATTGTATTAGATATTTTTTATATGTTTTTTGAAGATAAAACTCAGTGCAGCAAATCATGCATCATAATCATAATATTCCATCTCTTTTCACTACAATATGATCAATTCCACACATCATATGCTGTCTTGAGATTATATTCTAAATCCTTTAAACAAATCTAGTTGATATTTTTAGCCATTTGAAATAAACGTTGAATTTATTTACTCCTTTATGCTAAATATGTTTCTGATTGTTTAGCATTATGTGTAAAAGGAAAAAGATTGTCACTTAGAAAATATTTAGAATCTAAATTGTACTTAAAAGTTATAACAAAAACATTAAACAATATTTTTTTCTATTGTAGCATATGCACAAAATTTGGAATATTTTGTCAGGATGATCCAAATGGTATGCAAACAAATGACTTTTCTTGTATGAAACATCTCTTTGAATTAAGTTTTCTCAAACATTTGAAACATAATATCTAAGAAAAAAAAGCAAATTAGTTTTTTGAAAATAAGTTTCATTATTATTATCTGTTTTTATTACTAGTTCTGTAAATTGTAATGATTTTACCATTGAATATTTAAAACGTATCTTTCATTATCTATTTTTAGTTTGTGTCTTGTCCCAGTGGAGTTGCTGGGGTGCCTGTAGTGCTACTTGTGATAATGGAGTACGCCAACGTTACAGGTATATTCATATTAGAAATGGCTATTTAAATTCTTCAATTTCAAGATAAAAAAAATGATTTTCTGTTTTCTCTTTTTACGTATAAGTTAGAAATTTGTAAATTTGAAACTAAAAACAAATGTTTGCTAGAATTTTTAAAACACAGAAAATTTTTCCCATCATCAGTTTGAAGATAAGTATTATGTAGACTTTTTATACCAATTTTTATTGTCCTGTGTATTAACTATGATTTAAGATACTGAAATATCTTGATTATTGTGGGTTTTGATGTAGTATAGTTAAGGTATTGCTTTACAAAATAATGCACTAAGGTATAAGCTGAAAAGGAAAACACATTAAAATTAGGATAAGACATTGAACAGGGTGGTTTTGAACAGTATGGGAAATCTGAAATGAATTAATCTCATCTGTTGTTATACATGTTGTTTTTCCCAAATTGATTCTATTCTCCTCATAAGAATTTCATGATCACTGTAAAGAATTGATTAATTTTTCCCATTTTATAAATAAGATTAATTTTCATTTAGCAAAATCAAAAAGTCAATTTTTACAGATTTATTTTTATCAAACATTTTCAATACTTTTATTCTGATGATGTATTTTGAAACTTTCTTTTAATCTATGAGTTGATATTTTTATCAATTACAACATTTTTCAATTGATTTTATTTATTCATTGAATACTGTAATGATTTATTTCACAATTTGATGCTATGATAGCTTATCATTCAATTTTGGAAAACTGAAAAAGAATTTGTCATTTCTATTGTTTTTTCCATTTCATCGTCTTTTCATTATTGAATAGTATCGATTCCAAAGATTTTATCATTACAAATACATACACAAAACCTATTTTGTCATTATTGAGCAAATAGATAGGATAGATGGAATCTCTTTTTGCATCTCTTATCTTAAAACCTCATACACCTGTTTTTTTTTTAAATTCAATCTTGAAAATTAAAAAATTACAAGATAGTATTCCTTTTTGTAACTGACATTTGAAAGATAACTTTTATTGTATATACTTATTTCTTTTCAAATTTCAGAAAAATTGAGAAGGAAGGATTTAATGAAACCTGTAAAGGAAAATCTCTTACTGAATCAGAAAACTGTATATTGGATTTCTGTCCTCCTGATTGTGAAATTCAAGGAAACTTTTATCGGCAGAATGAAAAGATACATGAAGATGAGTGTACTATAAGGTATAAAAAATTAGGTCTTTTATTAATAGCCCTGCAGGTTTGAATAATAAAATATCTTTTATGTACACAACTACATCAGTAAATGTTTTTATCATTAATACTATTAGATACTGAAATTTTTCCCCAAAAATCAATATCTAGTGAATAAAAGAGCTAGTAAAGCTCATCTGGTTACCTGGAAGTAGTGAATTCAGTTCTTTGGTCAGGTAGTGCAGAAATATACACTAGCTCAATGAGAAGGCAGACTGGTCTCATTAGGAAGAATTGACATTTATGAGTTCTGAAATTATTTTGAAAGACACTGAATGTAAAAAGTACTGGAATAAGAAAAACACATGTTCATGAATCAAATAAAGGATTACATTTGACATTCCTCAGGGATTACCAAATGTGGCCAATGTCTGAGGAAAGTTGGAAGGCGCAGAAGCAAGAATGTATTCAAAACAACAAATACAAATAAATTGTTTCAGATGAATCAACTAATAATTTTGTTTACTATTAATGATAAAATGTTTCAATGAACTATTTACCCCAAAAAACTTAAACCAGATTTTTTTAATTATTGTTTTGGATACAATGAATAATTCCTCTTTCAAGTTTGAATGATCAAACAAAAAATCAAGCATTTGTTTATAAAAAATGTTATGATTTTTATGATATTAACACAGAACATTATATATACAGAATTTTGAAAGCTTTAAAGAATGTTTTCTAGACTTCTAAAAGTATACTCTATGTATTATTTGAACTATTTGCACAAGCAGCTGTACTGTCGGGTCACTTCTCTAGAGGAGTGGCAGACCTCTACACCCAAGTTGAGCACCTGCTTTCAGCAGTGAGTCTGCTTCATCTGTACAGGCAGCCACACTGTCAAATTACTCCTGCAAAGGGGTAATAGACCTTTACAGTCAGTCTCTACTTACTGAAGTGTGTTCACGACCTGAGCTTCAATTTCTCAGGTGAACCATACTGTTGGAATACTTTCTCAAATGGTGCAGTAGACTTGTAGGGTTGTCCATTGCCCCTTCTATACTTCACCTGAAAACTCGATTTCATGGGCCTTTGGGCTATTCATACACAGGCCCCACGGACTGCGGGCCCTAAAGGTATGTAAAGTCCACCAGGATCTTTGTTCGTGAAACCAAGCCAACATATTTGAACAATTGTCCTCATCTTGATTATTATGCTTACAATGTTTTGGCTGATTTATTCTTTGGCCTTCCTCTGGTGTATGTGGAATCTGATCTAGCTAGACCAGGGATGTGTACCTGAGAAAGACTTAAGAAATGTTATGCTAATAACAACAAAGATAGTAATATGAATGATGAATGTATTTATAATTGTTCTGCTCTTACTATTTTCTGTAGAATTTGCATCTCATAACCTCAACAATACAGGTATTGAATAGCAATAACTATTATTGAACAATAATAACTGTCAACTGCTGCCCTTAGTTTATCAATCTCTGGTACTGTTTTCAAAGATCTGTTTCAAGTGAGAATTTTTAGTCAATTGATTGCAATTACTTCGGGTTTAAGTTACAGTTAGTCTGCTGCTAGCTTGGGTAAAAGTTTTTGTATCTGATATCTTATGTTAAGGCCAAGGCAGCATTGCGGTTAGGGTGAATGTTAATTAATATTGTTCAAGTTAAATTTGTGTTTTTTCGATATTTAAAAAAAATAAAAATATCAATCTTTCATCAAGAATGTTATCAAGATATCTTACCTGAATTCTATGTATATGAACTTTTACTAGGTTTTTGAATCATTACTTGACTTGACATTTGGCCCAGTTTGGCATTTATGAAGAAAATGATCTTTTGTTTATAAGATCAACACTTTTACCACATCATCATAAAAGTCTTTAATGCATCTAGTTGAAAAAAAAGTCACTTTATTCAAATCAATACACATTTATAAATCATGTTCACATATTTTGTACTTATTAAGAAAATGTTTAGAAGACTTTGATTCAATTTTGCAAATCAATGAATAAAATTATCCCTTGATATGGTGCATTATTAATTTGTTACAAGATCCATGAATGTAACAACCTTTGTTGCAATATATATTTAATAAATCAATGATGAAATCTACAGATTATTTGTATTGCCAAGAAATGTTTCAGTCTCCTCAAAAGAAATTTGCCAAACCAAAACACTTGACATGAACTCAAACAAGAAGTAATATTATCTTGAACAGTTATCAGATAAAGAATTGTCAAACATTTTTTTAATATAAAGCAGCTAAAATTAAGATGAATAATAGTTAAAGATGTTAATTTTTTTCAAACTGTTGATTTCTTCCATAATTCTTTGCTACATTAATTTAAAAATTCTTTTATCTGATAGATATTGAATATTTCTAAATATACATTTATGTTCTAAATATTAAACAGACTGTGTGCTCGTTTTTTGTTTTTTTTTATAAATAAAAACAAGCAAGGTAAATAAGAAGTTTGTCACATTAAGAACTGAGTGAATTTGTCTGATGTAAGAATTTTCAAAAAAAAAAAGATAGGTTGGCTGGGTTGAAGTACATACTAGCTTCTAGTAACTATGTATATATCTAAGAGTTCACTGTTTTATCTGACCTCAGGCCAGCCAACTCTTGCTCCCGTTGTCTTTCTTCCTTTCTTCATTCCCACTCTACAAAGCATTTTTTTCAAAGAACAGGTTTGGTTTTTTTTTTCATAGATAAAAATAAGCAAAGTAAATAACAAGTTTGTTACAAGAACTGAATGAACATTTTAATAGTTTTATGTAAAATATCAAAATCTAATAGATATTCTTCTTCATTTATGAAAAATATGGTGCAAGTCTTATTAATATTAAGAATAGCCTACATTGATTAAAAATACGAATGGCATATCGAATCAGAAATCATGTCAAAACTGTTTTCAAAAATATGCATTTAGAATTTGAAAATTTAGTAAGAAAAATTTAAAGTAAGAAAATTTTTAAAATAAGAAAATGGAAAATTTCAATTCATAACTTTGTAATGGTGCCACCTGACGCTGTTAATTTTTTTTTTTATAGCTTTTGCCGTAATTCGAAATTGGTAACTGAGAATAATCCAGTTGCTGTTGGTAAGTTGGTACAAAATTGATGAAAATAGTCCTGTGGAATTGTCTGTATATTCATATAGATATACTCATTGTGAAACAATAAAATAAGGTGTGAGAATTTTTGATCCGTGTATGATCAAATATTTTCATTTATTTACTTCTGTCAACAAAGTTGTACAATTATCTCACTTGCATCGTAGCTATGTGTCGACACAATATCTCCCAAGTTCACAATGAATTTCAATGACATTTTGTTTAAGCGTGGTCCGTGGGCTAAGAAAGAATTGATTATACTCTGGTGCGGATCCAGGGATTTTTGTACAATTGCCTCCCATGCATCGTAGCACAATATCTCCAAGAGTTCTCAATAAATTTCAATTAAATTTTCTTAAAGGATAAGCCAAGAGATAAAATGTATGTTTTTAAAATTTGGGGGCAAATCTAAGAATTTTTTTGATTAAGCGACATCTTGTCATTTTTTCCTCATACATACATTTATGTATTCAATCTTTTTGTCCAAACAATATCTCCCAAAGTTCTAAATGGAATTCAACAACATTTTGAGGAAAGTTTTGCCGTAGGCTAAGGAAAAATTAATTGAACTTTGGAGTGGATCTAGATATTCTTTTACAGTCACTTCCTCTACAGAGTAGCTATATATGAACTTTTCATCAAGTTTTTAATTACAATTACATTGACAGAAGTATGCACTCTCTGAGTGCTTTCTACTTCCTTACTTGTATTACTAAATCCTTCAGGGTTGCATAGAAGGAACTAATGATAATATTATAGTATATTCAATAAGATGTTTCCCTTTTGCAAAGATAAGAAACCTGATTTGTTTATGGAATCAGATACTTAATCAACACATTTATAGAATGTTTTACTGTATTGTTTGTGTGGGGGCTGCAATCAAGTATTTGCATAAATAGAGTAACATTTATATAAAAAGTTTCATAAAACCTTCACACATCAAACCGGTGCTTCTAAACTGAAGAATTCCCTATATATCAATGTTTGGGATTTATGAGTTTTTATTGATTTGACATTCATTAATGATAAAGTAAAAATAAAAATCTGATTTTAGTTGATGGAGGTTACACTGCATGGTCAGCTTGGACAACATGTACCAAAACATGTTCTGGAATTCGACACAGAATCAGATCGTGTTCCAATCCATTACCACGTTGCAATGGAACATCTTGCCAAGGTTTGAATTATGAAACTGAAGTTTGTAATGCGGATGTTGAATGTAAGTTGCAGTTTTTGTTTTTGTTCTCTTACTCAAATAGGTGTTGACTTTTGTATTTAATTAAGATCTGCTAACCAAATATATTTTCTTGATTGCTCTATGAAAATTAAGTTTAATAAAGTAATATTTATAAATTGTATAGGTCCATCCATCATATTCTGTTGATAAAATAGAGATTATGGAAAAATTTATTGATGTCAGTTGGCTATAGGAATAAAAATCATATCTTTCAAGATTTTTATGGCAAAAATTAATAGTATGTTTATATGTATATATTTTGATCAAATAGATATTTGCTTTTTAAAACAATGTATTTCATATTGTTAATGAGTTTCCTCATGCTAATTCTGAGGGTATGATATTCTGAAGAAAAATTTTAGGCATGAGTTTCTTAGGATTTGTCAAATATGAACTAAAAAAGCTGAGTACATTAGATATAGCCTTGAATAAATCATATTTTCCTGATCTTTTTTATATTATTGAAAGTATATAGTTGAAGATTTTACTTATATGATATGCAGAGATTTTTTAAAATTTGATGATTAGTTATTTTGTGATGTTTTCCCCATGTTTTACTATAAATCAAAAAAGAATTTTTTTTTTTTTCAAACAGGTTGTACAGCTCTTTCTTGGAATTCTTGGGGGCCATGTTCGGTCACTTGTGGTTCTGGTACAAAAAAACGCTCTAGAGAGATATTAGATGAGACTGCAAACTGCACCCTGTCAAAGGAAGAAACTGCTTCATGTTATCTTGAACCATGTTTTAGTAAGTAAATATCCTTTTCAACTTTACTAAAAACTAAAGAAAAATTGTTTACAAGCCGATAGGCTTTTCTCAGAATAAAATTTTAATTATAAACCTAATTGTTATTCATACAGTGATTAACTGTTTTGATAACTTTTGGAATTGTGTTTGTGAAAGACAATCAGATCTTATTTACATTCTAACTAATTAGAAGAATATTATGCATTACTTTCTTGTGTGAGTTTTGCCTTTGAAAATTTTCTATTTGGCTTTTGTACTAGTACGTAAATGATATAAAATCATTATGAACCTTATGCAATAATAATATTAACAATATCAATGATAACACCCTAACTAATAATCGCAAATAATCAAGTAGATTATTGTTAATTTTGACAAGGTTTTATCTTCATCCTAACTTTTAGTTATTAGTCTGAATTGATGATAATATCATGTTCTAGAAAGACGTGGAATTTAATATGGTTTAACAAAATCAACTGCATACCCCAAGTAATGGTCTGCTAGTGTAGCGCCCTCTATACTTTTAGTTGAGAATTAAATACGAAACCTTTCTTTTAGCTAGATATTAAAAACGTCTCTTCTTTTGACAACTGCTATAAAAGTCCTGGACGCACATAGTCAAATGCTCATTGGTGTTAGCACCTCTAGCTAGTTACGCTCTTTGGCCCCGGCACTTGTTGCCAGCTACTCTTACACTTTTTCTCTCTTTCCTCCTCTCTAAGATTGTTATCATTTCACCGGCCATCCGGCTGATCCGATTCTAACCATTTTTCCACCGTGACCAATCTCGGTATTAACTTAACCTATTTCAGTTCACCAATGTTGAGGAATCTCAAATACGCACAGCAACACAGCTACTCAACCATGTCCTCACCACATGCTCCAAATGTGTATACACCTCTAACTTTCATGAATAAAATGGAAATGCTTTTCACTATCTGATAGTCACTACAATCTCCCTTATTTCTCCTTACTTCGGGAAACACATGAATAAAACTCTGTGTTCTCTGTCTTTCATTGTCTGTCCATTGAGTGTCTACCAGCAAAGAACAGACCCTACGTTGCACATGCAACTTGGCAGTTTGGCACACTCACTGAACCCGGTCTCCATAACCATTCCTTGGTATGCTTATGGATTCAAAAGCACTTCGAACATCTCCACTTCAACTCCAACGACTGTACTATCAATGGCAACAAAGCTCCCAACTTTTGTTATCTCTTCTCTCCTCTTTACACGATTGATCGTATTAATGCTATTATTATATGTGTTTCATTTTCATTTGTTACTTGTCATTACTGTTCCTGTATTAGATGTACATTTTATTAGTCCATCCAAATACTTGTTAGTGTTATTTTTACGTTGTTTTATCCTTGCTTCCACGTTCATACTTGGCGCACATTCTCTTCGTACATCTCCCTTCCTTCATCAACTTTTTCACTGACATCCACTTGGGCCCACCAATTCCAGCAGGCGCCCATCTTCAACCCGAACCATCCAGAACCCTAATTTCTACAAGCTGTTCAACTTCCAATATGAATATCTGCAGTTTCTACAATACTTTTTGATAGAGTCTCTCTCTCAAGCATTTGATACAACTGCCTTGCTGAGCTTGTTTCAGTCTTTGCCATACAAGATTTTCAAAGTGCATAAACTGACAGATTCCAGTTTGTTTGGGCCATCATCAGTTGAACATCATTTGCAGTTAAAAAAAAGAAGAAATGGTTAAGATTCGGATGAGGGGTGCATAAAAACTTTCAATATATTTAACTTTATTCCCTCATCTGAATTTTATACAAAAAAATCCCTAAAACTACTGATATGAAACACTCAACTAAATTATTGTCATTAAACTTCGATATCAATAAGCATCATTAGCTAAAAAAAAAGCATTCTCCCATTTAGTGTGCACATAACTTTTAACCATTGTTGAAATTGACTATGGATGCACAAAAGGGGACACAAGAATTTCTTATGGCCACTTATAAATACCGGTTCAACTGCACATTTACTTGATTTATCATTATTATTTCAAAATTATCAATCATTTATCTATATTTATTTATTGATGTATTGATATCTAATATTTATCATGATTACAGCAGATAATAGTGTCTAATCCAAATTCTGTTTTTCTTCCATTGTCTTATATCATTTTATTTCTTCTTTTTATTTTTATCATCATGTGTGCAACTTTACAATTAAGACCATCTTCCCTACATTGTGCTGAAAGAGTGCATCAATAGTCGACAATGGTTAAAATTTATGAGGACACAAGATGAAAGTTACAAGGTTGACTTCAGAGAAATTTAATTGAAAGACAATTTAGTAAATTTAATGATTAATTGACTTGATTTCACTAAAATATTAGCCATAAATCGTATTTTATAGAATAACAATGTTTGAGAAGCATGCATGTAGCATAATTTAATGATTAAAAAAGTCATAAAAAATTATTTTTTATTTTGTTAAACCAGAAAGTGTACACTGTATTTTAATTGAAAAAAAAACTTTGAAAAACTTTTGAAAGCTTTTCAAAGTTTCAAAGAAAATATTTGAGTTTTATTGCATTTTTTTCTGAATCAGGGCCAATTAAAAAAAGATAGTCTGCACTATTGATTAAAATTATGACTGCTTCAATTTCTTCGGGGGCCTATCTTTATAAGTATATTCTTATATCTTTGTTTTTGGTGAAATATTTAAATTTGCATGAAAATGGTCTCATTATTTCAAATGCAAATCTTCATGCCTAACTGGTTCAAAAATGTAAACAAGTTTTCAACCAAAAGCAACTCCAGTTTTATATTGTCTACACAAATAATTTTTAGTTCATAATTTTCATCAATCTTTCTTCATATTGATAAAGATTATGATGATAAAATTAATAGGTTAAAAGTTTCAGACATTATGTTTTTTGTCAAAAGTTTGTTGTAGATGCTATTTTTCTGATTTGGTTGATTTTCTTTCAAAATATTAAACGCGTTCTGAAATTTTGACTGCAGCAGCTGAAGAGTTATTGAATTAATTCAGTGTTTATGTTTTTAACTGTTTTTTTTTCAATAAAATTGGGGTGAATCCTGTTTTTTCTGTAGCCTGTGTTGTTTGTCGGATTGTGTTGTATTTGCATGAATTTTTAAAAAATTCAAACTTTTTACAAGTCAAAATCATATAAAAAAAGTATGGGCTTTGATCAATTCCCAAGCTTTGCTCACTTGAATGATAGTAATTGAATAAATTCTTTTCCAACTGATAATTTTGTAATATCAAAGTGAACAGGGAGTCTATAATTATCTTCTTTTATTTTCAAGTGAACAGCAAGAAAATTCATGTAAAAAAATCATCTTGATAAAGTGTTCTGCTTATATTTGACTGGAGATTTTGTGAGGAGGGGGGCTTGAATCCTTTAGGTAAGCTACTAATAAAGCTATTTGGGCCCCTTCCACCGGGGAAGGGGTCTCCAGCTATGTCTCTGCTAGAAATTTCAATATGATGCTTGTAAAATCTATCTAAATCTTCATTAATGTTGCTAAGAAATATTTTCATGTTTTGTTTTTGCTTTTTTCTGGTAAGTGCAAAGTATAAATATTCATATTTCTAATTCCTTGTTTTTCATTCGGAAATAATTTACTTTTTATTTTAAGTGCAATGCCAAGTTGGTCAATGGAGTCAGTGGTCTAATTGCTCAGGAAACTGTGGAATAGGAATGCGCGAGAGAACAAGAAAAGTGAAAAGATTTTTCTTTGACTGCCCTAGCTTAATAGAGAGAGAAGATTGCATGAATAAGTGTGGTGTGTATAAATTTTATTTTTTGATAGAATTCACTTTTCCTTTTTAATTTTCTCTTGATTTTATTACTTAAATTTCTTTTCCGATTTCTACAATTACGACTTCTTGTCTTCTGCATAATTTTTTAAAGGTTATTTTTCATCTTAATATATATATATATATATATATATATATATATATATATATAGTCTCAATTTGTAACAAGCCCACAGAAAACATATGAAAACAGATTTTACTTGTTGTAGATGTAATACTTGAGCAAATAGAGCTGTTGATATATATATATGAAAAAAAATGATCTTCAAAAGGACATGTACCTGGTGAAAGTAAACATTTTGTGCCCCTTGCACTCTTCAGCAAGCGGCTGTCTGTTGTTTCCTTTGGATTTTCTGCTGAAGAGTGGAAGGGACACAAAATATTTACATTCACCAGGTACATTCTTGTGAATGTTATTTTGTGTGTGTATATATACATATATATATATATACATATATATATATATATATATATATATATATATATATATATATATTCTTCTTTTTCGATTATTCTCATAATTTTCTAATCTCTCAATGTAATTGGGATATTTCAATTCTATTTTCAAAAATACTTTCATTTATTTTTACTATTTCAGCTTTCATTTAAATGATGATTATTCATAATTTTTGTCTTTTTCTGAAGGTTTGCTTTCTTGAGATTCTTTTTGTGTGTTAATACTTATCATCATTTCTTCTCATTTGAATATTATGGTTTAAAACTTAATTATAACTGGCATGCTGTAAAGTGTGCTTCTAAAGAATATAAAGATTGCATTTATGATTGCTTCTTGTAACTTATAGACTTTTATTTGCATTCTCAGATTAATCTACATCTTAATTCTGTTTTAGAATGCTATAATGGACAAGCATGGACAAATTATTCAAGAAATGAAGTCACATGTAACCAACGATTTGATATCGATCAAAAACGTTTCAAAACTTTCTCCCCGGGATGTGCATGCCCTGAATTCAAAAATGCTCTTGGTGAATGTGTAACATTAGATGAATGTAATGATTGCATTAGTAATGGTAAACGATATAAGGTTGGTGACATTTGTATTATTTATCAATCCTCATAAACTGTTTTTTATGGCTTTTACTAATTCTAATTTTTATTGTTGGAAAAAAATAAACAAGATGATGTAGAGTATATGAAACACAGTAAACCCTTGGTTTTATGGACTAATAAGAATAGACAGTTATCCGTTGAATTGATTGTAACCTGAGAAAGAGCATTTTTGCCTTTCTTTACTCATTTCAAATTCAAATATTTAAATGCAAAAGTAGCTTTGATACAATGTAGAATATGAATTTATTGAATAACAGAACAATATTGAACGAGTTGGTAAAATTCACAAAAGCTAGCTTTAGTTCTGAACTGCTGAAATTGTTCATAGCAAGAGATAATTTTTTAATCAAGTCCAATTTCTGTGTGACTTTCAAGTTTGCATGCTGTCTTTTAACTTCTGTATCAGTTGATGCCATTTTGATTTGAAAGGGTTGCAAAATTATTAAATGATTAAAAGTAAATATTCAGAAATCACAGATGATTACAGGATAAATAAGTCAAAACAAAGGCAAAAGAAACTCAAAAATATCGAAATTGTTCCAGACAATCATCCAAAAAATTATCCCAAATTGAGGCAAAAATATCCAAACATATCTAGATATCCCAGGAAATCTTTTAAAAATACACTGCATACTGAGCCTTCTTTTTCATTTTTGATTATTTAAAAAAACTAAAAATAATTCATGTAAGCAAAACCTTTGTAGAAATGAAGATATATGAGTAAATATAATTTGAGACAAATCAATATATTAAGATGTAAGAAATTGGAGTAATCTTTTTAAATTGGCTATGTAACATTTTTCCTTGTGTAACCTGATCTTTTGGTACAGATTTGAAATAGTAAGAACAAATAGAAAATTCAAAGTTTTTTTTTCAAATAGTAAAATAAAATTTGTTAAATAGGAAACAATATTTGCTAAAAAATAATTATGCCACAGACACAAATGGACACAAATTAGTTTCCAGTTTCTGGGCCAAGATACATTGTCAAAAATGTTACATTGTCATCATCATCATCATCATCATTAGTCTTTTAACGTCTGTTGTTGGACATAAACCTTCCCCAGGATTTACCACACTTCTCTATCATGGGCGTCGCAGAGCCAGTACTTCCTAAACTTGTTTAGCTCGTCTCTCCATCTAATATTCTGTCGGCCTCAGTTGCGCATGTGATCTCAGGGGATCCATGTCGTGATGTCCATCGGTTGTCAGCCATTCTTGCAACATGGCCAGCCCACCGCCATTTGAGATTTTGAATGGATTCTATGATGTCCCTGACTCTTGTCTTTTCTCGGATGTACTGTACTGTCTTGTGGCCTCTCCATGTGAGGCCCAGCATAATTCTTTCATCTGCACGTTGCATGGTTCTCAGTTTGTGGATTTGTCTCTTGGTTAGGTTCCACGTTTCAGCTCCATAAGTGACTATTGGGAGGATACATTGGTTATACACCCTTCTTTTTAAGATTAATGGGATCTTCTTATTTTTGAAGGTTGAGCTAGCTCTGCCAAAGCCTTGCCATCCTAGTGTGATTCTTTGCTTGATTTCTTCTTCTTTTGAGGGTCTAATGGAGATTTGTTGTCCTACTTCCTCCAGTTTTGTGTCCTCGATTTTGATCGCAGTGCATTTATCTCCGATGTGGTTGTTGCACATGATCTTTGTCTTGCTGAAGTTCATGTGTAGGCCGACTTTCTTGCTCTCTTCATTTAGTTCATCTATCATTAGTTGGAGGTCGTGTAGGCTCTCTGTGAAAAGGGCAATGTCATCTGCAAATCTGCGGTTGCTCAGATACTCGCCGTCTATTTCAATTCCTTTTCTCTCCCAGTCTAGTCTTCTGAAGATCATCTCGAGGCAGGCTTTGAAGAGTTTAGGTGAGCCGGTATCACCTTGTCTTACTCCTTTCTGGAGCTGAAAGGGGTCCGAGTCTTTATGTAATCTGATAAAGGAGCTGCTGTGAATGTATATATGTTTCAACGCTTCAATATATACTGGATCAACACCTTGATGACTGATGGCCTCCATGACCTTAGGGATTTCTAGTGAGTTGAACGCCTTTTTGAAGTCGAACTGACATGCACCTAACCGATCTAGAAAGTGAAATCAGAAATGTCAGTTGACAGTGTTCTGACGTTGTAGGTGCCTATGTATAAAGTTGTCCTTTTGTTGACAGTCATAGGGCTGTGTTTAAATGGTCGCTGTTAGACCGGTGACTTAGTGAGAACAGGTGTTTTCTTGGTGAAAGATTTGTGTAATCGCTTTCGGAGCACATCACCCGCACCCAAAGTAAGTGATGTGGCTGAGACTTTGGGGGCCGATGAGCTGGCAGGAATGGACTCTCTCTTGGTGTAGTGTTTGGGTAGTCGCCCTTGGAGCACATCACCCCCACCCAAAGCAAGTGATGTGGCTGGGCCTTTTGGTACCGAGGTCCCAGCAGGAACAGCCGATATAATTTTTGGTGTGCAAACCATGGGGAGTGATGGGCCATGCCCTGCCACGCTGGCCCATGACGTGTTGGAAGGGGGTCTGGTGGATTGTCCACTGCTGATGTGGGTCAGTGGCCTAAGAGATCCACCGGCTCTTGATAGTTTGAAGCACTGAAAAAAAAAAAAAAAAACATTTTCCAACATAATTCTCCCTTATTTTTCGAAAAATTTATATGCAGATTCCATGGGTAGAGATCTCTTTCTTTCTCTCTCCTACCTGATGGGGTCAGTGATGCAGTACTGGAGCATATCTCTCCCTTATATAAAAAGTTTTTACCTTAGTTAAAGTCCACAGACGTTGGAATTTAAAAACACAATTGCAGCAGTAGCATAGCCGTCCTGGGGACTTCATTTTAGCTGTTGAAAAAGTTTGAATTTTTCACCTTTCTTTGCTAAGTGTATCATGTCTGTCTCTCAGTAAGAATCTACTACTTGGATGTGTTGCTCTTCCATCTAATCTAACATTTGATTTGTTTGGGGTTTTTTGGCCAGTCAAGCCCCGGTTGAGGCACTAGATGGAGGGGGAGGTAGTTTTCAGAGTATTTATTTACTAATTTATTTATTCATTTATTTTATTTTATTTTTTATTTTTTTTATTCATTTTCTTTGAGAGGGGGTCGATTTGGGGGTTCATTGAAATATTATACGAAATTGGTGCACATTCAGAGATTTTGGAGCTACATTCTAGTTTATATTTTGACAGAAGTTTGGGGACAGGGTATGTTACAATCAAACAATACAGAGCTAGATGAATGAACAAGCCATTGAAGAATATGGTGGAGAATATCAGAAACAATGAGAAAATGAATAGATAAATTCAGAAAAATTCAATAGTACTCATCCAAATTTGCAGCAGCATAACCGTCCTGGGGACTTCATTTTAGCTATTGAAAAAGATTGAATTTTTCACCTTTCTTTGCTAAGTGTATCATGTCTGTCTCCCAGTAAAAATCTACTACTTGGATGTGTTGCTCTTCCATCTAATCTAACATTTGATTTGTTTGGTGTTTTTTGGCCAGTCAAGCCCCGGTCGAGGCAGTAGATGGGGGGGGGGGGCAGCACAACAAGTGAGTACCACACTGGGAATTTGGTGAAATTTTCATATTTTGGATGATTGGTAAAAGTTTAGAGTCTGAACAAATATCTAAAATATAAAGATTTTACCCAAAAATCTAAATATATCAAGATTTTGCAAAAAAAAATCCAAAAAATATCTGAGCCTCATTATAAAGTATCTAAACTAATGATACCTAAAAACCATTTCTTATATCTTAATGCAACAAAAATATCTAAATCTAGATATAAAATATCCAAGTTGGCTATGCTAAAAGCAAATTTTTTTGTCTGCTAAATTCAAAGACCATTAAACCAAGGGTTTATTGTATATTGGTGAGTGAAAATTAAATGCCAAAAGATCAAATGTGTTTGTATTTACTTTGTGAGGATAGAATACATTTGTTTGAAAAGAGTTGTTTTCAAGATTTATCCATTGATAAAAGTCAATTGGTTTGCACATGTAAAATTTTATATCATTAACCTATCCTTGAATTTCTTTTTGTCCAGTTTGAATAAATCTATTGCTGAAAGAAAATCCATCCTCCAATTATTATAGAAAAAGAAAAAAAATATCATTGTGCAAAAATGTATAAATACGATTGATCCAGTATATATATATATATGCATATATATATATATATATATATATATATATATATATATATATGCATATATATATATATGCATATATATATATATATATATATATATATATATATATATATATATATACTTATATATATATGTATATATATATATATATATATATATACATATATATATGTATATATATATATATATGCATATATATATATATGTATATATATATATATATATGTATATATATATATATATATATATATATATATATATATACTTATATATATATATATATATATATATGTATATATATATATATATATATATATATATATATATATACTTATATATATATATATATATATATATATATACTTATATATATATGTATATATATATATATATATATACTTATATATATATGTATATATATATATATATATATATACATATATGTATATATGTATATATATATATATATATATATATATATATATATATATTTATATATATATACAATAAATGCTGATGTATTGAAATAATTACTATGTGTATCCTTCATAGAAAGACAAAGCAAAAACTCAAACCATGCATAGAACTATATTCTATATCTTAACACTATTGCTTTGCATCTGTTCACATCATGTACAGAATATAGAAATTGTTTCAAATTACTGAAGCGCTTTTTAGGATAATTTCAGTAATTATTTACTTTAGCACTAGATAATCTTTTTAGCTTTGTAAATTATCTCCATTTGAAAATTCATTTTCACTTTTAGATTGAAATAAGAATTTAAGTATATTCCAATAATTGTCTTATGAAAATTATTTTTCTCATAGAATGGAATGATTTGGGCTTCTGAAGAGCCTTGTTATAAATATGAGTGTGTTTCTGGATCAAAAGTTCGACACAGAATATGTCCAGTGCCAACTTGTGATATTGTAAGTAAAGATTTTTTTCAAATCTATAACTGATTCTAGCTTTGCTGTGATATTAAATAAATGTCATTGATCCTCAGGCTTTTCTCTGTGATCTATTTCTTTCCCTAGTATTATAACTTTATAAAAGAAAATGTACTACACAATGCCAGTCACTAACAATTATAAAACAATTTTATTTTACTTAAAACTTGGATAATATTAATCTGAATTTAGACTAATATTTTTATCCGTATTAGTTCTATCTCTATATTTCAGCTGAGACTTGATTGACTTTGAAAATTATAGTAGGTTGAAAGAAGATTCTATTTTAACATCTCACAGAAAACTGGCCCAGATCTTGGAGAAAAACAAAATTCACTTCTTGATCAAATGATATACATTGTTGATACTGCATCATAAAAAGCTACCACACATGTATAGCCTTCCAAAGTTTCATAAAGAAAATGTTGCTTTATGACCCACCGTCAACCGCTACGGATAATACATGTCAAACATTGAGCTGTTACTTGGTTAATATAATCAAACCATTTTGGGGTTATTCTCCAGCATGTGAAGAACTTAACCCATTTTGGTAAATTGATCGCGGAGTGATAGTGAGCCTAGATTTTGTGAACCTATTCAGTAATTTTTTGTAATGAATAAGACTTTGATAGTCATGTGGGTCAAGTTGGAAAATAATCCTTCCTCAGAGCAATGTACCAGCATCTCAGTAAACTACCTGATGGAAATGTTAGGAATATAAGTATAGATTACACATTCATATTTAAGATTCAATACATATATATTGACAGGAAGAAGGCTTACTTTTGGGATCTCTGCTATCTCTGTTAATTTCAAACATCTACATGAAATTTGTTGAGGAAATGAACCATTTAAGCCAACAATCTGGCTATAGTAAATAGATGACATTTTCATACTTTTACCCCACCACAAAGAATGTATACATCATGTAAACAGCATTACAACTGCAACAAAAGTGTTTTCCTGAACATATATATATATATATTAAGTCAACACACACAGCACTTGGATTTTAATTCAAATCACCTCTTCCGTGTAAAGAAAGGAACAGTTTATTGCTTCTTACATCAGGCAAAATTAATCAGCAGTAATCCTGATATTCTATAAGATGTATCGGACCATATATATATAGCATGGTCCTATAAAACAAAAGATGGACTTTTGTGGGGGAAAAACATGGCCATAACTGTGTATATAATGTCCCATGCAGCTGTGATAATATAAAGGAAAAACCAACTGACCTCTAAACATCAACTGAAAAATACTGGGCATCTATAATTCAAGTTGTCATGAAGATGGGCATGAATAAGGTCCAAATGATAGGAAAACATACTAGTAGAGTGTATAGGGTGAAGGAAGTTAAACAATAGGCTGAATAAGCCAGGCCAGTTCAAAGTCCAACTGAATGTAGGTACCTATGCTCACTAAAGGAATAAAAACAACATCAGAACCCTGGCATGATATTACCAGTGTTTTGTGAGTGTACTGAGAAAATTAACACATGAACTGATCAACTTGATATATGCAGCCAGATTTTCCAGTTAAATTTGGAGAATATATATATATATATATATATATATATGTTTGTAATTTCTATTTCATATATCTTTTGTTTTAGGATGAAGAAATGCATCCAGATCCAGTCAATCCCTGCTGTCCTCGATGTATGAAGAAGCAAAGTAAGTGGATCCGAAATCATATTCTACGACATATTATTGAAAAAATAAGAAAAATGAAGATAACTGATTTTAAATGAAAGATTCAATTTATTTACTGATTGTTCACACTTTGGATTTATCAATATAATTGATGAAATAGATGATTAATGAATAGTTAATTCCTACCTTGTTCTTGAAGATATTCAGTTTGTTATCAAAATGTCAATTTTACTTGTAGCTCAAGACATCAATATTCTGTTTTCTGTTTGAATTTAAAAGAGAAATTGCATAAATCACTTTTTTTCTTCTGTTAATTTAGTAACCTTCTATAAAGCAAACTTTCATGTTTCCTGTTTTCATGATATATTTATATTTTTAAAGCTGTTCAAAAGAAATTTCTGAAAATATAAAAGCTTTCATAAAACATATTACTTTACAGTCTTTTGGTTTGGATGACAGGTGTTTACTGCTACTTGACAAGGATAAGTGTCAGTGAGACAATAGAGATATTGAAAAATATTGCAATTAATGTATTGGAGTACGTATGAAGTGAATAGTTCTGTCATAGAAATGAATTGTTGAAATAATATAATTAGTCAATCAAATGTCTAATACAGCAATTAATTGATCAGATTATACTAATCATCTTAAAAAGTCTTACTGTACTTTCAAAATATATAGATATTGCAATAGTTGAAATGTTTATCCCAATGGTGACTTTTAACAATTATGTGCTTTTTTTCAACTTCTTCTGAGACTAATTTTAAATAAACTCTAATTTTAGGTGAAAAAAATCTAATCAACTGTAATATTTTCTTTTTATCCAGTTGGAACTTGCTCATTAAGATACAAGAGTGAAATTATCACAGTTGGTGAATGCAAAAGTGAAAGTGAAATTACTTATAACTACTGTGAAGGTACCTGTGGGAACAGCACTTCTATACCTATACCATTTGAAGCAGATGATAGTGAGGTAATTGAACTGAAGAAGGACTGTAAATGTTGCACAATGAAGTATGAAGAATTCCATATAATACCATTCCTTTGTAATAATGGAAAAAGAAAACTGATGAAGTTACCCAAAGGTTGTGATTGTGTGTGTGAATTATGTGTAAGTATGTCCTTTAATTCAAAGTAGTTGCAGTTTTATGTATTCTAAATTTTTACAATTGAAATTTTCATGTAAAGAAAAATTTTGAAATGTTCTCACACTAAGAATTATTGCATTTATAGAAAATAGTAGTTCTTTAGCTGCTCCTCATTAAATGTTTTAGTAATCCGATTAAATGTATATTATTAATATTTTTCTTAATACTGAATAATATGAAATTGGTGTTAATGGATATGAATATATGAGTCACTTACATCATTTAATATAATCAGTTATTGCATCAATATTCATGACATTCTTTAACCAGTAAAAGAAATAAGAATCTTCCTGGTAGTTCTATAATAATCAAATTAAATATCCTTTTGAAGTACATGAAGAGACTATATTTTTAGGTTAAATTAATGCAGTTGACTATTACATGGATACTACTTTTGAGTGGCTGAAATTAACACTACTATCCAAAATACTCCATCAATAGGCAGAAGCCTAAATACTCTTTAAATGAATAAAAAGTGAAAACAATGACTTACAGTGATGATACCAATGTTTCTATGTGCCCCACTAACAAAATACATTAATAAGGCTGTGTACATTTTATAAATCCTTAAAATTTTCCCACTCAATTCTTCTATTTCTGTTTTTTTTTCTTGTCTATTTTTCAATGCTTAAACTAACATTTTAAGCTACTGGAATTTTTTCTGATAAAAAATTTCAAGTCACTGTCTCACTGATCGCTGAAGCTAAGAGAAATCATCAACAGCTGCATGTCCAATTGAATCCTGCATGAAGGCAGGAAGGAATCAAAATTCTGTTACATCATGACACAAGAGCAAAGTGTTAATGAAAATGAATAGATCTATTGCATTTTACTTAAAATGTTTTGACAATATGAAACTAATAGTGATAATTTGTCATTTCATCAAATGCATTTCATTCTAGCTGTGTTGTTATCTGCAAACAATAGGCAGACTTTTGTTATCATGATTTTAAGTTACTGAGATATACTGTAATTATCGTAAGTACTTCTTCAGAAATATGGTAATTATAGTGGACTACTGGTAAAAACATATGGGCCTAGCCTATATAAGAAATGATGGTATGATGCAATGTGCCAGTAATAATATAATCAATGAATTTTGGCCTAGCTGTTTGCTACCTGTGACTGTTTATGCAAGCTGCAAGTGGATGAGGCAAAAATTAAACATTTCTTAAGAAATACTCATCACCATTGAATTCAGGAGCAATGGTTTATCTACATAGTGCAGGTCAATATGAAATGTAACTACCAGTATTTATAGCAGTATTAATAGCAACACAGACTAGTTAATAATTTCTCAGTACTTAGTAGAACATATATTTCAATATGTACCTCAGAACAAATTAGTATATAAAAATTGATTTCTCCTTTATATAATTAGGTTCAAGATAATATCTTGATTTACAGGGTTGACTTTTATATGAGTTACATGGAATAATCGAATTTTGGGGGCAAAAAATGATGGGGGTCAACTTTTACATGATATCTACTCTTACATAAGTATATATTGTATATTTCTACATAAATAAAGGATACTCAATATTCAAACATAAAGATATACTCACACATGTCAAAGTATCTCTATTAAAATCTTTGCACTGATGGAATTCTATGTTATAAAGGACCTTTTCTGCTTCATTAGCCCCCCCAAAATATATTGAGCAGGTACTTGTAAACAGGTCCCTTATTTTTTAGTGGTTTCATTAAAATTTTGTTTTTCTCATTCATATTATATTTTCTTTGTTAAACATAAGTAGATATGAATTGTTTGATAGAAGTTGCATTTATTTTCAGTGACTCTATCACTGTATTTGTCTGAAGTTTTTTTTTATTAATCTCATTTATATAGACGTCTGTACCACCTGTGAAATCACCTAATTCTACATTATTCATCACTATGCCGAATTTATATAAGACCATATACTTTTTTCATCCTTTCATTTTTTGCAATTTTTTCTTTCTTTTACAGAAATCTTGAGAATAGGTACCCAACAACGACATCGACTCAGAAAATTTGATTTCCAAATAGTAACATCAGAAAATTGAAGCTAATTATAATAATATGTACTTTTATTTCTGATGGTCACTTTTTGATTACAGAAAAGACAATACAATTAAAATGGGATTACAAGTATTAATTTTTCAAATCTTACAGTAACTTATCAAAGGTAATTATTTTCATGATGAGGTATTTTAAATGACCAGATAGTTTTCTGGGTAACAGAAGCTACTGTGTCAATAATTATTCTGAATCTTTGTAATTCTTTTCATTTTAAACAAAATAGGGATTAAATATCAAGTGTTGATGAGACCATTTTTATTTATTTATGAAATAAAATACTTATGCATCAGAATTCAGACTTCTTTTTATTCTTTGTAAACATTTCACCTTGGTTATTCCAGATATTTTTCAGAATATTTGCTTTGTATTTTTTGCTGTGAACAAAACATTTCAGCAAATATATTCTTTTCACTGGGTGTATGTTGTTGCCTCCAGTTGGCTGTTTTATTTCTCATACACTCTTGAAATAATGATTATGAAACTGGTTGAATATTGTCCTTGATGTGCATGTACATGAATATGTATAGGCGTATTTATTTAAGTATATCCAGCAGAAACATTTATCCCATAGTGTTCTGAAAACCACTTTTGAAAATAGTAAATTTACCTGATGCGGCCTTTGATATGATGAGTATAACAAAATCTAAAGGCTTCATGAACAAGTAACTTCTTTGTTTTATACACCATCTTGATTTTGTTACTTGCTTTGATTCTGGAGCCAGTAAAAAAACTCACCTGCATTCAGAACAGCATAATGCAATGGAAGTTTGTGTCATCACCAACCAGAACAGTGTATTTTACTTTGACAGAAGCAGTAGCTATTTGAACAATGAGCACACCTGCATCATGTCTTGAATGATCTGTGCTGGAGCTATCCCTGCCGACATAATCACAGTGATTACTATAATGTTAAGGAAAATTTTCTCATTGGATTGGATAATCAAGTCAACAGAGAATTGAACAGTCACACTGGAATAAACACCTGTTCTTGGCAGATCTTTTGTAGGTGGTTCATCTTTCATAAAGATCATGATAGTAGCAGGGCTATATTTCTGCATGACATATCTTCCATACATTGGAAACTCACTGTCATATATCGAATACCGTGGCCATGGGAGGTAATGTAATAGTGCACCAACATCAAGGACATATCAGACAATTCTGCCAGGATCTCTTTGTTCCCTTCTATGTATTTCCACAGGACATCAGCAAGGACTGCCATGTTTGCCTGGAGAATGATCCAGGTGGGTGAATGTTGAGTTCATACATTGGCAGACTGTTGGGAAGATCTATCACTCTTCCCAACGGTCACCCACTGTTACCAGATGCTGGAATACAAGCAGTGGATCCACTTACTGTTTCTCCTTTGAATTTGACTGTTGATCTAGATGCAAGTGTCATAGCTTGGTCAGCTTTCCCAGAAGTGAATTCTTCAACTGATTTCCTATCACCAAACATCCCTTGATTTTCCAGCATTGATTTCTCCCTGTAACGTCATACCAATAGCAATACAGCGTAACAAAGGCTTCTAAGTGAAGAGATTTCTCTCTTTGAGAGTGGTGTGATCAACACCTTTTCCCTCATCACCTGGCCTTAGACATGTCTTAGTGTTGGTCGCTGGTTTTATATGAGACCCTATTGAATATTTTCATGGTATTGTTGATGTTTTCACATGCAAGCATTGAAATTACTCTGCGTCTCTGTTAATCCTTTTCTTTGAGCTGAACCTCCATGTTATTTCTCACTTCTCATTAGCACCTGTTCAATAATGATATCAATGGACAGTTCAGCATAGTAACTGTCACTCTACCTTATGGCGTAGAATCCGGAGGCGTTTCAGGTAGTGCTATAATCATCTGTCGGTAAACATAGGCTGAGTTTGCACATTGTTGGAGTCTAGATGCAGTAAAGTATGATATCACACCATACCCATATTGAAGGGGTAATCTCTAGTTGCCTGTCCCCAAAGCTTTGGGAAAGCCTCGAAAGATGTCTACCATTTTCATGCATTGCACGCAGCCACTGTCCTCATAGTCATTGTTTCCTTTCTCTCGTTCACTCTGAACTTCTGCAGGACATACTTTGTCGTACAGTTCACTGGCTCTGATCAAATCAGTCATGACTGTTTCTTGTTGAACATTTTGTCATCATTTTGGTCAACATCAGCCATTGCCATCTCTGATGTGGTTATAGTTCTAGAAAAGACCTAGACACAAAGAAATGTACATGCTGAAAACATGGACTCTTTTCAATTGCAATATACAGAAAATGTTGTGATACAAGCTGTAAAAACTGCTAAATACCAGATACATCAGACAATTATGACCTGGTTAATTGAGAACACAAGGCTTAAAAATATTTGAGATTCATTCTTAACAATAATTGAACTTTAACAACATTGAACTGATTTGTCTATAACTGTATTTGTCTATCATTTATTTAAACAGAAGTATTCTAAAATGTTGGCTAATAAATAATTTTCAGGCAAAATAGTCCAATTCAGAGCGTAACTTGGAACAAAGTGAAACAGAATTGTTGTACCTCTGTAAAATATCATATTCAATTCCTAAGTGATCCAAATTGCAAAAATAAGACTGTCTTTTAATCTTAGGGATCTGAAATAGATATATTGACTTACATATTTTTATGTTTGTGACAGGGCCCAAGGGCTCAGATTTGAATTTACTGGGGTAACATATGGATAATTGTACCTGGATATTGATTAATAAATATTTTTTCAAGATACTATGTATTCAAAATTAGTATATAGCAGATTTTCATGCTTCAATAAATTTCATAGGGTCAGCAATAATCATAGAAAGACCTCCACCCTACATACATACAGGGCCTTTAAGTCCTGTGAAACAGTTTAAAAATTGCTCAAATGATCTTCGATAATGTATTTTTTAAAATTCTTCATCTCAAAATTGGTTTAGGGTTTCTTAGGACTTTTAGTATGGTGTTCTGGAGACATCTGGAGAGATCCATCTTGAGTAAAAAAAATTATGAGTTAATTTTTTTCCAATTTCAATCATGGTTTGCCTGAACTATTGACGAACTCAGTGATCCATTTCATTTGATCTGTTCATTCCCATTCGATAATTTTACTGTTTATTTGCATTTAGTAATATCAAACAGTTAGAACACTTTGTTCAGTTTAACTATATTGAAATATCAATGTTAATCGATTGAGTTTACTGACAAAAGTATTCATTACGAAATATCAGGTTGGAATGAAATAAATGGCTGTTTTAAATCACAAACTTTGAAACATCATAACTCGGCTCAAACAATTTTATTAATCAAAGAAAGTAACATTAGAATCGATACAATGTAGCTAAAGATCTGGCAGTGGATCAGCTCCATCACAACAAAAACTTGGGTCATTAGAGTCAGCAAATTGTCGGAAGACATTTTCTAACTGGTCCTTAGTATTCATCTAAGGCACAGAAAAGTTTTGATCGGTAAGGGACATGTGCAGTGAAAAGGGAGGGTGTGGTAGGGACTCGATTCCTAACAGAGTCAATTCTTGCTGGGTTGTTCATTAAGTATATTGTAGCAATATAGACTCCTTTCTATCCACCATGAGATGTTTACAATGTTTACCAATTTTGATGCATCAGTTCTGAATCACAACAATAGGACTATGTACAAGATTACTCCACTGTAAGGGGGGTATTTTGTAGGTGTATATTTGGTTTGGGGAAGTTTGAGGCGGGTGCAGTTTGTTGAGTGACGACTCCCAAGATCGAGAACCAGATTACCAGAAGCGAGTTTTTGATATCGACAAAGCACAGTCCATAATGAAATTGACTCCAGTCACCAAACTCTGTTGATGTTGCGGACGGCTGCGCAATGGCCAAGTTTTAATTCATAGATCGTATGACAGAGAGCGCGTTTATTCATCTTTGTCTGATACCCTTTAAAAATGAATAAATAAAAGTTATCAAAAAATTGAAACAACACCAGAAAAAAACAGAGCCTTGAATTGGTATAAATATGCACAAAAGTGGAAGAGAAAAGAAATCGATGGCACTAATGCGATGCAAAAACGACCATTAATTTTGTTTCAACCTAATAGAAATAACTGAAATGTCCAATGACTTTAAACAAAGGGGCAGAACTCTGTTCTGAAAGTATTTCTCTTCGACATATTTCAATGTGATATAATTGAAAGAATCAAGGACAATTAATAAAAGCAGATAACTGCGAACTAGAATAACTTCTTCAAGATAATTAACTTGAGCATCAAACAAATGAAATGAAAATTAATGTAAAAAGTCAATAGAAACATGAAAGGAAAGAAACTTACACACCAAATGAATAACAAATTATTTTGGGAAATATTCCATTTCAAATTTAAAAAATACTTTTAAAATATTTTTTTTTTCAAATTTTAACCTTGATTTCATCAGGGATTTTCTTCCATTTTTTTTTTAGATGTACCGGTTTTTGAATTTTTGTTGTTTCAAGAAAAAAAAAAAAAGATAATTAATATTCTATCTTTCCTGTTGCCCTTTAAAAAGCTATTTGTACCATTTACGATGTGTAATCGTCGCAATAGACTATTTTCTGACGAGATATTCATATTTTCTTGTTATTCATTCGATGTGTGAATTTTGAAAATCTTTTCATTGCCCATTTTAATTTATTGATATCAATTTTTGTCAGTAGGGGTTGGCTTCCTTGGTTTATTGCAGGAGAATACCCTGCCAAACCTTGAAAAAATTCTATCCCTTATGTAACTGATTTACATGATTAACTAAAACCATCATTAAAAACATGGATGATAAAGAAATAAAGATTAAGGTGAAAAATGACCATCGCTTAATTTGAGAGTACATTGATTTTGGCTATCATCTAATAATTGTGTCGAGGAAGTTTTTAGAGTTATTATAGGATACTTAGAAAACATCTTTCAAAATAATACATACTTTGTACTAGGGCCTATTTCTCATACGTTCATCAGGAGAAAATTTTAAATGTTACACAAAATGAATGAATGAATAAATAAATAAATGAATAAATAAATAAGTAGATAAATAACTGGATAAAAAAAAAGGGAAAAGCAACTAAGGAAGCATGGTTAAAGGGAGAGCACTACATATCATGATTGCCTCCCTTTGTTACTACTGCTGTTTGAAGGATATTGAAATCGTTATTCAGAACTATGAAAATGAAAAAGACAGAAAGAAAACAATAACAGAATAAAGAGGAGAAATGATTATTGCTGAATTTGAAAATAAGGGAATTTTGCAATTATTGCAATAAGCATTTTAAGAAAGTTATCTTCACTTTCAACCTCGAAAATTCTAAAAATAGATGATTTGATGATTTAAAGCAGCTCATAAAGTTTGTACTGTTCATGTAGAGAGTATTTTTGTAAATAGTCAATAGTTTGTACTCGGTTATATCCTTGGTATGCTCTTAATAAGAAATTTCAGATGCTACAAAAAACAAACAAATGAATAATTTGCCGTGAAAAAATATGGTCAAAGGGAGAGCACTTCGTATAATGATTGTCTCCCTTTGGTACGGTAGTCATTCAAAAGGATTAAAAGCGTAATTTAAGAACAACAGCAGACGAACATACAAGCAAATGAAAAACAGGATTACAATGAAAAATAATTCTTTCCTAAAATCAAAAATACAGAAATAGACTGAGAATAAAGAAGATGAGAATTTGGATTGATGGCAGTTATTTGGACCAACGCATTACAAGTTGAAGCAGCTACCCTATCGATCACAGGTTCGATCCAAATCAGCAGACACACATATATAATAACATGCAAATTATCAATTTTCATAGATAACGAAAGAGAATTTTTTATTCTTGTTGTTCCTGTTATGCAAATAATAGGAAAGGTACGTAAGAACTTTAATGTGTCGAAAGATTGTTCAAACATTTCGACCATCAAACTTCTAAAATAATATATATATATATATATATATATATATATATATATATATATATATATATATATGTGTGTGTGTGTGTGTGTGTGTGTGTGTGTGTGTGTGTATATATGCATAAATATATATATATATATATATATATATATACACACAGATATATATATATATATATATATATATATAGTATGTATATATATATATATATATATATATATATATATATATATATATATATATATATATATATATATATATATATATATATATATATATATGTATCCTATATATAACGAGGGAGATGGAGAGAAAGGGAAAGTGCCGGGGAAGATAGATATAGATATATATTTTGCGTGAAAAATGAGAGTAAGACATCTACCACAGGAGCATTATTCAAAAAAGTTCAAAATGCTTAAAAAAATGATAATCTGTAAGAGAAATGTCAGATGAATATGAAGGATGAAATGCAATATTTCATATCTCAATTTATTAAGCTTAGACGTAGTTAGCTGAAATTGTGAAGTCAAGAACTGTCATGAAAAAATAATTCATTTTATGAGGGACCCATTACTCAAACTTTTATAAACTTTTCTTATTGCCCTGAAACGATGTGATATAGTTGCTGGTGAAGTCCTTCTAAGTGCCCAAACTGCTGTTCGAAGACTGTCGGCCACTGTTGTATAACCAATTAATTGTGAAGACAAGCTTTTTAGGGGGTGACTTACATCAAAGAAGTTGACTTTTCCGAGGTGACTAATTTGAGCGTCGAACAAATAACAAAAAAATATTACAATTGATGTGGAAATTCAATAAAAACATAAAAAGAAAGAAACTTACACTCTGAACGAATAACAAATTAATTTTTAGAAATAGTTCATTAAAAATTAAATACATACTTTTGAAATTTTTTGTTCAATTTTTATTCTTCATTTCATCAGTTTTTTTTCCATTTTTGAGTTGTGGCAGGTTTTAAATTCATGTGATTTTCAGGAAAAAAAAATAGAGATAATTGATATTTTATTTTTTCTATCACCTTTCAAAAAGGTATATGTACCATTTATGATGAGTAATCATCACAATGGAGTATTTTCTAATGAGATGTTCATATTTTTTTGTTATTCGTTCCATGTGTAATTTTAAAAAATCTTTTCATTGCCCATTCTAATTTCTTGATATTAATTTTTGTCAGTTGGGGTTATCTCCCTTGGTTTGTGGTAGAAGAGTTACCCCCCCTCTCTAAAAAAATTTATACTCTCAAAGAAGCCACTTAAACCATTATTAAAAACATGGTAGATAGAAAAAATGAGGAATACAGTGAAAAATGACCATTGGTTAATTTGAGGGTACATCGATTTGGGCAATTATCTAATGATTGTGTCAAGGAAGTTTTTAGAGTTATTATTGAGAAGTTGAAAAATATCTTCCAAAATGATACATAGTTTGTACTGGGTTCTTTTTTTTTTTAATGTCCTCTGCAAAGAAATTTTAGATGCCACGGGAGATGAATAAATAAATGAATAGATAAACGTTACGAAAATCAATTAACAAAACTTGGAAGGCATAGTCAAAGGGAGAGCACTTATATCATAATTGTCTCCCTTTGTTACCGTAGCTATATCAAGGGAATTTAAATTGTTTCTCAGGGAGCTAACTGAATAACAATGGAAGGTGATTTTTGCCCGCATTAAAAATACAGGAATGTTACAGTTATTGCAACAAGTAAAGAAAAAATAATTACAATTAAAAATAATCCTTGCCTGAATTAAAAATTCAGGAATTTCAATTATTTTACAATCGTGTTTGAAAGATTATATTCCAATCTGCAAAGTTTCAACGTGAATAATATTATTCAAGTCAATTCTGAAGTTCATTCAGGGAATTTAGAGAGTTATTCATTCAATTTATAGTTTGGATTGAATTCCATTTCTTGTATGTGCGTGTGTGTGTGTGTGTGTGTGTGTGTGTGCGTGCTTGTGTGTGCACAAGTGTGTGTGTGTGTTTCGTAATAGATTATATCGAATACTATATACATACATTTGTATCAGACGTTTAGAAAGAAAGTTGCTTGCAAGCATTGGTTAGCTGTAGGAATCAACCTTCTAACAATTGATAATTTGCGAAAAAACAAACTTATTCCGTTGAATATAGAGGCTGGTTAATTCCAACCAATTGGAATTTAAGTAATCTTGTGTTTTGTGGTCGCGTATGTGTGTGTATGTTATCTGAGATTTAGTTTTACGGGATACATTATATAATTGTTAGATGACTACAAGTTTTAATTTTTCATATGGTGTTTATGTTCATTTGTATTTTTTTACATTCCAAGTGGGTTAACTTCGATCTATCCACTATAATTATAAAGAGATATTATGATTCGCCCTAGAGGATTAAATTGTGCTTATAGTGGTCGGGGGTATAATATTAAGGTAACTAAGGTGATTGATGATAGTGTGTCTGTATGTGAGGTATTTTGGATAAACGCAATACTATTTTTTTTTAATGGGAATTTTGAGCGGTGTTGACACTTGACAGCTACTTTATTTCCTCTATTTTAAGTCTATCTTCTTAATGGAGGTGATAATGTCGAATTTTTCATATAGGCATAGGCAGTGCAGAATTTCAATATTCTGGCATATGTGTTTTAATATTTTCCATTTTACTGTGGGTGTGAATAGAAAGAAAATACGAGGTTGAGGATGAGGACAGTGGGTATAGAGTGGTTGTTTGGACTTTCAGCTTTAGAGCAATGCTACGTTGAAGCAGATACCTTATCGGTCGCAGGTTCGATTCCTGCAGTAGCTACATTTTCTATAATTGTTCACACACACACACACACACACACACACACACACACACACATATATATATATATATATATATATATATATATATATATATAAATGGATATATGATCATAAATTGCGTTACATGATATTGAAACTTTCAAAATCATTAACACCTTCTTTAAGAAGGGACCTAATAGAAAAAAGGGGTCGGAAGAGCCCCAACTACGAAACGGAGAACGAAATGGACTACATCCAAACGGAGAAAAGCAACACCATCAAGGACATCCAAGTCTTCAATCAACTCAACGTAAGAAGCAACCAGAGAATGCTAAGATGTAGAATGCGAGTAAACATTAACAAAAAAACGCAGAAAAATATGCTACACCAAACTGCAACTACTAAACATACCAAAAGAACCCTCTCGTTCCTTCAAGCCTGACTAAAAAAAACAAAAGATATAGAATTCTTACTGAACAAGATACCATTATCACCGATCTCAACAACAAAATAACAGCCTCTCTAATGTAAGTCGCCATTATGTCTAAACCAAGGAGCACACACACCATCAATAAAATCTCAGATGAAACCAGGAATCTCATGGGAAAACGACGAAACCTCAAACCAACGACAATAAAAGAGAAAATTGAGACCGAACTGAATAGAACAATAAAAAAAGAAACGAAGAGAGGGCAGAAAAAGATATATGACAGCAGTGATCAGATCATCTCTCAAAAAATGTCGAGGCTCCCAAGTTGTAAACAGGTCGCAGTTCAAGACGAAGGCAATTAACAAGCAACTCGAGGAAACTGGAGACCTAACAACAGAGACGGAATTGTCGAACGTGCATAAAGAATTCTACCAAAAACTCGACTCCCCCAAATAAGAACAACAAAACAACGAACAGGATACGCAAGACGCGAGCGATCAGCCCGAGGACTTCCCAGAAGTAACCCCATGGGAGGTGAAGCAAGCCATCAAACAAACAAGAAAGTGGAAAAGCCCCTGGACCAGCCAACATCACCATTGATCTACTCAAAAAAGCAGGTAAGATCAACACTAGGAAACTGGCCGTCCTTTTCAACTTATGCCTAAAACAGAGTCCCATATATGTAGAACACTTCAATTATAATGCTTTTATATGGAAAGGGAAACCCAAAAGACCTCAAGAACTATAGACCTATAAGCCTACGCAACTGCATATACTAACTTTTCACAAAAATCATCTCCAACTGAATCACAAAAACACTAGATGAAAACCAACCACAGGAGCAAGCCGGCTTCAGAAGCTACTCGACCGTGTACCACATGCATTCGATAAATCAATTGAAAGAAAAGGCATCAGAATACAAGGTGCTACTCGCTGTATCATTTATTGACTTCAAAAAAGCTTTCGATTGTGAACATTCCAATGTCATGGAGGCCATCACTCTACAAGGTGTAGATCCCGTATACGCCAGTGTACAGCAACATATATACAGACACAGCAGCTCCTTTATCAGGCTACATAGAGAGTCTTTCAGCACCAAAAAGGGGTGAGACAAGGTGATACTAGCTCACCCAAACTCTTCATAGTCTGCCTCGAGAAAATCTTCAGAGACCTGGACTGGGAAAATAAACGAATCAAAATATGCTAATATCTGATTTGTAGGTGACATCGCCCTTTTCATAGAGAACCTACACGACCTCCAACTAATGTTAGATGAACTAAATGAAAGCAAGAAATTTGGCCTACACATGAATTTCAGCCAAAGATCATGTGCAACTAATATGTCGGAAATAAGAACACAAAGATCAAATTTGAGGACTCAGAACTGGAAAAAGTAGACCACTACATCTACAACAAATCTCCAGGAAACCTTCAAAAGAAGAAGAAAGCAAGCAAAGAATAATTCTAGGATGGCAAGCCTTTGGAAGAGCTAGCTCATCCTTCAAAAACGAAGATCCTATCAATCCCAAAAAGAAGGGTATACAACCAATGCATCCTCCCAATAGTCACTTATGGAGCTGAAACATGGAGCCTAACCAAGAGACAGACCTGCAAACTGAGAACTATGCAATGTGCAAGAATTATGCTCAACCTCACATGGAAAGACAACAAGACAGCAAAATACGTCCGGGAGAAAACAGGCGTCCAAGACATCATAAAATCTATTAAAAAACTAAAATGGCACTGGGCTGGTCATATTGCAAGAATAAAAAATGGTAGACAAGATGGAGAGACCAACTGGACAAGTTTAGAAAGTGCTGGCTCTGCGACACCCACGATAGAGAAATGTGGCGAATACTATGGAAGGTCTACGTCTAACGATGGACGTGAAAAGACTGATGATGATGATATTGAAACTCTATTTGAAATGATCCCCGTTATTACATGTTGAATATATCATTTGGCTTGGACAACATAAAATAGAATAAACAATCGAAAAAAATCTACTGCAGGAATGTAGGGAGCCTTCTGTGCTGATCCCGTTAATCTTCCTTGACTATGCTCAACACCCCACCCCCCCACCCCGACTGGCATGAATGAATTTTACCCGAATCTTTTTCTCTGGAGTGCAAAATTCTGTTGACCCTCGTTATCACCAATTAGCAATTAGGGGAAATTGTTGTGGAAGCGTAGAAACACGAGAAACGAATTCTGAGCCCCCACCCCCGTCTTGCCGCTCCCCTACAAACCATATTGAATGACCCCTGCTAGCTATGCGTGCATACCTGCCTATTTGTTATTGTGGGGGTATGTATTCATGGGCTCTTGACTCCCGGCCCCTGCGTCTGACGAACTTTGCATGCTGGTTACTTCCGGTTCATAAGGATTGCCATTTTATTTACATGTACTCGCGAAGACTGTGTCCACCCGGGGGCGGGAAGGGGAACAGATTGAATAGCGTTGCCCACCTGCAGACCTACGTCCGAAAATTCTATCTGTGGCTGCTTATTATTATCTTCATCTTTCTTGGTGTTTTATTTGCCATTTATTTTCTTTTACTTTATTTTCTTGCTCGCCTGCCAGATTACACCTATTCGCCAAAGGGCACCTCTTCATCTCTTTTTGAATCATCATCTACAACAAAAAGACTGCCCCCTTATCATTAATGCTTGAATAGTATTTATTTCATATTGGTTTTGTGGCTTGTTTACACCTAGTAATAATGAGACTTCATTAATCTTAAGTTTCTTCGATGAAGCATTGTCAATATTAACTTTTGACTAATCTATTTTTCATCATTATTTCTGTTGTTTGTTTTCGTCAAGTAGTAATGAAACAGTCTCAAGTTGTTCGTATTTCTTAGATGAAACATTTTCATTACTCTTGAACCACTTGAGGCAATTCTCCATTACTATAAGACTATAAATTATCCACTGAACCTTATGTATACTTTATTTGTCCTATGCGTAGATAGCTATATATGATTAAGTTTAATTTATAAATTAGGGACAATAAGAATTCGACGACAATATCTAATTATAAAATAGAACAATTATAACAATTAATTGTTGCACAACGGATAGAAAATCCGTTCCTCCCGCAGATTATAGCAAACGAATTTCTCTTTCCTTGTGTCGGGAACTTTCACTTTTTCATTTAAAGAAAGCACTTTGGGGGGGGGGTTCTCTTTGGAATATCCTAATTACCTACAACGCTACTCTTGCGCTTTGAGGACATTACCAAGGGAAAATTATAATTTGTTTATTTGAAACGCTGGTTGGTGGAACCGCAGATAAGATCGGGACCGCTGTATAATGGTGGTGCAAAATATGGGTGAAAGAAAAAAGCTCATACGATAAAAGCCCATACGAAATTCCCTACTGAAAAAAGCCCACAGTCACCAATGCCCACATGGGAAAAAATCAACACGGAAAAAACTGCACAGAAAAAGCCCATATCGAAAATCATTTTTGTTTCATTTAAATTCAGCCTCACATGAATTCAGATTTATATTTCGGAAACCAAAAGCTCTGTTTACAAAACTGTTGCTTTGGTGTACGTATTTGGACAAATTTGACACCCAATTAGTGTAATTTGATTCCTTATGAAGGTCAACTGGATTTGATGGATAGTCTGGCTTAGCATGTTCAATTTTTTTTTTATTGCTCAGTGGGAGAAGTTGCAAGTGCACATCGATTTTTACAAGGTCAATTCGTGTTAACATTTTTCTTGGAATATTGTCTACAAGTGACCTGCCCTTGAACAGAGAATGGCGGCCATTACAAGTTATCATATCCGACGAAGATGTTTTTTGACCACCAAAAAGCTCTATGGTATCAACTCTAGACAACTACAGATTTTTGACACTAATTACGACCAACGGCAGTGTTTAGGACTAAAAAAAACAACCACGCCCGAAATTAGACAGTAAAATGCGCACGTTCCGTCTCGATGATCAAAAATACACCCACTTATCACCTGAAGACGGTCGTAGGGTACAACGGCCGAAACTTTGTGTTCAAGAAATGAGGATGAGGATAAAACTCCGAACGTTTGGAAGTTCATGACATCAGATTTCGTCACTCAATTTCCATACAGTATATATATTTTTCAATTTATTTTACGATTATCTGCTATGTTAACATAATAATATGAATATACATTTCGTTGATTAAAAAAAGTTGAACATGTATCGAAAAAAAACTTTTATTGTGATAATATTTATGCTCCATGAGGAAAAAAAATTGTAAAAATTAGGGCTTGTTTTATTTGCATCGTAAGCCGGTGAAGCATGAAAATTTGCTTTAGGAAAGTTTGACCCATATAGATTAGATAAGGTCCTCACTTTCCAGTGATCTGTTGAAATTGTAATCGACACTGCATACTCATATCATTTCTTTCATTTTGTGTCCTTATAACGTTTAACCGTCGTCAAAATGGAAGCACAAAAGGGTAAAAATATTTGGCGCTCATTCACTTCTGCAATCCCAACTTTCCGTACAATGCAGGGTTGTCGCTATTGTAAATCGTAAAGTTTCACACCTCTATTCTCTCAGCGTTAAAAAAAATTATCATACCCCCATTCCAAGAGAATATAGATTTTGGAGGGGTGTTAATATTCAGATAAGGGGATAAAACCAAAAATCACATTAATTTTTTTTTTTTAGCTCCCGTTATCCGAATCTTGACCATTTCTTCTGGTAAAAATATGTTTAGCTGATGGTGGAATCTGTCAGTTTTCTGTACTTTGAAAATCTTTTCTTGTGCTGTGAAGATTGGAACAAACTGTTCAAGTTTCAGTTCCAAACGAATATGAGCAAGTCATTTAATACCTGATGAAATACTCGTTAAAGGACGAATCCAAAAGTCCAGACTTCAATGCAATCAGCAAGGTATTTGTATCAAATGTGACATAGCGTTTGTCAGAAGATATTTTATAAACTAGCTGAGCAACGCTTTGAGTATGCAGTTGTTCAACTGTGTGACAACTTAATTGTAAGAGTGAAAAGTTGCGACCATAATATCCAAGATGAGGACACTTGTCAGAATAAGTTAATGAATAAGGGAGACTGGGGACGGTTATAAGATGCAACGGTTGCATCAAGTCTTATTCCTACACTTCCTGACACTCATACTGCACTTGTACAGTTAGATACATTCAACGCCCACTGCTGCATTAATTGAAAAAAAATGTGTTTTGGCGGGTACGGAAGAAATTCTTTTTATGAACAGTATTTTTTTCGTATCGTCAAGACCGAATTAATAAGAAATTGCCCAGTGTTTCTCTGAATTTTTGAGATGAAGTATTATTATTATTTCTATTATCATTCGGACTATCCTCATCTTGGTTGTTTTTATACAACGTTTCGTAGAGTGTAACGGCTGAAACGTTGTATGATAAACAACCAAGATGAGGATAGTCCGAATAATAATAGAAATAAAATAGAGTAAAGAAATTGTCTAGTTTGAGTCATTGTTTTGTTGACTTCTAAGTGACATAGATAGTTCGTTAGTTCGATCGTTTTTGGATGTTTGTGTTAAAAATCGCTTTTTTAGCTCTTCAAGAAACCCAAGGTCGCAATTCACATTAAAAGGAATGTGTCAAGAATCAGTTTTAACCCCCCCCCCAAAAAAAAACAAAACAAAAACAGTTTCAGTTTTATACAATAAATGTTTGATAAAAGTTTGTTTAATTGCAAATTGTTCCATTCTTCTCGTCTAAAACTGAAATGTGGAGAGATTAAATAGGATTTGTAACATCTCACAAGGTAGGCCGATGTTCTTTACATGAACACTCAAAACTCAATAATTGTTATGTGATAGCTAAATAAATAAAACTATAATATCATTGCGTATAGATAAATGATACTCTAATATTATTATAAAACAATACATATTTTCAGGATACCATAAAGGATAAGTTAATTGGCGAAATCTAATGTATTTTTAACATGTTGCAACCGTCATTCAATACTGCTGCAACTGTCACCAGGTTTGGGGTCAGTTGTAACGTCTGATTTCTTCCATTCAGATAAATATTGTGAACGATAGATCATATGCAATAATCTTTTAACGGCATGGGTAATTAGGAAATAGAGGTGAGTTTAATATATAAAGATTTAGTTCGTTGAGTCCAATTAGTCTCTTTTTTACCCCTGGATATCGTTTACACCCAGTGGCTCTGAATCAGATCAAGATGCACATTAAAGAAATGACTGGGGTAAAACTTCCGAAAATGAGCTATGTTTCTCTTCGTATAATTTATTCAGGATTTAGACAAAGCCAGCCAGGCTTCTTGTTTTTTCATCTTCTTTCTTTCTTGTTTTTTTTTATCTTCTTTCTTTCTTATTTCTTTTATCTTCTTTCTTTCTTGTTTTGTTTTTCATCCATTCTTCGATCTTTTCTTTTTTCGTCATGTTGTGTTAAGTAAAATAAATGTATGATATGCATTCTGTCAAAGTAGATTAGTGGTTACCTAGCGACGGAAAATTGATTCTGTTGTTTATAAAACGATTCACAATCATCTCCAGAAATTAAAAAAAACAAAAACAAAAAAAAACAACCCCAAAACAAACCTAACCAATCACTATCACACAGTTGTTGACTAAGTAAGTGACCGCCTGATATTAATTGGTCTTCTGAAGACCACTGCTGCATGGAAGGAAAAGTGCATTCATATTACTCTGATTAATGCAGTACTTGTATCATTATACTCTCTAATTCACACCCACGTACATATTCAGGTAGAATGGTAGATAGATAGATAAGCCACATAATCTTATAACGTACGTGTATCGGCAGATGGACTGACTCATTCACACTTTTATAAACCAGTAAAATTACTTTGAAAAAGTTTGCATATGATTTTTCAAAAATCATACAGACGCGGGAGAAAGTCACATCAGCGCCAACAAATACATATTTACAAGAATACACATACGTAATTTACATATTAGGCATAATTTTCACACCACTCAGACGCATACAAATACATATTTATACGTGTGTGTATGTATTATGTGTACCTGTGCGCATTTCTGCTAAAGTGTACGAGCAAGTTCGTGGTGATGACTTTGAGACGTGTTTATTTAGTGAATAATCTTGAAGGCTAGTAATTGCGACAACTTTGCAGTATCAGCTTTTATTTCTTTAGTGCTGGAATTACAAAAAAATGTTAAGTAATTATGTTAAATAATTCACGTTGTTTTGACTTGAAAAAATTTTCTAAAAGTTAAAATAACACGGAAATCTTCAAAATGTTTAGTTATCTTGAGACTTTTTCGTTAGTCACCACTAGAAGCTAACATCCATAATCATAATGTTCGAAAAAAACAGAAAAAAACACCAAAAACAACAGCAAACAAACAAACAAAAAATGAAAACGATTATATTGCATTTTCTTTTTCTCGTCGAATAAGACCCAAAAAGCTGTTTTTTTCTGTTAGTCCCAAACACGAAATTGAAAACCTTAACCTTAACCCCTAAACAAATCAAACCTAGCACATCGATTCCTACTGGTTATGGAAAATTTTGGTCTGATGGACACAAACGAGAAAACCTCTGAATACCCTGTCTTGATATATATATATTTTTTAATTTCAAACTTTTGACGAATTCTGGGCAAAGCTGCAAAAATCTGGAAACTTGCCAGATCTAGGACCTAACGAAACAGACCATCAGGAGAAAGCTTGAGATGTTTTGATTCCCACTTCGTCTCCTATTTTCGGGACCAAGATTTGAAAGCCATCATGATCATGATCATGATCATGATCATGATCATCATCCTCTCTCTCTCTCTCTCTCTCTCTCTCTCTCTCTCTCCAATCCTCTAAAAACACGGTTAAAATTCTCGGAGACGTTTTTAGAGGTGTCCTCGCCTATGAGAGGCTCTGTCCATCCGTTGGTCGGTAGGTCTGTCCCTATGTTGTTTCCCACCTGTTTTAAGTCAGATTTACCCGAAACTCCAATCTTAGAGTTGAAAGGACATCTCCTTTGATAAGAAAACAAAACGCTTGAAGAAACGTCAACTCTGTGTTATATCATTTTGAGTCGAGTCATCATCAGTTCGAGAATTGTACGAACTATTGGGCTCATTCTTTGTGTATCTTTTGTTATCACCACATTATTTTAGCTGAGCCATTTTACAGCAATCAGGTGTAAGATCTATCGGGAATGAAAGTGCTCTCCCCGCCAGAAAATAGTTGCGAACGCGTAGGAAATGGTGACAAATAGACTGACCGCGTCAACTCGTTATAACAGGAAATATTCTGAATAGAATTCTTTCTCGTTGACATTCTCACGCCTATCTACTCATAGATTCAAACGTATTGCGTAAACAGAATGTCATTTTTTTTTTACATAATAGGGAATGATGCTAAAAATGAGATAGCTACGAATGTGATTACATTTCTTGCAAATTCAATCTTGATGGCGATATAACTTATTATCAGTGGAGATTTTTCGAAACTTCAACAACAATGTTTTTCTGCTTAAGATGTTAGAATAATTTTTGAGTCAGTGCATAATGCTGATTATCAAGCTACTGATAAAATCAACAAAACATTTGGAGTGAACACTACTACAATGCAAACCGTTTGATGTTGGTTCAACAAGATTATATCTGGAAATATGGATATCAATGATAAACCTCAAGGGAAGCCAAAATCTTAACGATAAAAGGATTATTGAGAGCAGCGGCCAACGACCAACTAAAAACGGTGTGAGCTCTTTCTGGAGACTTTAGGATTTCCATACAACCATATCACATCATCTCAAGGCAATAGGAAAGCTTGTGAATTTGAAAAAAATGGGTCCCATATGAACTGAATGAAATTATCCATAGCAGCGTCCAACTTAACACCTTTAAACTGACTGTTTCGTAGCTTAAAAAATTGGTATATGAAATATTGCAGCATCCTCTATACACACATATCAAAGCAGCGCTGTGGTTTGTACCATCTCCACAATGCCTTTGTCTTCGCTGTTTGGCCATTGCTAACAACTGGGGGCTATAGATATATATCCAGAACTCTCCTCAGTATTTGTGAAGTCCCCTGTAGTGCTATTGTCTCAATCTTTCCTATCTCCAGTTCATCCTATATCGTTTTCAGTGTCTTTGGTACGGTTCTGAGTGCACTCATCATTACTGGTACTACCCTGACTTTCATGTTCCACACCTAATTCAGTTCCCTTGCAAGGTCCTAGTATTTCCCTAGATCTTCATTGTCTTTCATATCCTCTGTGATCCGCAGTCAAGGCCACGTCTATTATTTGCTAAGTTCTCTTTCCCTTGTCCATGACAACCAAGTCTAGTTTTCTCGTTTGGGTGCGGTGATCGATTTGGATGTCGAAGTCCCAAAGTAATTTGTGGCTTCCATTTTCCAGGGCTGTCCGGTTTGTGCTGATATCATTTGTCTGCATGGTCGAATCCTATTCGTTTGCTCAATTCCCAGTGTATCACTGTTGCTATCCTATTGTATCCCTCTTTTGGGGCTAGTTGACAACATTCCCTGATTGTGCGGTTCGCGGTCTCGTCTCTTTCTCCACATCGGGAGCATTTGCTGTTTGTTTTGGGCTCTGTCGATTTCCGCCTTGGCATAGTTTGCCCTGATGCACTTGTTCAGGGCTGCCATGATGAACGATTCCGTTTCTCTCTTTGCGTAACCACGTCTATGAAATCTCGTCTGCAACATTTCATATCTGTCTTTTGAATTCTCCCCGTAGTTTTTATTGTTCCCATTTTCCTTACCTTGTTGTTTGAAAAGGTTAGCTAACGGGGAAACCGCGATTCGCGATTTTACTGAATTAGTGACCACTATACACCTAAAGAAATTTATAGAGATTGCATTCTATCTTCAGTTATCGCTTCAAATCGGTCATATTTTGATTAAACAGTTACAGATCTTCTATGTTTTTGTTTATACCATCTTTTATTTTATTACTAAAAAGGATATTTAATAAGAAACAACTTATAATAAAGGATATTCTCAACTGAATTCTTTATCATAAACATTTTTACGTTTGCATACTCAGAGCTTTAAATGTATTCAGATGTGAAATCTGAGTGCATATATCTATCATTCCAAGTTTGTTCGTATCTACTGACATGCTTGATGATTGCAATAGTTGCATGTTTGTCTCCAACACCATTCGTCGTTGATTCAATCCAAGCAAAAGTCAGGAACCGAAGTTTTCAAGACATGATAAACCCTCACCACCTGATTGAAAGATATGCGTTACACATTGGATGACCAAAAATTTCGTTCGGTTTACCGAGAGAAAATGAGAGATTTTTTAAAAAACTTATAAAAAAAATATAAAAGAAAGAACCATCACCAAACCATTATACCTAATACTCATGTTGAATATCTTATTTCTTTTTCACGTTGGTTCTCTTAATTTATCTGTCTCTTTATTTCTTTCTCTCTCATAGTTTGTATCTTTTTTTTTCTTTCCTTATTGCTTCTAGTTTGATGTGTTTTCTTTCTTTTTTCGTTTGTAGTACTTTCTTTCTTTCTTTCTTCTTATGGTTTGCTTTGTTTTCTTCAGATTCTTTCTTTCTTTCCCCCCTTCTTTCTTTCCTTCTTTCTTTCTTTCTTTTTTGTATTTTGATTCCTCCGTTTCTTGGGCTTCAATTCGCTCTTCACCTCTTTCTTTCTTCATCTGTTTTTTTATTTGTTAGTTAGTTACTTCGTTTGTTTGTTTGTTTCTTTCTATTTTCTTTTTTACCTTATGGTTTGATTTATTTTTTTATCGTTTCCATTCGTCCCAATCTTGACGCTAGGAAATTCGTTACTATTTCAGGTACGAGGCAGGCTACTCGTTCTTTATAATCTCCACCCCCCACCCGTCCAAGTCGTTTCTATTCCCTTCAGTATTCTGCTCTCCTCCACGCCTCTCGGGGGAGCTAACTAATCTTACATCACTCTCCAGAACGTGCTACTGACTCTGATAGTACGCTGATAGCAGCAATCCGTGCAGAAAGAGAGCAAGGAAGTAGAAACAGAAGGTTCCGCATTATTTGGCCAAGAGAACCTACTTGCAGGAAAGGACGCGAAGTGGTTGAGATTTAGCATTCGGGTGGGTTTAGCGAAGGCGACAGTCGTATCAACCTCGTCTTTTCCGTGTCTGCAAAAGCAAAATACGATTAGTGAAGCCAGAGAGAGAGAGAGAGAGAGAGAGAGAGAGAGAGAGAGAGGGGGGGGGGAGGGAGTGCACGCTCCAGCGGTTGTGACACCTGTTCCAGGGGTGAAGATTGCAAGGTGGTCACTGTTAACCCATGTATCACGGTGGAAATGAAAATATTTGAAAGCAAAGGAAATGTGACTTTCCTAGGTGCTCCACAAAACTGTTCTGCGGGGATTGGCAGGCAGTGTGTGTGTGTGGGGGGGGGCAGATGTAGTTTACCTCCAGCAAAGCTTGAGGTGAGACAGCAGTAACAAGAAACATAAACTAAATTCACTAAGCTTAGCTTCGTACGGCACAAGGAATACCTTCAAAGAACCAGATTCACTACGATGGTAATTGTCTGCGAGGTTAGCGTGATAGCCATCTCTCTATGACAGACATCCATTATTGATATTCACTCAGCTTAGCTCGATGTGGTTAAAGGCCAAATAAAATTCATAGAATAAAGCTAGGGAGATTGTCCTATGTCAATGTTAGAAATGAGGAGTCAGCGTTGCCTGCCGAGAAGATAAGCCTTCGAAAATTTGGCTTTTCACTTGAGCACTGGTGAGAAATACGTAACTATTCCAGCTACATTACGGACCACAAACTTGAATCCGTATTTTTTTATATCATATTCAAAGACTGATTCCAAGGGGGAAATTATGTACATTCAGATTGTTGTCTGATTAGACAGAGTTTAACAACATCCATTGAGCTTCTTTTGAAGAAAATTACGTTTATATATTCGCAGGCTGTACCCAGGTTATGAACAAGACCTTTCCCAGGTCTGTCGTCGAGTCAACTTTATAGGTAAGTCGGAACAGGCACGCATGGTTCTTATTCAGCGTGAATTAGTCAAGTGTCTGTCATAGTTCATAGTGGACTAGCTGAAGGTCCCTTGTCGTGTTCCCCACAGACTTTCACGTGACGTTTAATTCCAGTAAGAGATCAAGCTTGTTTCTTAAAAGACACTTTAATTCATTATGTTCAGTTACAGTGCACCGTTTCCAATACTTAGAGGCCGTATGCAAATAAACAGAATAAGACTTTTATTACTAGATAGATAGATAAATAGATAGATGAATGAAAATCAGATGATAATCATTCATATGAGCACGATTGCAGACCCTACATTATCATTAATCAGTTTTAAATCACCCTGACCTTCTTGACATTCTTTGAGTCGGCGTATTTTAGGAATACTTAAATTTGGCTACAACGCACCGTCTCGGCTAATTTAGTGGTCGCATACAGATAAAGAGAATCAGACTTTCAGTACCATATAGTGATACTGCTCGCAACTAATTCTTTATTGCAATCGCCCACACTTGCTATGTGTGTGCATTTATTAAATCATTGGGTTGGCTTTTATCGGGACATGGCCTTTCACGTCCTCCATTAATTTCACTTCACCCTTTAAAAATTATTCCGATCGTTGACCAACTGTAGCCTAACGCTTTTCCATTGACCGTTGGTATTTCACTTCATTTCAATCGCTTTATCATATTCAATTTCTTTTCAATCGTTATAGTTTTCCTTTCCTTTGATACATAACTAGCATTTACAGTGGAATCACGCGTTGGGAACATGGTTTCAAAGGTGAATAAGAGAAGTGCGTAAGTTTTGAGCATTCAATGAATTTAACCCAATTTTCTTTGTATGATAGGATTTATGGCATTCGTTTCGTTAAGTACAAGTTGTCTGTAAGTCGGACGTTCTTAACCCTTGGACTGAATGTAAAATTTGTAATAGTGCGAGATATCATAAATCCAACTGGTCGTATTGCAAGAATGTCAGAATGTCAGACAACTGCTGGGCATCACATCTCACAACGTCGATCCCCAGAGATCACATGTGAAACTATGACCAGCAAAATATAAGATTGACGAAGTAGACAAGTTCAGAAACTATTCGCTCTTTTACGTTCATGATAGAGATGTCTGGCAAATCTTGGGGAAGGCCTATGTCCAACGACAGATGCTAAAAGGATGATGATGATGATGATGATGATGATGATGATGATGATTCTAATGAGTATGAAAACGAGTAACACATACGTCTTACGGGTTCATAGGTCTCACAAGTTTTCTTTCAAGAATTACAAGAAGTTCAACAGAATAGTATCAGATTTGCTAGTCAGACCTTGGCAATCGTAGCATTGAGACTAAGTCGGTATTTAGAAAGAGTGACTGCTCAGAGTGAAAATAACAAATCTAACAGATAAAACCAAGTCGGAAAGCATCCAAAGTATAACATATTTGGGCCACAAGGAATTAAACTGCATTACCCAAAGGTACAATAATGCAATAAACATAACAGCTGACGACGTGGATAGAACATCTGGACGTAGATATGATAACTGGTGATACTACTGCTGTTAACAATCATAGGCGATAGGATTTGCCGACGTAAAAAAAAAAGTTGGCAACGAAAAAAATAGTTAACAACATACTAATTAAATAATTTCAAACTGAGTCGAGAGAAGGGAACATGAAGAATTTGTTTAGTGTCTTTTAAACTGTCGTGAAAAGAAAATTCCGCCTTCAACGTCACTCTGGGTGCATCGATGTTGGATAGCATAAGAAAGAGGAATAGAGCCTTGATTATAATCACAAGTATGTAAGTGTTCATATTTCCCTGAAATAAGTTTGATGACTTCTCTGATTTTCACAAATCGAGAAACAACAATGATATAAGCTCACATGATTTAGTTGCATTTGACATACTTATAAGAACAATTATTGAAACTGGTAATATTGCAGTACACCAAAAGTACTGCACCTACACGAATGTAAACGATAAAGTTGCGTCCCCAATAATAATATAGTATAGTAATATATCATAGTACTATAATAATGGAATATTACCTAATGAGGCAGACAAATGACGAAGGCTGAGGGATAAAGCAGCCAAAACGAAGTGATATAGACAACACATGCAAGGGAACGGGTCCAACAAAATCAATGCTTAATAGGAAAAAAAAACGCTTTGTGTTAGACATTCAGACAAAATTTAGGTCTGTCTTTCTCATGACCTGCCATCCATTTCTCTTGGTACCTTCATTGCCATCTTAACCCTTTAATGATTTCCCAGACATAACTATCCCCATTTCTATGACTGCTTGCATATATAAGTTGTTTAGATATCTTTTAGAAGTCTACAGGGACGTATGTGTCATGGAAGAAAAGAAAAGAAAATGAGATTTTCATAGTATGAAACTTAGGCTGAAATTAGAGATGATCTGCTGATTCCTTGTTAGTCATCAATCTTGGGGTCATTGTCTAATGGAAGAAATATATTCCATAACGATTCGGGTTTTTCAAAATATGGAAATTTTTTATTTAAACAAAGAATAGTTTTCATTAACCATTGAAGAAAATTAATGCTCTAATCATTGTATACTATTCTAAAAAAAATCAGACATTAAGCACTTTGATAGGTTAGTCTAAAAGAGTTAAACTGCCCCATCCTGAATCAACCACACCCAGGTATGCCTCATCATTTCTCTCCTGTACCTTGCAAATAACCGTGAGCAAGCAAATTTGACGTGATGCGGCACCCAGCGTGAGGCTCTCATTCGTTTTAGGAAAGTGGTTTTGATCCAAAAGAAAGATAGGAGTGCTGTTATGCCTCGTTAGTAGCGATAGGCGTTTCTGCTCTCGGTTTTCACTTTTATTTTATTTTATTTTTTTCTAAATACCTGCTCACTGATTAGAAGCCATGTGTTTGACTTACTCACACCATACCGACGCCTGCGTAAATCACTGAACTCAGCGTTTCCTCTCTGCCTCCGCGTCCATCTTCTCTAGCATTAGACCTGAGTACAACCTTTCCATCAGGATCATTTCTTTAACTTGATTAAGGGGAAAAAAATCCTACTCGGTGCATCTTTTTAGCCAAGGTAAAGATAACTGTAATCGCTACATTTATTTACATCGAGGGCAGGTTAAGGTTGAGCACATTGTAAATATGCAAATTGATTACTGTAAAAGGAGATGCAGTGTAGTCGAGCTGGTAACGACACGTAGAATGGACTCGGCGAGCTGAGCTCAAACTTAGGTTGGGACTGTTCGTGCTCGCTTCACACTAATGCCTTCGGGAAAGGCATGAATCCATTCCAAGCTCCACCTGGGGGTTTAATAGCAGAGGGTAAAATGCTTGTCGACTAAGTCTATTTCATATATTGCAAACAGTCCAAGCAGTAATGTTGTTTGTAAGGCTTAAGCTGTAGCCAGCGTAAGAAAACTACAAACCCACTAATTAATATTGTAAAAATCTAGCAAATCAATAGTATTTTGCACTCACGCTTACTATAATCTAATGTCATATTTGAGAGAAAATATCTATATTGATGCAGCCCTAGTATAATAGATTTCACGGGAATTAAGCTGTGAATCATGAGTGGGACTTCTATTGAAGCAACCATAACCACTAAGTTTGAGAAATGGTGCACCCTATCTCCAGTTTATACTTACCAGTTTATTTCATCTGTTAGAATGGACCGAAATCATAGATTTGCGTTGAAATTAATACAAGGCAAGAAGAGGTTTCCAATACTATCCTTGTCCTGTTAAGTCATCCATTAACAAACCCCACCACATACTCACACACTTTAGTGACAGCAATCTGTTGGAATATGGTTACAGTTGCCGTCCATATTTCTCTTACATTTTCTAAAAACTTGACTATCACTGTAGGCAACTGCGAGTTGGATTCATGTCATTGAGCACACTGTAAAAGTGAATCAGTAAAAGACTAATATCTAATTTACGAACTTTTAGAGCCCATAATTTCCTTCCAAGGAAAGCATGTAAGTACTGCATTTGCATTTATAAAATTACTTAGCAAATGTATTTATTACATTGTCTTGCATATAACTTTATTGCGTTGCTTTATTTGATTGCTTTGTAAATATCAATAATAACTGAAAGACTGATTTTATTGGCTTGAATCAATAATGTCTATTCACCAAATAGGGTGATTCTCTCATTCTGATTCTTCACGATCGAGATTTACTGAAAAAGTATGACGTGGAATGCGATAAGCCTCTGGGAAATGCCATATACTAATGTTATTTTCGAAGGGGAGGTATTTACGTCAGTATATTAGTCTTATTTACGATTGGTCTTTCAGGTGTAAATTGACCTATTCTATCCTTCCGTTATTCTATTCATAAGTAAAGCTAAGTTGCTCCTGTGTCACCGTGAAGCACGACTTGCCTTCATTCTTTGAATGATCCATGGAACCTGTTAATTAGTTGTGGCAAGTACGGAACTGCGTTGCTGAAACGACGCTTTAGAGCTGGAAAGCACCAACTGGTCAGCTATTTATCCATAGGTGGGGGTGAGGGAAAGTAGATTCAAGCCTTTCTCAGGCGCATCACTGTGAAGTGGGCGCAAACTGTCCCAGCCGGCGACCATAAGGCAATCCACATTTTCACTGTTCTCTTTATTTATTCAGAATAAAAACACAATTCTTGCTTTTGAGAAAATGTTTTCGAAAAAATCTTTACGCATATTGTTAAAAAATGGCGAGAACCCTTTTGTTTGTTTGTTTAAGTGTTAGTATATTTGTTTAAATGTTTGTATGTTGGTTTGTTTGTAACTCCCATCACTCCTGGCCATACCATTTTATCAAGAAAATTCGAAAATTGGCATAATTACTTCTAAAAAGGAATTTTTCAATTTTTGGAAAAGACCTTTTTTGAACTTCTTGAGGCCTTATTCCGATGGGTTTGGTAATTACATCTAGATTCTTCTAAATCTAGATATTTCTAGATGTTTTCACTCAATTTGAGATGTTTTCCCGTAGAAAACGCCACTGATGTCACAAATAGAATTTAATCCGACCATATTTTTTCTTTGATGGAATTTTTGACATGACTTCAAATTTTGACGCTATGGTCATTCAATTATTGACTGTGATAGTAAGTTTCTTTAAAGCGTATTCGACTTGAAGAGCTACACACGATGTCAATCCTTGTGAAAATCATGAAGATTTGAAATCTCTATAGAATGAAAGCCATCACAATTTGAACGTCGGTTCATTCAGATATTAAGTAATTGCAAGAGAAGATCTCATAAATGTATTTATTGATCAACCCTTTTTCCAGTTTTTTTATTGATCACCTCCAACTCGGCATGTTGCCTGGAGTGTTTATGCTCATGGCAGTTTCGATTGGGTGACTAACCAGATGTTTTTTTCTTTTTCAATTTCAAATTGATAAAAAATCATGAATCTATGGTCCAAACCATACTGGTAGTATATTCATCGGATTACTTAATTTTACCATCACCGCTATTTGTTTAAGTGTTATTTGAACTCTTTTGTTGAACCCATGTTCAAATCAACCCAGTTCAACAAACTCAACAAGGTCGGCAAATATTCTATTTAAACAGAAGACTAATTTGTATATTCAGACATGCAAGTATTTGTTTTAGAAATGCAAATTACAGGGTGATTCCATATTTCATCCCCAGCGTTGAGTGATTCTATTTCTTCCCTCAACTAGATCTGGAAAAGGATTTGCCGATAATTTGAATATCTTGAATTTCATGAAGCCAAACTATCAAGCTATTGCACAAAATTATATATATATATATATATATATATATATATATATATATATATATATATATATATATATATATATATGCAATTGAGAATGGATATATAATCCAAGAGAAATAATTATAAATTCGTTATATTATCTTGAAACTACTTGAAATGATCTCCCTGCCAAATGACACATTCACTATGACATAACGGTGGATCACATCAAATGCAGTTTCAAAGCAATATAGCGCACTTATTATATATATATATATATATATATATATATATATATATATATATATATATATATATATATATATATATATATATATATATATATATAAACAAATCCTAACCCTGTCCACACAAACCTCATCATCAGGACACTCTCATTTCTCTCCACAAAACAGCTTTATCTACTAAAAAAAGGACATCAACTTGTCTAGAGACTCAGCTTACATGCATCTAAAACCTATCCCCTCTGATATACAGCAATAAACCCCCACTTGCGTATGTGCCTGTGTAATCTCTAAAGCATAAAAGGATATTTTCGATAATCTGACGAAGCACAGACATTTGACTAGGTCAAGAATTTACGCAGGGTACATTTGGGTCATGCCTTTTCAGCAACGGGGAATGACACATCTCTGATGAAAATTAACGTTCAAAGCTATACACCATATTTTTATTGGGAAACCATTTATTCTAGTTAGTGGGTAACCAACCTCCGCTGACGGCACCAAAGCACGATTAGAAACTTTTTTTAAAAAAACCTTAAAGCAGATGTTGTCAATATTAGTAATGAGATGTGTTTGTCTTTTCGTAAATATCATAAAAGTAGCCAATAAGACAAGCGCTGTTATTTTGACAATGCTTATACCAGAAATTTTGCAGTTATTGTTAAAGAGGTGCAAAAAACTATAAACTGACATCTCTGTATATTTTTGCTGGTCTTTCTAAAGCAAAAATTCTATGCCACAAACCATCTGTTTCAATTATAATAATAAAAATGACACGTGTTGCAGAAAAGTTGCTCATTTAAACATACGCAGATATAAATGATAAATTTAACATAAAAAATATGCAATTTTCATTTTGTTTTGAAATGGCTAAACATTGAGGTTTATTGGAATACTTCTTGGGCAGCTGATGAAACAAAAAAAAATCTCTTTAACGGTTGGAACTAGAGAATGAAATTAATAAATGGGTGGGTAGGTAGGTCGATTTAGTAAGACAGAAAAAAAAGAAAGTATATGTTGACAAGAGAAAAGGCATTAAAAGTCTATTCATAAAAAATGAAGATTAAAAATTTGCCAGAAACGAATAGGTAGATAGAGAGACATACAGATAGATGGACAGACGGACAGATAGATATAGAAAGAAAGATAGATAGACTAATAGATGGATAAACGGATAGATAAACATAGACCTGGACATATATATATATATATATATATATATATATATATATATATATATATATATATATATATACAGAGAGAGAGAGAGAGAGAGAGAGAGAGAGAGAGAGGGGGGGCGGGGGAGACGGGGAGAGAGCGAGCGTGGGAGAGAAATGGAAAGTGGGGAGAGGTAGGGAAAAGAAAGAGATAAGAGCATTCTACGGAGAGGGAAAAAAGAACAAACACTCAAAATTAAGACAGAGAGGAAGAGAGAAATATGAAAGGAGTAAATTCAAAAAGAGAGAGAAAACGTTGGCAATAAGAGATAAGAACAAGAGAAGCGAGTTGGAAAATCCAACTTAAAACGCACAAAGACAATAGCATCAAAGAAAACAAAGGGCACAGGAGAATAAACGGAACGTTAAAAAGAGAAAGAAAAATGTTTAACAAACAGTACCTAAAAACTATATCAACAAAAAAAAATGGACGATTTATGTAGGGGGGGGGAGAATACGAACAAAAAGAAACAAGAAAAATATAAACAAAAACCGACCGTCATAGAGTGGGAAATAAAGATGCCTACTTTCCAAAATGTGTATTATGACAGCTGAAAGCAACGGAAATGAGTTTTCAGGGGAAAATTAAAATGAAATAAACAGTAGGGACCAGAATGCATAAAAATGACTGCATGCCTCTTTCTGGTTTTGATATACATTTTTATTGCATTTAGAAGTTTACAATGAGACCTAAATGGCAACAAGAAAGATGATGATGATGAATAGCCATTCAGAGTAGACGCCTATCATGGACCAAGCCTGTCTTGCAGACTGATTCGCAAGTGTAGTGAAATCAGACTATTCTTGGGCGTCACACTACTACATTGTGCTAGACTTAAGTTGGTTTCAAGTCACTTCCTATTTATAGAATATATTCTATAAATATTTGCTTATTGTTCTTATTTTCTCATAAAGAACAGTAATTAGCAATTGATAGACCTGGGGTTATTTCCCTTGGACAGACTTTTTTTTTGTCAAATCATACTTAATGAAATGAGTGTCTTTCAAAAGTTTGGGAAGCTCGCTCAAAAACTAGATTTTTTTTCTTGTTTAAAAATGTTGCATTTTTTGTGTGCAAAAATTTATTAGAAAGGAAAAATGAATCGAAGTAAGTTTAAAAGTTTTCACAGGAGAAGTATTTGTTTTTGATCACTGCCTTGACTCTGAAAGACATTGGTGCAGGGCTGTTGCACAGAACTTTGTTCACTTCTTGTGTTCAAATTGTCTTTCGGTCTATGGGGGTGATTTTCATTGGTGCAATCTTTCTTTTCATAATATTTCACGGACCCGATATAGGATTGCGGCACTGTAAGTTTGACTGCCATTGCAAGTGCTCGATATCATGATTCTGAATTCACTTTTACAAGTTTAGCGACTGCATGAATGGTAGTAGATGTGACTAGACGAGTAGAGAATAGATTCAAGATCATGGTGTCGAGCTTAAAAACATACATTCCTTACAAATACTAATTTTCCAACTTACATATTTCCTATCTAGTACGTTTTTTGCACACACAAAATGGAAAATTTTAAAATCGAAAAAATCCTATTTTTATGATTTTGGGATGAGGTTTCCACTGAAATTACTCAGAAGCTGGCGGCCCGATCAGACTGGAAATTGTTTTATTCTCCAATCATTTTTGATGGCATTGCGCTAACAATGTCTCGTTTTTTGCTGCTTTACTCTAATAAACACGCACACCCATCAGAAATCAGATCATTATAATATAGATATTTAAAGGTTAACATTTTAGCAAAATGAAAAAATTTATAAAAACTATTTAATACATCAACATTATTTTCAAAGGCGAAGTGCATAAAAAGTAACAAGGATATGCATAAAACACATTTATAACATGTTAAGTCTAAGTGTATAAAAATCATGTATAAAAGAGAAGAGTGCAAAATATGTTTAAAAGAAGAGTTTATAAACTATGTCTTGTAACAGCTAAGTGTATAAAAATTAAAGGCTTTTGGAATAAAATAACTATGGATGAACTAACAGGCCAAACAAAATTACAATATGGTCAGGACCGACGCTACCATTAGGCCAAATAATCAACCATCCAGGGCACAAACCTTAGGGACTCAATGCTGACTTTTCAGGTGAACAATTTATATTAAGATCAAACAATTGGAGGCAACCATTCCAAGTCTGGCCGATTGCAAATCTCGCCTAAGTCACATGAAAACCTTGCGCTGGTTTTTACTGTAGCCACAATGTCGTGATATTAAACTCGATTGTTTCTTCAATTAATTTGAAAATATATTTCTAAGCGGTCAGATCCATGTATCAAATAAATATGTTTAAAACGTTTAATCGATTGAAAAATTCAAGAGAAAATTAGACTTAAAAGATAGCAATCAGACTTGTTAGGCTTACTTCATACTTTACTGATTTTCAGAAAAGCTCTTATTGTTCATACACATGTGTAATATGATAGTTCACCCACCTTTTTTTGTAATTGGCAATGCTTTTCGATGTCACGAGTTGAAATCTATTATCCATTGTCTTTCAGGTGAACTCTTTTAACAACACGTTTTTGTCTTCCTGTTGAGCAAAGGTGCGACGCACAGGTCAGCGTTAATGGGCAAATAGTAAGATATAACAAGACGCACCTAGACAATAGATCAAGGCTTCAGGTTATATTGGCGGGAAATACGAAAGGACATTTTTCACAGATTGCTATATTGGTCTTTTCCAGTCATTTGTACAAAAAATTGAGGATACAGAACAGAACATTTACACCTGTCCTTTCTATATTCTTAAGATGTCAGCATCTTTAAATAACCCATAATAATAATAAAATAATAATAAAATAATAAAAATAATAATGATAATAATTATAATAATTATAATCATAATTATAATTATAATCATAATAATAATAATATCCTTATCCTCCTAAGGTATTCTCTTATTTTCTCTTCCATTTCTTCTCGTTTAATCGAGAACTCCCAGGTATTTGTATATACTCTGATCTTTTTGCTGTCCGGTAGTTCAATTCCTTATACTGCCAGCCTTTCTTTGTACATTACCATTGATGCACTTTTTTTAAAATTCCAGACTTCATCCCAATGTCATCACCGTATTCTTTCACTTTGTTGAACAACATTTCGAACTCTCCCTGGTTCTCTGCAAACAGTTTTATGTTTTCCATGTACATCGGGTGGTTGACTTTCCCCTTTGTTTTAGAGAATTGGTATCTTTTTCTGTTTTTCAGCATTCTATTGAGTGGTATCATAGTTGGAACAACTACCAGTGGAGATAAAGAATCTCCCTGGAAGATTCCCTTTTTATACTATCTCTGGTAGGTTTTCTCCTGTAGCCGTTTGTTAAGCCTATTTTCCAGTTTTTCACAGAGTGCAAATGAAGAGGTGCAGGAGATGAGTATGAACCAGATGGAGTGAAATGATTTTCCAGAATTTTTGGAAGACAATTTTCAGTCTTGTTTAATGAACAAGTCTATCGGCCAACATAAGGAACTTATCTTCATGCAAGATAACACCCCTTTGCACAGTGTGCATGCAACGGTCCACTGATTGATTAAAATGGGTTTCAAAAATTGAAAATGCGTGGCCACCATTTTCTCCAGATTTCAACTCATTTGAAAACATCCGGCGCATCTTCAACAGGGTAGTGTATGAAGGTGGGCGTCAGTTTGCAACCAGAAAAGACTCCCGGCAAACTTTTGTGACAAGCGTGGAAGCTAATACTGCTGAAGAAATTCAAAAATTTAATCAGAAAATGGTCAGGTAAAAAAGACCAACCTTCCAAATCTTCCAACCACCTTCCAATGGATGATCGAATGATATCTCTAATTGGTTGGCATAGAACTTATATTTCAAAGCAAATGATTCATATCAGAGTTTTTGTTTTCAAAATCGCATGTTGATACTTTATAAGCAACAGTATTCAATATATAATGAGTTTCCGTGGCTTGTTTGAACTTTTTTTTCGTCATGACTGTGAGTCATTTAATGATTTAACCAATATATAATTAGTGTCTTCGTGTTTTTTCTGCACATGCCCAGTAATTTGGCACGATTCAAGCTGAAGAATTTCAGAAAATACCTCGTATTCTTCATCACCTGTACATTCAAGTTCAATATTTGAAGGTATTGCATAATCATCATCCTCATCAGTCTTTCAACGTCAGTCTTTGGACATAGACCTTCCCCAGGATTCGCCACACTTCTCTATCATGGGTGTCGCAGAGCCAGTACTTTTTGAACTTGTCTAGCTCGTCCCTCCATGCGCATGTGATCTCGGGGGATCCATGTCGTGTGTCGCGATGTCCATCGGTTTATTGCATGATATTGCTATGCAAATATTCATTCATTCAAAAAAGAGTATTTCAATGATTCCACTGCTGCAGCATTAGGAAGGGAAAACGTATTTGCATGATAATTTGACACGAATTGCATAAGACAGAAAACGAAAATGATTTAAATCCAAAATTAACTAAAAAAGGCCAAAATAACGTTCACCATTTTTTTACAGTGAACCATTATAGAAGCAGCGTGCACTTACTTCCCTCCTCCTCTCTCTCTTTTACATCCCAGTCTTCTGTACCTCTTACTACCCTTACCTCCGACGACTCGACCTAAAATACCATTGTCACCATCCATTGTTTGGGTCTCTCTCTCTCCTTAACACTTCCTTTATCGTCATCTCTCTCTCTCTCTCTCTCTCTCTCTCTTACTCATAAATGATGGAAATACCTGCTTTAGAGTGATAGTTTGTAACCTACTATTATCAAAGACTTTTTGCTTCCTTGGTGATTTTGATACTCACTGGGTGCCTTGCTACCGAAGCTCTCAAGCAAACTGAGCTAAGTTTATATGTACAAGTAATATTAGATGTAATAATCAACACATTTCTAAGATTAGAAGTCGGTGGAATCTTGATAACAGCCGTAGATATCAGAGAATAATTCTATGCCTTTTCTTCAAATCTGATAGGGAAGTGTAATGTAGCACACATCTTATTTTTTTTACCAGGAGCAGGAAGAGAAATGTCTGCCACATCACGGTATTAATTGCAGATATCAATAAATACTACGTCACTTCCGTTCCAGTGATTTAAATGGGTTTTGAGAACTAGGTATACGGTAAGGCTTATTTTTGGGAAGTATATGCTAATGCCCGTATTATTAGACACTGAACATAAAACAAACCTGGAAGTTGAGAAGTAGGTATGCACCACTCCATTGCGTATCCACCTCTCATTTTACTCCTTGCTCCGTTTACTTTGGCCGATTACATTCCAACTTTTATTTAATAGTAACAGCCAAGGTCTACTGTATCAGAAGTCCACGGGACTAAAACGTATCTTTTCCACTTCTTGCATCTATCATTATAACTACAAAAGTTGTTTTTATGATAGATACGAGAACTAAACCTCTTTGGAATAGATACAAAAATCTCTGGCACGGTTCCCCGACTGTGCCAAACCAGCGATAGCGTTTGGAAACAATCTTCACAAACAATATCACTCGTGAAGCCTTTACCAAAGGTCTTAGGCTAATTCTGGTCCAGTCAATCAGGCAGTACAGGCAGGGCTTAAATATCTTGTGAGTGTATATTCTTATTATAGACGATGAAAATAACACAAGGGCACGTGCTTCAAGATGATTGAGAGGTTTGTTTGTTTTCTTTTGTTTTGTTCAGGATATGAATTGATGTTGGTGTAAATAAACACATACATCTCTCTCTCACTCTCTCTCTCACTCTCTCTCTCTCTCTCTCTATATATATATGTGTGTGTGTGTGTGTGTGTGTGTGTATGTGTGTGTATGTGTGTGCGTGTATTTTCATAAAGTTGTAATTATATCAAATCCTGCTTACTGATCAATCAACGTCATTCCCTCTGGCTTATGGCAAATCATTCTTAGATAGTAAAAATTTAGTTCAGCAGGAAACAAACTAAGACAAAGTTCGAAGAGAATAATTAACATTTTCTATATTGCACTATGATAGAATGATAGAGTCTATGAATGTATATTGAACGGAAAATAAGGGTCCAGGTTCGCATTATATATATATATATATATATATATATATATATGTGTGTGTGTGTGTGTGTGTGTGTGTGTGTGTGTGTGTGTGTGTGTGTGTAAACAGAACCCCCTTTGAAACACTTGAAATGTGTTTTTCGAGAACCCAATTTGTCCAAATTTCCTCTAAAGGTTCACAAATTATACAGACAAAATTAGTTGTTTTATGTAAATAAATAACACCATGAAATATGTATAAATTTGCCAATTGCCTATTTGGGAATATGAAGATTGCAAATTATCATTGTCCAAGGAGCAAAAGTTATAGTTGTAATTGACAAGTTTGAATACTTTTAGAATAGAATAATAGGATATGTATATGTAAATCGAAAAGAAACTAAGGGTAATGAGAAGACAGATTCATGCCTTTCCAAGAGGGTATCAGTGCCAGTCACAGTTAGAACTCGAGTTGCTGATTTCATGTTCTACACTACTAATCGGCATTTCCAATAACTTTACGTTATTAAAGTCATTATTTTTTATTTGGTAAGCATGAACGCTACTGGACACAATCCAAGGCAAAGTTTGAAGCGACTAAATGACATTTTCGATACTCTTCAGACGGGATCAATTATAAATACTCTTTTTACATTGAAACATTTTTTTTTATTGTTAAGTATATCAGAATAAGAAGAACTATATGTGCAAATTGAACGAAATCTAAGGGTTCAGTTTCACATCATAGTTACATGTAACTAGAACCCACCTCTTGAACCCTTAAAATGTGTTTTTCGAAAACCGAATTCCTTCCATGGGTCAACTAATGATGCACACTAAATGTAGTTGTTTTGCGTGAATGTTTAAAGGGGTGGCAAACAGACAAACATCCATAGTTTTATATATATATATATATATATATATATATATATATATATATATATATATATATATATATATATCAGTTGTTATACATATACACACATATATATACATACATATAGATGGATAGATAGATAGAGAAATAGAGAGAGGTATACTCTAATGATGGACAGTGTAATTTTCTTGGTCTGATGTTAGTAAAACTGGGGACTCTTCCTCTGGAGGGTTAAACGTTTTGGTGATAATGATAATTTCTAAAAAAACGCATGCCTCAACTGAAACTGAAACAAATTAACTATCTTTTTCGGGAAAAAATGGTTTCATGAAAATTCAAACGCATCATTTCCATATGTATTAGATATATATATATATATATATATATATATATATATATATATATATATATATATATATATATATATATATATATATATATAGATAGATGGATAGATAGATATAGATATAGATGTATATATAATTAGCAGTGTGTCTTTCTGGGAAAAGGAGAATGAACTCTTCCACCTAAAGTTGACAATTTTGCAAGTAGAAATATCTCCACCACACCATTTACAACAATGGACACTTCCACTGGAACGTGTTCAGTAGTTCCTTGTCTGACCCCCCCCCCTGTAAAATCATCGATGTAATCTTGTAACAACGTTCAGAACCCGTACACGTCAGAGTTCTGCTACATATCTACCAACTTGGCAGTTCCTTTATCGGGCTATATTGACCACGGGCCTTTCCAGCACGAAAATGGAGTAAGACAAGGCAACACCACTTCACCCAAACAATTCGTAACTTTCCTCGAAATGCTCTTCTGAAAGTTTGACTGAACAAATAAATGAATCAGAATTGATGCTTAAGTAACCTCAGATTTGCTGAATATATCGTCCTCTTTGCTGAAAAGCTTCATGAACCCAAAATAATGTTAAATGAATTGAATGAAAAAAAAGAAAAAAGTTTTCGCATGAACTTCAGTAAGACCAACGTAAAACGAACTGAATGGAAAAAAAAAAAAAAAAAATTTGGCCTCCACATAAACTTCAGCAGGACGAACGTCATATACAACAAATATGTTCAGGACAAAGACACAAAGATCAAAACAGCTAAAGAAAACAGACCATTACATCTACCTGGGACAGAGACTCTCAATGAATTCTCAGAAGAAGAAATGAAACATAGGACCACCCTAAGTTGACAAGCTTTCGACAGAGTAAGCTTAACATTCAAGAACAAAAAGATCCCATTAGTTTTGAATAGAAGTGTCATACCAATATTCACCAATGGGAATGAAACATGGGACCTACCCATAAGATTGGATCTCAACGTATGAACCACACAACATGCACGAGAGTGGGATCGTACCTAACATCGTATGGAGTGATAACAGGACAACACAGTACATTAAAGAGAAAAAAAAACCCAAGATTCAGAGATATAAAATCCATTCGAAAACTTAAAAGGAAATGGGCAGGCCATGTTGCACGAATATCATACAGCCTCTAGGCATCCTAACTCACAACGTAGATACCTAGAGATCATACGCACAATTGTCACAGGCAAGATATAAGATGGCGCAATGATATGGACAAGTCAAGAGGATATTGGCACCGTGACGCTCACGGTCGAGAGTTCCGGCAAAACTAAAGGAAGGTCTATGTCGATAACGATAGACGTTAAAAGGCCGATGATGATGATGATAATGATCTTTTGGAAATGTATCGGGCATTTTTGGTATTCACTGTACACGCACATACACATGCACGCACACACACACACACACACACATATACATACATACACACACACACACACACACACATATATATATATATATATATATTACCAAAATGAATCGGTTTCGTACTTTTCCGTACCCATCAGTTGGTTAAAATGACTTTGTATAATTTTCTTTACACACACACACACACACACATATATATATGTATACAAATATAACTAAACTTCTAGTAACTTAATCAAATATCGATGACCTATAAGGATGTTTTAGCGGGTTATTTTCTTTTTTCATATCCTGTAATTGTCTAAAGGGCAAGACTCATATACGAAGTGCTCTCTTCCTTGATTGGCTCCTGCCGTCCGTTCGCTGAGCAGTAACATACGTCACTCTTACTTAGTTCATCAGTGTCAGCGCCTGGTAGTCCAAACACTGATGAGAAAAGCGGCAGGATATACCGAGACAGAAGAGAAAGGAGAGTATCATCTTCGGGGAGAATTTCCCTTAGAGAAACAAAGAACTCGCTGGTGATGGCATGCAGATGATAGTGATAAGAGAGATAGGTGGATAGACGGACAGACATCAAATCGGAAGCTTGACAGGGTGTCTAGTGAGCTTTCGGCAGTCATAGGAGATACCTTGGAGCCATTAAAAACCAGATATTATATTGGAACCATTAAGTACTATATTCTGTGGTAACGTAAAAGTTCGTTTGGTTTATCAAGTAAATCAGGAATACGTTCTTTTTGGGTTTTTTTACATTTCCGACGTTAACTTTATTGAACAACATTCACTGTTTTATTTCTCTATCTTCTGCCATCTGTCAGCCAACTTCATAATTCCATCCTCCCAGAACTGTTTATCTTCCTCCTCGAAGAACTGCTCTAGGCTCCTTTTGCAGTCTTCCAGGGAATAGAAATTTTTTTTTTCATCAACATAATTTTGTAAAATAAAGGGTAATCTGAATGACCATATCTGCTGAATACAGTAGATGAAATAAAACGTACCAGCCAAACTAATAATTTTTGCATGGTCACGAAGAAACCTACGGTCTAAAGTTATCTCTTTCTCCGAAGTAATTACCAAAGCTTTCCTTCAATTGCTGTCTTCAGTTGATCTAATTGGGAGCAGTACACGTACGAATCAGTTATTTGGTTCTTCGAAATATGGGAGTTACTTTGTTGGTGGTACCTGTCTCCTCTCCAAGTGACATACGACAAGTTGTACTGGGTTACATGGTACCTGAAGTAGCAGGGAATGATCTCTGACCTGGCCTATTGAGGGCTTTATGCCCTTTCCGAGGTAATGAGTATCAAGTGAACACAAATTACGTCAGCCGGAATTTGAACTCGGTCCGCCGATTCCATTTCCGTTAACACATAAGTCAAATCGGCAGCTCCTGCGAAATCTGCATAGTGAATTTCAGCATAATTCTGGAAAAAGAGTCCCATCACCTCCATTAAAAAATAAAAAAAGAAACACAAAGAACTCATATCAAAAAACAAAAACAAAAAACAAACAAAACAAAACAAAACGAAAAGAAACAACAAAAAACAACAAAACAAACAGAGCAACTAAAAACACAAGACGGTCCATGATCGTACAACTGCATTAATCTCTTATACATTAAACAGTATATTGTTTCTAGCCAGTTTTTCAATAAAAACATTTGTATACATTTTCCGTATAATCTGTTACAAGTACTTTTTCGATTCCGTTCTACAACAGTATTTTCCTAATTCTATCGCTATTACGTTCCAAGAGGAACGCTAATAATGCTTTTTTAGATAAAAGTTAGGAACAGATACTCAGGTATTCTTACATTTGACAGTATAACAATATACTTGTAAGCAATATACAGGTAAGCAATACTCAATTAAAAAAATAAGAGTTGTCAATTCATGTTTATCTATCTATCTATCTATCTATCTATCTATCTATCTATCTATCTATCTATCATTACAAAGACCGCACATTCATGTACACAGATCCAAACGAACACACGCTCACACATGTTTATTTGTATGTATGAATATAAAATATTATTTTTAAACCAATCTTTGTACCTCATTCTTCAAGGTCCATTGTTGGACATAGACCTTCCCCAAGTGACAGCACACACACACACATATACATGTGTGTATGCATATATATATATATATATATATATATATATGTGTGTGTGTGTGTGTGTGTGCGTGTATGTATGTGTGTGTGTATGTGTTCTTATACGGCGGCATTGTTTTCTTTTCAGTCAGCGTTGGTGTTAATGTATATGTATGTGTATACAGGCGAACATTTGTTGATGTTGTTACTGATGCATCAGAGTCACTCCTCGTAGAGACCCCCGTTTTCTCATCCCTTATCAGTCGTCTTATCTGCCCAGATCTTCACCCTGGTATCATCTTACGGATCCATCCCGAGTCGAATGCAGACAGCAGATAACACCGATCTCTCTCCACTGATTATTATCTCAACAAATGTAGACCAGATGTTAACACACATAAACACATACACAGATACGCGCATATCAATTTATATCTACGCACATATGCATTTACATTTTCTGTCTTTCTTTCCTCTCTCTCTCTCTCCATGTATATGAATATATGTATACACGTCACTGATAATGTGTGTGTGTACATATATATATATATGTGTGTGTGTGTGTGTGTCTGTGTGTGTGTGTCTGTGTATATGTGCGCATATATATATATATATGTGTGTGTGTGTGTGTGTGTGTGTGTGTGTGAGTGTGTGTGTGTGTATGCATACACACATTTATCTATCTACCAGTATTCAGTGTATACACATATCTACGACCTTACAGGAGGGCAGATCAATAAGTACCTGATACGTGAGTATTATCTGAACTTCGATAAGTAATTTCCATTGTATAGGAGAAACCGGGGCTAGTTGGACTGCGGGTTGAGTCGGGTTGCAGGCTTTTATCTGAAGCCTAGGCGGTTTTCAGTCACTTTGGTCACATGGTCAAGTCATAAGAACGCCGGAAATCTGGCGTATACGTGTTACGGACGGGTGAGGTGAGAGTAAACTTGTTGAAGATGTATTTGGATCGAGTTTTGGAGCTAGTGAATAGTATCAGCCAGATATGAGTTACTGTGAGCAAACCAGTATATCAAAAGTATCGTTGGGGAGTGACACTTTTGCTAATAAAGAATTAACTGTGTTGGGGCAAGTTAGCCCCACTACCATTGAGTGCAAAAAGTTGCCAAGTAGTCTCAGTATCCCATGTGTTTGATCTCGGTGATTATTCTTCAACACTGAATTGCGTGCATTGATGATAATCTATAATGTTGAAAAATAAATATTTGTTGGGTAAATAAATAATTTCTTCATCATTAGGCAATGGACTATGTACCTTCGTGTATATTTCCTTTTCAGCGGTAAAAAATGGAAAGTTTACATGACTATATGTATATATATATATATATATATATATATATATATATATATATATATATATATGTGTGTGTGTGTGTGTGTGCGTGTGTGTGTGTGTACATATATATATGTATGTGTGTGTGTGTGTATATATATATATATGTGTGTGTGTTTATGTGTGTTCGTGTCATTGCTTTTTTTTTTCAAGTTATGCTATATACAAGAGAGTTTGATATCAGGGATAGAGCATATTCAACCCATTTTTACACTGTCACGATCTTCAAATTGGTATGTGTGCGTGTACACACATATGTATACACACCTACACACAGATATGTGGGTGCATAATACAGTGCTATCCCCCCTATTTCTCTCCCTCTTTCTCTCACATACTGAATATCTATATCTACCCATATGAAAGCTATAAATGCAAATTACTAGGTTTACCTGTAGCGTCCTGTCCTGTGATAACTTTAAACCTATATAATTGATTGGTTCATATGAAATAGATTAACAGGGCAATAGATAAATAAACAAATAGAAAAGGGAAAAAGGTTAGTGCGCGAGTTTATCTTGTAATGAAATAAGTTATACTTTCGAAGAAATAGGTTTCTTCCTATGATTTTCTTTCATACCGCATGATATGAGTGGTGATTTTTTTAATTAAATAAAGTTAATGAGGTATGTATTTGCACAAAGAGCGCTTACCTCACGTATCTTATTCTCTCTTTATCTCCTCAGCGATATGATCGGTGATAGAGACCTTTTTTTTTTCAATTCCAGTACCTGTAATCCGTGTCTGACTTGAGACAAAGGCTTGGAATTTCGAAAGAGAATACATTTCTATCTTTCTGTTTACAGGTAACCGGAAAAGTGCCAGTCAGGAAACCTAACCATCAAGAGGTCAGACCCCGGAAAGGAGACCATCAGGAAATCTGCCCATCACGAATCAATCAGGGGAGGAAAGCTTGCCCATCATTCTCTTATTTCTTTTAATTTCTAATCAATAAATATTAGTTCGTTCTCTTTTCACTCACTGGTCGTCTCGAATTTATGGAGGGAGAAAAAGTGCCCATGTTTTCATTAGAAAGTAAAGAGACCAAATTTTTGTGTAAACAAAATTTCATTAATCAAAAATAGAAAGAAACAAGAAAATTCATCAAAGAGAAACAAAAATAAATGAATTGAAAAAAATTGTTTTGCCTTGCTTATTTCTGTTTATCTCACACTCAGAATTCTAACTGGGACCACAGTGCCAACGAAACCTTATAAATATACATATCATCACGTGTAGTAATGTATATAGTATTACATAAAGAAAAGAAGTAAGAGAATAATGGGCAAATTTTTTTAATGGGCTGTTTTACTCTCTTGATAAATTCGTGATGGGCAGATTTTCTTATGAACACTTTTCCAGGATCCAATCTCTTGATGGGCAGATTTCCTGGTGGGGATATTTCCTGATGGGCACTTGTCCAAGACCTGTGTATCCTGTTGTATGTATTACGGCAATGTGAGAAGCCAGAGTTTGAGTCGACAGAAATTCAGGTAGCTTCGGCAAATTTATTTATGATATATATACATATATACATATATATGTGAGTGTGTGTGTGTGTGTGTGTGTGTGTGTGTGTGTGTGTGTTTGTTTATGGTGAGACTGGGGCTAGTTGGGTACAGGGGAAGGTGGAATCACTTTGATTTTTGTTTCCACAACTTGACGGCGCTACTGTTAGCCTCGATGCAGAAAAAAATCTGCCATTTTTCTGCTATGTTTGACGCATATTTGTGATAAGAACCAACTGTGTTGCATGGAAAACGTTTTTTCAATTTGCTAAATAACTTTTTCACTCAGACAAACGAATGCCAAATCCATGCTGAATTGAGCAGTTGATGATAGCGTAGTCTATGATAATGAGAAGTGGCAATAGCCAGTATATATACTACCTTTCAAGAATCTTCTTCCTGAACCTTTTCTTTAAATCGTACGTAGAGGAAATCATCTGTTTTGGGCTGGTTGACACACTGTAAGTTGGGCTATTTGGTTCGTTGTAATTGTATACAATTGAGGCTGGGGAAAAACAAAAAGCCTGAAAAATAACAAAATAAACTTTTAAAAAAGTCATTGGTGTCGTCATTCTTTTCTTATTGTTCTTATTTCCACCTTATCATAATACGTCATTGAGGTCAACCCATATATGATTCTTCTGGTCCTCCCAGGTAGACATCATATTCCTAAAATCTTACTTTTTACTCAAATACATCCCTCGGCCTCGTTAAAAAATTTGATATTTCTCAATTCTAACATCATATAAATCACATATGTACATACTAGCCATTGAACCAACCAACTCAGATTGTAACAACTATTCCCACTTTTGGGGTAATTTTTGTGCACTTCTTTTTGAATGTTTAAATGATGATATGATAAACTTGACAAATGTTTCAGATTTAAACAAACCATTTAAAGGAAATCTTTACTCCATTGTAACTTTGGGTTGTTAAATCACGGGTAGTTACAGCCATCTAAGTGAAAATTGTACTAACTAGCCTCATTGTATATATATATATATATATATATATATATATATATATATATATATATATATATATATATGAATATTATTCATGTATTCCTGTATATATATATACTTATATATATATGTATGAATATTATTTATGTATTCCTATATATATATATATATATATATATATATATATATATATATATATATATATGTATGTATGTATGTATATGAATATTATTTATGTATTCCTGTATATATATATATATGTATGAATATTAATTATACATATATATATATATATATATATATATATATATATATATATATATATATATATATATATATATATATATATATATATATATGAGTATTATTTATGTATTCCTGAGCTGGACATATTGTTGGAATACTCCCACAACGGAGTTGCAAACCCTGATAGGTATCAGGCACCTGCCAAGAAAAGGAAACTCCTGTCAAACCTACAATCTTAGGGCATTGCTCCTATTCATATTAACTTGGTTAATCATATCATACAAACCCTCAGTTAAAAGGGTGATGATGGTCGTGCACACAGGGCTATTCCGCTATACAGGCACCGCTAATTAGGATCCTATAGTCGTGGAAAACGTTCCTAAACTTCTTCCTTAGCGAAGCTAAGTCATTCATTAATCGATTTATACATAAAAATTGATCACCGCACAATTTGTTATTTTCGAGAAAAGAAAGAAGTCACTCAACAGAAACCGTCACGTGACCAATGGTATTCGATTGTAAGGCTCGTTGAGGATGATCAATTAAAAACTGAACAAAACCAGGATGATTTTATCGCATATGTCAGAGATGATCACTGTTCACATTTTGGGAATACTGAGCGCTTATTTCACTAACATACACTTTTCATTTTCAGTTGTTGCTTTTGGTAGAATTAGAATTATTAGTAATGCCTTAAAATTAATTATATTTGTGGAATTAGGGTACGAAATCAACAAGCAGTTTTTCCAGTTGATCGTTCACTCAGAATAATCTTTTAATGTGAAGTTATAAGTTATCATTAAACATCTTGTTAGATGAATCTTTAAAAATTTTGAAATTATTACGAACGAAGATTTAGATGGGTATTCCTCGCCAGTTGCAGGTCATCGGATGGTCAGATTTTTCTGCAGCAGCTGCTGGAGAAGGTCCGGCATTCGGCACCACAGACGCTTAAATAAGTGAGTTAGGTTCCAAGGGTTCTTTTTTGAAGGGGATTAAGGTACCATGGCACAAGGTGGACTGTTTTTTTGTTATTATCAAATAGACAGATACTTTCCAGAATTACCTTGTATTTGTATTTTGTGAGATTTGTTATCGTATGATGTTAGGAGAAGTGCTGAAGGTGAACTACTATTCATAAAAGCTTTTGGGGCCCTTTCTATTCGGGGCTGGGGGAGCAATTAAAATTAACCCACTCTCCCTACTACGCCCTCTCCTACCAACTGTGTGTGTAATTTTCCCCAGCTTTCTCGAATACATCTTACTCTTACTAGATCTATACTTGTCATTCATTGTTATGTTGATTTCAGACAGGCTCATTCGCCAGCATATGAACATGTGAAAACATAATTGTGAAAAAAACAAAACAAAACAAAAAAACGGATTACAAGATCTGTAAGCATTCTTTTGAAGATTAAGAGCATCAAGAAAACTCGACAACTGGCCATTGTATTCATATTACTCAGCATACAAGGCATTGCAGTGTTTAGTTTGACGTTGTTTGGATCTACGGTTCTCGAGAAAAAACAATAAAATAAATACTTGAACGAAATTATGTCCCTTGACTCGAACCTTTCAATAATCACTAATTACAATTAAGCACGAGTATTTCATTCGTTCATTATATTCTTTCAAAATGAATTAACACTAGATTGAGTACTCGCACTAAGTGGCTAAATTGCTGTAAGATAAATAATTAGATAGATAGATAGATAGATAGATAGATAGATAGATGGATAGAAATCAGGGCAATCGTTCGATAAAGGAATCCACGCCATTTTAGGCATTTTAAACCATTGGTGATACGTGCTGCTGGAGATCATATGCGTAAGTTTCAGCCTTTAGGAAAAATTTGTGCTTTAAGAAAAGTGTATTTTAATCAAAAGCATACAAAATATTTATAAAAAACAGGAACATGCTTGCTATTCCCGTTGTGACATACAGGCTCAATATAATTAATTGGAATCTATATGAAGTAAGGAAAATTCATGCAAAAATTAGGAAATTACTCACGTGCCACATCATCATCATCATCATCATCGTCAGTCTTTTATCGTTTGTCGTTGGACATAGACCTTCCCCAGTTTATGCCAGACCTCTCTATGAACTTGCCTAGTTCGTCTCTCCATCTTTTTTTTTTCTGCCGGCCTCGGTTACGCATTTCTGGAGACCCACAATGAGAGTCGTGGTGTTCATCGGTTACTGCCATTTTTGCAACATGATCAGCCCATTGCCATTTGAGTTTTCTAATGATGTCTCGGACATGATCTCTCCATGTGAGGTTGAGCATCATTCCATAGGTGACTATAAGGAGGATGCATTGGTTGTACACCCTTCTTTTTTAAGACTAATGGGATTTTCTTGTTCTTCAAGGTTGAACACTGATTTGCCCGATGCGACCTGGCCTTCGGTAGAGTAAGCTCAAATTTCAAGAACAAGGCCATTCTAGAGTGATTGATTTCTTCCTCTTTTGAGAATTTCATGGAGATTCGTTGTCCTAGGTAGATGTAGTGGTCTACTTTCTCCAGTTCTGCGTTTTCAAATTTGATCGTTGTGTGTTTTTTTCCGACGTGATAGTTGCACAAGACTTTTGTTTAGTTGAAGTTCATGTGAAGGCCGACTCTCTTCATTCAGTTCATCTCGCATTATTTGGAGATCGTGGACTTCCTCTGCAAAAAGGACATCTGCAAATTCGAGATTACTCCGATATTTTCCATCTATTCTGATTCCTTCATTTTCACCATCTTGAATCAGACATTGATTATCTCTAATTGCCAAGAAATAACGGTGGTAGGGGAATTATGCAACTCGAATTAACGCATAAAATAACAATAGGATTACACCAGTATTTCATAATCACTCAGGAGTGGTTGTTAAAACTAGTTAAGGAACAAGGAAACGCATCTCCCACAAAAAAGCAAACAAAACAACAAAACACACTTACACTCAATAGTAAATGAAAGTAAAGAGTTTGTAAGAAAAATGGATAAAAACTTCAACAGTGGAGAGTATTCACAGAATATAGATGTGAAAAATATGAGGCAACATGCAGAAAAGCAGGGCCATAAATAGCTTGAGATAAAATGAATACAGAAAACTCTGCATGGACAATACGAAACAAAGGCGCTGATGTAGACCAGAAAAATGCATACCAATAGCATCAGGCAGTGGATTGAGAGCAGAAACAGATGGATTTATACTGGCTGCTCAAGACCAAAGCTTCCCGAAACTTCCAAGCAAATATCATACAAAATGGTGCACACATAAAATGCCTCTTCTGTGATGTGCATGTAGAAACAATAGACTACCACATGTCCGACAGCTCTGTTTTCACACGTATAGTATATAAGTCCAGACATGACAGAGTGGGCCAACATTGGAAAAACTGCAAGCATTACGTAATTCCAATAGACAATAACTGGTGTAAACATTAACCAGACCTGTTAACTGGAGGGCAGAGTGCTACGATACTATAGGACTTTGCAATAACTACCGACAGGATTATCAAAGCAAATAGACCCCAATAAATCACCAAGGTGCTCTGTAATCATGATCCAGTTAAAATGACACCGGTAAAAATGACCCAGTTATAATGGCCCCTGTAAAAATGGCCTTGTAAAATAAATGTCAACTGAAAATCATGTATTAACATTTTTAGACGTAATTGAATCGAATTTATCCTTTTAGATTAAATAGACTCGCGAAATCTTCGTCGTCCTGGTTTAAAATGTAATCATCATTTTGAAAAATGTGTTTCTTCTTGTTAGGAAGAGAAAAATCATAATTATTGTAAAAAAGAACAAATTTTCATTAATTAAAACGTAGAATCGAACTTCTTAAATGAATGTTTACTTCTTAATCAATAAATCAATAATTTTGACGCCATTTCGTTGACAGGTCTTACAATTTTAAACAATTGATATCCTGTAATCGAGAAAATCTACTAAAATTATTTACATCAGAATGGATGTAATTTTATTGGATCCCAGAGAAGTGCCCATCAAAACATAATTTTCCCATCATATAGTTTCCCAGAGTTTGTACTGATTAAAAACGTAAAGAAATTAGAGAATTCATGAAAGAAAAACAAAAGTGAGCTGAGCCAAAAGTTTTCAATAATGCAATTATTCCTATCGGAACCATCTTGGTAAATTAGTTGTGCCAATGGTCTCTTTAAAAAACTTATAAAATTCATAAATATTTTATATCTATTATAAAACTATATGATCCGCAAATTGTGTTTTGATTGGCACTTTTCTTCCAATTCGAGATGGCTAGAGTGTGAGAAATTAGAAAAACAAATAAATTAACATTTCTATTGATATTCGGACCATCCTCATCTTTGTTGTTTTTCATGCAACGTTTCGGCCGTTGCACTCTACGGCCTTCGTCAGGTATCATCTGGGAGATTTGGGAAGTAACGAACCGAACCCTTTATTTATCCGACGGGGGTATATTGACCGTACTCCCCTCTTTAGCGTTAGTAGTATTGTTATACTGTCTCACACTAGGATCGAACCTAGAACCATCAGATTACTTACCAGTAATTTGTCTGATGCTTTCCGGAAAATAGAAATAATAATAATACCTCATCTCAAAAATTCTGAGATATACCAAACAAATTAACATTGATCAAAAATGAAAAGAAATTGGAGAATGCATGGAAGAAAAAACAGAAATTTGCCCAAAAGTTTTGAAAACAAAAACAAAACAAATTTGTATCAATAAAAATTCATTTCTCAGTGAATATTCTAATCGGGACACCTAGAATAAGTCGTGTCAAAAGTTCAAAATAAATCTTATAAAATTTTTGGAAACTTGAAAAAAATTAAAACACGTTTTAAAATAGGATGTCGGAGGCTTGGAAAAAATCGTGGGTCGATCTAATCTAACAGCATAAATTTTAATATTTCAATTACGTCTGACAAATGTTGATACATGATTTTCATTCAATATTCAACATACAAATAATGAAGCGATTTCAATTTAAATTGATACGCAGTAGAATCCCGTTATTGAGGTCCCATCGAGCATTTAAGAATACAGTTATAATGTAATAGCCGATACATCTGTTGGGTGTTCTACGAAGTGGATCAATAATAAAAAAAACAAAAAGTACAAAATGATTATTTATTACTCTTTCTCAGTCTAATGTCTCATATTACTTTAAGTGGCATTATCTAAGGTTTTATTTATTTGAGTTTTTTAAATAACGCTCTGAAATCTTCATGTATCTATGAACTAATGTCTTGCGAGAATATAAAGAAAAAGAATCCCATCAGAACGCTTGTGTCATTAGATAGGGCCGTTAAAACGAGACGGTTCACTGTATAATAATTATCAAACAGAGAACCGAAAGAAATTTATCTGGGAATACTAAAAGAAGAAATAACTAAAAAAGGCTTAGTACATTTCGCATAATATAATAAGAATCTTATGTCTTGATATATCTATCACTATATGCTTACATTTAATATAAACATTACGTGAGATGATCTGTAAATATTATTCTTCTTATTATGTATCCTGTAAATATAAATAAATATTGAATAGTATCAACTACTTATCATAATTAGTATGAGAGATTGGGAAAGTCAAAGGTTGATATATTGATACTAGCAGTAGCAGCAGGCGCGGCGGAGAAGCCAAGGGGCGTCATTGGTTTAGTGGTCTGGCGCCATATGTTTACCATAGATATTCATAATAGATGTATCATTTTCATGTCTAATGTCCAAAACTGCTAAAATAAATAAATCTTTCTCAGTATCCCCGCAGACCCCTGCACTGCCGTGGTCTGGACAGTCTCAATTTTTCCTCCAATCTCTAAATTTCATGTTTTGGGCACGGTTCCAAGTGCGCCAACTACTAACGACACAACCTTAACCTTCATTTTCTCAGTAAACCAGCGAGGTCCTGGTAGTATGCCCATATGTTAACTTGAAAAATATATTCAGTTTAAATGGTTTATTCTGCACTTTCAAATATTTTTACACAAAGTCGTTGACAAAATCAGATTTAGTACTCATTATAATATTTTAGACCAGTCGTCCCTAACCACGAGGAGATGGATCAGTCCACGGTGAAAAAGGTTGGAGAACACTGCCTTGGACTAACTGGGTTTATACATTTTGGGTCTTGATAAAGTGAACAGGCAACAATAAAAAATAGATCCCTAAAACATTCATTAATTGATTAAATTGTATCATTTCAAAATTATCCATTACTTCTTTTTTTTTTTCAACTTTTCCCTGAGACTTTTGGTCCGTGTCCACAAGTCCTGTGAGTTTGTGTCAGGCATCCTATTAGTTAACCAAGGGGAATCGTCAAATCATATAGAAAAAGGTAAACGAAGAAGAGAATAAAAACAAAAAATATGTGATACTTTTTTTTATTTCGCAGAAGGCAGTTTATCGATTTTTAACAAAATTGAAACTTTGAGAGAAGTTCTATAGGTTTTTACACACTTGTGTTTTTCAGCTTGAATCGAATTTAAAAGCTAGTATTTTAGAATTAAGACCAATACACCCACAAGCAATACACGAGCGTCCGTCTCGCCGTTTATTCATTTATTTTTCTTTTCTCAGTCACTGACTCTTATAGCCTTTTTCGGGCAATTTTTCCTGAACTTTCTGTACTGTTTGACCTTTGAGCAGACAGGCTGAGTTTGCCAGCCGACACAGACTGAAGTCAAAGTAGAGGCCACTGGGTACGCGATTCATTTTATCACTTCGAGGAATTCTTGTATTGCCTTGCTCATTATTGTCTAAAGGTACCTATTGTAATTATGAATTATGATTTTTAAAAAAATTGTCTGGTAGCTTTGGTGCCCGTTCCAACTCATGGTGCCCTACGCACAGAACATTATGCACGTCTGCCGAGCAGCAGTCCTGGCCCTGTGGTCCGCTGACATAGTCATATCCACAATATGGCAGATCCACTTGTGCTTGTTTATAATTATCAGATAATTATCATCTCCGCTCGTTTGGATGGAATTCTCGGCCTGGATTGCAAAGTTACAGAATGTCTTGTTCTTTTTATTTTCTATGACAATCTCTGATTCGTGCTGATACTATATGTTTACGTGGTCGACCACAAGTCGTTTGCACAGTTCCCAGTGTTGTATCTGTCACTTGAATGTTTACACATATGAACAGATAGCCACGAAAATTTGATATTTTGTCGCTCTCTGCTTTCCCTGGAACAGGCACATTTATTATTTGATAATTTTGTCTTCCTTTATCCCCAACAACTTAGTATGGCCCCTGTTCTTGTTAAGGTGATCCATTCGTATTTTTAAAGTCGCAAGCATCTTATTATTCCAATTTTTCTTTGAGTTCCTAACAGCAGTTTGTTTGATAGAATCTAAGTCGTTTGCAAATTCCTCTGAGAATCATTGTTCCCAACCAATCGTATCCACTATTACGTTAATTTAAGGAAAAAATTAATGTGTTCAATAAATCGTCATCTCTCTCTCTCTCTCTCTCTCTAGGATTGTCTACATATGGTTCAGCACTTCTGCGTAGGGTCAAAGTATCTGTGCGCTCTTCCTAGGACCAACGTATCGCTCCCAGACTCTCAGCCTATGATTAGAGTGTTGTATCTGCTTGCAGTGCATTCTTTAGAAGCTTTGTGCCGGTAAAATACAGTGGTCGATGATGGTCCACCGAAGCTCGGTATTGCAAAGTGCAAGAGGCCTAAAAGATAACCCTGCCCAGTCTCAGAAGATCAGTAAGCCTCGGGACAGCACCTATCCATTGCACTGAAAGGCAAGGGTCCGGCTTGTCCTGACGTCTTCGCATTACCAGTTTCGGGGACAGGAGTAATTTGTTAAGCTTTCTGCACGGAACCCCACCTTAAACCGACCTTGTGTCAGATCTTGCTCTCGTGGGGAAGCAAATAAAGTACAGATCAAACTATCTTTTCGGCCACTTCTGCCTAAGATAAAAGCGTAGTATCAATATGCCCATTTTAAAAGTGTTGTATTCACAAAAATGTGTATATATGGATGCATATAGTGTTCTGTATACCTGGACTTTTTATTTTTTCAAATCTATCGATTTATTTATCTATTTCTAAATGTCAAGGTTCATTGAATGATTGCCAAATAAACAATACCTGTGTTTTCTTTTCTACCTATTTTTCCTTCACGAATACGTTCTTTCCACAAATGCCTCACCGAAGAAAAAATGCATACAAAGATCTTTCTGATCACTTCCGCTGTAATGGACTCCAGCATCGCTATTTACAATTCTTCTTCCCCCCAACCTTTTCTTTTATATATCTTGCCAAACGTACCCGTTCGACAACATTATCTCTCCCCCTCTCTCTCTCTCTCTCTCTCTCTCTCTCTCTTTCTCTAAGCTTATCTCTTTATCTCAGTCATCTCCACGTGTGTACACAAACATTCATCTTCGTATGAGCAGCTCACTCGAGCTGCGTACTTGTTTTCTCCCCAAGCTAAAATTTTGTTATGTGCGCTGAGCGGAACTTGAAGCCCGCAGATGGAGTTAACGGGCCACAGAGACGGAGAAAAGCAAGCAAGCAATAAAAAAAAATCGTGGGTAAAGGTGGAAAAAAGGGTATAGTTCCTTTTTACACTGGTGGTAGTGGTGGTGGTGGGGGACTGAAATCCAGGCCCCGGGTACCGACAACTGACACAGTGATTGTATATAAACAAGGAAGATGGATAAAAATAATTTGAAAGTTATGTGTCGGTTGTATAGTTTGTTTTAGCGGTTGGTCGGTATGTTTCTGGTTTGGCTGTCCAAAATGTAATATTTTGATACGTTGCAATTGTCAGAAAAAGACAGAAATTTATTCCTGATGATCATCGTAGAATTTACAGGTATGAATCGTGTAGAATGCTCTTAAAAATTAGTAATTGTCAGAAAAAGACAGAAATTTATTCCTAATGATCATCGTAGAATTTACAGGTATGAATCGTGTAGAATGCTCTTAAAAATTAGTAATGGTCACAAAAAGACAGAAATTTATTCCTAATGATCATCGTAGAATTTACAGGTATGAATCGTGTAAAATGCACTTAGAAATTAGTAATTGTCACAAAAAGACAGATATTTATTCCTAATGATCATCGTAGAATTTACAGGTATGAATCGTGTAGAATGCTCTTAGAAATTAGTAATTGTCACAAAAAGACAGATATTTATTCCTAATGATCATCGTAGAATTTACAGGTATGAATTGTGTAGAATGCTCTTAGAAATTAGTAATTGTCACGAAAAGACAGAAATTTATTCCTAATGATCATCGTAGAATTTACAGGTATGAATCGTGTAGAATGCTCTTAGAAATTATCCTTTATATTTGTCAGAAATTATTTTCGAGTCCAAAGTGTGTGTGTGTGTGTGAGTGTGTGTGTGTGTGTGTGTGTGTGTGTGTGAGAGAGAGAGAGAGAGAGAGAGAGAGAGAGAGAGAGAGAGAGAATTATTTTTGACCTCCGATCTGCAAGCCAGGGTTTTTTGGGGGGTGTCTCATTCGAAATTCTGCTCTTAGAATGGCCCTTGTGGGAAATACATAACTATTCCAGCCACGACGTAGACTGTTGGTGATGATCTGGTTTTACGAAACAAGTTTCCTCTTAATCAATACAGCACTTGGGATGGAACCGCATTCCTCATTGACAAGAGTTTCTTGCTCGGCTTCTAAGCAATGCACTCTGTGCTAACCTTTTAGGACGATCATTCTCAACGGTGGTCACACGGCCTCCTTGGGGGCCCCCGACTAATTCGAAAGGGACCATAGCCTGAAATAATAATACATGAATTCCTGTCTATCTGCTTGTGTCGTACCCTTGTTTGACAGGATGCCCCTGTACCTGTGAAGCGCCCTTGCGGGAGTCGTTGCTAATAAAGGTCGATAATGGTTATTCTAGGGAATCGAGAGATAAAAAGAAAAAGGAAAAGAAAATAAGAGGCCGATAGCGAGCTAGCTAGATAACAAGATAGATAGATAGATAGATAGATAGATAGATGAATAAAGAGAGAGAGAGAGAGAGAGAGAGAGAGAGAGAGGGATGGATTATTTTATGCCATCGTGGATTTTACAAGTTTTTGGTCCGTTGCTGATTCGGTTTTGATATTAAGTTGGTGTACAAAGTTCCTAAATTTTGACAAATATACATATAAAAATATTTCCTAGGTTTCTATGACCTTACGCCATCTTTTAGCTCAGACGGATATTCCATCATAAAAGAAGAGAACGATTCCAGTCTTGATTCAATGAATTGACAGAAAAATCTTTCGAATTTGTTGGAATCACTGACCAGAGAAGAAGTGTTGCTTTGAGCAAAACGTGTGATTGCCTGTACATGATAGTTCTGAATAATAAGCTGCATGTGGGAGAACTCCCTGTCCCAGCAACTGTATCCTGAATCGCATTTGCAACGTGAGGACTGGCGTAGTCAAGCGGCAAAATCCTCAGAAAAAGTCTTTCTGTTCCATTTCATCATCCGAACGACCTCACAATAGCCCTGAGCAGTAACGGTTTGTCCAAGTTAAAACAAAGTGCAATTCAAAATAATTCCTTTTGAATCACATCAAGCACAGAGAAAAAACATTTCCTCGGCAGACTCTGAAGTTTGAAGCCGTTTTGGATCCAATCACTATTTTCTCCGTTTTCAATTCTTGAGACATTTTTTTCCATTTAACAGTGACTATCTACTCCAAAACATTTTTCTGTGTCGCGCAATATGATAAATACAAGTCTTTAAACTCTTTTTGACGTGCCTTTCCATAAGTTCATGAAGGGCCCATTTTCCTAGCATGAGAATTTTTCCTAAGGTTTGCAAACAACGTGATACAGCTACGAGTAGTCATTCGTAGAACTAATAATGAGCTGAGTAAAATTCGAAGACACTTCAAAGATTTTTTAGGAAATTTGACATCAACCTAATATTTACGAAGCTTAACAGCCCTAATCGAGACCAATTGTGGTAGAGTGATCTTCCTTAGAAATCAACATTCAAATTTTTTTTCCTCGGCTCGCATACCGACCTCCGGCACTGGTGGGAAATACAAAACTATTTCAGCCACAAGCCAGACTACCGGTGATGATCTGGTTTTACTTATCAGGTTTTCTCTCGGTCAATACAACGCTTGAGATGGACCCACATTCCTTATAGACAGGGGTTTCTCGCTCTGCCTCTAAGCAATGCACTCTGTGCTAACGTTTCAGAACGGCCACTCTCAACGGTGGACATAGGGTCTCCTTGGGGGCCCTAGCTCATCTGAAGGAGGTCGTAGCCTGAAATAATAATACATGAATTCCTATCTATACATTAGTGTTGTGTCCTCGTTTGACAGGCTGTCCTGGAACCTGAGAAGAGCTCTTAACTGAAAAAGGGTCAAGAATGGTTATTCTTGGAAATCGAGAGTTAAAAAAAAGAAAATGAGAGACAAATAGATAGATAAGAGAAGGAGAGATAGATAGATAGATAGATAGATAGATAGATAGATAGAGAGAGAGAGAGAGTAAATTTTCCTGGATTTCACCAGTTTTCCAATAGCACCTGGTCTTGTTTTTACAAATTAATCTCGAGTCTCACTACTAGTAATTTCTTACAGTGCCTTGCTCAGACTCGATTCCAACCCTTTAAAAGATGAATCGAGGATGGAACTGAAGCAAAGACATGCATTCATAAATGCTATTCATTGGTGACCATCAAACAAACATTCAGTCTTTAACAATATATTTGTATCAACATGATCGTACGAGTGTTAATATGTGATTTTCTCACTATATGTAAATGTATTTGGTAAAGCACAGACGTATTTGTGCACAAGATTTTCATTTACGTGTCCCTTACTAAACTATTGCGTGGTTTTCTCTTATTCTTTAAGCTTACGTAAGCTTATATCTGTGGGTATTTACTAAGGTTAACTCCGTCTCATGCAAGGCCTCAACGCGTGAGGCACTCAATGATAATTGAACTTAATACAGTAGCAATAGTCTGCAAGACTTGCTTGCAACGAACTTATATGAGAACGTGAGGCTGGATACTTCTTTCCCTCGTGTTACCAATCTGAAACAATTTTAGTTTTTGATTGGAGATCTGTCCGCTAGTTTGTAACTCGTAACAACAATAAAAAAAAAATGTAGCGTTGGGAGTTCACCCTTATATCCACGGCAAAAAACCGATGAAGCTGGGTATTTGTAACAACTTCTCATATTGTGTCGTTGTGTGTATGAGCACAAAAAAGAAATAGTATGCTTATGCATGATTCTGTATGAATGTGTACGTTTGTATATCATTGCATATATAAGTAGTATCAACGTGATTCCTTATGAATCCTTTATATGTGGTTGATGCTTTGAGAAATTTTGCTTTAAAGAAAACTATATCTTCGACTTTGGTTTATCTTATGGTAAATAGTTGTTCGAGTAATATTATCTTTAATTTTTATTGATATTATTAGATGAAACATTATCAGTCATCATTATTTTTTTTTATTACTATTTCTTTCATTTTTCATTTCAGTTGCCATCAATCGCAACATTTGGGACCGTCAATCTATGGCCGTTCGTAAACAGCGCGTATCAGAAATGAAGAAAAAGCTCTCAGCGAAACTCGAATTCGCATCCCCTTTCTTCTCGACGAAACTTGTCTTACTGTAACAGCTGCCCTGTCTACTCAAGTTAACCAGCGTTTCCCGTGTCTCGCCGGACATTTTACACATTTCTCGAAATCACTCCAATCGAAAAATAGGAATTTAATTTTCCTATCAATATTTCTTTCTTTGGGGTTGTGGAGGGGCATTTTATGTGGGAAGTCTCCCGAACTTTTGAATAGTCCTTTCTATGTTTGAGCGTATGCTCGGTAACTGATTGTATTTGACTTATAATGTATTGGTGTGCTTGCGTTTGAGCAAATAGGCGCCTTCATACTAATGGCCATTAATAGTGCGAACATTTTTGTTTTTAGCAGGGTCAAGCAATGCGAAAAGCAAATAAAAGAAACAATGAAGGAGCAGGGTGAAGAAACTGAAAATAAATAATGAAAGAAAAATAAACTGCGAAATAAAGACAAAAAATTAAGTAGTTCTCCAGCAAGACGAGAGATAAGATAATCATAGATAAGATAAGCAAAAGTTAAAGTAAGTTACTGTAAAATGCAAGTAGATAAGAAACGAGAAGGAAAGATAAAGAAAAAAAATAGGGAAGGAAGGGAAACCAGTAAAGAAAGGCGGGAAAAAGAAGCAGGGATGAAATGGGAAGAAGCAGCCGACAGCGATGGCGGCAAATGCATCACCAGTCGGAGACGCTTTATTTACGTGTTTACCTACGGCTTGAAATGTGTGGTACTTAATGACCTGCTGAGACGAAAATGATGCTAAGCATTTGAACTCTTCCACTTGGGTTCCTTTGTGGGTTCATCTGTCTTTCACTCACTTTCTATGTCTGTCTGGTTCCCAGTCTGGCAGTGTTTCTTTATATTGAAGGGAATCGTGTCAGCTGTACAGTGCATTTATGTCTTTCATCATATACTTTTCCATATACTCATATTACTACTACTTCAACTGAAACTACTACTACTACTACTACTACTACTACTACTACTACTACTACTACTACCAGTAGTTGTAGCAGTAATAATAATAATAGGTGTTTCAGACTTGGTGTCGCTTATTCCCCCATGGCAGTCGTCGAAAATCTGTAGAATGAAAATATTATTATTACTTTGTAATCATTATTTTCTTAAATTAATACCCACATCTGGTGGCTCTCACTGGGGATAAAGTGACAACAAATCTCTTTGATACATTGGCACTCTTCTCAACATCATTGCCGGTTTCAATACTGCAGTTGTTTAGGCCGTCTTGTCATGAAACAAGCACGTCTCGTAGACTCCTCTTGCGAGTTGGGTTCCCACTGAGTGAACAACACTTGTGGTCTCGTGTTTAAGCTGAGGTCAGTAACTATCAATAACTTCAAAGATCTGTGATTCCTCCAGTCTTTTCATAAGGGTACCTGAAGTAGTTCCTAGCACTCCAGTAATAATAGGCACTACTGTCACCTTCATAGTCCTTGAAATATTTTTCTCTGTATTTAAACGAGTAGATCTGGTTTTCTGGTGTGGATTGGGTGGTCCGTTGGAATATCGAAGTCCCAAAGAATGTTATTAGTTCGATCCTTTTGGAAAGCTTCCGATTTACGATTGGTCAAATTCTAGCCGTTTGCACAATTCCTAGTGGATGATGATTCTTGCCCAGTCATGTATATTTTTATGCTCCTCTTCTTGGCATCGACTTATTTTGTAATTGACACTTTCATCTTTGTGTCAGTACAGCCGACATTTCCTATTTTGTTGAGTCTTGTCAACTTTGGCTTTAATGTTCCTTACAATGCACTTGTTCTGTTGTTTTTTCTTCTTCAAATGTCCTTTGAACAACCATACCCACGTCATTTCATCTTCAGTCACCTCTTGAATTGTCCATTATTATTATTATTATTATTATTATTATTATTATTATTATTATTATTATTATTATTATTCTCTTTTAAATAATCTGCTGACCCTTTGATGGTTGACACAAATTTGATTAAGTGATGTAGTGGATTGTCGATATTCATGTATCTAATAGATCTTTTTACATAAAATCAATTCGTTGACAGTTTTATTCATCTACTCATTATGCTCTCATCAGATTTCTTGTCATTGCTGACTCATTCCTCGTTTGTGAGGATCAGGGCTCCCACTCTTCTCACATGCGCTAGTTGATTTTTACACTGATCAGCTTGTTCATACAGAATCCTCACTTCAGGCTTGGTTTTGGTGCCCTTCTTCGATAGCTTGGTAGGTCGATACATCAAAGGTGATTGCCAAACTGGCTGGTGTCACCGTGCCAGTTACTCATACTATCCTCCCCCCCCCCAAAAAAAAAACTTGCTCTCTTCACTATCTATAATGTTGGTGATCATTTGGTGATCATGACTAAGGGGATGTAATTTTGAATTGATCCGTCCCAAAAACAATCACTTCTTTTGAAGTGCATTCCCCATCTTCAGCAAATTTACATTGTAATTAATTGAGAATCTTTGGATCCGTGTCATATATAACATTTTGGCGATATATGGTGCGGACATATACCTATGATACAAGGAAGGTAAGTGTGCATGGATCCAAAATTTAATCACTTCTTTCGTGTCATGTACTTTCGAAAATATTGTGTGGGCAGAAAGGAAACTTTGTGAAAAAATTTTAGGCAGCCATCTTGATGTCATCCCTACCCCGATGGTGTCATTCGGGGCAATCATCATGATCATGATCATGATCATCATAATCATCATCCTTTTAGAGACTGTCATTGGAAACGAACCTTCCCTAAGATTCGCCCGGACTCTCTATCGCGGATGTAAACGGTGTCAGTATTTTCTAACGTTATTTAACTTGTCATATCATTTTATATTCTGTCGGCCCTGGTTTTGCACGTGATCTCTGGGGGTCTACGTTGTGAGTCTTGACGTCCCCGCGGTTGCCTGCCATTCTCGCAACGTGACTAGCCCAATGCCATATCAGTTTTCTTATGGATTCTATATTTCAGACTCCTGTTTTTCCTATCACTAAGATCAAAACTGAGGACACAGAACTGGAGAAAGTAGATCACTACATCTACCTAGGATAACAAATCTCCATGAGACCCTCAAAAGAAGAAGAAATCAAGCGAAGAATCGCACGAGGATGGCAACCCTTTGGCAGAGCAAGCTCAACCTTCAAAAATTAGAAGATCCCATTAATCCTAAAAAGAAGGGTGTATAACCAATATATCCTCCCAATAGTTACTTATGGAGCTGAAACATGGAACCTAACCAAGAGACAGATCTGCAAATTGAGAACCACGCAACGTGCACATGAAAGAATTATGCTCTCTTGGAGACACCATAAGACAGCACAGTACATCCGAGAGAAGACAAGAGTTAGGGACATCATAGAATCCATTTAAAATCTCGAGTAGCGGTGGATTGGCCATGTTGCAAGAATGGCAGACAACCGATGGACATCACGACTCACAACATAGATCCCCCAAGATCACATGCGCAACCGAGGCTGGCTGAATATTAGATGGAGAGATGAGCTAGACAAATTCAGGAAATACTGGCCCGCGATGCCCATGATAGAGAAGTGTGGCGAATCCTGGGGAAGGTCTATGTCCAACGACGGACGTTAAATGATTCCATCTTCTGTGACTTAACAGTTAAGCTACTCCTTAGATTCAGTAACAGTTAGAAGTCAAGTAATTCTATTCATGCTTTGGGGACTTCTGTTGAAAAGAAAACTATATCTTTAACTTCATGATCTTTTTAAAACTTTTACTTGGACTTCGCTGGGCTTTCTGGACATCAATAATAAAAATAAGTATTGAAGTCTGGTGACCGGAAACCCGTCTCCTGGGACGCACCTCCTTATTGCACTAAGGGAGGCAGGGGCACTCTCTGATGCCAGCGGTAATAGCCGAGGGACCTGGGCAATTTCTGGACGACCTAACACATGACCCTAAGTCGTGTGTGGCTACCCACATTAGAAAGACCATGATTTCTTTCCTCTCTGCTACCTTTGCTTTTGTTGGGGAAGGGGTCTTTTTTACTTAAGGTTTTCTACTTTCACGACCGATTTCCATCGCGCGGTCTCTTCCTTCAGTCGTCTCTTTTTCCGCTTCAATTAACTTCTTCTTCTGCTTCTTCTGACTCTTCTCCTTCTGCTTCTCCTCCAATGCTTTTTTTTCAACTCTCCTCCAGAATATTCTCCTTCTTTCCCAAGTTTTCCTCTTCGCTGTCTTTGTAAGCATACTTCTTTTCTTTCCTTTTTTTCTCTTTTTTTCCCTTCTCTCGACGATCGTCTTTTTTCTTTTTGATTTGTCTGCTCTCTTCACAGACTCTGTGCTTGACTTGGCACTTCCACCAGCTCCTGTCTGTAGGGTGGGAATTTTCTTCTTCTTCTTCTTCTTCTTCTTCTTGTATCATCATCATTATTATTGTATCATTATCATTATCATTATTGTATCATCATCATCATCATCATCATCAACATTATTATTATTATTATCATCATTATTATTATTATTATTATTACTTGACTCATTTCCTTCTCAGTGATCAGCTTGTCTGCACTGCCAGAATTAATCAGAATCAGTGCCCAAGAGGGTTTTTTTGTGGAAGTGAAAAATGAAATTTAAGAAGCCATGATTTCAAAAAAGCAGCTTTATAAAGAGTAGCAAATGCCTTTCTGATTTCAAAGGTGTAGAGTCATTCATTTACTGAATTTTCTGACCGAGATTCACATCTGGAAATTAAAAAATTATGATAAAACTAAAAGATCGCTCATTAATTATAAATTTGCTAGATTATATTTTCACTTCAAAACCTTACATTTCATTCGTTGAATCTGTCTTTGTCATTAGCATGCACACATACACACCTAAATGCATACATACATACATACATAGGTGCATACATAAATTCCTATGTAAAGATATACAGACTTAAAAGCATACATACATACGTACATACACACATACATACGTACTTACGTACGCAAATACATGCACACATACATTTGCACATACAAGCATAAACACGTACCAACAGGCATACATATGTACACATATACATCGTACATACATACATACATACATATATAGATACAAAGTTGTCCTTAAAGTAGAGCATTTGGTTGTTTTCCCTTGAAATGAATAATGAAGAGCAACGTGTTCGTCAGCGTCTGCAAAAAGGGTCGACAGGGGCAAAATCCAGAGAGTAGCGAGACTGGAAGACGGAAGTTGTTTTGAGCTTTACCAAAAAATGTGGTTCATCTGCAAGAATAATCAGGGCAAAACACGTTGCTCTTCATTGTCCATCCTCAGAAAAAAAAAGAAACTCCAAGTGCTTTACACACACGTTCACTCAAGAACGTGTACCTGAATGATAACCCCACGTTGCACGATGCATTTTTTTTTCAAATACAAAAGGCCAAGATCACTGCTATATAACATTCCAGTCAGGGGTGCGGTAAAACGTCTCGTTGACGCACTGCTCCAAAAGTGTGGTCTCTTTATGGACACACTTCGTACCTACGTACATAAATATATACGTACTAACGAATAGGTCAGCGAGCCGAATTTGCTTTCCCCGACGACCAGATAATCACATCAATAGAAATCTGCAAATCAGTTTGTTGTTCTACGAGTTGCTATTGTATGTGAATATTCAAAATTCAGAAATGATAAATTTATTGAAATCAATATGCAATTGTACGAGGTACCTCAAAAAGCATGTATCATTATAACAACAAGTATATGATAAACAAAAATCTATCTATAATTTACTCATCTGAGAGAATTACACCTATAAAATATTTTTTATTTCTTCGAAGAGTCTTAATGTTATGAACTCTATTGAAATAGAAACACCTGATAAAAAACAATGATTGAAAAAATGATAGATATCTTTGCCACCATTAGGTATTATCGTGAAAGTGTTACTGTATCATAAGTAGATTTCAGATCGATCACCTACTTCAGAGTCAATTCATACACTCTCCTAGTATATGCTATAATATAGCACGGCATAAGCCCCCAAATGCAGTACTTCCAGAGAGGATCAAACTTATTATAGTAGCAATGGTCTGCAAGAGTAATTAGCTGATCATTGTTCTACAACGAGGTACCCAAAAGTTATTCATTACCCTATGCATCCTGATTATTAATTTTCCACACATCTTTATCTTTTCTCTTCTCTCTTCCCAACTATCCTTGTAATGTAATGAACAAGGGTAGGAATGAAAGAGAGGGCTTATGCTTGGATAAGACCCGAGTCACTATAAAATACACTCTTCATATCCACCCTTGTAATGTAGTGAACTAGGGTAGAATGGAAGAGGGCGATGATGCTTTAATAGGATCAAAAAGTTATTCACTGTGACTGTCGTCCATTCAAAGTTTTCCTCTCACAAGTCAAAAGCCCAAAAAACAACTTATAGTAGTAATATACCACAGGAACATAGATAAATAGCAAGCGTAATCAATAATAATAATAATAATAATAATAAGAAGAAGAATAAGAAGAAGAATAAGAAGAAGAAGAAGAAGAAGAAGAAGAAGTATAAAAAGGGGAATCTTCCTGGGAGATTTGCTGTCCCCACTATTATTTGTTCTAACTATGATACCGCTCAATAGAATCCTGCAAAGGATATCATTTCTCCAAAAACAAAGGGAAAAGTCAACCACCTAATGCACATGGATGATGTAATATTATTGGCCAAAAACAGGGGAGAGCTTGAGACGCTGTTCAACAAAGTGAAAGAATACAGTGATGACATTGGGATGGAGTTTGGAATAGAAGAATGTGCAGTTATGGTAATGCACAAAGGAAGGCTCGCAATAGCAAAGGAATCGAAATAAATACCTGGGAGTTCTTGAATGTGACACGATAAAACAGGAAGAAATGAAGGAGGAAATAAAGAGAGAATACCTTAGGAGGATAAAGGAAAATATTAGAGACCAAACTAAACAGCAGGAATCTTATAAAAGGAATGAACACCTGAGCCGTATCAATAGTAAGATACACAGGACCATTCTTTGGATGGACAAAGGAAGAACTTCAGTCAATGGACTGGCGAACAAGGAAGCTTATGACAATGCATAAAACCTTACCCCCCAGAGATGACACGAACAGACTATATGTGAAGAGGAAAGAAGACTCATCAGCGTAGAGGACCATGTCCAGAGAGCCAAAGCAGATCTAAAAAAGCATGTGCAAACAAACAGTGAAGACATCATAAAGAGTGCCCGAAGCAGTGCAACAAACAAGCAAAAAGTAAAAAACAATGGAACAGCAAAGCAAACAAGGAAAAAAATGGGAAATGAAAAAATCATACAGAGAATTTAAAAGACGGATACAGGATGAGGTAGACGAGAGATCATGGACATGGTTACGAAAAGGAAACCTGAAGAGAGAAACAGAATCACTCATCATGGCAGCTCAAAACAAATGTACCAGGACAAACTATATTAAAACAAAGATCGACAGAACACAGACAAACAGCGAATGCCAACTTTGTGGTGAAAGGGATGAGACCGCAAACCACATAACTAGTGAATGTAGTCAACTCGCCCAGAAGGAGTACAAGCACAGACACGATAGAGTAGCAACAATGATACACTGGGAACTGAGTAAACGAATGGGATTTAACCATACAGATAAGTGGTACCAGCACAAACTGGAGACAGCCCTGGAAAATGGAAACCACAAATTACTTCGAGACATTGACATCCAAACAGACCACCTCCTCCAGGTAAGATGACCGGACCTGGAGATCATAGACCAGAAGAGAAAAACCTGTCAAATAATACGCGTGGCTGTGCCAGCAGACCATAGAGTAAAGAGGAATGGGACTGAAAAACTGGAAAAATTCCAAGATCTGGCAAGAGAACTGAAGAGGACGTGGAACATGAAAGCCAGGGTAGTACCCGTAATAATAGGCGCACTAGGAAGTGTCCCAAAGACACTGAGGGCGAGATTGGAGGAACTCGGAATAAAAGGAAGGATTGAGACTGTGCAGACCAGAGCACTGCTAGGAACTGCACGGATACTGAGGAAAATACTGTAAATATAAAGTCAACGACATTAAATGTTAGCAGCGGCCTAACAGAGGAGGAAGGATAATGGTAGCAGGGATGTGAACCAGAGCACTGGCGAGATCGGCGAGGGAGAGATGAGATATAGGCTGAAGACCCGAGGAGACAAACAGTCCACCGGGCAACTGGTGTGAAACTGTGAAGCACAGTATTGCTGTGGTCTATGAGAGTGTGGAGAGGAGGGCTGGAAACTTGAGGAGACTTGCAGTCACTCAACCTCCAGCGGTAACTACCAGGCAACTGGTATGAAATTGCAAATAATAATAATAATAATAATAATAATAATAATAATAATAATAATAATAATAATAATAATAATAATAATAATAATAATAATAATCATCACCATCATCATCACAGCAAAAGATGTATTAATTCTATTTGTCTTTGCACATTATCATAGTTAATATAAATACTTTTCATATGTAAAACAAATACTTAAACAAAATCATATGCTATCATGGCAGAAATGTATAAGCGACGGTAATGGTGATACCTTAGTTGTAAACACCCGTGGAATTTCCATGGGTCCAGCTAATAGTGGATAATGATAATAAGGTCACTTAGTTGGAGACCATTTTTGATTTCTTTCGGCGAAGCAAGGTAGGAAATACCTTCCCGAGAAAATGAAAGGGTAAATATATACACATACATTTTTGTATACCGGCATGAATAAGTCTTTGTATATAAAACGATGCGTGCGCGAAGATTCTAAGTGTTTATATAAAGAAGGGTGATCCGTCTGTATACATTTTTTTAAAAACTCCACCAGGCTTGTTTAATCTGACAAATTATCAATGTCCCACATGTTTTTAATTAGAGCTGTCTTGCCTATCTTGTGTTCTGTTGGTTTCTCACGGCAAAATGAGCGTTAATTCGCATTCATATGTGTGTATCTTCATTAACACTGTATGTGTGTGTGAGTGTGTGTGTGTATAGATGTAAAGAAGAAAGAAAGGTTATCGATGAGACTGGGGGTGAGTGTGAGTTAGAAAAGGGGGAGCCAGTGGAATAGAAGAGCAAAGAATGAAAAAAAAAGAAAGGTAGAAATACAGAGGGTGAGGTTGGGGGCACGGAGGCATGAAGTAAAGAGAGGAAGATTATTATGATACAAGGAACTTGCCCAGAAGGGAGAGTTAACGAAGCAACGTTGAATCAAGGGGTTCCTTGCTGGGTGTAGAGTAGACAGAAAGACTATACATACACAGAAGAAAGTATTTGTTTATAAACACAGTTGGAGAACCTGTCTCTTTTTCTTCTCTTTTTACGCATACATACATACATATATACATACATACATACACGTTCACATTCACAGACATAGAAGTAAATCGGCAGATAAATACACTAATAATTGCATTTATAAATAGTTCACACATAATGCACACGTGTACGAATGAACTTGGATAGCTGTTTGATTTATTCGTGTGTATTTATCCGATGCCAGAGTCAGTCTGTGTTTATAATGGATGTGTATTAGTATACTCTGGTAGATACGTCTCAGTGTGTATTTTTAAAGATCTTTTTATTGGTCAAAGCATATCGAACATTTCTGCGTCAGGAACACACGTTAATGTTCAGAGAATGAAAGGAATTTCATGAATTGCTTAGCAGACGATCTGTAAATTCTGTTCTTCATTTATTGCCCGATGTATATATTCTAAGTTGGAGTTGACATTTTCTGAAAGATAAAACGGCAGCTTCCGCATCAGTGCGCACGCGCAGATATGGTCGACATTAGCCAATCAAACGTTAGCATTTCTCATATATTGTACCATTAATTGATTTCGCTTTTTGTGTTATAAATCCAGACTTGAAATAAGGTGTAAATCATCATCATCATCATCATCATCACCATCACCACCACCACCACCACCACCACCACCATCATCATCAGCAGCAGCAGCAGCCTTTTTGCGTCCGTCATTGTACATTAACATTCCCCAAGATTCGCTAGACCTATCTCTCATGGGCATCGCGGGGCTATTTTTTCTGAAGTTATCTATCTCGCCAAACCATCTTTCTGTCAGCCACAATTTCGAATATGATCGCTACGTAGTGAGTCGCGTTGTCCAGCGGTTGTCTGACATTGTTGCAATATGTGCAGCCCATTTCCATTTGAGTTTTCTAATTGTTTCAGTGATATATCAGACTCCTGTTTTTTCCTTAACCTATTGTGCTGTCATATAATCTCTCCTGAGCACGTTGCATGGTTCTCAGTTTGACGGTAAATCTTTTGGTTAGGTTCCAGGTTCCATGGGTGACTATCAGGAAGATGCATTGGTAGTATACACTTCTTTTTAGGACTAGTAGGATTTGTGTGTTTTCGGAACGTCAGGACCTATAAATATTTGTCTATCAGAGTTATCTCCTTTTGAATGTCTGTAAACTTTTAAAAATAACTTAGAAAGCAACGGAAGGGAAAACGAACAAAAGTTGTTCAGAAACATTCAAAAGCGATGGGCTAAAATTTGAAGAATAGTTTGTGGGCACTTTTTTTTCAGAATCTTTGATAGAGAGCCATAAATATAAAGACTTAAAACTAACATGGCAATAGGTAAATAGTATTACAATCCTCAAGAGAAGAGAATGCAACATATGTATCTCCTGATAGTCACTAATGGAGCTGAAACATGGATCCTAACCAAGAGGCAGACTCGCAAACTGAGAAGCATGCAACGCACGCATAAGAGAATCATGCTCAACCTCACATGGAAAGATTATAAGACAGACAGCACAATATATCAGGAAGAAAACGGGAGTCCGGGGCATAATAGACTCTATTAGAAAACTTAAATGGCAATAGGCGGATCATGTTGCAAGAATGGCAGACAACTGATGGACATCATGACTCACAACATGGATCCCCAGAGATCATATGCGAAACCAAGGCCGACAAGATAGAAGATGGAGAGATGAACAAGACAAATTTAGAAAATACAGGCTCTGCGACGCTCATGATAGAGAAATGTGGCGGATCCTGGGGAAGGTCTTTGTCCAACGACGGACGATAGAAGATTGATGATGATGATGTTGGAATTGATTCACAAGTTTGCAGCATTTTTGACCCAAAGAATATCATAAAAAACCCACTTTTTCACTGCCAGATGTTTCGCTTCGAAAGATGCATGCATACCACTGCCAAATGATGGATTTGTCAGGTTGTAAGTAATATTAACCATCTTTCTTGGATCTATCGTAGAGGTTGTACTGAGAATTTGTTGTTGCTTTCAAAAAAATTAGTTTTGTAATAACACTCTTTCAGCATCATTATTCAGTTGTCGAAATACTTCTGTTGCCTTGCTATGATATTTTGACAACTTTCAGCTAGATCGTGTATTACACATTAGGCTGAGGCAAAGGTTTTCAGTATTTTCTGAAAATGTTACTCTTATATATGACCATTGTTCAGTCATTGAAGCATTTTCTCAGACTTTCTATGTATATACTAAACATTTCAGTCAAATTGTGCATTTCATCATGAAAGAATAGTTTTTATTTTGATTCGAGTAATTCTTTAAGGATTTTTTGAACCATTGAGTAGACAATGACTGTTGTATAGTGCTAAACAAGAGATAGTTTGGTGGTGACAGGTCTGGAGAATACACTGCATGCAGAAGAACTTCCCATACCACCTCCATGATTATTTACTGCGTCGTATTTGCGACATAAAAATGAGCGTTGGCATGCAGCAAAATGACCAGTCGATTTCCTTGAAAAAAAAGTTTTCTTTCTCTCCAGTATGCCATTCAAACGAATTAAATGACTCGCTTTTGATTTTTGTGCAAAATCACATCTTGTTTGTACTGCACCTTCCTTCATAAGTCTCTTCAATTCACCGGTCATATGGTCTTCAAGAGCGCTCATTGCCCTTGAACCATTTTTGCATCATTACAACAAACTTCAAACTTCACTTTCACTGCATTTTTTCCCACATTAAGCATGAAGAGTAATCTGTCTGCATTCTATACTCCGCCATGGCTTTCACCAAAAAATAGAGAGAAAAAATGATTGCTTTACTGCAAGAATTTCCTGAAGAGTATTCAGGCACAAACAATAAAGAGCTGAGTTGAAATATGACGCAGGAAGTTTTTGATTATGATAAAATAATAATAATGCACTTTTAAATTTAGATAAAATAATATCCAACTTGAAAACTAATTTTGACTGAATCTTGGCAAGGTGTTTTAATTATTGCACGTGTTTGAGTCTGACTAATCTTGGATTTCTTCAGGTTTTTTCGCAACGTTTCGGTTGAGAACCGTGGAAGGCCATGGTCGGAATGCTGAGAAAAAGAACAAAACAAAACAGTAACAAAGGAATTTATCCAAGCTGAACACTCAAAATGCGCAACTGTTCGTTGTAAACAAGTAAAGAAAAATATCATATAATGAGTGAAATGAGAAGCAGCATTCTGCGATTTCACCATTAAGTCCAGAAAATAAAATCTAGTTAAAGATCAGTTCTTCTCGGGAATAAACGAAGGGAAAGATTCCATCGAAATGACAGAAAGAAAACGTAGAAAAGAAATTTAGTCTCTTAGACCTGCCATATTCATAGCTGAAATGTATATTTTCTAAAGCTGGTATGAATGAATTGTTCCCTTGTTCTTGGCAAATTTTCCTTTCAGTTCGGAAAACCTGCACAAAGTCTCTTTTATATCAAAAGATCTTAGATTAAGAATAAGTAAATAATTATGTTATAACGGTTTAATTGTTAAAAAATAAAAGTTTTTTTTCTATAACAAAATAAGTCTATTCTTCACCATCCTGGCTGTCATTTGTCCAATGGGAAGCAAAGGAAAGAAAACATGTTGGGGATTTTTATCTTAGGTCCTAAATGTTTGACTTAAGTTGCAGCTTATCTTCATAAATGCCCTTAAATCATATCACTCTTTTAATTCGTGGTCGTTATTCCGAAGATAATTTGAATCAATTTTTCTATATTTTCCCCTTTTCACGCATTCTTACGTGGCTTCTTCCTCTCTGGAATCTCATTTTCTTCATTTCTTCCTTTCTGTCTTTCATTAATTTCAAAATTCTGCTCCAGCTTCTTTTTTGTCATATTTTAAGGCATGTAAAAAAAGATAATATACTGAATAATGTAAGTTACTAGATACAACACATATACATACACATATTATATATATATATATATATATATATATATATATATATATATATTCACCAGTTATCAAGTTCTATGATTTACCAGAGTGCTCATTGTCCTTGAGCCCCAAATCGCCATTGGCAGATAATTACGTGTCAGGCTACGGATTTATTGATCAATCATCGTGTGTATATATATGTATATATATATATATATATATATATATATATATATATATATATATATATATATATATATATATATATATATATATATATGTGTGTGTGTGTGTGTGTGCTGTTTGAACAATACTCCTTGCCGAGGCGCTACTCGACATATGGATGCGAATCTCGGAAACTTACAAAACCACTCGAAAATCGACTCAGAATTGTGAAGAGAGCAACAGAAAGAACAAAGCTGGGAATGGTTGTTATAAATTTAAAAAAAGAGCCACATGAATCCAAAGAAAGGACTAGGGTGAAGGATATTGTACTAGTAGTTAGGCAACAAAAATGGAGATGAGCGTGGAACTTAGCAAGGAATTGAAATATAGCATAAGACTAATTGGTGCTCATGACTCGGTAAAAGCAGTAGGGAAAGACCATACACTAAATGGAGGGATGATAATGGAAAGTTGGCCGGTTAGCGCGATCATGATCGTCAGGGAAGGAGATGCCATACATATATAAACCATACATGTTTCAAAATTTCTTCATTCCAGAGCGCTCCATGCCTTGACGTAGAGCTAATTAATAACACTTAGAATAAGTTTACTGTCCCATTTATAGCGCGAATTCGCTCTGTTTCATCCAGCAGAATATTCCAATGTGGGCAGTTATTTAACCGAAGCTTTCACTCTTACAGGGATGATACGTCACTCTCACTTTTTCTTGAATTCAATTATGTATAATTTAGATTTTTTTAATCAGTAGATTAGATTCCTGTGGACAGAAGGGATAAATGAGTTCATTAGTTTCACTCTCGGCTTCTGTTACTAGGCGTATCTGTGTCTGTGTGCGCGCACGCGTGTCGTAGCACATATGTAGGTATCCAAAATTTTGTAGAGTCTGTAATTTTGTGGGATATGGATTCGGAAACAATAAACTACAAATTAGATAAGAAAACAAACGGAAGACGGAAAAAAACTACAAAAATAAAAAGGACAGAACAAGAAAAAAAAAATTAGTTTACACACCCTTAATAAACAGGTTATAACAAAAATTGGTAAAATATATATGAAACTAGTTAATAATTGACTCCACAAAATTCTTAACAATAATACAATCAAAATAGGATACAGCTGCACGGACAATTTTGAAAAAATAATAAAAAGCTACCACCCGAATTTAAAACAAAATTGGCAAACCATATAAAACCATTCATACATGAAGCTATAGAAAAGACACTTCTTTTACTAAATTTTACTAGAAACCCCGAAACAGGGGAAAAGTGCCAGGAAAATAATAGACAAAAAACAACTGCTAGTAAAAGCTTATATTCAAAATGTTTATCATATCTTGGAGAGAAATTCAATTCGATAACATTCAATCAGAAAAACAATATATTAGACTCTATATCAGAAATAGGAGAGAAGTACTGACACAAAGTGAAATTTATCTTGGAAAAATTGAAAGAAAAATAACCTTACTAAAGTCTGAAACTTAAAATAAAACAGGAAATCTGCAGATATATAAATATATATCAACGATTAAAAAAAATTAAAAACTTTAATCCTTAACCTGGCAATGATTTGAACCAAACATTGGTTTCAGAATCGGAAATGGAAGGGAAATTACCCTGAAAAAAAATTTAAAACAGAAAATTAAACGATAATAATTGGCAAAAAATGTATATCAACAATAAAAGATTAGAACCAGTAATCCTTAACATAATAATTCATAATTTGAACCAAACATAATTGTCGAAATCGGAATAAAACAGTATACGTACGGAAAATATTAACAATAAGAAATTAAACGATTCAACAACTATTTCGACCCGACTAAATAATAAACCAATTGAATTTGATTTATACTAGATACATAGTTAGAAGGGGCTGAACTTAATGTCTTATAAAATTATTTTCAGTACGTCGAATAAAACTACGGCTTCGAAATATTTCAGTTAATTCTCTTCATAAATATTTCGGTCAATTCTTTTCAGTGTTGTCAATTAAGACATTTGATACCTAAATTTAGATCAATAAATAAAAACGAGGAAATGTACTCTTATTTCTTTTACATTGATGAAAAGATTATTTCTCGTACCTTCTTTTCTGATGGGGAAAAACAGTTGAATACTCCGGCAGGAAAAAAAACCTTCATTCATTAATTCAATCAATGATTCGTTCATTCTCGCTCTCTCCTCTCTCCCCCCTCTCTCTCTCTTCAATAAACTTTTAAAATCTATAAACAGACGCTCATGAACACTGATGAAGTAATGTTTTCGACCAAAATCTTCGGCAGAAAAAAAACAAAAAACAGATTCGGACGAAAACTAGTCATATGAATATTTATTGTAAATTTAGCACTCTTCAAATATCGTATCTAAATATGAGCTGAGATATCAAACCATAAACATGATATCAAAATACGAGCTAGGAAACACACACACAGTCACAATAGACAAAAATAAAATTAACAACTTCATTTATCCCTTATATCTGTACGGAATCGAAAAGAGATAACTCTATTGTCTTAAACTAATTAAAAAATCTAACCGTTACGTATTGAAAATGATGTATCATTCCTATAAAAGTGAAAAGCGTTGGTCAAATAACAGTCGTTTTCAAAAGATTCCACTGGATGGAACAGATCGAATTCGCATTGTAAATTGGACACTAAACACACTTTTAATATATATATATATATATATATATATATATATATATATATATATATATATATATATATAATGAAGGAAGGATTATCTACACAAACATGTTTATGTTTCTGCCCAGTTCAAAGAATCACAACCATGGCAGAAACATGAACGTGTTTGCGTAGTGAATCCTTACTCCATCTTATTTTAAATTGTACTCTAAATCATCTTAATGCTCAATGTTGAATGTATCTTCATGAAATGAACCCATCACACATTGGATAATGTATTATATTATATTGTATTCCGATTTGTATTTGCAAAATATATATATATATATATATATATATATATATATATATATATATATATATATATAAAGAAATCGATCTATGTGATCCGACAGAATGATTATAAATCGCGTAATATGATGAAGAAACTTATCTGAAATAATATAATGCAATTTACAATAATTCTGTGATCACATATGTCCATTTCTTAATACATAATTGTCGCGTTGAAAGAGGTGTAAAGACTGAAAATAAACGAGAAGAGAATTCGGTTTGAAAATATTTCGGCCTTTGCATTATCAGTGGCTGTTTAGCTCGATGGTAAGAGTATCGCCACGTTGAAGCCGCTGCTCTATCATTGGCAAGTTTGATTCCTGCAGCAGTAACATTTTCTTTAATTGTTTATTCTATTTACGTTGTCTAGGTTGAGTGATACATTAACATTATAACGATCATTTCAGATAAGTTTCTCTATAATATAACACAATTTATAATCATGTATAAATTTGCACCTCAAACCGTCAGACGAAGAGATATAATATTATGCTCTACCTTGATTTTTAACTGTCTTCAGACAATATTTTCTTTATGCAGCAAGTCTCGCACTGCGGTACCTCACCTGGCATAAGTAGAACCTTTTTTTCAGGAGTCGAACGTAGTTCACATTTATCGGATTTATCTTTACGGCTTTCCTCGAGTGGCTTTATAGACATCAAAGTCAACCCCAGATTCTTTATACTAAATTGTGACATCAATCATTCCCTGAAAATATATATCTTCCATTCCACGAATGAGAGTCGTACAAATCATCGCACCTGGGCGTTTGAAACCTTTTTCCCCCTCCAGACAGTTTATCTTCCTCTACGTCTTCAATCACCCTCTCTTCTGCTGCTTCCATACACACATTTTTATAGGGGTACAAATGTAGATACACGTATGTGCGTTGATGAGCAATTTCTATCTATTTACTATGACTTCTCCACATTGGTAGGGTATGTGCATGTGTGTGTGTGTGTGTGTGTGTGTGTGTGTGCGTGCGAAAAAGGAAGTAATATTACAATTATGGCTATCTACGATGCCGTACCCTCTCTGAACCTCTTCCTTATCCGAAGTAGGATATCGGAAACGAGATACAGTCAATATCGACGTTGATGAGGCCAGGTTCAGGGAATTTCAAGTTCATGACTTTTTCTAAAAGCGTCATAAAAATAAGACCAGTAACAAACAATCTCGAAATCACCAGTTCTATTAAGTTTCTCTTTCATTAAGCTCACACACTTCGGCAAATTTGAGAATCTGACCAAACCAGTTGAGATGATTGAATTTCTAATCAGATTGTCTTCGTTCCTCTCGTTAACTCTCTAACCTTTCCTGTTGGTGCTTCGAGTCAACGTAGATATTTTTGTTAATCTGACTGAACGGTATAACTTAGTAACTAAGAGATAATCAACAAAATCTACAGGAACTAATAAGTGCTAAGACTAGAGCAGGCTTACTTCTTTGTTATATGTATATAAAGTGCGTTGGCGAAAAGTTTCGTTCCGTTTTATCAAGTGAAAATACAAGTCAAACACAGAATTATCTTTTGGGACAATCTAATATAAATGCCCACTGATATGAGAGCTGTAACAATACAATCAAAAGCAATCTTTAAGAATGTAATCTGTCTCAACTGAACGTCCATAATGCATTGTAACCACAAAGCAAAATAATCCTTCTGGCAAACCCAACTCAAAAATTTGGAAAAAAAAACAATCTTGGGACCTAGCTATTGTCTGACCACAAAAAATGCCACGAAAGAGAAATCATTTTTTCATACTAACAATTATGCAATGAATTTTTGCAGTTTATCGATCTCAACATTTTTTCTAATATAGTGTAGAATAAAACGATGTATTTGAATATAACTTATATAATATAAATTACATAAGAATAAGTTGATAGGATTTGTTTGCTTGAACTTTTTAACTGATTTTATTGAAAAACAATTCATAAGAATAAAAAAATACTCGTCTAATTTGATGCTAAAATAAATATCAAATTTACAGTTGCTCTATTCGATTTCCAATTCTTCTTTTACACATTTATAGACCACTAAATAATGGATCAAACCTATAACTCTGAAAGGATGCTTTTTGGTTATCAATATTTGATTACTTAATAAGAATGGCTGATGAATTTTGTCAACAATAAGGAAGAAGTGAAGTTGAATTAAAAAATCAGGAAAATATCCAAACTTCTGGTAGTTAAATGAATTTTAAACATTTGAAACCATTAATTAAAGTTCAGAATATGACATGAAAAGTCTCTTTAGCTAAACATTCGATAGTTATGTAATAGTTCAATGGTACTATAATGCAATTTGTAATCATTCTGTCGAATCATATATATATATATATATATATATGTGTGTGTGTGTGTGTGTGTGTATGCGTGCGTGTGTGTGTGTGTGTGTGAGAGTAGGTATGTGTTTATACAGGAGAGTAGATCAGTAAGTCTGTAGTCTAACACAGTTCAAACTGGATTTTTATCATTAGTTTTCACAGCATGACATCTATTTATGCGATATACGGAGATGCATTTGGTTAAGTGAGTGCATTGACGAGGAAGCAAATTATTGAATGATAGATATTTGTGTAAAATATTTTTTTTCATCATTACGCTACGGACATTGACGAACCTATATGTAGACCGATGACCAATACACACACATGTAACCTGACACCAAATTAGAGAAAAAGGCCCCCAACACAAAACTTCTTCATGCACATCAACTTTGGCTTTCCGAATTATTTTTCCAGTTTAATTTTTCCACACATTGAACCTCTATTAACAGATCCACGTACACATCAATCAGCAAAATCGACCTTTTTACACGCATGGAAATTGACACTGATTCAAAAAAAAAGTCTCTCGAATCCCAGCTAATCAACTGCAAAAGACAGATTGATATCACAACCGATACAAACTTTAGCTTCCCGAATTATTTCTTTAATGTAATACATATATTGAACCTTTGTTAGCCTGTACACATACATACCAGTCAACCAAAACAAAATCAGATAAAATCTCAGCTAACCACTGCTAACTCTACAGCTCTTACAGACATTCTTCTCGATAAACACACATACACCCTCAGGACAGCAGCAACATATTTCAGCTGAGATCAAAAGGAGCACCCCGACTTGTCGGAGACACTTATAAACAATAAGTTTTATCAAAAAGTGATCAACACTCTCCAACATCCGGGACATCACTCCAACAACTGGCCATGGGGTTTATAAATATACACCATTTTGTATTTTCACACTATGTCTGAAGATGTTTGTTTTGATTAACGAAATATTGCCTCTCCAATCTAATACTGTCGGATGAATTATAATCTACATCCATAAATTAGTTATAGATATAAATATATAAACACACACCCACAAACACGCACACACACACTACACACACACACACACACACACACACACACACATACACACACACATATATATATATATATATATATATATATATATATATATATATATATGAATACATAAGGTATTCACTAGTGTAGTCAGTTCGATCCTCACTGGGTGCCCCATACTTGTAGTCTTGCTTCAGACCATGCTAGGCTTAGTAAATACGTAAAATAACTAATCTCTAAAAGCTTATTTTTCCCTCGAATGACTAGTTTTTCGAGTACCAAGTATTCGGATTCAAACGAAGATTCCCCCTTAGCCATTATCTGTTGGCACGTCAAGAAAGAACGAAGAATGGCATTGACAACGTTCTTTTTTTTTTTCTTTTTCAATTTTCATTTTTTAAAAGATTTTTTTTTTTGACGAAAGAGAGTACAGAAAGAAATGGTGAAAATGGAAGTGAGTTTTTGCCGCCGTTTTGTTCATGTGAAGATAATTTCCTCCCGCCGGGATGACCGATTAATTATATTAGAAAGTACCAAACGTTCAGTACCTGCCCTGTCCAGTGCCGTTATCAGGGATGATTTAATCAGCATTGGATTACACACTCTGAAGATTAACACACACACACGTGCACGCATACATTGATAAGTATTCGAAGAAGAAAACTACACTAAATACGTAACCTGAATAAATAATTTTCCTTTACAAGGAAAAGGTATCCCTGGTCACAATTTGACTTCTCAATTACATGAAGTTTACGAAGACAAATTGCCACCTCTGCGTTTCAGAAAAAAGGTATTGTCTGAATTCAGTCTTATGTGGGGTTTGAACCACATATAACTCTGACTCAATTATTCCAATGATTTTCTGATTTCTCGATCTATGGACAATGAATAATTGTTTTTTTTTTCCCAAGCAATTGTGTGTTTTTTACGCGGCCGATGTTTTAGTTCGATGTCCCAAAATGAACTGATTTACAGGGTAAAAGGGCTATAACTGGGAGAATACGCGCTGGTTTTCTAGTAAACTCTCTTAATTCGTTGGATCTGCAGAACTGAATAATCATTCTCCTACTCGGTCTTGTCATACTAAGCTGGAGTTTGTTCATTCTTGGGAACTCCACATGGAACATAGGGTTGCAACCCCACCCCATAAAAAGTAGGGTTAGTGATGCTAGCCCCAAGCCGAAAACCTTCTCCTTTACCTTAGGCTTGGGACCAGCTATAACGACTATCAAGTTGTAGTTTTTTGTCAGTAACCTGTAACCTTCTCTTAGATCGACTATTCACCCATAGCTGAATGAAGAAGTGGATTCATGTCTTTTCCATGAGCAATAGTGCAAACTGAACATAAACAACCCCGGCAGAACTCCGTCTACCGATTTTGTTATGATGCATCTTAGCAACTATCAATACTCAATTCAATTGAATAATCGATTTTTAAAAAATGCTTGACTTCAGTGGTCATAGACAATCAAGATATTCCCTGATGTCTGCAGCTTAAATTAATGTAATTTTGAAAACCTTACAGCAATCCTGTGTCAAAATGTGCATCATGTCGAGAGATTGAATAAATATCCAATTACCACTGGTTATGTAAAATACTTTGAAGAATGTTGAATCCTAATGCAGGTCTCGCTAGCTTTTAAAAACTTGGCTTTATGTAACTCTTTCGCCTTTACAGCATTTGATTTGAAGTAATCCGTTGTAGAGGCAGTGCACATCCTCTCCCCCTTTTGCATCTCCCCAATTTCCCAAACCTCCCACCACTCTAACCTCCGACAATTCAGCCTAACATAACAGCATCACTATTTTGGGGAACGTTAAAAATGTTTCCCAAATAATTCTTTCGTTTTTGCTTTTTCGCTTCACCCCATTTATCTTAAAGGTAAAGTTTTTCATTGGAACATTCTACTTTCAGATAACGGGGAAAACCTGTGGTCACAATTATTATGCACAACAGAAATACATTTTCAGTCTTTACTTATACTATATATTGTAAGGATTTCGCATGACGACGTCCGTAATCATGTTGCAAATGCGATGCAGTAAACGATCATGAAAACAATGGGATGTTCTTCTGTTGAAGTACTGGTGAAGCTCAGTTGATTCACTAAAACTTGTGAGTTCGATCTCAGGTAATGCTGGGATATACAACAGGGTTGCAGATAAGCAGCGTGAAACCGTAAGTAAGAACTGACAATTATTATTTCTGAAATTCCTTTGGCAGAACATCGGATATGACAGACAGAGGAATGAGACCCAACCCCTGCCAGCAGATCAAATAAAAAAAAGATTACTGATTACGACAAACACTCTAAGAATGCCAGGGGAAACAGGAGTAACTTGCACGTATCAATTTACTGAATATTTTTGTCTGCGGATAACTAAGTTCCGTCTAAGATTATTGTTAATAAGGGTCATCAAAATAAGGCAATTGTTTTTTTCATAAAATGAAGTATTGTGAATCATAAGTAATCATCTTTTGACAACTATTTACCTTCATCTCAATCTTTTTAAGTTGCTTTTTATCGCCAATGATGAAAAAAATAATCGCTGTATCCAAACAGACGCTACCTGTTTGTAAACGAACATGGCAGCGACAGATGACAATTTATGGCTTTGATTCGAAATCCTGTTCACCAGTTGGCTTCAGTTGCTCATTTGTCGGAATTGGCTAGGCGAATATCTCACTTTCCAGGTTGGATGTGACTCCGAGTCTCATCCGAATCTTTTTTTTTCTAGATCAAGGCTGTTTTCTTACTGTCGAAGGGGAGCCGGCCTATGCGTCAGGAGCGACTTAAAAATCTAAGCAAAGGTGAATAGTATTCAAAAAATGAATAATAAATGTAAAAATATCTATAACGTCAAAATGTATGAAAAAGATAATTTAGAGAGAGATATCAATTTAACTTATTAATTTTTATTAGTTTTTCGTTCATCTTGTTATTGTTGCCTTTTATCGCAGCGTTCGGGTCATTTGAAAAAACAACAACAACCATGACAACAACAGCAACAACAGCAACAAAACAACATTCTATAACCATTGAGTAAGCGGCATAAAATAGAAATGAAGTAGCCCCTGGCGTGATCTAATCACACATCCCGTATCCTTGGGATCCTGCTTGACATGAACAACGTCTTACTGATTTGGTCACAGAAACATATCAGCAGGCTAAATTCAAATTCAGTCATAAAGCTAACATTCTATCCAATTAGTTTTTCCCCACACTGTATTTTTTGTTTTGGCCCAGTAGTTGAAGATGTAATAGTCTGCAAATGTCCTAAACAAAGTATTGCCATGAATAAGGTTTGACTCGTTTTTTTTCACCTGTTTTTGCTACTTTTATATCGCAACGGTCATTTACACCCCACCTCAGCCAGAACGATAAGTAAAACTAAGCCTTATTTACGTAGAAACCTAGTGAGGAATGAAGTCATCATCTGTGAATTGCGAAACTATCAAGTATCATTTCAGGGAAGGTGTTCATTCAGAGAAAAGAAAACGTGATTTCAATCTGCAGAGAAAAAGATTAATTTGTCCACACCACAAGGTAGTAATGTGCTTATTATATTTAAAAAAGTACCTTTCCTTATGTTATGAATAAATACTATCCAAGTTCTCCCTTTTTCTTTCCTCTTGTCAATCCTACCAATGCATTGAATTGGAGAACCCGCACTTCGTACTACGTATTCTGCTTTCGTTTCCTTCGGAGCAAGCATGACCCCTGTGGCTACATAACCCTCTCCTAAGAAGACCTGCTTTCAGTTGAAAAACAAATAGCAAGCCTTGAATGCTGATTTCACTTTTCTCTATCACCCACGCCTTAGGGGGTGTCAGATGGTTCTTCTCTACCCCCTGCTGTCAATAAACAAAATATCTCTTCAACTACGAAGAAAATGCACGACTAACTCTAATCGCTCCCATTGCCTTGTCGTTATTGAGACCAGTGTAAACTCGCGTACGAATAAACATCAAGGTTTATTTTTTATTACTGTAGTTTAGAGGGAGAACGACCCCATCACAATATTTAATGTTTCAAGCATATGTATGTGGTTTCTGCCATCCGGAAAGTGTCCAGTCCTATAATATGAAGGAAAAAGTTACCAACCTAAGACAACAACAGCGCCTTAGTCCACTTCAAAAACTCCCCCTAGGACTTCAAATCCCAGTCCCTTCAGATACTGTAAGCTGCCTGTGTCTCTGTGCTGGACTATGCACAACGTATCCGTATCTTTATTAAGCTTTGAATAATCCAGCATGAAGTCACATGCTGCTTACATTATCTGGTGTTCCAAATGGTTACCCATCTATGGTTCGATGATGCTTAACTTCGATCAGAAGAGAACAAGTGCTTTCAGCGTGACCTGGTCGTAAGTACATATGTATCTATTCACATATAACTACACATATTTATGTTGTGAAGTTGATATAAAGAAGAGAACAAAGAGAGCGAGAGATAGAGAGAGAGAGAGGGGGGGAGATGGTGTTGCCGATAATATCGATGAAAAATAGACAAAAATAAAAAGAAAATAGGTAGATGATAGGTGTGAGATAGGCAACTTGAAACAGGGAAGATGAAAGGAGTTAACAGCGGCACAGAAGGTCGAAGGCATTGAAATGGTAATAGAGAAAACAGGTGGGTTGATAAAAGACAGAAAAGCGAAGCAGAATTAAAATGAAAGCCTTCAGACGATAAGATAAAGTAAAGATCAGTCGGTTCTAACAACGTTAGTATGTGAAGTGAAATCACGATAAAGTAATTGAACAAGCGAATGATGTTAGTACATAATCAGACTGTGATGAAGACCTACGAGGATTTATCCGTAAAAATGCAGACATTCAAAAAAAACAAAAGACATTTTCAGATCGAACATTTACAAACAAGAGGCTTGGTGCAAAAAACAAACAAACAAAAAACAATCCAAAAACCCAGACAAAAACCAAGTGCTATCTACTTATATGACACACCGCTGTTATGCTTATGTTTTCCGTCTCTAACATTTGATTGGGAACGTTTTGGCACTCTGTTCGTTGTATATCGCTATGGTAAAGGGAATTGTCAGTGGTCAGGAATTGATAAAAATGTTGTTGACAGAACATAATTCTTACATGTACAATGTAAGTTGCTAACGATTTTACCATATGATGCATTAGAAATAGCTTTGCAATAGGAATGTATTGCAATTAGGAAAAGGGGATTATAAGTGGTCAGGAATTGATACAAGAAGTATTAACAGAATCGGGCTTATGACATGTACTAACTAATGTACTGCAAATGATTTCATTATAGAAATGAACTGCAAATGATTTTTCTATAAAATGCATTGCAATTTGTTTTACTATAGAAACACATTCAAAATAAGGAACATTTTTAAAGGGAGTTGACTATTAAATCTTGGTATGGAGTAGTTTCCCTTATATATTTTTTCGGATGCGTGTAAAATTCGGGTTCATTCAAGAAAATGCAGAGCACCATTATGTTTTTGATACTTCGAGTACAATTGCAAAACTATAGCTTTGAAACAATCCCGTCATTTTTAGGCGGCATGGGCAAAGCCAATTTACAATAAAAATGGACATTGTGATTCTCTCTGTTTCTCTGTCCGTAATGATGGACTCTTCCACTTGGAGTGAACCATCTGTCTGAAAAAATTCTCCTACACACTATTTGAAACAATGAACTGATGATTTCAGTTATTTCTTTTATTTTAAGACTATTAGGTCTGAAAAGTGTCTGACCCAGAAATGCAGGTAAGCTGATTGTTTCAGAATAATTCCCTGATATAGTGATGAACAACATATTAAAAGTCACCAGGTTTCTTACTTGTGTTTTCAAAGATATAGCTGCCAAATCCTGATAAAAGCCCAGTACCCACTCATTATTTATCCTAAGCGAGGTTTTCGAACAATGTTTTGTAGTATCAAGTGTTTTTGATAACAATAAATGCTTACTGCAGCCTGTCCACTGGAAATGTTCAATTTCCAAGATGGTCACCGGCCAAATCCTTAAATTGTCCATTACTTGTTAGTGATTTTTCTGATAATGTACAATAACGTTCTAAAAGTCTACCACGATCCAACCATTAGAAACATATCATTTTCAAGATGGCGTCTGAACTCTTCCACTGAAAGGAATTTAGTTGCTTATTTTTTTTTAGTCCAAGATCATTAGGTCAGATCGTTAAAATGCCCATTTCTCGTTTATTTTCCATCCTAGATAAGGTCTTTAAACATTTTTTGTAACAGGTGTGCTTCGTAACTCAGCAAAGTAACAAGGAAGGTACAAATTTCAAAACGGCATCTAATATGGCTGCGAAATCCTTGAAATGACCATTATTTATTCATTACTCGTCCTAGACAATAATTTCGGGACCTAACCACATGTTTTGGTGATGTACGAATCCAATTATCATTTTTACATTATAGAGGAGTGTTTACAATGACCAAGTCATTGAACATTGAATTATAAATATTATTGAAAATATTTTTGATCTGTACAAGAATAAAATATTCATTGTCACATTTTCCCTCCTGTAGTCCTACATCTGGTTAGGGTTCTATAAGAAAGTTTGAGTATAGATATTTTTTCTGAGTCAGTAGGTGTCTCAGTAAGTAATTTTGACTTACTAGCATCCTGATCGTAAGTACTGAAATGAAAACTTTCCAACTCTGAAATTTAGCTCCACAGTCCCAATCTCTCTTTTGTGGGTGGACAAATAGAAAAAAAACAGTTAAGGTTGCAATTCGGACGATGCAAAATTCCATGGTTGATGGCCATAGCGCCATTCCTAATGATACTGTCTACTGTGTTGATGGAGGATATTTACATCATGCTGTATTTTGGCCCAAATCAGCACCTCATCAGGATGTGCGTAATGTTAAGACAGCACACCCCATTATCATTGTAGTGCTGCAGTTTTGTTCGGTGGTTATGATGCACCTCCTTCCACAAAGTAAGCAAAACAAAGAAAGGAAAGTAAAAAGGTCTTCTGATGATATTGTAGTTACGCCTACTTTGCAAACAACCACAATTCAAAAGAGTATTCCTTGGGAATAACAGCAACAAATCATTCAGACGTTAGCCCCAAATCTTGGGTTCCATGGTATCACAGTGAAACAATCTGATGCTGATGAAGTAATAATTCCCACAGCACTGGATATGGCCGAATCAGCCAATGTTCAACCAATGGTAGTTGATGGAAAAGATACTGATTTGTTGGCCATGTTGGTTGCAATAGCATTATCATCAATGGATCTGTTTACGTTGTGTGGTGCTACGCCAATCCTTGAATTCTCTATAGCATTGAACTGCTTTAGCAAGCATGAGGGAGCACGAAACAGCACATCTTGTTTCTACATACAATGACTGGTTGCGATACCACATCATCAGCACTTCAGGGACAAGGGAAACTGAGAGCATTAAAACTAGCTCAATGAAAGTAAAGTGTCTTCATACATGAATGTATTTCTGCTAACTTCCAGCACAAGTAACGATGTAGCCACTGCAGACTGTATAAAGCCGATAACTTTATCCCATTCAACAAATACAGACACGTGGTATATACATAGCGGCTAAAACATCTGCAAGTGGTACTTTTGCATCGGCTAGTCTTCTACCAACCACTGCAACATCGAACAGCATTCTTACCGAGTGTATCCACAGGTTAAGTAGGGATTTAGTTGATATTTACCTCCCATAGAGTAGAGATGGAAATCAGAAGGAAAGAACCTTTCTACTGACCAACCAGCTGCTACCAGACGCTACTGAAGCTTTTCAGCTGTGGATGTGGAACAGGGTGCATGAATGCCCGTGGTTGCAGAAAAGCAGAGATGGTTACCTCAGATATGTGCACCCTTTGCATTGGTATGAAATGTAGTAACACTGCAGCCCGTTCTACAGCTGGTGAAGAAAGCCAAATTCATGATTGAATTCCTGGGATAAATTTTGTACTTTGATATAACATATTTGTTCTATATTTCGCATTCCATTTTACATATGACATACTTTGTTTTGAATCTTGTTCAAGTCTTGCCAAATATAATATGATTGAAGTAAAATACACCGAGTGGATATTTTCTAATACCTAACAGGGAAATGTTTCAACCGCTGTAGTACTATTGAGTTACATCCTTAGCAAGATCTTCGGCCCGGGTGTAATTAAAATACACGTGTTTGTGAGGTGAAAAATCGCTTTTGCCAAAAGCAGCTATTTTGAACTTTAGTCCTAAAAAGGAAGCACAATACTTTTAATTTGTTATTCCTCACTATATCTGGGAATTATTCTGAAAACAAATCAGCTTAACTGGAATGTTCAAAAACACTAAAACTAGCTCAGAAAAAAAGATGAAAATATGTCTTAAATGCCGTATGGGAAATGAAACCCTTCCAGAGGTCAGACTGTGGTAAACCTCCATTATGATACCAAGCATACCTGATACAACTAGAAATCATTGAGAAACCTTGGCTAGGATAAGCAATGGACATTTTTATGGATTTGGCGGCCATCATGGACATCATATTGGAAAAACACAAGGTAGAAACCTGAGGGCTTTCAATACATCTTTATCACTATATCAGGTAACTATTCTGAAAATGTCAGCTCACCTATGTTTATTTTGGGTCAAATGCTAATGCTCTTGGACTATTTAAAACCATCTCATAGATATTCAAATACGTCCGTAAGTGTTTACACAGGGATTAAATCCAGGAGTGAACATTTTTTTCACTTGATATCTCATTCGCCGTTTCAGACAGAGAGATATCTCGCAAGATATCTTGTTAACAACTATCGGAAATAATAAACCTCCGTCTTTTTTTGCTATTCAAACCTTCAAACATTCAACAGATGTTAATCTTTTCCAACTACTTTTCCAATGTCTATGGAATTACCCTTCAAACTTAATTTTGTTCCACCATTCCCTAAAGATAACCGACACCTGATTCCAAGCTATATTTGCTTATAATTCCAATGAAAATAAAAAATGGCTTTTTACAAGGACACAGTATTACATCCATAGTTATGTCCACATGAAATATTGAAAAAAAATATTATACTTATAATAGTTTTATTCTATCGTTAACGCTTGTTTCTTGACTTCAAACAATCTCTTTTTCCCCGGATTTTCAATGTATTTCTAATGTAAAATCATCATCAAAGCATTCATATCTCTTTTTCATTGTATTGATTTTAAAAGCACAACAAACTGATTGAGCACCGAAACTTGAAAAATCCTGAGTAATAATTGCAAAATGAAATGCTTTCCTAGCGTTAATATTTAGTGTTTTTTTTTTCAAAGACAGCGACTGATATAAACGAAACAGTGATGTAGTGGCGATATAGACAGTGGACAGTGATAAAAAGCAGAAATCTTGCGTACACATATCAAGTTTAAACGCAGTTGCCGTCAAAAGTTACAGTCCTGATTATTGTTTAATGCAACGCACACACGCACACACACGCACACATACACACACACACACACACACACACACACACACACAGATAGATAGATAGATAGATAGATAGATAGATAGATAAATAATGAGACACCCAATGGGTTTTGAATTCGCTCCACAAGGGAATCTTTCTGCGAGACAAACTCGATAACTATCACTCCATTGGAGGCGCCCTCTTGGGATTTACTTGGTCTATCCGGAAACTATCCAGCCATTTTGAATATCTCAGGGATTGGTTACGCAGCCTTAATATAAATTGTTAACTATCCAGGGAAGACATTACTGCGATTCATGAATGAGAACTCTTTCCTGGGGTTGCTTGATCGGCAGGGAGACCACGTTGAGTGACCCTTCGTATTAACAATGGTCGAGCAAGTCAGTCTTCACGTTTCGTGCAGTCTTTTTAGGTAGAAAATTGCGGCACCCAAGTCTTTCAGCTCCCATTACACTTCAGAATTGTGTCCATGACTTTCGGCCTTTCCCATAGAGATTTCAGACCTTGGACAACATTAGGGTGAACGAGGCGAGGCAGCTGATTGGGATCCTGGAAGAGAACATTGTAGATTGTTTTGAAAAGAGGGACGCTGGGAAAAGTGTGTGAGGTCCCAAACGGAGAACTTTTTAAAGGACTAGGGTGCCATTGCCTTCGGAAATTAATATCCAATCATCCAGTCAATATCCAAATAATGGACACTTACTGGACAAGTTACAATTCAATTATGACCGAACAGGTGGCAAACCCCCTTCATTAAAAAAAAGTTCTCTCCATGGGAAATTGTTACATGAATACTTTCCTAAAAACCACCAAGTTTTGATTATAGGATAAGATATAGACTTTTGTCCGAATCTTCATTATCTATATCATAGCACTTTGACCAGGGAATTCTCCAATCTTTCCTGGTTGTTTGTTGCACCCATTGAACTTCAATGAGTTTTGAATAGGAGGAGAAAGGGGCGAGAAAACTTGTTCTGACTCTGTGTTTTCCCTGCACCAAGCGTCCTTTGATGGGATTGAATTAGCTGTTACCCTTTCAAAGTTTTTTTTGTCTAACTCTCCTGCTTATGGGGTTGTACTCAAAGTTGTCTCTCCTTTGAAGTACGAATCCCTGAACCATGTGAGGTGAATACTCCAAGGAGACCGGAGAGTGCATCAGCCAATACATTTTGATGTACAGAACAAAGATTATAAAAAAAAAAAAAAAGTGAATGATACACAAAGTTAATTTACTTACTTACCAAATCTGACCGCATATAAGACCCCCACCACCCGGGGAAAAAAAGGCTCGAAAGATAGACGTAACTTAGTTGTCTAACCTCACATTGGCCAGACCTTGAGGCAGAATTTGAAAAGATGATGAAGGATGACGAATGAAAGGAATTCAGGAAGAGGCGTTCTTTCTTTTTCCTAATATGCCCTGGTGGAATAAGGAAGGGGTCGTACCATCAAATAAGGTATTTCTTCGTATAGCCGAATTTTTTTTCTTTTTCTCGATATGATTAGGGTTGAACACTCACTAAAGGGAACGATATTGTAAATGTGAATATTACAAATAGACGCGTCTGCTTATCTCAATTGACGTTTGATGTATTTCGGTGAGACATTGGATAGGAGTCCTAATAACTTCCAGTTGGGTTGGTTACCTGCTGAAGGTGAGGTCTAGCTTTTCCATTCACATAGATACATCCACTCAGTCTGTTTGTGTAAATACACATATAAAAACTTTCCATCTGTGGTTATCTATGCCGGGGGAATTTTGTTCCACCAGTGGAACCGCAGGGTTGAAAGGTAGGATAGGAAAGAGGGGAGGTATCGATTAGAATGGGTCGGGGAGGAAGTAGGGACCAGTAGAGAGAAATAGGATAAAAAAACAGGAAGAGAATTCCTACCCGATAAGTTAATGAGACAGAGAGGGTTAATGTCGAGTTTTCTGTTTCGCAGTAATTTAGAAATGAAAACCAAGAAACAAAAAATCTTAAGTAAAAATGGAAGAAAAGTAGCGGAGGGAGGCGGAGGGAGGTAGAGGGAGGCGGCATACGAGAAGAAATAATCTGGCGAGGAAGGAAGTATATAAACGAAGTAGGAACAAGGGTTAAAAAAAGTAGAGGGAAAGATAGGGAGAGGAAAGGAGTACTTGAGATAGGGAGTGATAAGAATAAGACGCCAACAGCGAAAGAGATTATATGGAAAGTCGAGCAAGCCGTAATAATGGCGAAAAAAAAAAGAACCAAGATGAAAGTTATAAGAATTGGACAGATGAAAGAGAGACGGAGAAAAAGAGATACATGGGAATAGTAAGTAAAAAAAAAAAGGATTAGAGAGAGAGAGAGGGGGAGGGGGATAAAGGGAGAGAGAGAGAGAGAGAGAGAGAGAGAGAGAACAAGAATCACACAGGAGGGGCCGAAAAGAAGAAATATATTAAATAAAAGTGAGAAGAATCAAAATAACAGAAAAAAAGGAAGGAAGAAAGAGATATCAATGAGGAGAGAGAGAGAAAGAGAGAGAGAGAAAAAGAGAGACGGGGAGGGAGGAACGAATGGAGAAGAAAAAAGAGATCAAAAAGAGATGAGAGAGAAAGATGTGCAGAGAGAAAATGATGAGAAAGAGAAGCAAGTATTCTAGCTCTGCGTAATTTCTCAAGACCAGCCATTCATTAGTTTCGTCACAAAATCAAAATGAAAAAAGAAGCAGGGGTTCATCCATTACATATATAATGAACGCTGTAATCACACTTGGTTCTCTGTCCGTAACCATAAACTCTTCCATAAAGGCAACAAGTTTGATGATAATTTTTTCTCATATCGACCATTTCGAACAGTGGACTATTCCACGGAAATGATTTTTTCTTTAATTTGTCTTTTCTAAAAAAAATTCCCCAGTAGAATTCAAATACCGGCAGTTCCTGCTTTTCAAAAGTTCGGTTTATGCCACCAAATCACCCCCCCTCCCCAAAGGTGGAAAGCCAAAATTGCTTTCAACTTTTTGCAGCAAGCCATTATAGAGACATCACACACCCCTTCTATACCCCTGTCTCCTGTACTTCCCACCGCCACGACCTCCGATGACTTAACCATCCTAACCATTTGGGGGGGGGGGGTCTTAGGATACCCAAAAAGTTTCACCTGGCAAATTGAAGGTAATTGCAGTAATTTACACCATTTTGGCTTGCAAAAAGGCTTTTTTATGAACACTGTACTCCTGTATAGCGGGGGAAACCCGTACACCCGTGATTTTTTTTCACGGTGATTAACTAGTCTCTAAACATGTTGGTATAAGTGAAAAAATAATCACTATGAAATTAGTAACAGTGAAGCATAACCAACTCAAAAATTCACTGCACACTTTTTGGAAAAGATAAAAATGTTTACACACTATCTTTGCTAATAAGTGCTATGTTTATTATCATTTCATAAATATCAATTAACGTAAAAACGTTATAATATCAAATATGTTCGTCCAGTCATGTGTGCCAGCCTACTGCAAAGTAACACACAGCATAATCCCATGAAATTTTCTGTGCACCAATGTGACCCCAGGAATTTTTTTAGTTTTTGAAAATCACTCCCAAAAATATATATATATATTTTTCTTTTTCGAGGGGTGGGAGTCAATTTTCAAAGTAAATTCATGCTAACATGGAAATGATTTTGTGCCCGCTTTTTCAGCTGAATGATTTCGTGCTGCTGAGAATGAATAGGGAGCACTTAGTATCGTTCATAGTGAAAAAAGGGGAGAGTAAGATGGAGAGTGACTGTTTATGGAATAAGGATTTCGTATCGTTCATAGAAAAGAGGGGAGAGTGGGATGAAGAATACAGTTCATTGGCTGCTGATTTTTTTTTTAATCTCGTTCCTGAAAAGAGGTTGAGATTCAGAGGATGTGTGACTGTTTACTTTAAGCAGTGTTTATGTACATTTAACACTTCTTTCTTGAGATCGTAAAACTCTATAAGTCACTATTATCACCTTTTAACATCAAATTAAATTGAACACTATCTAATTTCCATTTACAAATCTTCTTATTTTAGTATTTTGTTTGACAGCAATTTACTCCCCCGGTCGTTTGGGCAGGTATTTAATCTAGTTCAAAATAAAGCGTGATTTGAACATAAGCATCAAATGCTTTCCGTTATTCCCTTAATTGTTACATTTATTCTTAACTAGCAATAATACCCTGCCTTGCCCGGGGTAGGGTAACTGTAGATATAACAATACTGTCTCCCCTTGCTTTCAACCCTAGAAAAGAGATAAATGTAGAAAAAATGTTCCCCTTCACTTTTGATTTTTGAAAGTGAAAAATTCCTCCACCTCGATCTTGAATCCGCGTAGTAAGAAAAGCTCCCCTCATCAATTTTGTCTCCTAAAAGTGAATAAAAATTTCCCATCGAGTTCTAAAAGTGAAAGTTCAACCACGATTTTGACCCCTAGAAAAAAAAAAAAAGTTCCCTCACGCCTTATAAGTGAAAAAATTGCCCCTTCATGAAAGTGAAAAAAGAAATCTCACTCGATTTTGGCTCCTAAAATTGAACCTCCCCCCCCCCGATTTTGACCCCTAAAAGTGGAAAAGAAATTCACTCGATTTTGAATCTGGAAAAAAGGGAAATAACTTAGATTTTGAGCCCTAAAAAGTAAAAAAACTAATATTCCAAACCCTAAAATTGAAAAAAAAGATGATTTTTACTTTCAAAAGGGGAAAATCCCCCTCCATATAATCTGCAAAATTCTGTGTTTTGGAAAAAACGATTCATTAATGAAGGAAAGGGTTCTGCCATATGGGTGCATCGTAAATAGAAATCCTCTATCCTCTCCAATCACGTCTCACAACATGGATCCCCAGAGATCAAAGAAGAAACGTCCTCCCAATCTTTGATTTTCCTCACTTTTCACTACTATCTCACATCCCAACAATAAACATCTATAAATTTTATATATGATCGTAATAATGAACTGTCTAATATTTTCTGTTTCTCTGACCATTACAATCGACTTTTCCACTTGGAGAGAATATTTCTTTTGATGAAAATGTCCCCTATCCATCATTGAGAGTAACAGTGATTACTCACCTTAAAATCGTTTCAGAAATTCAAATATATTCGCGAATTCATTTTCCAGGGAGATCAACTAGTATGAGTGAATAAAATGTGAATTCCGGCACAATTTTATGGTTAGCACATTTCAGAAATCACGTTGTCAAAAAAGGATTCCTCAAAATAAATTCTTCCAAACAACTGGAATCTCTTATCTCGTCCATCTACTGGGAACAGAGGGGTCGTAGAAACGTTAGTCTCTAACTGAAACCGTCTGTAGAAATCTATATTCGTCCACACCCATCCCCTGAATTCCCATTTTGGCAAAGCACTTTCACCACCCGCACATTTTTGGGGGTTTGGGAAGGATTGGAAGAATGGCGATGTCGGGGCGGGGGAACAAAAGGTCAAAAAGTCTGAGGCGTTGAGCAAATATTTCGGATCCTCTGAGGCCGTTGGCAGCGGGGTTTCTATCGTGACACATGTAGTGCTGGGCAGTCGAAAAGAATCTCAACACTCACACACGTGCGAGCGTGCGCGTACGTATTTAGTCATAACCATAGCCGACCGCTAACGCTTCCCCCACGGGGTGGTGGGTTTAATCAGATAGGGGTGGGCGTGCGGAATCATACATTTCTCGGAGGAGACAGAATGGTATATTCGGAATAGAACTTATCAGCAATCCTATTTCAAGGAGGGTATCCAACCTGCCATTTGTAGTGTAAGCGAGTACAACCCACTGATCCAAGGTGACAAAAGATCCAGATGTCATGTGGTGCATTTGAGCGCTTACTCAGATGCATGACCAGACTCCGGGGTGACACGATGGAAAGAGCACCAGTAAATAATGATAATAATGCGGTCTTTTTATGTGAGACCGCAAAGTTGGGGTTACATAAAACTATGACTCTACATCCTTTATTGACTATAAAGTTTCAACTTTCAAATTCCCTCACCTTGACCAAGGAATGGGTGCATATGGTCATTTTTAAGTATAGAAATGTGTGTGCACACGTGCGTGTGATTGTCTTAATGTACGTGATGTCTTAATGTAAGGTCTACCTGGATAGCATCTAGCCATTTAATATTGACGAAAGAACATCTTAGCCAGGGCAATGACAATTAGGTCTTTTTCAAAACACTCTCTCGGTTGGGTCATCAGACACTTATCCCAGCAACTGTCCCACTGTTCAAAAAAGTTTACGAAGTCCTCTTTCGGGATCTCCATCGGCTGCCTCGTCACGTTCCCCTCGATATTGTCTACGCTCTGGAATCTCCTTCCTTCCTCCCAACGACGGAAAGCTAGATGTCGCAGAGAGTCAAATATGGACTTTAAGGGGACTGGCATTGATGTTGCGATATTTTGCCCAACTCCGAACATACATATGATGTGTACAATGCAAAGGATCGGTCATTGTGAATGCAAATGTCACACATTGCACGAGCTCACCCAGTTCCGTCTTCCTACCAACACAATTACCCCCACGGGAGAGAGTATGTTCATGCATGCGCAATAAGTCCACCCCCTCATTGGCTGCGAAATTAAATCAATGCTACCGGTCTTCAACAATCTCAGATATTCAAAATGGCTGTTAACTCTCAGGACAAATCTTGTAAATATTTTCTGACTTGAAATGAAATTGTTTCATTCCAAGAAGTTAATCATTCTTTTAATGCGGTTTTACTTGAGAAAATATATGATGAAGAGAAAGAAAAAAAGAATCACATGATTATTTCATGCATTCACATGATCATACCAATTGTCAGGTGAATATCGTTGGAGATTGAGAGACAGCAAGTCTCTCCAATACTTCAGTACTCTCCTCAGTATTTTAATAGTGTTGTCTGGATGTTTTCGATTCTTCTTCGGATCCAGTTCATGTTTGAGTTAACTTTGTTTTTCCCCTGTGACAAAAACAACCTGATCAATCCTCACTTATATCTTACAATAACAATCTCACCAAACGTTGGATGGTGTTAGTGTAGTGAATCTTTTATTGCCATATACATATGGAGTTGGCTATAGTATACGAAAGTAATGATTCTGGAGCAAATCCATATTCAGTTACCTTGCCTACATTGAGAGAGTAGGAAGACAGAATGATTAATGGTTACTACTGATACTGTAAGTGTGACATTTACGGTTCTTATTATACATGAATATATATGATGATTATGAAATATTTTAAGCACTAATGAAGTAAAAATGATATAGAATACATGGTAACCACTTTTCATTCGGTTACTCTTCAAAATCAACATATTTCTAAAAGGTTTTTAATCGTCTATAATGTCTTGTTGATTTATATTCATACATACGTGTAGAGTGAATAACCTAATGAGTCAATACTTCAACATTTTGGTCAGTATAGGTTTCCTCTACCATTTGAAAGTTGAGTGTTTCTATAGAAACCTTTCGTAAGCTGAGATAGCGTGAAGCGAAAAAGCAATAAACATTAATTTACATGGGAAAATTTTTGAGTGATCCCTGACCCCAAATTGTGATGATAGTATGAGTTTTCAGAGGTTGGGGTGGTGGGAAGTACAGAAGACCGGGGTGTTAGTGGTATTCTATAAAAGTAGTTCTCTTGTGCCTGTGCTAAAACAGCTACAAATCTGAGATATATATATATGGTAAATATAGCTATTTTTTATGTGTTCATAACTTTCTCTCCCAAGTTGGATTTACGTGGATTTTAGAATTGTTATTGAAGGCCACAAATCCTGTCAATGGTGCAATATTCATCTTGGCCCAATCAAGCTTGGCCTTATTCTTTTCTGGGTCAAAACCTTTTTTTCGACTCAACTATTTTCTGTTATTAAATATCCGTAAGAGGATTCCATCCATTTTTTTCAAATAGTAGACATACGTGTTGAAAACATTTCGACTTCTGACACATTCCAGATGTGCACAAGAGCTAATCCGTTGATAAATATCATTTTGCCATTCTCGATGGTACAAGACAACTGAAATAAATAAATATCGCGCAATTTTTAAAATGCCATCAGCCAACATCAGATCAGTCAGATTTCTATGTTCTTATCATCAACAGATAACCATACACACATTTGTCCTTTCTTTCTCCTTTTCCATTTTTTATTGATTGAGGCAAAAAGGACATGAGACTCCTTCCACGCTGCCACAGGCGTCAAGATAATCGCACGTCAAAGTTAGACGTTCCCCAGATCATCTCGCAAGAATTTTTTTCATCCGCATTCCGCGTGTCATTTCGGTCTTACTGCGATCTCTTGTTGCATTTACAATGTAAAATTGATACTCATCGGAACTAATTTATTATGTTGAAAACGGTGACCGGTAAGAAATTCACACATTTATTCGATGTTTGGAGTAAAAAATACTAAGAATTATATGTATCAACATCAATATTTCATATTTTAGTTTTGATACCATCAGTTGCAAACAGCCATTTAATTTCTGTTTGTCAAAGGCTAAGCTTGGTTTTCACTACGATCCAATCAAATTATCCCCAATTTAGTCGTATGTTGAATTCAAGTCGGTTTTCACGACGTGTCGCCGATTATTTTGTTAATCGCAGATCAAGCCGTTCAATACTTAGGTCACTACAACGCTACAGAAAGATTTGGCGTCACATGACCATGAAATATAAATGAGAATAAATAAAAAGATAATTATAATTTTATCAAAATTTTATTTAATTTGATTTATCAAAACTATAAAAACGTGATCAAATATTGTGGTCTCATATCCTAAAATGAGGCAAAAATTATATAAAACATTCCGAATATTTGAAAATGAGTAATGAAAAACTTTTCGATTGTACTTTTTGGAACTTTCAATTTACTATATACCCCCGCTCGTAAAACTATTTTTTTTTTCAAACCAACTAATTCTTTCTCGTCAATCAATAATTAAGATATACTAAACGCACAATAGATTTGTGACAAAACTACATTACAAACAATTTGTTAATATAAAACTATAAAGACATCTATGTCATAGTTTCACATCCGAAAATGAGGCAAAAATGATATAAAAATATCTAAATTTTCCTGATAATTATCTTAAATCGTGAAAATCGGTCTTAATAATCATAGGTCTTATTAATCATAGAAATTTCTCGGTCGCCATTTTCATTTTATTTTTTAATATGTTGAAAAAGAATTGACCTAAAAAATTTACTCCCCTTCTCTGACACGATCATAGGAGATAAAATCATTATTATCTCTACGATTGGATCGGAGACATTATCCCAGACGTTTATCGGGGTCGTAAAAACACTTATGTCAATATTTATCGCCGATATATTCATCGCCGATTGGACTCGGTGATCTGACTAAATCCAGTTGGCGACCGATCGTAAGCGCGATCTAAGCTTACATTTTATCTATGCATGTATGTATAGTGATGGAACTGTCTTTTGGTCCGTAGTCAGTTTTTGAGGCCTGGTATAAAACCATGATTTCGAAAGTTTACTCTCAAGAAAAGAAAGCTCTCCTCACTGATGAAACAAAATTTTCAGATCTTTCAATCTATGTATCTCATCTATTCTTGCAGTAATATGCAAAATAAGAAGTGAAGTATTTTTGATGAAATTATTAAAAGAATCACCTGGTACGTATTCTGACATGAAATAAATAATGGTAAAAAGAAAGGTCATTATTCCAGCATGCGGATCGTGGGATACCGTCGACTTCAAAAGATTCAAGTTTTATCTGAATTTACACTTCGGAGGGAAAGCTCGCCATTATCAGGAAAACCTGATCAATCACAAATGAACACACTGATAGAAAAGCTTATGTTGTTTTAAAATCATTGCATTTTAAACGTTCGATGGCAATTTTGGAACTTTTTGTAGCATTATCAGTATATCACTGCTCTCACTAAGGGTATCTTATATCATCAGCTGAATGAATATAAATAAATTTGCAAAATACTGGTGATAAGAAATGTCATTGTTTGTTTCATAATAGATAAAAGCTACTCCAGAAAACAGATTATTATTCAATACATTGTTTCTTTCATATATATCTGAGCGTACGCGCACTGTGGTATATATATATATATATATATATATATATATATATATATATATATATATATATATATATATATATATATATATATGTGTGTGTGTGTGTGTGTGTGTGTGTGTGTGTGTGTGTGTACTATTAGGGATACCCAGCATTGCCCAGGGCAAGAATAACTTGACATATAACCAAACAGGAAAATGTTCTTTGATGTATTTCTTTTTACACAACGCTGCCAATGAAAAAACAATTATTTACACGGTGTAGACATTGAAAAGTAGCAATAACAAAAGGAATATTCTGATGCACAAGAAAAAAAACAAACAGAAACAAAACAAATTATGTCGTTGTTCAGATTGACAAAGTTTCGGGACACACTACTATTGGATGTAAGGATCCAACAACAGAACAACAACTTTCGCCCCTGTAAACCCCTTCCGTAGAATTTCTACACCCTAGACACAATACTGTGGCAGACAACTTGGAGGATTCTCTAAAAATGACATATGATGACCTCGAATGATCTCGATGTTAAAATTACATTTCTGAATACTTTGACCGCGAAAGAATCTACGTCTATGCAGAATTTCAGTTTCATCGGTGCAAAATAGGTGACAGCTTGAAATATTGATTAGAACTGACCAAAAATGATCTCAGGTAACCTCAAATTAATTCTGGTGCCGATATCGCATTTTCTATGACCTCCACCAAGGGAGGATTTACACCTATACCCAATTTCAATTACATAAGTCCGAAATCATTGCACCAAACTTGGAAGATTGAGTGAAAATGATTAGAAATGACCTCTTGTGACTCTGAATGCCATCCACGGTCAACCACGCTCAGTCCGTTACCTTATATGTTGAGAAGATGTATCCATTTGCTATTTTTCGACAATACTGGGTCAAGATTGTGGCCCCAAAATCTAACATTGGCTAGAAATGAGTAGGAATGACTCTAAGAGACCTCAAATCACACCAGTTATCAACCGTGCATTGCACATAATTTACTTCTATGTTCAATTTCAGTTAAATAGATGCTAAATTATGGTCCAAAACTTGTAGAATTGTTTTAAAATGGTCAGAAATAACCTCTGGTAACCTTGAATGACATCAGAAGTCAACATCACATAGATTGCCTTCTTCATCGTCAGAAGATGTACACATATGTTAAATTTCAGTATTCTTGGTGCAAAATTGTGACCCCCAACTTTGTAAGTTGGCTAGAAATTACCAAATGACCTCTAATGACCCCGAAGAACCTCCAAGGTCAACCTCACAGAGCATATGTTTTAAATTGAGCTCATCTGTCAACACGCAGAATATTAGCTAGATGGGGTTTTTGCAAACAAACAAAAAAGCTCGAAATCTTTCAGTCTTTCTTTCTTTCAAGAGTCCCTCTTCTTTTTCCATTCATCCTCCCCCATTTCAGCGTCCTTTTCAAGAGTCTTTATTTCTTACTTGGAAGGGGGTCTTTCTCTCTTTCTTTCTTTCTTTCTTTCTTTCTTTCTTTCAAAAGTCTCTTTGTCTTTCTTTTTTCCACTCCAGCTTCTTTTTTTTAAGACTCCCCCCCACCTTTTCAAGTCTTTATTTCTCCATTGAAGGTGGTGGTGGTGGGTCTTTCTTTCTTTTTTTTCTTTCTTTTGAGGGTTTCTTCCTTTCCTTTTTCCATTCCACCTTCTTTCTTCTGAAAATCTTTCTTTTTACCCCCCGTTTCAATGTCATTTTTTAAGAGTCATTCTCTCACTTGAAGATGGGGTGTCTTCCTTCCTTCCTTCCTCCCTTCCTTCCTTCCTTCCTTCCTTCCTTCCTTTCTTTCTTTCTTTCTTTCTTTCTCTCTTTAGGGGTCTTTCTTTTTCCTTCGTTCAAGAGTCATTCTCCCTCCCTTCCTTTCTTTTAAGAGATATTCCATCGTTCTCTCCTTCTCTAAAGAGTCGTTCTTCCTAAATGTAATAATTTATTAAATTCTTACGCACAATTCCCTACTTGTCTCCTTGTCTTTTGATCAGGTCGATGTTAACGTCTTGAAACTTTTTAATGAGATTTTCCCCGGCAGCGTTTACTATTTCTCCCTGATAACACACAACAACCTTTGTTGAACGAAACTGCTTTTTTTCTAATTTGTGTCTTTGTACATGAATTATATATATATATATATATATATATATATATATATATATATATATATATATATATATATATATATATATATATATATATAAGAAGTAATCACTATTATTACTATGGAAATTCGAATTCTCTTATTTGGTCACTGCATCAATCCACCAAGCATGCTCCAATTTTCACTTCCTCGTTTTCTCCTTCCTCACAAACATTCTTTTGTCCGATCATGTATCTGTACAACTACGTATTTGAAGTTAGTCGTGTAAGTTTATTAAATCGTTCCTTCAAGAGAAGAAAATCGTTTTATAATTATAAAGAAGGGAAAATACTATTTCCACGACTGTGAAGCGAGAGGCACTTAGATGGTCAGCATATGCTACCCAGAAATTTAAAGTGAATTTTTCTGGAGAGGATCTTAAGCTGTTTACCATGCCGCGGTTACAGGGGATTCCCGAACCTCTACCACAGAGCCACCATAGTTTGCCGGCAGTTTCGATCAAAATATCAACCCCCGTGCATTTTGATCATCAGTACCTTTGGTTTGCACCTTCTCTTCTAAAACTACGAGGTCTATATTCTGCAAGAAGACCGAGAAGAGGACTATTTACCTCATGGGTATGGGCTAACTTCGGAGGATATTCAGGGTCACCAGAGCTCATTTGTTGGTCGTTTCTAAACAATTTTAAGAGTTGTGGGCCACAATTTTGCACCAGGAATACTGGGATTAAGCACTTGGGTGCATCTTCTCACGACGAAGGTAGCAAACTATGTGATGTTGGCTTTTGAGGCCATGCAAACTCATCAGCAGGTTTATTTTAATCGCATAGTAGAGCCCATCATTGAGTTAATCTTTCCATGACGAAGGTCATGTGCAAAACGGAGTGGGTCTTTGAGGGCATCTCTGGCCATTTCTAACCAATTTTGATGGGGCTATAATTTTGCACCAAGGAAGCTGAAATTTAGAATACGGGTACGTCTTCTCACATTGAAGATAAAAGGCTAAGGTCATTCAAGGTCACTGGAGGTCATTTCTGGTCACCTCTACTTGATCCTCAATACATCTATGTAACTGAAATTTCGCTTAGGGGTGAATTCCTCCTGGGCGAAGTTCATAAGAAATGCGATATATATTTTTCTTTGAGTACTACACATACATCCGCCACATATATGTCGGCTGTAAAAGACCGCAATTTAAAAGAACTCCGTTGTCCTTCGGGAAAAAAAAGAAAACCAAAAACAATAATGTCTCGGAATATTTCTTGTAATTTGACGCGTCCGCATCAGATAGGGTTTTGCAGGTGTTTACCAACGTTGAAGAAGGGGCAAAGGTGAACAAGAGAACAGACAGGAAAAAGCCGAGATGATATTTGACGAATTTCGAGTATTTGTGAAGCGAAAGGAGATAAAATCGGCCTGTCCACAATCAAAGAGATTGGATCAAAGAGTTGATATATCGTATATTTGATAGAGAATATCATCTCTTTTGAGGCGAATTTCGAGTTCTATTTATATACCGAATTCATAGACAGAGCACAGAACCACAAGCCACTGACAATGTTCGAAAGAGTAACCACTGGAGAGCCATGAAAAACCCTCGTAAATTTGACTTCATGGTTTTAATGAAAAACATAAATTTTTCTTGTAAAAAGTG